>OW964559.2:21029900-22229900 GCA_943138885.2 Tholera decimalis
ATTTAAGAATCCATCTGGTTATTAAAAAAATATATTTTTTATTTGCTGTAGGTTTTTATTAGCTGATCGTATTGTTACAAATATTGTACTAATATTTGAAACTAATCTAGATTTGTCTCAATGTGATCCAATTACACGGAGTGACCGTGTAGTCGGTTTCGCTATGTAGTACTGGCATTGAACTAATTTGTCTTAACAATACAAATGATTGTTACTTGAGCCTTTACTATAGCAAAAACCGAAACATAAAAAATCTCATAGTCAGAACCAAAGCCAATAAAATGGTTATGATGGAATAAAAAGTTTGTATATCTTACTTCTTACTAATATTATTAATGCGAAAGTTTGCGAGGATGGATGTATAGATGTATGGATGTATAGATGTATGGATGTATATTACTCTTTCACGCAAAAACTACTGAATGGATCTGAATGTAATTTCCTAACAAATAGTTGACATGTTGGAATAACTTTTTATCCCGGAATAACCACGGAATCGGCATTTATGCGTGAAACGCGAAAAAGTCGCGGGCAATAACATAAATTATATAATAGGTATTATAATAAATTAAATAGGCCTTACCTTCATCATCAGTATTGTCATCCACCCTAGTCTCCTCAATATATTCATCAGGCTCTGTTTTGTCCGAAGTCTGCATACCCCTGCAATATCTCAATCTCAATACAAAGGATATTTTTACTTATCTACTCTATTTCATTAGAGATGTTTGTTTCTGCACTCAGTCCTTATGTTGGATCATTGTGTAGGCTATAGCAGTCATTCCAACTACCATTATCATCTGTTTAGCCTTTTTCCCAATTATGGTGGGTTCGGCTTCCAATCTAACCGGACGCAGCCGAGTATTAGTGTTTTACATGGAGCAACTGCCATCTGTCCTTCACAACCCAGTAGTAGCAAGATAACATAATACCCCTTGGCTAAACCAGATAGATATATTCTCTTCTATACAGGGTTAATTGTAAAACACCAAAAACCTCTCAGGACTATGTTACTAACATCATAAACAACAACTTTTGTTCTATGACTTTTAAAAATTCGTCATATTTTAGTTCACCAGATTTTCATATAAAAATGAAAATATTTAAATTAAACGCCTTAAACGCATTTAGCGTCTATGCAAAGCAAATGAAAGCGATAGTATTAATTGCTTTCTTTTGCTTCGCATAGAGTTCGTAACATTTAGGGCGTTCAATTTAAATATTTTTATTTTTGTATGAAAATCTGGTGAACTAAAATATGACGAATTCTTAAAAGTCATAGAACAAAAGTTGTTGATTATGATGTTAGTAACATAGTCCTGAGAGGTTTTCAGTGTTTTATATTTAACCCTGTATATTCTTTATTGTACACCATAACAGTAAAACAAAATTATGAACTTCACAATTAAAAAGGGTGATACAATGGGCGGTCTTATCGCTAAAAGCGATCTTTTACAGACAACCTTTGGATGGATTTGACACAGAAGGAGAAAATAAATACGCGGGTAGTCCACGGTGTACTATTTATCTATATAAAATACAAAACAATAAATAACGTTCTCAAAACATATATATACATATAAATATTAAAAAAAAAAGAAAAACAAAGACATACATAATAACAACAATTTAAGGAGAGATAAAGATCTTTTAATCAATTTTTGAAAGAAGATAGGGTTTGTGCTTGTCTTACTGACACGGGTAGAGCATTCCACAGCCGTACTGCTTGAGTTTACCAGCTTCTAGCCCATAACAACTGTCAAAGATGTCTGAATGACAGCCAAGACACACGGCTCAACATACTTTCCGAGCCATGAGGGTCACACCGCCAACTTACTCCGGGCTACTACTGAGAAATTCCTTACAGAATTTTTTGCTAGACCCGGGAATCGAACCCTCTTTGGTTCGACTCCCGGGTCGTGCTCAGCAGTCGCGCTTTTTTCTAACTAAAATTGACATTTAAATGCAAGCTGTATATAAAAATCAATAGTTCTTCGTTAGTCAGGCTAAAACTCGAAAACGGTTGGACTGATTTTGATAACTTTGGTGTGATAATATTTGTTCAAGTGTATGGAAAGATTGAATGATGAGAAAAATTTAATATAAAAAATTAAATGGCAGTATGTAGTTCACCAGGTCAGCCAATACAAAATACATTCCTAAATCATTTACAATTAAAAAAGTTTTAACCATGCAACTTTAGGTAGATGTTGAAAAGCACACACATTATTAGATAAAAATATACTTTGTTCTGATCTAGGACATAGTCTACCATAGTGCTAAGTTTATATAGATTTGCTGAGGTATGATCGAAATAGACTTTCACATTTAAAATCCATGGAAGTACTTACTTGTTATCCATTGGAGTAGCATCCCCAGTTTCATTCAAATTGCAATCAGTTGCAGGTTCCTCTTTCTGTTCCTTTTCTTTGACAGTGTTTGAGTTCTCATTCTCCTTGTCTTCTGTGTTGTCCTTTATATTTGAGTTAGCAAGCCTCTGGTCTACAGCGAGTTGTTGTATGTATTGTTGGTAATGTTTGTCCTGTAGCTGACGAATGAGTATTGCTTGCTGGTCGAAATTACCTGGGTACTGTTGTTGGGCGTACTGCAGGAACTGTTCGTAAGTCTGAGCATTAAGAGCATCCTTTATTCTTTGACTGGAATGTTTGTTAAATAATATAATTATTATTCGGATACACTAGCTAATTCAATAAATCTAGTTTAGCAACTAAGCATGACTGTAGTTATCCTGAAACTACACCTGACTTTTTGTTTTTATTTTTGAATGGCTTGCGTTTGACGACCATCTCATCTAAGGTGGTTGAAGATGAAGTATGCTTGCCTAGAAGTAACCTATTCACTCTTGACTTAAAAACTCCAAGGTTATAGCAATCAGGAAACACAGACTCTGGCAGAGAATTCCACTCGTTAGCTGTACGCACAATGAAACTACAGTCGAAACCGGATATAACGACATTGAAGGGACCATATAAATTCGGACACTATAGCCGGTACTTGTTATAAGTAATATATACATATACCAGGTAGACAAACATGTATGTATGGTTGTTTAATATGTTTTTAATTTACAGATATGTAGAACATAGATATTCCGCGTATGAATTTGCTTTCAAATAAAATATCGGAAAGGAAAATACTCTTTAAAAAAATTGGAGAGATTAGTCGTAATAATCCCTAATCGTTTTGTTTAGCTGGAACAAATGTGACAGTTGGTCGCTATAGCGTTTTAAGCGATATGTCGCTATAGCGTTTTAGGCGATATGTCGCTATAGCGTTTTAAGCGATATGTCGCTATAGCGTTTTAAGCGATATATCTGATAACTTAGTTGTTTATAAAAGGTTTCGGCCGTGACCTTGCCATTAAGTCGTAATAAGCGATCCCTCGTTATAAGCAATGTCGTTATGTTCGGTTTCGACTATATTCCCAAAACGTTTTGTGCATATGGGTACTTGAGCCTATCAAGAGCAACATAACAATAGATAATTACTCAAATCTCCCAATACAGACATATTTTTATGCTTTGATATTGTTACGCCAGTCGTTTAGCGAAATAGGTCGAGAAACTTCGACAAAAATCTAGAATGTTCGAGACATTAACGCCATCTAGCGGCGAATAGCGGTACTGTGTATCTCAAGTAGCTCTGGAATATTCTGACACTGTATAAACAGTGAGTCGATTTTATAAGAATGTTCTAGAGCTCATAGACCGGGGTATAAATAGATTGCAAAGGGGCGCAGAGAGTCAGTTTTATCAGAAGATCCGAGGCGATACAATCGAAGCTATACGAGTGAATTTCAGTGCGATTTAAGTGTTAAGTGACAAGTGTTGTGGTGTGAATAATTGTGTTAAATTTTTAATTTGTGTTTAATTAATTAGTGTTAATTTTGGTTTAAGTGGCGTTAATTATTTCTATCCCGAACCCCAGCTCGTAACAATATGATGTGTGCTGTTGATAAGGTAATTAACTTACACTTGTTGTTCCTCTGTAAGTTTATTACTCTGTTGTCTTTGTTTTTCCAGTTGTATCCTGTTCTGGAGCTCCATATTTGCCCTTTCATCTTCTTCTTTCTTAAGCCTATTAACAAAAAAGGTAGCTATCAATCAGAAACAAAACAATGAAAAAAAGCATTAGTATGAATATTTCAAAATAGAACTCACTCTTGCTGCTTTTTATCTTCCATATCCTTTTGTATTGCTTCCAAAAATGGTTTGAAGAGTGGGCAAAGTCTGAAATAGAAAAGAGACTCACTTTTAAAAAATATTGTTAATAAATTTATTCAATCTCTTGTCTATCACTACTAATAACCTGGATAGGCGTTACAGAAAGTCAAGTCACCAATCAGACACCAGTCTTTGGTGTCAGGGTTTTCTAAACAAGGGATATCATATTACCAATATACTGGGTTGTGGAGGCCAGGGCTTGCAGGCCGTGAGCAATGTGTAGCTCGCCACCAGACTGAAGCCCGTGTAGACGGCGCATCGTGTTCCATGCGCACCTCAAAGAGTGACAGCAAAATTGTTGCAGCCCACTTGCACCATTGTGGATTTGTTCGAAACAGTTACCGCAGCCTCAGAACATGAAGGGCAAATGATGGAACACGGACCGATTTTAGTCAGTAAAAGTCTGACACACCTGCCTGCAGTGCCCAGATTGGGAGGCAGTCATTGGACGATTTACTGTCCTTAAAAAAAAGATAGGCAGTTGCTCCACATAAAATCTTGGTACCCAGCTACATTGTGAGTTAGTTTGGAAGGTAAGGGTAACCCCTCTAAATGGGCTAGGCGATGACTTTCTTGCCAATCCTTTCAGTGTGTACTAAAAAACGAATACATACAGCCTGATGATTTAGTAACAAGTTCATAAGCCTAAACCTTAATAAATGTGGAAACCAGTAACCAGAAACAGGTTGACAGAAGTTAGTAGGAAAAATAATATTACCTGTCTAATGTATGGACAAAACCAGCCATTGCCTGGATTTGAGTCATCTCACCCAAAGCCTGCCACGCAGCCCTTCTGTCTCGTCCGATCATATCCAGAACACCCAGAGGAGGGGCAGAATTCACGTCTAAAGGCCCATGAGAAGTTTGCTGAGTATATGCCACCAGTTTCAGTCTATCTTCATAGCTCAAATGCATTGCCTTGCCTTCCTTATCTATAAGTGTCGTACAGAGTTAAATAACAATTAAGGCAGTTACTTAGAAGTGCGATTAATGTTAGTTCATATCAATAAAATTAGTGTAGATCGGCGTCGTAGGTACTGTCGTACCATCAGATAAGTTGTAAATATTTCAGGCTGGTGATAATGGAGGCAAAGTTATTTTTTATAGCAAATTCAAGGCTTTATCATAAAAATAAATTATGAAACCACTAACACTGTGGCAAAATATTCGAGAAAATTACCTTTGTAAAAAGCGAGTCCATGTTTGTACACATCTTTCAACGGCATTCCCCATTTTCTTTCTTCACTCTCTACAATGCCTTGATCGGTTTCGAGGCGAACCTTTTCGGGGTTGACTTTGTAGGCATTTTCTACTTTGTTAGCCATTTTTTTGCTAGTTTTATAGATTTTCGCGGAGCAAATTACGAATTGTTTCGTATATTCTACATCTATGGTTTCGTAGGTATTTTTTTTTTGACAAATGATTTGTCTCTGACTCTCTGTTTACTTTTAATCAAATTAAAATCTGATCTTTTGAGATTTTATTCTTGATAATAAAATGGCACTAATAATTAATTGTTTTATGTTCATGAATATATTTATTTTTATTTAAGAAGTGCTTGTGGCTAATTTAGAGAAACAATTTAGAACTAGAAACGATCAAAGACTGTAAAGTGCTGCCATCTCTTATCAAATAGCAAGTCTGAACATTTGAAAGTCTTTTTATTTAAAACAACAAAAAATATCTTCAGCAAGCAACTGTTTGACAGCACAACTACCACAAAACCACAGAGTACTTTCGGCACTCAATATGGCGACTGGTCACGCATAGACATGATTTTGGGGTCGCGATTATTAAATAAACCCAAAAATATTGTATAGAGCAACACTTGTTACCAACCACAAACAAATTTGGTAAGTGGCAACACTCTTTTTGCCCGGCACGTTTTGCAACCGACATACTGTTCTTAAAGTTTCAATCAAGGTTTAAAATTGCAATGTGTGTGATCTTCGCCTGCCAGCCAGCAATAATACGACAGCTAAGTATCTAGATTATAAGCCAATATTATTCCGCGCATTGAACTCGCGTATTGAGTAAATTAAAAGCGATGGGAAATGGTGGATGCCGCGAAACTCTTATGAGCTGATGAGCAAACATGATTTCCATCGTATAGACGTAATGTGCCGATAGTTTCGATTGTTTGTATCATAATGTGTGCAATCTAATATAATGCAATCAACAGAGTCCTTGGTTTGGGTAATAAAATACAAGTACCTACCTATATCAATATCAATAGGGTGACCGAAGGGTGCTCCCTATTCTCACGACTCCCAATATCGTAAGCATACAATCCTAAGAGCTCTTTAGGGGCTCACCTGTGTGTGGTGGGTTGGCCAATCTTCTCACAAGGTATCAAGTATGTTTGGGTAGACAGTAAATCATGTTCGTGGAGCATGATAGTTACGTCCATAGGACAAGAGGCGACAGCCTGTCAAGATTGTTCAAGTGAACAAACTCACTAAGGTTCACATTGTATATCAATACGGACTCTATTAAATCACTATGAGTGCAATCACATACTTATTGCTAGGTGTATTATTATGTTTATCTCAACAGATATACAATGTGAACCTTAGTGAGTTTGTTCACTTGAACAATCTTGACAGGCTGTCGCCTCTTGTCCTATGGACGTAACTATCATGCTCCACGAACATGATTTACTGTCTACCCAAACATACTTGATACCTTGTGAGAAGATTGGCCAACCCACCACACACAGGTGAGCCCCTAAAGAGCTCTTAGGATTGTATGCTTACGATATTGGGAGTCGTGAGAATAGGGAGCACCCTTCGGTCACCCTATTGATATTGATATAGGTAGGTACTTGTATTTTATTACCCAAACCAAGGACTCTGTTGATTGCATTATATTAGATTGCACACATTATGATACAAACAATCGAAACTATCGGCACATTACGTCTATACGATGGAAATCATGTTTGCTCATCAGCTCATAAGAGTTTCGCGGCATCCACCATTTCCCATCGCTTTTAATTTACTCAATACGCGAGTTCAATGCGCGGAATAATATTGGCTTATAATCTAGATACTTAGCTGTCGTATTATTGCTGGCTGGCAGGCGAAGATCACACACATTGCAATTTTAAACCTTGATTGAAACTTTAAGAACAGTATGTCGGTTGCAAAACGTGCCGGGCAAAAAGAGTGTTGCCACTTACCAAATTTGTTTGTGGTTGGTAACAAGTGTTGCTCTATACAATATTTTTGGGTTTATTTAATAATCGCGACCCTTCGCGACACACCCGCCTCGCGAGTTTTAAACTATGGTGGTCATCAAGTCGCGAGTCCATTTGTGGATCTTCTCCAGTGCTTGGACTGCAGCTGCTCAACGCGATTTCTCATCGCTTGTTTGGTTGATTAATTTCTGGCCATTGTTTACTTCGTCTTCTAGATCACGTTCATTATGATCTTGTGCAAGTTCAATGTCGTTTATTGTGCTGACGTTCTCTAGCTCTTCTTTCGTATCCTGCGTTGAATTGTGTCTTACATTCGCATTCGTGTTCTCATCATTATCTAGTTTATAACTTATTTCGGCTGTGGGATTAGTGCTGGGTACTTTCAAACTTCATAGACGGCGTTTGTATCGGGTCATTATTATCAACGACTGCATCCCTTTGATCTAGGACTTTGTCAGTGGGATTTAGTGGAGTCTCTTCCTCTTCTATTTCTAGAGGATATAAATGAGCAATCGATCGTGTGAACACATGGTTGTCCACTTTTACTCTAGCGACACGGCATAAACCGTCCTTTCCCTTTAGTGTCTCTACTATCTTTCCTACTTTCCAACTTTCGCGGTTACTTCTTTCACCTTTAATTTTTACCACATCTCCGACCTGAGGAACTTCACGAGTTCTCACTCTTGCTTGTTTGGTTGAATTCCCATACCTTTCTCTGAGACTCAAAAGGTATCGGTTGATGAACATTTCTTTGTACTCGTTCATTATCATATTTCCACGTTTCCATCCTTCGATGAGTTGTTGTCTAATGATAGAACCAGAGAGTGGTAAGCTATTCATGAGTAATTGAATGTTCAAACACTTTCCTGGTGTTAGGAAATCAGTTGGTTTTAGGATGTGGTCCATCTCGGTTCCCACATATGTAAGTGGTCTGGTATTGACTACGGCTTCGACTTCTTTGATGATCGTCGAGAGTTGATTTTCCCCGAGCATGTGTTTTTGAAGAGTTCGTTTTAGACAATGCTTTACTACTGCTACGAGTCTTTCATACGCACCCCCGTGCCAGGGTGCTAGTTGAGGGATGAATTTCCATCTTAACTTGTCTGCCAGTGTTCCTTCAGACATTACCTCGGCCAGCAATCTGAACTGAGGTGCGTTGTCAGTTATTATAAGTGACGGTGTTCCTCTAGTAGCGATGAAACGTCTGAATGCCATGAGACATTCATCTGTGGTTAGATCTTTAACTACCTCTAAGTGTATTGCTCGTATCACAAGGCATGTGAAAAGAGAAATCCATCTCTTTTTTACACCATTTTCTGTCTTTATGACCATCGGTCCGAAGTAGTCCACACCGACGTAATCGAACGGCATATTAAATCTTACTCTTTCGGCTGGTAATGCTGGAGTTTTAGGTAGCTCGTATGGACCTCCTCCATGTTTCACGCACCTCGTACATTTGCTTAGTGTTTTTTGAACTTTCACTCTTCCTTGTGGTATCCAAAATTTTTGTCTTATGAGGCTTAGTGTATGAGGTACTCCAACATGAAGGTTTTTCTCATGAGTTTCCTTAATAATTTTTTCGGTAAGTTCACTGTTTTTAGGTAGGAGTATGGGATGTTTTGCATCATAGGATAAATCTGAATATGTGAGTCTTCCATCACATCATAAAATTCCATCGGTATCGATGAATAATCCCAAATTCTTAGCTAGGTTTGTTTTCTTTCCTCCATACTCTTCTGAGAATGTTTCTTTCTGTAGTTCTTTTATTTTTTGTAATTGTGAATCCAAAGGTTCGTTTGCTGTTACTTTATCCTCTGAAGGTGTTACCTTTGGTTGGTTTTCTGTGTTCAACAGACCCTCCCCCATCAGAAGAGAAGTGTTCCTCGGTGGCCCACTAGGCCAGTCTCTAGGGTCCTGCCCCAAAAATTCTGGTCCAGACAGCCACCTGTTCCTCTCCTCCTCTGACGTGATAGGACGTGTTGCTACGTCTGCAGGATTGAGACTAGACGGTACGTATCTCACTATCAAACTTTTGTTGCGTTTTATTTCTTCCAGCCTTTTGGATACAAATGGTTCAAGTAACTTATCAGAATGATACCAATCAATCACTATTTGACTATCTGTCCATAGTGTTAATTGGGTTATGTTCAATGGTAAGAATCTGAGTACGTATTTTATAAGTCTACTTCCAATGAGTACGCCTAATAACTCTAAGCGTGGAATCTTTAAGTTCTGTTGATCTTTGGTAGGAACCAGGCGCGATTTACCTATTACGAAGTTGACTGTGTCTTTCTGTACAAGGTAAACCACTGCGGAGTAAGCTACTGTAGATGCGTCTGTGAAACAGTGTATTTGTGCTTCCTTATAAAGGTTTAAAGCGTTTGTCACTGTTTCTACGCCAGTAACTACATTGTCTACGTATATGTCATTAGCTAACTGTTTGGCATAATTCCCATTCGACTTTAGAAGATGGTGTCTGACCGTAGCGTTTAAAAGAAATGGACTGGATATGATCCCAAAGGGAACACGAGTAAATCTATAGTGTAGTAGATTGTCTTCAGTGGCTGGTTTGTTGGTATCTTTCAACCATAAGAACCTAGTGACGTCTCTGTCACCTTCCTTCAAACCAATTTGTAAAAATGCCTTTTCTACATCCGCTGTCAATCCTACAGCGTGACTACGGAATTTCAATAGAAGTCCCGTCAAATCCTCTAGCATCATTGGTCCGCAGTATAAGCATTCATTCAGACATTTTGTATTTTTTGTCTTTGCCGAAGCATCATAGACTATTCTTAGGGCTTTACCCGGCGCCAATATTCCATGATGAGGAAAGTAGTGAATAGGATGATCACTTATCTCCTTTTCAGGTACTAGTTCGATGATACCTCTTTGCATTTGGTCACTTAGTGTCTGGTTGTATGCTGACAAAGTTTCAGCATCTAGGCGTTTCATCAATCCAATTAGTCGTCCGTATGCTAGACCGTAGTTAGTTGGCAATTCAGGTGGGTATTCCTTCCAAGGCCAGCTAACATAATATCTTTCTTCTGTGAATACGGTAGTTTCATTAAAATGCTTAATAGCTTCTTCTTCCCGGTTGGCATTTGGAGAATCAGTAATTCCAAGGGATTCTAGGTCCCATAAAGCTTTCATTGATGTGTTATCTAATGGCAGATCGGGTTCGTTCAATCTGGTTTCATAGGACGCTTGAAAGTATGTGAGCATTGATAATTCATCCTCGTGCTTATTCGGCATTTTGCCTGATAATATCCATCCTAGGTCGGAATTTACCAAGTATAAATTTTCTCGTATTTTCACCTTTTCAGTAGACATAAGTGAATGATAGTAATCATTTCCAATAAGGATATCCACCTTATCTGACAAAGATCCATCATCCGCTAGTAAGTAATCCTTTTCATATTTCCATTTGGATAATTCTTCACCACAAGATGAAATACCATGTGTAATAGAAGGTACGACGTTCGCATATACTATCCTTTGTATATCAGTTCTTGATTGAATGTGAAGTTTCACTAATGGGCTATCCAACTCTTGGGGTTTATTCAAACCAAAAGTGAATACTGTGAGATGGTTGACTTCTTCAGTCTTCAAATCAAGATTCTGCGCGACATCTTGTGTAACGTAGCTTCTCATGCTGCCTGAATCTAGCAGTACGCGACATTTCATTGAGGTATTCTCCGGTCCTCTGATATTAACAACAGCGGTTTGTAGTATTGTTGATCCTCTTTCATAGATATGCATCGCACTAGTAGATTCTTTCTTCTGTAACTCGGTTTTTGTTATCACGTTCCTTGGTGACTCTTTGCTAGGACAAAGTGCCCTATTATGGAGGCCCTTCTTACCACAGTGTTTGCAGGCTATGTGTTTGGATCTACAGGTATTTATGTTATGACCTAAACGGAGGCAATTGAAACAACGGTTCCTTAACCTTGATTTCCTTTGTTGTAGAGTTTTACTATCCGTGCACTCATCATTAAAATGATCTCCTTTACAAAATATACAATTGAGCTTTCTTCTTTTCTGCTTGGGTCCCTGTCCACTCTTTTCTCCAGCTGACTGAAATTTCCTCTTCGTGTCAAAGGTTTTATTGAAAGCAGTTACATTAGGTTTGAATTTTTTATTCGTATCCTTTAAATTATTTCGTTTATGTATCTTAGATCCCTTTTCAGTTCTATGTTCTAGTACATGAAGTGTTTCTGTTGTGTAACTAGCATCTTCTATCTTAAATTTCTCAGAAGTACGCTTAGCATCCTCTCTAGCTGAGAGTACAAGATGGAGTTGTTTCCTTATTTCTTCGATGGTGTCGCTACTTAATTTTAATTTCAGTTCGTATACTATGTCTTCAGGGAACTTTTCCAAGATCAAAAATCTTAGGTGGTTATGTTCTGTATTCTCTCCCAGAGAACTCAATACACGAAGGTGTCTTTCGATTTCATCCAAAACTTTTCTACAATCATCTTGTTTGTCTGCTCCTTTAAGTTTGTGAAGAGCTGAGTAATGGGCATCAATTATTTGCGTTTTCTTCCCATATCTGTCTGTCAAAGTAGTCACAGCAATTTTATAATTATCGTTAGTAGTCTCAAGACCATCCAAGATTGTCTTAGGTTCGCCTTTCAAAGAAGCTTTTAGGTACAGTAACTTGTCGACGTCTCTTAGTGTTCTTTGATCAATATTGGAAGAGAATTGATCCCAAAATTGTGTCCATTGGAGAACATCTCCTGAGAAGGTAGGTAAGTTCAACTCAGGTAGTTTGCCTCTATTGATTGATTGACTTGAGTTCGAAGAAACAACCTTGTCCTTCCTGACTTGTATTCTTGCTTTCATCTCGGCTAAGGCTTCATCACCTTCTAGCTGTTCATTTGTCATATTTGATATATCATCAGCATTTGGGTTTGTAGAAGTGTTAAAATATTGATACAACTCATTATTGAATCGATGAATGACCGCTTGTAATTTTGATGACACGATGCATGCTTGTTCCATATCATCATCAGACCACGACTTCAACGCACAAAGAGTATGTGAGCTTTTAGTCAAACTTTTGATACTCGACACAAACGTAGTTAGTCTACTTAAATATATTTCCTCCATGGTATTATTGTACACTGACTGAGGTGAATCTGAAATCATCATAAGTTCCTTATGATAATATGGACAAAATGTTTGCCCACAACGACAATTAAAATTTACATCAATTATAGTCAGTTTTATTTATTTAGATTTTGAATTTATTATACATTTAATGTGTATTGTTTAAGAATTAGCATTTAATCATTATTACTCTTATTAGCTTGCAATAATGACTGACATTTACCGGAGCTCCACTGTTTATTTAATTTTATTAAATATTAACTATTAATTTCTTAGTGATCTTCTTGATCTCACAATTGATTTTGTAAAAATATCTGGAGTAAGTATGTCACACTGCCCAACTTAGTCTATAATCATAGCACTAGTTAAGCCAGTTGTTGTTTCCTTTAAAACATTTTGACTCACCCAGCCTTGGCTATGGCACTATTGTATCTTATTATCCAATTATGTGAGAACACAAGAAAGTTCACTAGACCACACTTTTATCATCACACGGCGTATAGCACTGAGTTAAATCAATTAATGTTCATTAAGTAAAGCATTACTAGCTAATGTATTATCTTTATAGTATGTCCGCATATTTATTCTACATTATTCACAAATAACTTTCTCTTTGGACCATAGGTTATCCATCATAACATAGTGTGCAAACGCTGAACATGTACACTAATTAGCTTATTGGTATATCTCCATGCACTCTTTTGCATAGGTATCACATAATCACAGTGTATGTAACATTTGAATTTTACACCAATGCATGTAAAGTTTGTGATAGATAGAGTTTCTAGTAATTGTTTATCTATTTTATTTTCATGTCATCACAACATTAAGCAATTATTCACCGTTAAGTTAAACTGTTAGGTTTTAAGCCATCAGAGTTGATATAGGTATTATTCTCATTATATATTTACCTTTGAAAATTAGTGGATTAAAGTTGTATTTATATATTTTTTTTTGATAATCACAATTAATACTGGTTAACAAGTGAGAAACTATTATTGTAGGACACTCATAATTTGATAATCATTGTTTTAAATGTACCTATTTTGACAAGCAATGTAAATATTCGACTCACTAGATATTGTCACCATATGAAACTTGTGACTCGGAATGGTAATATTATTATATACTATAACTATGTACTCATGTGTTGTGATTTATTCTGATTTAACATGGTGATAGTGACAGGGTCTCTGGTAAATTAAATGGTAATTATAACAAATCTTCACTACTAGATTCCAATTGATATTCATTGAGTTAAAATGTAGTATGTATAGTACATTACAACTCAATGTTGGTATTTTGGGTTTTCTTAAGTGACTCGTCGTTCATGTATTTGAAATAACGTGGTATTTAATCACACTTTTACATACCTGAACTTTGGACTCAACTATCAGTTGGTAGGTGTGTTGTGTATCTCCTTGTATTTGTACACTCTTTAAGATGTCGTAAGTACCCAAGTGTTTCCTTTATTGAATGTTTGTGTTCCTATTAAACGATAGGGAGATTAATTATGGAACAATAAGCGTTAGCATTGCAGCGCTTGGCTAATTGAAACACGTATTGCATATATGTATCATTTCGACAATAAGTACATTTTGTTCGTTTTAGGTTTTTACAATGGTATGTCAAGATGTAAATTATAGGTTACCGGCAAATAACTTTGTCGAAAAGATTAGTTAGATAGTTTTGAACAACATATCGTCATTCTTACCTGATGATATGAGTTAATTTCACCTTTTATTAATGTAATTTTGTACGGAATTACAATTATTTCCACTGTTTATCCAATTCACAGAGTTTTGCAGTATCTGTTAACCAGGACCACCTGAATGATGCAAGAAATTGCAAATTCAAACACACTAGCGTCATTACATTATGGCGTCGCGTCGCTGTTATAGCGCATGCGCGCATCGTCCACACTACATTTAGGCGCGGAATTTTAAATTGTCTTGGCGCGGAATTTTTAAATTATCTTGATTTTATCCATTATCACTGACTTAACAGTAGTAACTTTGTTGGATTAATGTTCACTGCCCAAGATCTAGTTAAAATCATGTTTCACACACTAGAGTTATAACTTATAGTTAAGGTCACAGGGTCACACAAACAAGTAAATAAAGTGAACTGTGTTCATTTTTTTTTTTTGTATATTTAATTTTAAAGACATCCATACCATTCAGTAAGACAGTTGACAATTGCATATTTTAATCTAAAGTAGGTTCCCAATACACTCTCTTTAGCCATAGGTATATCAGATAAGTTTTGTTCATTAAGTTCAGTTTAGTCGGTTAGTTAAGGTTAATCAGTCTACACTAAACTTTGTCTTATTTGATTTTTGTACTAAAAATTTCTTTTGTATAACTATGGATATGTAAAGGTCTCATCTTATCTTCACCAAACTTTGATGAAGATCCCAGGGCATTTCCACCAACTTTGATGAATATCCCAGCATCTCCACCATCTTTGTCGCGTCGGTTCTACTCATGACCTTCCGACAAGTAAGATTATGGTATCTGTATGACTCCCTACAAAAGGAGGCTAGCATTGCCTAGATTCTTTGACACAAATTGGAGAATGTAATAGTTATACTAATTATGAATAATCTGCTTCGCTTTGATTCTATGGGGAGAGTATCTGATATTAAAGAGATAAATGCATAGTAACGGTTCCCTTGTAGTTTTATTCTATTGTAATATGTGTGTCGACTACTGGTCAACTGCTGGTCAACTGTTGGTCAACTGTTGGTCAACTGTCTCACCTGAATGATGTAGATGTCTTTGATCAGCCACACAGAACTCATCACCTCCCTCCACGAATAGGTCACTCCTGTTGTGGAAAGAAAGTCCATGATTACACTGTTGGACTACTAAGTACCACCGAATGGTATGAAGGTACATAATTATATTATTAACATGAATTTTTGTATATCAATACGGACTCTATTAAATCACTATGAGTGCAATCACATACTTATTGCTAGGTGTATTATTATGTTTATCTCAACAGATATACAATGTGAACCTTAGTGAGTTTGTTCACTTGAACAATCTTGACAGGCTGTCGCCTCTTGTCCTATGGACGTAACTATCATGCTCCACGAACATGATTTACTGTCTACCCAAACATACTTGATACCTTGTGAGAAGATTGGCCAACCCACCACACACAGGTGAGCCCCTAAAGAGCTCTTAGGATTGTATGCTTACGATATTGGGAGTCGTGAGAATAGGGAGCACCCTTCGGTCACCCTATTGATATTGATATAGGTAGGTACTTGTATTTTATTACCCAAACCAAGGACTCTGTTGATTGCATTATATTAGATTGCACACATTATGATACAAACAATCGAAACTATCGGCACATTACGTCTATACGATGGAAATCATGTTTGCTCATCAGCTCATAAGAGTTTCGCGGCATCCACCATTTCCCATCGCTTTTAATTTACTCAATACGCGAGTTCAATGCGCGGAATAATATTGGCTTATAATCTAGATACTTAGCTGTCGTATTATTGCTGGCTGGCAGGCGAAGATCACACACATTGCAATTTTAAACCTTGATTGAAACTTTAAGAACAGTATGTCGGTTGCAAAACGTGCCGGGCAAAAAGAGTGTTGCCACTTACCAAATTTGTTTGTGGTTGGTAACAAGTGTTGCTCTATACAATATTTTTGGGTTTATTTAATAATCGCGACCCTTCGCGACAGACGTCAAATAAGTATTGACAAATTTGTACTTGACAAACATTTAGATGTCTCTTTTTCAAATGCAGCTGTTGTTTGGTTAAAAACTTTTTAACAAAAAATTAAACCGACTCCCAAAAACACTGCAAAGTGAAAAATAACTTTAATTTCGGTAGTCGGTGTCTTTAGTTTTGTTTTTTCGTTTTTGGCACCGTCTTCCGAAATTAAAGTTATTTTTCACTTTGCAGTGTTTTTGGCAGTCGGTTTAATTTTTTGTTAAAAAGTTTTTATTTCACTCTTTTTAGTTGAATGATTTTTAATTTACCTAGTTACAAGAGCCTAAATGTCAACTAATTATAACCTTTTACAAAATATTTCTTTTCCCAATGCTGGGCCGTTAATTGTTGAGGAGTTCTCCTGGTACTTCACCATCAGCTCTACATCACCATATGCATTGTGACGAGCATAAAGTGCTTAACATCCATATTCAAATCATCGAATCGCAATCCACTCAATACTTATTATTGAGTAGTTTCGGCGGCCATCTGTGGTCTTCATCATCAGTTCCACTTCCCCAAATGGTACTTTTTGAGAGCAACTGCACAAGTTACTATAAGAAATACCCAAAACGCCATAGGTGTGCCTATAATATTTGAAGAGTTCCCTCGATTTCTCCAGGATCCCATCATCAGATCCTGACTTTGGTGATAATGGGACCAATTTCGAAGTATACCCATTCGAATAAAAAAAGAATTTTCCAAATCGGTTCGGCCGTCTTCGAGTACTCGATGACCATACATTAAAAAAAAATATATATACGCGTCGAATTGATAACCTCCTCTTTTTGTCGTCGGTTGAAAAGAGACAATACGCTTTTTGATGTGTGTGTGTCGATTCGTTACATATTTGTATAACTATTCTTCATATAGTAGAATATGCCATCTCCATAGGTACATATAGGTACTTTTCCTAACTCAATGATTAATGGTGAACGCAGACCTAGCCGCACCGCACGCGCCGCAGTCTTTGCATTCGAATTCTTTATATGAAGTTCTATGCAACCTCGCACACCTACCCGCGCCGCAGTCGCCGCAGTCTCTGAAACGACCGAACTCCCCTAGCCGCAGCTGATGACGTCACCCGCACGCAGCGCGGATGACGTCATTCGCATCCACGGCGCGCAGTGTTGCCAGAGTTATAAAGTAGACAGAGAATCTCTGTCAACGGTTTATAATAAAATTACTTATTCTCGTATAAATAATTACTTGCTTATTCCCTATTATAGCACCTACAGATAAAATTACACAAAAGAGCAAAATACCAATACCAAATACAGATTTTATACAGATTTTATTAAATCTTCGGATAGATAATGCTTTCAAAAATCTGGCAACACTGACGGGAACGACTGCAGAAACTGCGGCGCGGATAGATGTGCGAGGCCATTAACAAAAAGCGATGACTGCGGGGACTGTAGAGACTGCGGTGCGGCTAGGTCTGCGTTCACCATAAAAATGATATTCCAAAGACCTTCTATAATATGGACCAGAAATACCTACAAAGCTCAGACTAAGGTAAAACGAGGACACGGCATAAACATTATATACGAACAGTAGTTATAATAATATGATGCATTTCGACGGCATAGCTACTGATAATATCGGCATCTCTTTTTAACTTGTGAGAGTAATCATATGTAAAAAAGGACAACATTACTTTTAACATTGCCAAAAATGGCAACATAACTTTGGTGACGTCACAAAATACCTAACTGCGGCCGGCCGCCATGTTTTGTCACAGCCAACAACAAGAGGCAGCATGGTCTATGACCTTCGCCTGTCCAACCACGAGTTGGACGAAAAGGAAAAAAAAAAAAACGAAAAAAGCGCGGGAAACTACTGAGTTAACCAGGCGGGGATTTTGAAAACTTTGTTAATTTATTTGATAAAACCTTTATTAATCGAGTTTTTAGGAGTGAAAACAAGTAATAAGTCATCAAATCCTTTATTAGATATATAAATTACAATGGGGAAGGTGCGACCAAGAAAAAAACGAAAGAAGGATGAAGAGGGTGAAAAATCCGAAATGGAGTCGACGTCGTCAGAGTCTGAGATGGAAGTAGCAGATACGTATAAACCTTATCTAGTTACAGACTACAAGAGAAGATACCCCGAGGATTCCGGTGCTGCAGAATTTGTGGTATTCGTCGAGTCTTCTAATGCGGAACTACCTTTAGGAACACGAGATCTAATGTTCATATCCAGTTGCATCAAAAGGTTTAATAAAGGGGTCAAATACCTTAGATGTATGAATAAGTTTAAAATAGCTATATACTTTGAAAAAGCCAGCCTTGCTAATGCCTTTTTAAACAATGTTACATTTTTAAAGGATTATCAGTTTAAAGCTAATATACCAGCACAAAGCACAGAAATCACTGGTATAATTAAAAATGTGCCTACCAATCTGACAAATAAAAAAATCTTCACAATGCTGTCAAGTTACAAGAAAATAATATCTGTTCGAAGATTCACAAAACGGACTAAAATTGATAATAATTTCATCCAACAGCCGCTGCAAATAGTAGCCATCACCTTCGCGACGTCTGTTCTTCCAGACTACGTGGATTTGGATGGTTGGCGGCACGACATCTCAGCGTATATTCCACCTGTCAAACAATGTTCCCGGTGTCTCAGGTATGGTCATCTAGCAAAGTTTTGCAAGAACTCTGAACGCTGCTCCATCTGTAAAGAAGATCACTCATTTAAAGTTTGTACAACACCCATTGAACATGCCAAATGCTTCCATTGTGATGGCAATCATATCAGCATTTCAGCTCAGTGTCCAGTAAAACAGAAAAAAATTCAAGAAAATAGACAAAAAGTTAAGCCACCATCATTTGCTGACATATTTAATCATGGAACTTTCCCATCTCTTGGCCCTAAAAAGCCTCTAGATCTCCTCACTTTATTAAAATCTAATGACAAGGCACTTAACCTTTTAGTGCAAAGTATTATCAAGATGATAACGTTAAATAAGACGCAAGATACTCCAATATCTTCCAAAAACGTTTTAGATGTTTTGAGTGATTTTTTTAACCCCAGTGACACAAAGAACATTAGTTCAAATTCACAGACAAATTAAAGTTAGTACAGTGGAATGCTCAAAGCCTGTTATAATAATAATAATAATAATAATTCTTTATTTTCAGACAACAATGATCCAGCGTGTTAGTAAACAATAATATAACTTATTACTAGTGTTAGTAGTTAAAATACAATAGAGAAGAAGACAGACCATATAGTATTGTGAAAAGGACATCCCCGAATTAATGGTTAGTGATTGTCCTTCTCACAAAACTTTTAATAATCGGAGAGTCGATACTCTCCGCCACAGTTTTTAGAATGCTGTTGCCACTCGCCCGCAACCTTGACAACAGCGACGCGGTTCTCTTGCGAATGACGGCGTGGAAGCCGTCAACTCGGTTTTGCGCAAACATAGCAGATGCGCTGCACCATCGTGGCAGTCCCAACAGCATCCTAAAAATATTATTATACTGAACGCGTAGGTCATCCAGCGTTCTTTTGGTATAGTTGACCCAAAGATTCCCCGTGTAAAAGCACTGGCAATACGCCTTAAATAGTGTTACTTTCACAAGACTGCTACACCGAGCGAATCTTCGGGCCAACATGTTACCTCGGACCGCCAATGCCCTACGCTCCCTTTCAATATCGACATACACATATATACACACATATTTTTACTCAATTTTTATATGAAAATAATATTGACATAGCTTTAATTTGCGAAACATGGCTTAAGCCTATGCAACGCTTAAATATTAAAGGATACTCCATAGAACGCAATGATTGTGGCAATAATTATAATGGTGTTGCCATTGTCATTCGTAATAGCATACAATATAATAGATTAACAACATATTCTGATGACTCAATACAGAATATTGCAGTCAAAATAACATATAATAATAGTTCACTATCAATAGCCAGCCTTTATATTCCGCCAAATTGTAGTCCTACTTTTAGCAAAACTAAGTTTTTAAATCTCATTAATTCATTACCTAAGCCATGTTTAATAGCAGGTGACTTTAATGCTCATCACACCATGTGGGGTTGCCAATCTGTCAGTCCACGTGGAAGAGATGTCCTCGATGCTGTAAATGAATGTAATTTGGTGTTATTAAACGACACACAACCAACAACAGTTGGTTCTGATATCTGGAGACCAAATGGTTTAGATTTAACTATAGTTAGTCCATCTATCGCCCTTAACTGTAACTGGAGAGTTCATAATGATCCTCTGGGAAGTTATCATTTACCCACAATAACAGACATATTATTCAATACTATTACAGATTCAATTACGTATATACATGACTTAACTTCTAACTTTTCTCAAGAAAACATATCAGAACTCAAAAGACCAAATCTACGACTCGTAAATTGGGAAAATTACACAAAAATAGTTAACAATTTGATTAAAGAATTTATTATTAATTACGATGATCCTTTACTGTCATACTATGAATATTGCCATATTATGCAAAAAGCTATAGATCAATCAATGTTTAGAAATCAGGCTCAAAATTTAAATACCAATAGTTTTAAGCAGGCAGGGACCAAATCTAAATACCGATATCCTCCTCTTCCATGGTGGAATGAAAAGTGTGCTAATGCAGTGAAAAAAAGTAAACAAGCATTTATTGCATTTAAACAAGATCCAAGTGAGTCAAATTACATAAATTTTAAAAAGAATCAGGCTGAGAAGAAACTTATAATTAAACTAGAAAGATTGGATAGTTGGAAGAAGTATTGTACAGAAATAAATAGAACCACTCCTATTTCAAAAATCTGGCAAACTATGCGCAAATTTAATAAATCCTACAATAGAAATAACAATCTCAATAATAATAGTGAAACATTTTGGATAAATAACTTTTTAAGAAAATATACACCTGACTCTGTCTCACACCCCATACAATTAACTAATACCTCTGTAAATCCCACCAATAGTTACATTATTAATCCATTCACCATAGATGAGTTAAAAGCAGCCATCAAATCACGTAGACACCACCTTTGGTTTAGACTGCATTTCATAATATGAAACATCTTATAAGATGTTTAAAAAAATTAACACATTTTGCCTTATAAAATTTTTAAACATTTTAAATTTACTTTGGGAACAAACAATAATTCCAAAAGAATGGAAGCAAGATTGCTTGGTTCCAATTCTTAAAGCAGGAAAAGATCCAAATGATGCAGATTCTTATCGTCCAATAGCTCTAACATCCCGTGCAAGTAAACTTTTTGAGCAATTAATAAAACAACGTCTTGAGTTTTATATTGAATGTAATCATATTCTTCCAAGAAATCAATTTGGGTTTCGTCGTGGTCGTTCAGCAAGAGAAAGCATAGGACATCTCTTCCATGATATTGATACTGCCATTAACAATAATAAACATCTTGTATGTGTTTTCTTCGATATTGTAGGCGCATTTAACAACATTAATCATTCAGTTTTATGTACAACTCTTTCTTCCTTGGGAATACCTAAAAAATGTGTCAAATGGATTTATGAGTTCATTAGTGATAGAGAAGTATATATAAAAATGAGATCGAATAACATTTTTGGAGCCAGATTGTCAACTAAAGGTGTTTGTCAAGGGGGCATTTTAAGTCCTTTACTGTATATACTTTATATCCATAGGCTAAATGAAATATTAGGATCAGAAGTCAGCAATTTACAGTTTGCTGATGATTTGGCTATTTATTGCAGTGGTGATAACATCTCATACACAAATAAAAAAATAAATTTCGCATTAAAACAACTACACAGTTACTTTCAATATTTAAATCTAGAAGTCAGTACTGCTAAAAGTAAGATAGTTGTATTCTCAAAGAAAAAAGTGTCCGCAGTTAGGCTACAATATGACAATAATTTGTTATCAATTCAGTCACAAGCAAAATTTTTAGGAGTAATATTTACACATAATTTGTCATGGAATAAATATGTTTGTTCGGTCCGACGTGAAACAGAACGCACCTTTTGGCCGGCAACATTAATTATCTGTGGACTTGACATAACCTCTCTTGACTTGACAGATTGACTTTGCTTGTTGGAAAAATGTCCGCACGTTTGGGACTTTGATTTGATTAATTGGTAAAATATTGTTGGATTCGCCTGTCGAGACCGATAATTGGGTCGCGAATTATCTAATTGTTGAAGTGTATTCCCCATTTGCCAAAACCCCGGGATATTGTTGAATCGTACGCCGCCTTGTCGTCGGTCGAGCTGGCACGCGGAATTTGTTGGAAATCGTATTGGATCTCACGAGATATGAACAGATTAATTGTGTTCAGTGATTGATTGAACTTTGTAAGCTCGGATTAACAAGAATCCAGTGATATTTCTTGGAACATATCGCCTGATTGCCTACCACGCGTAGCGCGCGCTTGCTGGAAACGAGTTAGGTGTGATGCTGTTGTGACCGCGCCATCTGGAGATCGGCGCCTTGGGAACGTTCTACAACACTTGACTTGCATCACACCTTTCAATTACTCACCCTCATTTTACATACAAACCACACTTAGGGCGTGACCTTTGAAGGTCGAACTTGGCGTCCCCAGCACTCAGGTTAGTGGTACATTTTGTTTATTGAAATAAGGCCTAAGAGCCTACCACAACGTAGGGCTCCGCGTAATCGCGGACAGTTCGACATACCAGTTACCGTTGGCTGGGCTTGGGGTCGAACAAATTGGTAGCAGAAGCGCGGTTCTTATAATATAAGATCCACTGGTTTAATTGGAAGTTTTGAATATTGTTGAAAACTTAAAACTTGAGTTTAATTACTTAACACAACTTATAACTTGATAAGTTTGAATATATTGCTTTGTCAGCCGGGCTCAAATAGTACTTGTAGTTTGTACTGTAATTTGTAGTGCTAGCCCCTTAGAATTGAACTGACAAACAAGATTTGTTTGTGAAATTAGGAATTGGTTGTATTTGGTACATAAGTTGGTATATTGTTGTAAAAGTTGTTTGGTATTTGTGGCAATTAATAATTGAATGTCATTGATCTGAATTTGAAAGGTTATCTAAATAATAATTACACATAGTCTAACAACATAGGACTTGAATTGTGTGTATTGGTTATTGCATTTATTTGTATTTATTGGATTTTATTAGAGATTCTCCGGCTCAATATTATACAGACAATTGTTGTGCTTATTGATGTTTAATTTGAGGTTGATCCAGCATTGTATTATACATTCAATTGTTATTTATTTTGTAACTAGCCATCCTTAGCAAGCTAGATTCACACTTGGAATAAGTACAGGGTCGGATTGGGACTTGAAATAATTGAATTTGAATTTTTATTTTGTTGAAACTATTTGGTCGGCTAACAAGTCATTGCTGTTTGTTTAATATTTGATTGTTGGTTGTTGATTGTTGTTTGTATTAATATTTGATTGTTGCAATGGCCTCATTAAGGGCAGTCAGGGAGGCTGCTGCGGGATTGACCTCACAGTTGAGATGGTTCACATCGGCAGCTGCAACTGTTGAGCGTGTGGAATTGGAAGAGCTCACCCTTGCTCGGTATGGGCAAGTGATTGAGAGGATCAAGTCAGCTGATGCTGCGCTCATACGCTTCAACGAGTACATCATGGATGTGGATTTGGGGGTGATGGATCAGACAGCCCGCGATAAGATTTTGGGTGACTATGACCAGATTATTCACCTGGGGGATGTCATATGTCTTCGAGTGCGGAAAATTTTGAAGAGCCGGGTGCCTGATGCGGCCAAGCCGCAGACCCCTGTTGTTGCAGGCCCTGGACTATTGAGTAGGCTGTCCACCCTGGAGCTGCCACATTTTGACGGTCGCTTGGACCACTGGCTGGGCTTCCTAGATCTCTTTGAGAGTCTTGTCGATGCACGCTCGGACCTCGGACCTGCCCAGAAGCTGGCCTATTTATTGTCTGTCCTGGAGGGCGAAGCCAGAACCTTGGTGCAGCACTTGCCGGTGACGGATTCCTCTTACCCGACCGCTCTGGAGCTTCTCTCCCGACGGTATCAGAACAAGCGCTGCCTGGCTGATGTGCACATCGACCAGATTTTGGGGCTACCGGCCATTGTCAGCACGTCGACGTTGCGCACTGACTTGCTGAACCCGTTGGTTTCAGCGACCAACGCTTTGAGACGCTTGGAGTTACCGGTAGAACATTGGTCCTACTTGTTGGTGCACATAGTGCTGCAGTTGCTCCCCGCGGAGTTGAGGTCACGTTTTGAGCAGGAGTATGGTGGGGATGGTGCCACCCATCTTCCCCCCTTTGACGACCTCCTCAAATTTTTGGAAGACGAGTGTCGGTTTGCGGATAACACTCGTGGCGCTACGGGGTCGCCCCCACTACCTTCTCAGCCCAGAGACCAGGGACGGACTAGGGCCCGGGGGCCTGTTGATGTTCCCCCCGCCCCCCGTTTTGCTGGCGCCCGGAGTCCGCGGGCTAGGGGGCCTGTTGATGATCGCCCCGCCCCTCGTTTTGCTGGCGCCCGGAGTCCTCGGGCTAGGGGGCCTGTTGATGATCGCCCCGCCCCCCGTTTTGCTGGCGCCCGGAGTCCTCGGGCTAGGGGGCCTGTTGTTGATCGCCCCGCCCCCCGTTTTGCTGGCGCCCGGAGTCCTCGGGCTAGGGGGCCTGTTGATGATCGCCCCGCCCCCCGTTTGGCTGGCGCCCGGAGTCCTCGGGCTAGGGGGCCTGTTGATGTTCGCCCCGCCCCCCGTTTTGATGGTGCCCGGAGTCCTCATCATTGTGACTTTTGTAAGGCAACGGGGCATGTCATGGCGCGTTGCCCGGATTTTTTGAATTTGCACGTAAGTGCCCGCCGCCGTATTGTCAACGCACGCCGTTTGTGCTTTTCGTGCTTGGGGGCCCACTTCCATCGGGACTGCCCCGACCCCCGCCCGTGTAGAATTTGTGATGGGTCCCACTTGGAGATTTTGTGCGCCAACGCGAACCGCTCCAGCAGACCAGCTTCTGAGGGGGGTTCGCGCAGGGGGGGGTACCCCGGAGACGAGCACCGGGCTGAGACCCGCGATTCCGTACGCCGCTCTCCACCCCCCGCGCAAGTTGAACGGGAGCCCCACGAGCGCCATTTGGTCTTCCCTCGTCAGGGAGAACGCGCATTGGCTGCTAGGCAGCAGTGGCCGGGTCGGCGCCGCTGCCTTTCCCCTCCGTTGGCGGAACGTCCCCGGCTGGAGTCGCGCCCTCCGCCATTCGGGCATCCGGTGGGATATGCCCCTCCAGTGATGGCGAGCGGCTTGGGACACCGCGCGGACGAATGGTTTGATTGTTGGCCTCGTCGTGAACGAAGGCAGCCTGGAAGCGGCGATCGGTCGCCGCCCAGGCATCACTAAGAGATTGACGCCTGCCCCGCTAAAGGAACCCCCCGATCAAGACGGTTTTGTTGCCAACGGCCTCGGTCACGGTCTGGGGACCCTTGGGTGACTCGATTGTGGTCTGTGCCATTTTGGAGACGGGAGTCCGGGGTTGCCTTTGTCTTCTTGGTTAGCGGGACAGGTTGGCCTGAAGGTGAACGACCTTTCAGGCAAGATTTGGGGAATTGGCGAACCAGCTGACACCACTGTTGAGGGAAGGACCTGGTTTGAGGTCACCCTTGTGAGTTGTCCTTACCCTAAAATTGGTGCTCCTGCCCTTGTTGTAACTGAACTTGGTACAATTGTTGGTGACTGATCGTCACACTAAGAGCTCGCGTGCCGGTTGCAATGCGCTGTTGGCCATTCTGCAGCGAGAATTTTGGATTTTGTCGGCTGATCGCGTCAATGAGGCGAGGCCCTTTGCTGGCGTCGTAACGGATTTTGTTGGTCCCCCTTTGTTGAAGACGTCCACCCTTCGTAATAGCAAGATTGTTGGGGCTTATTTGTGTGTTTGTCTGCCTGTCAACCAAGGCAGTACATTTGGAGCTGGTAACCTCCCTCTCGACAGAGGCCTTTGAGGCGACTTGGGAAAGATTTGTGTCTCGCCGTGGGTTACCTTCGTTGATTAGGTCTGATTGCGGTACGAATTACAAGGGTACAAGTAACTATTTGAAGGAGCTATACGCCTTCCTTAATGAGAGCCAGGTTGATATTGGTAATAGTTTGGCCCGCCGAGGGGTCACTTGGTTGTTTGACCCGCCAGCCTGCCCCCCATTGGGGGGGTATTTTTGGGGCCGCGGTGAAAGCGGCAAAGGGACGCTGGCGGAGATTGTTGGGAGACACCGTTCTCACCTTAGAGGAACTAGCTACGGTATTTGGCCGCATTGAAGCTGTGTTGAATTTGCAACCTTGTCAAGACTTCCAATTGATTAGCGGACGGGTAGGCCCGTCCGGGGGGGGTAGATGTTCGGTCCGACGTGAAACAGAACGCACCTTTTGGCCGGCAACATTAATTATCTGTGGACTTGACATAACCTCTCTTGACTTGACAGATTGACTTTGCTTGTTGGAAAAATGTCCGCACGTTTGGGACTTTGATTTGATTAATTGGTAAAATATTGTTGGATTCGCCTGTCGAGACCGATAATTGGGTCGCGAATTATCTAATTGTTGAAGTGTATTCCCCATTTGCCAAAACCCCGGGATATTGTTGAATCGTACGCCGCCTTGTCGTCGGTCGAGCTGGCACGCGGAATTTGTTGGAAATCGTATTGGATCTCACGAGATATGAACAGATTAATTGTGTTCAGTGATTGATTGAACTTTGTAAGCTCGGATTAACAAGAATCCAGTGATATTTCTTGGAACATATCGCCTGATTGCCTACCACGCGTAGCGCGCGCTTGCTGGAAACGAGTTAGGTGTGATGCTGTTGTGACCGCGCCATCTGGAGATCGGCGCCTTGGGAACGTTCTACAACACTTGACTTGCATCACACCTTTCAATTACTCACCCTCATTTTACATACAAACCACACTTAGGGCGTGACCTTTGAAGGTCGAACTTGGCGTCCCCAGCACTCAGGTTAGTGGTACATTTTGTTTATTGAAATAAGGCCTAAGAGCCTACCACAACGTAGGGCTCCGCGTAATCGCGGACAGTTCGATATACCAGTTACCGTTGGCTGGGCTTGGGGTCGAACAATGTTGATTGCATAGCAGAACGAGCTCTAGGAGCTACAAATACTTTGAGATCTTTGGTTGGTAGCCAGTGGGGTGCCGATCCCAAGATTCTTTTAACTTTATATAAAGCTCTAGTAAGGAGTCATTTTGACTATAGTTTTTTTTTTTACTGCATGAATGCAAAATTAGTAGATAAACTTGAAAAGATTCAAAACATAAATTTAAGATTAATTTTGGGAGCCTTTAAATCATCTCCTATTAATTCAATGCAAATTGAGTGTAACTTGTGTCCACTTAATATCAGATTTTCTCATTTAAAATATAATTTAATCATAAGATTGTTGTCCGAAACTGACAATCCCCTTCTTTCGAAACTGTTAAAGAATAATTCTAATAATTTTTTAACACATAACATCCATGAAATTTTGTCATATAAGAGTGAACATAATATTTTCAATAGTTTTACTTTGCCCTGCTATGATGGAACATATGAGAGCAAATTTTGTGGCTTGAACATTGACATAGACAGGATACTGACTGATAAATATGTCGTTTACAATAAATTGGATGAGCATACAGATTATAGGCAAAGAACAATGGCGAAAGCTTAGCTGACTTTAATTTGAGCGTCTAAAAGTGACTTATATACGAAAGCAGTTCTATTATTTTTCTACGTTTTTTTAAAGTATCACATTACCAAGTTAAGTCCGGATAAAAAAAAAATATTTTAAATGAAAAGTTATTTGATTTTTTCATTGACAATATTAGTAATGCCATTTTGTATTTATTCTGCCAGGTGACAGTAAGTGCAATATTATTGTAATAAAATCAGTTTCAGTTTGTTATTGTGACAAAAAGGAGTAAATTAATTAACAATAATGTTTATTTATAAGTGGAAGTGTTCTTTGTAGGGAGGTAAAAATATTGTAGTGTAAAAATAAATGAATTACTTTCAATTAATGTCTGGCAAAAAGACTATAATCCCAAGTAAAAAAAAAATATATAACTTGGTTTGACAACTGTTGATTGTTCATGTCACATTACCCTCAAGAAAAATATTTATATGTATAATCTATGGTTAACTGATTACT
The DNA here is from genome assembly GCA_943138885.2 of Tholera decimalis. Classification (NCBI taxonomy): domain Eukaryota; kingdom Metazoa; phylum Arthropoda; class Insecta; order Lepidoptera; family Noctuidae; genus Tholera; species Tholera decimalis. The sequence continues at coordinate 21,058,369 of OW964559.2, forward strand.
AGGCAGCATGGTCTGACCTTAGCCTGTTCCGTTAGGAACTAATCTACTTAAAAAAAAATGTTCATATCACAGACGCTTGCACACTGTGCCTTGTGTTGCTCACGATTGTTTTCCGTTTTCTTTAATTTTCACTTGACCTGGACATAACCTACAAAAGTTCATGACTGAATTTCTATTATTCTCGGACTTCTCGAACAAAAATTCTTCCACAAACTAATTCAGAAGTTGACGCCGAGTTAAACAAGATATTTTTCATTTAAAGTCGCAAAAATTTAATCTCAGCTAAATTAATGTAATGGTGGCTGCCATTGTTCTTTACACAGATGGTTCAAAATATAATGATAATGTCTCCATGGCATACTATGATCCTGTCACTAAATTGGGACATGGCTTCAGATTACCATCGAATGCAAGTATTTATACAGCAGAAGCCCAGGCCATTTATGCAGCCTTAGAATATATAGAAACAACTAACCTCAGTTTCAAGAAATGGTTGATAATTTCGGACAGCATGAGTGTTTTAATGGCTTTATCAAATCCTTCATACAGCGGTAGCACAAACTATATCATTTACAACATTAGACAGAAATATAGCAGGCTTTGGCATAGTCAAGACAGAAAAATACGATTTATTTGGACACCATCTCATATTGACGTTTCGGGTAACGAACTTGCCGATAAACTTGCCAGCTCCATAGTTAAAAACCCAAATATTAGTCAAATACCCATCAAAAATATTAAGTTACCACCTTCAGATTGCAAGACCCTCATCATGAAAAACATCAAACGCCAATGGATAACCCATTGGGAAAAAACAGTAAAAATAGAAGGAAAATGGTATCATTACATTAACTCGGACATCAAAAAACCATGGTTTACCAAAGGGAAATGTATACAAAGAAATTTTTATACAACAATTTGTCGCCTAAGATTGGGTCATAGCAGATTTAATTATTTAACTTAATTATTTAACATTTATTTAGACTAAATATTACACCTTCCCCAATATGTACACATTGCAATTCAAAAATTCAAACTCTGAACCACATATTTTTTGAATGCCCTCAATTTAATATACAAAGACTGGTACTCATTGACAACTTATTGGAAATTTACAATGGATGTCCCGCGCTCTATTCAGGATTTGCTCAAGAACACTAAAACATTTTATCCCATTTATGATTTCATCAAGAATACTATTCAAGTTATTTGAAAAAGCATTACCGGAATAGACCTCTACCTGATTTGAAACTATTACACGGATATGACATAAAAATATACCTACCTGATTAAAATGAAGAAATGGAAAAACGATATCATTGTACGGAAGACAAGGCCATTATTGGCCTCGAATACTAATAATGAAGAACTAGAACTGAAATAAGACTAGGCTGTATGGGCTTAAGCTCTTCGCCTTTTCCGTTGGACGGAAAGAAAAATACCAAAAAAAAAAAAAAAAATTTTTTGGTGTCAACGTCAAGTCAAGTCAAGTGCAGCGTTGCCAGAAGGTAACATTTCTTACATTTTTCGTAACTTTTGAAACCCTCGCGCATAACATAAGTAATTTTTATATTAAAGGCAATTTTCGTAATTTTTGGGGACAATGAGATTTGTAATACTAGAGTTTTATTGCAAACAGCTGTTGACGAACGCATTTCAATACAACGTATCCAAATTGAACGCTCCTAAAACTGGCGCGTCTAAAAAGTATTTCACTATTTTCACTCCATATCATATCACACTCAGAGACGGCTCTGAATGGAAAGCGCCATAACTAAATGAAACGTATTTATGTAACTTTAAAACTTGATTTTGCTTGAGAGTGTGCGCACACGTTTCCTACTTCGCGAGTTCCCGCAGTTAATTTAAATGCAGAAGATTATTGAGCTGTGTTCAATTTAAAGAATGGCAGGAGCCTATGTTTCCAACTCTGAGAAAAGCATTCGTCCTTCTTCTTGTTCTTCCCTTCTCTAACGCTTGTGTGGAAAGAGTTTTCAGCCAGCTGAAACTTATTAAAACTGACCATCGCAACAGGTGTCGCGTCGGTTCTACTCATGACCTTCCGACAAGTAAGATTATGGTATCTGTATGACTCCCTACAAAAGGAGGCTAGCATTGCCTAGATTCTTTGACACAAATTGGAGAATGTAATAGTTATACTAATTATGAATAATCTGCTTCGCTTTGATTCTATGGGGAGAGTATCTGATATTAAAGAGATAAATGCATAGTAACGGTTCCCTTGTAGTTTTATTCTATTGTAATATGTTTGTCGACTACTGGTCAACTGCTGGTCAACTGTCTCACCTGAATGATGTAGATGTCTCTGCTCAGCCACACAGAACTCATCACCTCCCTCCACGAATAGGTCACTCCTGTTGTGGAAAGAAAGTCCATGATTACACTGTTGGACTACTAAGTACCACCGAATGGTATGAAGGTACATAATTATATTATTAACATGAATTTTAGTACATCAATATGGATTCTATTAAATCACTATGAGTGCAATCACATACTTATTGCTTGGTGTATTATTATGTTTATCTCAACAGATATACAATGTGAACCTTAGTGAGCTTGTTCACTTAAACAATCTTGACAGGCTGTTGCCTCTTTCCCTATGGACGTAACTATCATGCTCCACGAACATGATTTACTTTAACAATCTTGACAGGCTGTTGCCTCTTGTCCTATGGACGTAACTATCATGATCCACGAACATGATTTACTTTAACAATCTTGACAGGCTGTTGCCTCTTGTCCTATGGACGTAACTATCATGCTCCACGAACATGATTTACTGTCTACCCAAACATACTTGATACCTTGTGAGAAGATTGGCCAACCCACCACACACAGGTGAGCCCCTAAAGAGCTCTTAGGATTGTATGCTTACGATATTGGGAGTCGTGAGAATAGGGAGCACCCTTCGGTCACCCTATTGATATTGATATAGGTAGGTACTTGTATTTTATTACCCAAACCAAGGACTCTGTTGATTGCATTATATTAGATTGCACACATTATGATACAAACAATCGAAACTATCGGCACATTACGTCTATACGATGGAAATCATGTTTGCTCATCAGCTCATAAGAGTTTCGCGGCATCCACCATTTCCCATCGCTTTTAATTTACTCAATCCATAACTCAATACGCGAGTTCAATGCGGAATAATATTGGCTTATAATCTAGATACTTAGCTGTCGTATTATTGCTGGCTGGCAGGCGAAGATCACACACATTGCAATTTTAAACTTTGATTGAAACTTTAAGAACAGTATGTCGGTTGCAAAACGTGCCGGGCAAAAAGAGTGTTGCCACTTACCAAATTTGTTTGTGGTTGGTAACAAGTGTTGCTCTATACAATATTGTTGGGTTTATTTAATAATCGCGACCCTTCGCGACAACAGGTTTTAAATACAGACACAATAGCTGGCTCTAATGACAGTCAAGCAAAATATTAAAAGTGCTATTGATTACGAACCTCCTAAATCTTCTTACAAGTAATATTAAGTTATAGTAACAACTTAACAGTCAATATTATTTCTGTTAACCTAACTAAACGTTTGTGAAACGCTGCTTTTCGCATTAATTTGCTTTGCTACTAACATTCTATTTTGTTGGCAAACTACATATCAAAGTTTGCCACTTAAACTAATAAAAATAATAATATCTTAACCATAATATTATTTTATTGCAGAAAAATATCTGCATTAAGTGCGGAAACAAATCAACGATTTTGATTACTGTGATTTCAACCTCTACGAGTATTACCTTAGAACAACAACGCATAGAAGGATAGTACGAGTGCAAAAAGTGAGGCAACTAAAACTTAGCCATTTTGGCTAACTTTGCTCGACGAGCCGTCAGTACTCAAGGTCACATTCTGCCGAACAGAGCTCGCGAGTAAATAATTTAAAACGACCGTTTGTAGCGTAAAGGGATGTCATAGTCCTTCAGGAAAACAAAAAACGTGTAATCAAATTACATTCCACAAGTAAATACCTACATTTTATACATTATATTTAAGTAAATCGACCATCAAACAAAAATTCTAATAACCTAACTTATCACAACGCAATTTTGCTATCCGTGAGGAAAAAAATACCCATATTGATTTCTTTTGTGCTTATTTTTGTTTAAATAAATATAGTTTTGGCGGCAATTATGTATGCGTCAAACTAAACAATATTATAACTAAAAGTTACTGTTAGTTCGAAGAGTGGCATCATAAAGATGACAATTTTATTGATTAAGATTTTTTTCATTTAAGTAATGTTCTCAATAATATTTTTCTATTTTATAAATACAACACATACTTTTAATTGATATCAAACGAGATTTTTCAAGCAATTAATACATTTCTATAATATCATTATAACACATTACACATCAAACATTCTAAACGCAATAAACGATATCTCATTTCGTTTACCTTCCGTAAATATATGTCATATAAGTCATATTACATGAAAAAACATCATCTTATTTAGTTTCATAACATAAAATACTTGATTTGATCCAGCAACATAATAGTGCGTTTTCCCATTTTTGTGGTAATGGTACTGGTAATGGTATCACTGAAAGCTATATTTGTGTGCGTTTGAAGAACTTAGACACATTCTGCTCACGCACACAAAGAAAATAAAGTGGACACACGAAATCGCTCGTGTTTTGTTCTAGACGCCTCATCTATGCGTTGTTGTTCTAAGTAGAGATGGGTTGTACTAGGTAAATTTGGGACTAGGTGCACCTATTCTTAGTATTTAAAAATACGTGATCCAGATACCTATTCCACCTAGTCCCTAGTCCACCTAGTATCAATTATTACTTATCGAATGTGGTCATGGTGCACGTACTTAGTCCAAGTATTTTTTTTATTGCGGCTACTAATTTTGCAGGAAACTGCTAAACAACAAATGAACACGGTATTTTGATTAAATTTTACGATGACGGTCTTTAAGCTTCACGGACTCACCTCGTTGCCACTTCTCCTGTACTTGATATTTCTATTGAACTTAGGGTGTTAGCACCAGCAATCAGTGATAAGACTAGGTTGGTACCTAGTAATTGGACTTTATACTCGAGACTAGTCAGTAATCATTCGATCCGAGAATACTCGATCCGAATGAGTACCAGGTAGTCTCGACAAGACTAAGTATTACGAAGTATCTATTTACTTAGTCTTTTTACTATGTGTGTATGTCTTTTTACTTCGTAATACTTAGTCTTTTCGAGACTAGTTGGTACTCATTCGGATCGAGTATTCTCGGATCGAATGATTACTGACTAGTCTCGAGTATTGAAAGATAAAGATGGGAAGACTACGGAATAGCGTAGTTAAAAAAGGACAGAATATATATTCTTGCACAACACGCGTGCGCGTTGCGTTACTTTTATGTACTTTGAATTAGGGTTTAAATTCAAGTGACTGACAAACGAATGATTTTGACAAACATGAATGAGCGGTAAAGCAGGTTTATAACGTGTTGAGTGAATGGAATGCAATTACGCGTTAGTGCTATGAAGCCTAAGAGCAGTTGGATTTCGCAATACTTCATGATACTAGGTGTTGTCAAAGTGAGAATAGGTGCCGCCTAGTATCGAAATTTACCTATTCTTCGGATCTGTTCTAGTAAATACGACTCATCTCTAGTTCTAAGAGTATTACATTATAATATTTAAATTAAAAAAAAAATCTGATGCCAGGTTGGCGAATTTAATGCTTTTTGTCTCCAGTTCGAAAGAATAAAAGAAAAGAATAAAAAAATAATGAAGGCCTGTAAGAAAGATATTCACCAGTAGCAGTACTCAATTTAATACACAATACAGAGAGATACAAATCATCGTGGATAATGTAAGGTATTTTTTTATTTTTTTGCTTTGAGGCGTTCTTGCATGGTTCTTGCCCTTTATTAAGCCCTCTTGCAAACACTTGGTAGAACATGTACGTTAAGAGGATTCTATTCGTATCGAATACATTGAACTATATAACTATAGCGTACTAGTAATACTTCAATGATCGAATATTAGTAGTTGGTTCGGAGTAAAAATAACAGATCATGAACTACCTACCTCATAGTTTTGGTTCAAACTAATTATATAAAAGACTAGATAGCAACAACAGTGAAGATGGTACTGCGAACAAATGAAACTAGTCTGTTTTATCCTAAGATTAATTTACCCGTTATATTACTTTACTCTGTGGATTAAATACACCATTAGACCAGTGTTGCCAACGTAGGCGATTTTTCGCCATTTAGGCTACTCACGAAGAGAATCGGCGACGAAAAAACATGAAAGGCGACCGGTCGCCTTTTAGGCTACTTCAGTTCAGGTTCAAGGTTGTCTGGAAAGTGGAAGATATCGCTCTCAGTGATAAGACAGTCATTGTAACTAAATTATTAGCAATATAGCTATTCAAGTGTGTTTCAATTATTGGTGTACAATAAAATGTATTCAATCTGTCTGTCATAAACGAGCTTAACAAAAAAAAACATGTCCCATGCAAATTAATGTAAAAGGTTTGTGATACTAGGAAAGAATGGATGGCACTCACTTTATTTATTAGGAAGCATATTATATATACGCATAAACTTGGGACTTTTTCAGATTAGAAGCGATCTTCACACAATAAATATACGCAATAAGCGTGAAATTGTTATACCCAAATGCTGATTAGCCAAGACTAGCAGTTATGCTTCATAAATAGCATACGCTTTTATAACAAGTTACCAAACTCTGTGTCTGTGTGAAAATTTAAAACCCTTATCAAAAAAGCATATTTTATATTGAGGACTACGTTGAAGTCATGATTGCTTGGCGATGATTCCTTCCTTCTGCACAATGTGGCTCGGGTTTATTGTGATTGCGTTATCAACTAGTCTCTTAACAACTCCACTTTAGTGAGTGTGTCCTTTTATTTTGTTTGTTTGTACTTTTCCCTACGATAATCCATCCGATTGGACAGATCTTTTTTGTTTAGTTTTTATTACTAATAAATAATAAAATATTGTTTAATATTACAATGCATTCATTTTATTTTAAATTACATTGTTTGGTGTGAATTGGTAACTATCATACCTTTTAAACGAGTATTATTATGGATACATTATAGAAATGAATGATATTTTGAAAAGAATAACTGTGGAGTTTCTTGCCGATTCTTCTCCATAGGAATCGACCAGTTTCGTGCCGTGCACTAGCTTGTGTCGTTTTATAAGTGGCCATGTAAAATAAAATATGTTGAGTTGAGTTGAGGCCACGTTTTTGTTTATGGTTAGTTAGCTTCGGGGAATACCCTGAATTTATCTTTATCTGTACCAAATTTAGAATGCAATGATGTGATAAGAATTAATTCTGTGTCGGGGTCTGTGCTTTCTGATAGCTATAACCTAGGAATCTAAACACTCCCAGGTTATAGCTAAGAGTAAGAGTGAATAGGTTACTTCTAGGCAAGCATGCTTCGTCTTCGTCCACATCATCACTTAACATCAGTTGAGATTGTGGTCAAACGCAAGCCAATCAACAATAAAATAAAAATAAAAAATTAGTGTAAACGCAATTATCTTATTAAACTGAGTGAGTAGTTCGGGCCAATTTCGATTATTATTTATCACTAGCTTTTGCCCGCGACTTTGTTCGCGTAGGAGGGTTTTCCCGCGTAAAATCCCGATCCCGTGGGATTTCCGGGATAAAAGTGGCCTATGTCTATTCCAGAATGTCAACTATCTACTTACCAAATTTCATTGAGATCCGTTCAGTAGTTTTTGCGTGAAAGAGTAACAAACATCCATCCATCCTCACAAACTTTCGCATTTATAATATTATTAGTAGGATTGGATAGGATAGGAAGTAGGATTAGTAGGAAGTAGGATTTTCATTTGGCTTCCTACAGCATTTGTGTCAAAGTATTTGTTTCACGAAAAATTATTGGCGCATACATTATGCGCGCTGAGAGAATGAAAAAAATACCAGCATTTAAAGCAAGTAAAGTAGGTAAAAATAAATTGATTTAAACTACATTTTACTGATATTTTAGGCTACATAATTAGGCTACCTCAGACTGAAATTCGGCTATATTAGGCTACTTAAGCTGTGAAAAACGGGCGACATTGGTCCCCGCGTTGTTGGCAACACTGCATTAGACATCATAGATTGCTTTATATTCCGCCCTCAGACTAAGGAAAAAAGAATAGACATGAAATACCTACGAAAAAAGCGTGCATACCTATTGTGAGTCTGGCACAAAGATGGCGGCTTGCCGTAGAGCTGCGCGCATTATAACATCGATAGTTGAATTGCACGGTGCTTACAGAATTCAAAATTGTCGAAAATGAGTTTAACGAAATTCATGGCCCTTTGCTGTAAGTTTTTACTATTTTTAACTAATTTCCCTATAAGTCTTATTTCGTTTCGCAAGGATTAAAAAAATAGGCCCCCAATCCAGATGCACACGTTTTTTTTAGCTTTCTTCAGTTTTATCTACGTGGTAATGTGAGCTATAAAAACGCACACGCTCGAAGAGTGTCACTTTACATGGCAGGCAGGGCACGTGGATACTGAATAGATGCTACTGCAATTAAATTAACTATCTGTATTCTGTACTTGTACAGGTATGTTCATAATAAAACAAATTTTACTATGGTGTGGTATGTCTATCCCATTTATTCCCAGTTGCCACCGCGGCGATCACGAATAAAAAACTGTAGCCTTGTGATCGCTGTGTTCATTGCTCGCTTTTTCCTGTGAGCGTAGTATGCGACCGAAATTGCGGCCAGAAAAACTGTGGCGACCACGCTCAACATAGTGGGTGCGAGTAAAAAACCTCCTACACACAGTGCCGCCGGCTGGGGAGGATGCCGCGCGCGGCTCAGGGTTACTTAGCGCTTGGAATTAAGATTGAGTTTCGTGCGGACTTCTAGTTTCTGCGACTTGTGCCGGGGCATATGTGTAGGAGCCTTATTAGAGTATCACTATTACTGATTAGCATACCACGACTGCAGTACCTGTACCTAAGGTCTATAATTACCAATGAAAAGAATAAATAAATACAAAATACGGTTTGTTTTCATCGTTTGTCAGACTATACTTATTTTTATTAACTAATAATATAACTTAACATTATTTTTTTTTATTTAAGTACTACTACATGGCTCGATCATTCATAATAAAACAAAAATTATCATTTTACACAGATTTATTGAAAACTATAAAAGCCGTTTATCCCAGTCATACTTAAGTTCTAAAATACAAATATGTATACACAATAATCAAATAAGAGCACGTTGCGCAAATTTTATACAAATATACACATTAATAAAACATGAGCATGTTGAACAAACAAAAAACAAAAAAAAAATACAAACCACACAATCCTTACTTATTAATATTATTATAAGTGCGAAAGTTTGTTTGTATGGATGGATATTTGTTACTCAATCACGGCTGAACGGATTTTTATGAAATTTGGCACAGATGTAGATTATAGTCTGGATTTTCTTACTCTGTCTTCTCACTTTTTCATTTAATGTTTTAATTTTTTTCTTCCAATATTCACATTTTGATTTTAATTTTTGAATAATTTCAAGCGCTTTATCCTGAAACAAAAAAAAAAACGCATTAACTTCTAGTTTTCTGCAACTTCGTTCTAGTTTTTGCCGTAAATTAATTTGAAATTACCAGTTACGCTGCCCACAGTACATACAGTAACAAAATATAGAATAGAACACTTACATCTGCATAGCTAGAAGTGCTGCAGACAGGCTCCTCTTCCAGTGTTTTGTGAGAAAAAAATGTTGTGCCTCACATTCATTAAATTGGGCTGGTAACTGTAAAGAAATAACAACATTTTTTTATATTGAGTGAGTTTGTATTTAAAAGTCAAGATAGCATGGTAATTACCATAAGGAACATAATTATTATGAAATATTACACTTACATCTGCATTGTTAGAAGTGCTGCAAACAGGTTTCTCTTCCAACACCCTGCGAGGAACAGATCGTTGTTCCTCACACTCGTCAAATTGTGCTGGTAACTATACAAAGAATAACCATAAATGTTTAATAATATTTACATTGCGAATTTAATCACTAACTCACGCTCACATTTGTTTAGCTTGCATTTTAACATAGACACAACATTTTATAACCTGATATATGTATGTATCATTTTCAAAAATTAATCATTATCCATCTCCTTTTGCTATGACTATATCAGGAGTAAAAATAGTGCAGGTATATGTGTCTTAATCTGTGTGAGGAGGTGGATAATTAAAATCATATAACTTATATTAGGTTTTGATTCAGTCTGTACGAGAATTTTAAGGATGTTTTATAATTTTCAGAAAAAAAAGTTATCTATTTATTCTGACTGATGTGTATTTAAACCTGAAACTTTATACCAGTATTTCAGCAATATAGCACTGCTGTTGCTGACATGCTTCTCGTCTCTCCTCTCTCTCCATCAACTGGTTTGGATTGGTTACTTGTCAGTAAGTAGGTAAACACAATAAACTTGTCTATTTTCAAAACTTACCAATAATTCACTTGAAGGCAAAGCATCATCGCGCAGTCTTGTTATATTTAAGTTCGGTTAAAACATTTATCTTCAAAATGCAGGGAACAAATAAAAATATGCTTGGTTGTAGTATTCAAATTTTCAATCCCAAGTATATACAGCCACTGTTCTTTTCTTTCTTTACATGTTGGCAATCTAAAATCATAAAAAGAAATCGAGTTAAATAATATTCACCTGTCGATATGTTTTATCGATAAATTGAAAATTCCGAACCGTAACTCTAACTCTCTGTTTACTAACAAATGATTTGCTTAAAGATCACATAATATCAACAGTAAAACAGTAAATGATTACAGAAAAGCAAGTGTATCTTTATAAACTTTCCCAAAAATAGCAAAATCTTTCAAAATAATAGAAAAAAACAAGATATTTTGAATGAATTCGGTTACTTACCTGTGCAACGTTTTATTGGGATGTTTTTGTTGCTTTTCATGCGGCAGCCTAACACACTGCACCTACCCATGATAAATGCAGTATTATGCAAGTTCTTACACTATAAACAAGCACAATTTTCGCCTATTATCACCAAATTTTCTTAAAAACACTGAAACAAGCAAGTCGCGATGACAACTGATGTACTTGTTGTTGGCTGTGACAAAACATGGCGGCCGGCCGCAGTTAGGTATTTTGCGACATCACCAAAGTTATGTTGCCATTTTTGGCAATGATAAAACTAATGTTGTCCTTTTTTACATATGATTACTCTCACAAGTTAAAAGGAGATGCCGATATATCAGTAACTATGCCGTCGAAATGCATCATATTCCTATAACTACTGTTCGTATAGAATGTTTATGCCATGTCCTCTTTTTTTCCTTAGTCAGAGATTCCGCCATTTTGCTGACATCAATTATTTGCCTCCGAAAACAATAATGTAACTTTTGCAACAAAAATGTAACATTTCAGGAAACGAAACGTAACTTACGACTCAAAGGCCCTGGCAACACCGGTCAAGTGTCAGTTTCAATGTGACAAGAGGGATCATACGTCATAGAAATTAGAATGCGTGTTTTGTTTCAATTCCGGAGTCTGTATAATAATAAGCTATAGGGTAATCAATTCATAAAAGTTAAAAGTTTAAAAATAGTCAATAGCATATAAACAGTTATTAAAGTGTACTGTGTGTGTACATATAACTGAAAAATGTGTGAAAGATTATATTTCTCCAAATATCATTCGAATACGTTGTTGATAAATCCGTTTTCAATCACCTTGTTTACTCCACATTGTTCGTAATTTTATACTTACTTTCCATTTGTAAACATGGAAGTAAATCCTCTTAACATATTTTTCGTGAAATCAGACAGTAAAGGTGATAGATTACTGTTCAGATATCCTTACACAACAGACAATAAGGATGAAAGTAAGCAGAAAAAATATGGTCGACACAATCCTTACGCCATTAATTCTCCAGAAGACTTATTGCAGAATCCTCAGTCGCAGACGTCAAATATCTGTAAAGGTCAGTTATTATATAGGTCATGTCTACTTAGTCTTCATAATTGCATTCTGAATTCAATAAATTAGTTGCTGAATACCAGAAAACAAAATTGTTTATAATAGTATATGTCAATATTATTTATAGATATGAGAAATATCTACTCCTAACTTTGTTAAATGCACATAAATCAATGTTTATATGTTATCCTGATATTTACTTTTGAACATGCACTTGTATTCTTTGCATGTTTTTCACTATGCAGTTTATAACAGATAATATGGAGAATTGTTATCTTCTAGGTAACTTTGTACTTGTCAATAAATATTTCATAGTTAATTTCAAGAGTGATAACTAATGACCCAGGCTAAAGAGCAACAGCTGTAAGTTCTGGACTTGAAATTAAAATCATTCTGAATAGCAATTAACGGAAAAATATATCTAATCTGTTGTGTGTTGAATCTTCTGTAAAATTACAATATACTGACATTACGTTTGGTGCAGTTGTTGTGTGACTATTTGCAGCAATGCATGTTCTGGGTTTGATTTCAATATGAGAACACAATTTATTTGTATAGCCTACAGCTAGTTGCTCCAAGTTTAGGTGTCTATCCAAGTCATTGTGAATGTATACCTACATATAAAGTCATCTGCAACCAGATGTGGTCTGAAGCGGGGGGCGGGTCACAGGGGACATGACCCCCCCCCCCAAATCGTACACTCCAAATAGAAACTCTTCTAAAATTTTGTAAAATAAGACAAACCAAAAATTGAACCCAAATTGCCAATAAAAATAGAAGACTTCCATTTGTTTTATATTGTGTGCAATGAAATTTGTATTGTGCAATAAAGAAAACTCATTTACTCGACATATTTATTGTTAGTGATCCCCCCCAAAATTCCAGGCTGGGGCCTGATCTGTCTGCAACACAGATGCAGTACTATTACTAGTAGAAAAATTTATTAGTATACTAGCTGCTGCCCGCAACTTCGTTCGCGTGGGAGGATTTCCCGCGTGAATCCCGATCCCGTGGGAATTCCGGGATAAAAAGTAGATAGTAGCCAATTCTCAGACCTACTGAATATGCATATAAAATTTGGTAAAAATCAGTAAAGCCTCCGTTTCGGAGGAGTAAGGTAACTAACATTGTGACACGAGAATTTTATATATTAGACTAGCTGACCTAACAGACATTGTCTTTCTGACCTTTTAAACCTTCCCTGTATAGAAAGAAACTCAATTTGAAAGAATGAATGAGATCAGTCCAGCTGTTCTTGAGTTCCTTAGTCTAAAGTTGTCCATTGTAAGAACTAAATGACAATCACAACACACATTACCAATGTTTAAAAACAATTATCATCTGCTTAACCTACTCCCTGTTGGTGTAGAATTTTATAGGGTTTGTGTTATTGGGGTTCCTTTGCATAGCTGGCAACATGAAGTAGTGGTTTAATTGAGTTGGGTTTTTAAAATGAGTTGATAGGAGTTATATAGGAGATGTTATTGTAATTGTAATAAACATAAAATTCAGAGGGGATGTTGTAATATTGGTTTTATGGAATTTTATGTCTATGGTTTACTGGCAGGTTTTTAAGTCTATGGCATTTAAAACCAAAATGTTGTTAGGAATGTTTTAAAAATGTGACAAGATAGATGAAAAGAAAAGTCAAGTAAAGAAAATATTGTGAGTTGAAGATATAGTCGTAGTCGGAGTGGTTGTATATGGTCGATCATAAATGATTTAGTTTTTCCGGTAGATTCGAAAGTATTTTTGTTATGATCTGCTTGTCATCAAAATCGTATCCTAAATTCCTTATTTGAAACAAGTTCGCACATGAAAGCTGTTTTCTATTTCTTTGACGTTGTCATTCTCAACATTTTGGTTTTAAATGCCATAGACTTAAAAACCTGCCAGTAAACCATAGACATAAAATTCCATAAAACCAATATTACAACACTCCCAACTATGCTGAGGTTGGCTTCCCGTCTGACCTCCACAACCCAGTGGCTGGGTAACAAAATATCATTGGCAAGACTGGTTTCAGATTTTTCAGCTTCTAACTATGCTTAATGACTGTCAAATTGAAGATGTACATTATGTCAGCCGGGAGCAATAAGTTTAACCACCAACCAGAAAGTTTAACATGATTTTTGAGGCATGGAGAAATTTCAATATGTTAAGATGGTTGCCCATCCACAAGCCGACATCGGCATGTGTTGTTTAACCTTGAAGATCGAGCCTTGCAGCTGTTATTATTTGGCCACAACCTCCTTGTGTGATGGTAACTCTGCGATAGATAGATCAATAACAGTAAAAACAAAAATTATGGACTTAACAATTGAAAAGGGTGATACAATGGGCGGTCTTATCGCTAAAAGCGATCTTTTACATACAACCTTTGGATGGATTTGACACAGAAGGAGAAAATAAATACGCGGGTAGTCCACGGTGTACTAATTATCTATATAAAATACAAAACAATAAATAACGTTCTGAAAAACATATATACATACAAATATTTTAAAAAACGAATGAAACAAAGACATACATAATAACAACAATTTAAGGAGAGAGATAAAGATCTTTTACTAAGTTTTTGAAAGAAGATAGTGTTTGTGCTTGTCTTACTGACACGGGTAGAGCATTCCACAGCCGTACTGCTTGAGCTGCGAACGACTTACCATAGAAATTGGTGGCGTGACTCGGTACCGCAAGCCTTAAGTTTTCTGATGACCTCGGAGATTTTGCATGTGTGTCATGAAGGAACTTAAATCGTTCTTTAAGATAAGCCCCTGTGTTTAAAACTGCTTCTTAAAATTTTCAGGTCAGCTAAGTGGCTTCACAGACGAGATGCTCTCAACCCTGTTTGCCGTAAAGGCAGAGCTTTGCAACCGGAAGTTTGAGCTCAAAGTGAATGATGTAAGGTTCGTAGGACATCCAACCTTATTGCCATACAGGACCAATAAAGATGACACAGCCACTATGATCCTTATTAATATTGTGTTTGCACTGCAGGCTTCTGCAAGTCATTCTGTTGGTGAGTTATGTTGATAATTAATTAGTGTTCTTTAGTGTTAAAATGGCATTAAGAAAATCTCACACTTTAAAAAAACCATTATTTCTTCACATCCTTAAAGGAGTGTTCAGGAGGCTGCTTAACAATACATAGTTCTTTATTTTAACAAAATATCGCATGCAGAAAGTGCAAATGGCATGCAATCCAAGTTGAGACCAATAGGGGTTTGCTTGTTTGCATATTTTTAAATTGTATTTATGATTGATAAAAATTTGATTAGTTTTCCTATGACTCAACCTGACAAGGTCAGACTTGCATACAAAGGCGAGTATTCCGTTAGGGAAATTACACTAGTTAAAAAGCAAGTGTTATATGTTTAGGAAGTATCTGCGAATCCGACGCAAACTCGATGACTATCGATTGTTGTTGTGTATTACAAAGTTTGATGCTTTAAATTATGAGATTTTACAGAAGAGGAAAACAAAATAGATACTCGGACAAAAACACGTTTCTTATATGCACTTGTTGATATGATGGCGACAATAATACAGATTGTGTAATAATTGTACTATTGTGGTTCAAAAGATACGATACTCTGGTAGAGATACATACAGATAGTGGAGACTCCTTGATAGGCACCCGTTGTTTGTGGCTTAGGGCCACCAGGTACTGAGTCAGCAAAATTTAATAAGTATACTATAAACCATTTGTTGACTTTTTCAGTAAAGTGCTATTATGATTTGAGCAAAAGACTGGGAAAAGCATTGAGACATGAAGAAAAGAGGTGTTCGTATTTGACTGAAGAAATGAAAATAATGGTAAATATGTTTTTTTATTATTTCTTTCTTTATTATTCCTTCTGATAGAAAGGAGGACTATGTCACAGCCATGGGAACGTATTACGCTGAATTATTATTATTTATTATATCATCTCTTTGATTTTCTGCTCTGGAAATTAGGTATGGTAAGTAGTACTAATATGATAGAACTACTTGAAGCCTTAAAATTGGTTATTGGTAGTACATTATAAAAAGTACAGCTTATAACCTAATCCATTTATAAAGGCTTCTGTATTACATCTATACTTATAATAAATCTGTAGAGAGGTCAATTCTGTACATGAAATATATTTCCAAAATAACTATCAGGGGGTGATTAGGGATCGATACTGATACCAAAAATGCAATCAGTAAAATTTTTGTCTGTCTGTCTGTCTGTCTGTATAACCGTTATAGAAACAAAAACTACTCGACGGATTTTAACGAAACTTGGTACAATTATTTTTCATACTCCTGAGCTGGTTATAGTATACTTTTCATCACGCTACAATCAATGGGAGCAGAGCAATGAAGGGAAATGTTGAATTGTGAGTCAACCATAAAATATATCTATATTTTATGGTTGACTCACAATAACACGTGTAACTCCCGATAGCTTAGCAGTTCGAAGCTTTCTGATTATTATTCTGCTCCGAAATTTAAAACCATCACAACTTTGCAATGGAACTCGGCTAAAAGTTCAGTTGCAACAAAATATAATCGAGGCTCAAATTTTAACAGGTTGCGGTGCAGGAGAAACCGTCTTTATTCCCAGAATTCCCATAATACCAAATAATTTTCCATTCCAATTTAAAAGAACGCGATTCCCAGTATCGGTGTGTTATGCAATGACAATTAATAAAGCTCAAGGGCAGACTTTTCGTGTTGCTGGAGTAGATCTCGGTGTCAGTTGTTTCTCGCATGGTCAGTTGTACGTCGCTCTTTCCCGGGTTAGCAGTTCTATAAATCTTTATGTTCACGTGCCGGATGGGTCAACTTTCAACATAGTTTACCCGGAAGCTTTGCGCTGAAGTATTGTCGTTCTATAGGTACTTAAGCCTCATGTGAACGTGATTTAAACAATATTACCAATACATTAACTTAATAACACACAAGGAGTTACACGCTGACGGAGTCGCGGGCACAGCTATTAACAATAATATTGTGCGGTTCGGTATTGCGATATTTTTCAACAGTATTATAGATTGACATATTATATTTCCCTACTAAATTACGAAAGTTAATCTGTGTGTTACATCAAAATCACAGAACCGTGAGGAAGGACATAGGCTACTTTTTTTACGAAAAACGACAGAAACGTGGACGAAGTCGCGGGCAACAGCTATCTATGCTAATAATATAAGGCTGAAGAGTTTGTTTCTTTGTTTGAACGCGATAATCTCAGGAACTACTGGTTCGAATTGAAAAAATATTTTTAATTAAATAGTCAATTTATAGAGAAAGGCTATAGGCTATATATCATTACGCTAAGGCCAATAGGAGCGGAGCACCAATGAAGAATGCTTCAAAATCGGGGTTAAATTTAACGTTAGCCCAAAGTAACTATTCCACGCGGACGAAGTCGCGGGCAAAAGCTAGTAAGAAATAAAATAGTCATATTTTCAAAATTAAGCAACAAAGGGCAGGTCTGCAAATGTTTATTAATAAAAAATACTGCTTGCAGTTGGCAGCTCACGATGAAGTCTCGGCGTTAGACAGCGAAATGAATGGTGACAATGGCGACGAAGATGACAATCTCCGTCATTCAGTCAGCTCAGCTACATTCAGCAGTGAGAATGGCACAGACGCCACACCTAAGTCGGCGTTCCATCTCATACTACAGCGGAGCTCGCTGGCGAGATCAATGAAATCCGTTTTTGAAGAACTCAGTAGTACTGGTAAGCAGTGAAAAAAAGTGAGATAGATAGATATACTCTTTATTGTACACCTTAACAGAATTAAATTAGGACTTAATAACTTCAAAGGGTGTGACAATGGGCGGTTGTATCGCTAAAAGCGATTTTTTACAGACAACCTTTTGTTGGATTACTGGTTTATTTTCTCTTGTTACACAGCAAGAAAAAATAAGTTTAATGTACAATAGCCTAATGGCTAAGGTGTCGGACTTGTGAAATGAAAATAAATATTTATTTTGTAAATTGGTTATAAATAACACTTTTACACGTCATGTTTTTTTGCGTGTTAAGTTTAGCTAGACGAGGCCGGTATTTCCTAACTGACTACTCTGAGAAGAAACACCGAAACAAACTCAGAGGTCAACGTCTCTTTTGTGATAGAGAGGTCGCGGGTTCGAACCCCATCCATTATACTATTCGTCCTTCTGATACTTTTATACCACACTTGGCGGTTTTACGTCGTTTCTGTAATGACATACAATAGGGTAGTTTCCTAAAATAATTTATTTAGTCCATCACGTAGTTTAACAAAAAACATTGGACACGTATTTTTTATTTTATCACGTAAGTAATTGAAAAATTAAGACGATACAGTGAGTTGAAATTTCGCGTGACGTCACACCTCGGTATAATTCTTAGCAACGTGTGACGTCAACAGCCCCCACTCCTGTACTTTGAAGCTTTGCATCTTTGTGGATTTTTCTTTACTTGAAAAAGCAAAAAATACGTGACCAATATTTTTTGAAAATCTAACTAATGGACCAAATAAAATAATTATTTTGTAACACAGGAAACTACCCTATTATTCAAGTAGTTGGTGGACATCCTAACTTTTGCCTTCCTTAATTGCCAAGACCTGTACCATAAAATATTTTTTTATATGGTTTACAGGCTCGCGTTTGACCACCATCTCACCTGATGTTAAGCAACGATCTGATCTAACATACAAGTAATCTATTCAATCTTGACTTAAATACCGTAAATAAATAATATCTGGAAACAGACTTCGCCAGGGGATTCCACTCCACAGCTGTGCGCTTATTAAAATATTCCCACGTTTACTGCGTCTGGGTGGGATGTCTACCATGTAACGATAGCGCATCGCCGTTCGTCTTGACACATTCATACACACGTTGATACATTCTTTTCCTCGTTTCAGGCATAGTTCAAGTTCGCATAAACAAATGGGTGTTACTATCTTTCTGCTTACCCCACAAAGCTCACCAAATACACAATAGAGGATTGAGCATAGAGCCAGAAACTATAGACAAATGTTTACAAAAACTACGACCTTACCATGGAATATTGCTTATGGTAAGTAAGAACTTTTTGTGACTAGACTTTTTGGCCACAAAGCTTATACATAATCATCATCGGCTTTGTCTTTTCCCAGTTATGTTGGGGTTGGCGAGTACTAGCAGGCGCGTGCATAGGATTATGACAGGGCATGCGGCGGAGAAAAACACACAAAAACTTCTTCTTTTATAGATTAGAAAGAAGAAGTTTCTGTGACCGATTACTCACAAAAACTTCTTCTTATATAGATTTTTAGCATAGCCACAGCCACGCATCGCCACCATGCTACGATGCGTGGCTGTGGCTATGCTAAAAATCTATAAAAGAAGAAGTTTTTGTGTGTTTTTACTCCGCCGCATGCCCTGTCATAATCCTATGCACGCCCCTGAGTACTCGTGTTTTACATGGAGCAGCTGGGTAACAATAAACTCTTTGGCTAGACCAGTGTCAGATTTTCTGGCTTTAGATTACCTGTAACAACTGTTAAAGATGTAAAAGTAATAGCCCGGACTAACGGCTGACCATGCGCGTGCATAGGATTATGACAGGGCATGCGGCGGAGAAAAACACACAAAAACTTCTTCTTTTATAGATTAGAAAGAAGAAGTTTCTGTGACCGATTACTCACAAAAACTTCTTCTTATATAGATTTTTAGCATAGCCACAGCCACGCATCGCCACCATGCTACGATGCGTGGCTGTGGCTATGCTAAAAATCTATAAAAGAAGAAGTTTTTGTGTGTTTTTACTCCGCCGCTGTTAAAGATGTAAAAGTAATAGCCCGGACTAACGGCTGACCATGCGCGTGCACAGGATTATGACAGGGTATGCGGCGGAGTAATCGGTCACAAAAACTTTTTCTTTTATAGATTTTTAGCATAGCCGCAGCCACGCATCGCCACCATGCTACGATGCGTGGCTGTGGCTATGCTAAAAATCTATAAAAGGCAAAGTTTTTGTGACCGATTACTCCGCCGCACGGTGGGCTGAAAAACGGCTTTCATAGACTTAGGCATTTTATTTTGCAAGTGCCAGTTTTTGTGCCGGATATCACTTCTATTTGTTATAACAATATACAAAAATGACACCAGAATTTATTCTGCACAAAAACGAAGGAATTATAATTTTTTTACGAAAATTTTGTATGGAGCTAGTATGAAAAATCGAAATATCTCTGAAACGGCAGCGATAACCGTAATATCCTTATAGGAGGTTTTAGTACTAATTATTTATGATTTTTTGACATACGTTACATAATGGTTGTAGATGCCTTTTTTTTTTTTTTAAATCGTCAAATTATTTTTATTTATTTTTACATATTAAACGTTCCTTTTAGTGTTTAAGTTGAAGAATTCAGAGCTTTAACAACTCTTAACATAAAATAGCATCACCCCTATAGACCTGAAGGACTAGACAAAGGTGTGTAGTATCTTGTTGATCTTGTAAGATTTCCAACAATACCAAATAGTTGAATATCAGTGTCAAAGTGCCCATGCTGTCGCTTCTTTTAGAAAGATAGGGGAATGAAATTGTTAATTGATCATACCCTAAAAGTATGATTACAACATAACCGGACACATAATAATATCGACACAAAAGGAATTTTAAAACCTTGCATACGTTCAAAATACAAAATAACATATTGTGTAGTCATCTAATGAGTCTGATGACAAGTAATTAAGTAATTAGAATGATGGTTGTAGTCTTCTGATTCTAATGAGCCTATTAAGTGATTAAATGATTTGAAATATCTCGCAACAATACCAACTAAGAACTGCATTCACCTTTTTATAATTAGTGAGCTAATGTGATTTGCTAATGTTGATTAGTTCTACTATGAGTTCTACGAAATGTTTTCATTTCATTTTTTCATTTCATCTTCTTCGCCTGCTGATATCTGGAAATTCCTTGGAACTCTCGGTATTGGCAGGCCAAGTCATGTTGATTTTCCTAAAGCAATCATTTTGGATGATATCAACCGTCATTTTGCTACCACTTGTAATTTGGACCCCCTTATTTTATCTCAGACGGTTGATTTTGTCACTAGTTTGCCTGGTCCAATTATTGAACCATTTAAGTTTTCACCAGCCACCTTGGAAGAAATTAAAAAGATTATCCTGTCCATTAAATCCAAAGCTGTAGGCCATGATAACATCAGTCGTGGTATGGTTACCTTGATCCTTGACTGTCTTCTCCCGCCAATTACCCATATCATTAACTTCTCCTTAGATTCCGGGCAATTTCCGTCCTTATGGCGTATGGCCTATGTCCGTCCACTTCCTAAAATATCGAATCCTTCCCTGTCTAATCATTTTCGACCTATATCCATTCTCCCTTTCCTGTCAAAAGTGCTCGAGGCCTGTGTTCACAAACAGTTTTCTGCGTTTGTTTACCGCAATAACCTTGTAAGCCCGTTCCAGTCTGGATTCAGACCCGGGCACAGTACATCCTCTGCTCTTCTTAAAGTGACTGGTGACATTAGAGAAGCTATGGAGGATACTAAAGTTACTGTATTAGTATTCATTGATTTCTCCAATGCCTTTAACGCGGTCAGTCACGATATACTCCTTGCTATCCTCTCCCATCTTATGGTTTCTTCCGAGGCGCTGGAATGGTTCTCTTCTTATCTTCGGGGACGTCAGCAGTCGGTACGCGTTGATGAGAGATCTTCGAGTTGGCGTGGCCTGGATGCTGGTGTTCCACAAGGCGGTATTCTTTCTCCATTATTATTCTCTATCTTCATTAACTTTATTACTCACTGTCTTCGGTGTTCGTATCATCTTTATGCCGATGATCTTCAATTATATACAGCTGTACGGGTAGAAGGTTTGTCGGACGCTATAGGGGATGTAAACCGGGATTTGGAGGCTATCAATGACTGGTCTGATAGATTTGGAGTGTCAGTAAACCCCTCAAAATGTCAGGCCATCGTTATTGGTAGTTCACGTATGATGGGTAGAGTGGCGGCTATCTCTCTACCTCCTATTATTTTTAATGGTGTCGTCATTCCCATTAGCTCCAGCGTAAAAGATCTCGGTTTGCATCTTGACTCGACACTTGGCTGGCAAAGTCAAGTATCTAGTGTCAGCAAAAGGGCCAATGGCACTTTGCGTTCTTTGTATCGTCTGAGGAACTTTTTGCCTGTTAAGACAAAGACTATGCTTGTGCAGACTTTAATTTTCCCTATGATTGACTATGGTGACGTGTGCTACTACGACCTGAATGCGGTCTTGCTGGATAAGCTTGACCGTATTCTTAATAACTGCATTCGTTTCATATTTAATTTAAGGAAATATGACCATGTCTCAAGTTTCAGGTCTGAGCTTAAATGGATGACCATTCGTCAGAGGAGAAGTTTGCGCGCTTTGACAACGCTTTTCTCACTACTCAACTCTCCCAACCCACCTTCTTATCTAATATCTCACTTTCAATTTCTATGTTCTTCACACAATAAGAATCTACGTTCATCCAATAATCTTCTCTTACTCTGTCCTTCTCATACTTCTGACTTTGTTCATTCTTCTTTTCATATCCAGTCCATTCTCCTCTGGAATGCGCTTCCTCTCGAGATCAGGACGGCTGACAATCGCTACGCATTTAAAAAGAAATTGCGGATCCACTTTCTTCACCAATAAGCAGAATTTCTATATTTAATTTTCAATTACCTCTAAAGTATATATGTATGTATATGTATTTATATAAATATTTATTCATATATATTATTTATGTAGATTTCTATTTTATGATATTAGGTTTTTTTGTTTTATCACTATTATTATAATTATTTTTCCAATATAATGTTCACGTACATATTGCACCTTCCACTCTATCTCTTCACCACTCATGGTTGACTGGTAGAGAATGCCTACGGCATTAAGTCCGCCTTTGTACCTATGTGCATAAAGTGTAAATAAATAAATAAATAAATTATAAATTTTTATTATCATATCTTTTATAACTTTAATGAGGGTAGTTAACTAATTATTGACTTTATACAATAAAAGGGGTATAATTTTGTTCCATAATTTAGATTGTTCACAACCGTGTAACTGCTAACACTAAAACTATTTGCTTTGCGACTACAAAATCTTAGAATGGAAAGTTTAATCACCAACTTAGATTTGTTTGTTCTTCTAAAAAGTGAGTGTCCTTCATTTAATCATGAAGTATTGTTTAGTGCAATTGTGTCCCGCATAGGCGATTGCCTTTCTGCCGAAGATCAAGTAACTCTCAAAGAATTTTGCCGGAGATTCACGCGAGCTGCTTTAAACAGGTGGCAGAAATCTAAACGATTCTTTGATAAGTTTAGAAATACGTACGGAGAGTGGTTGCAAGCAAATATTGATTGGCCGAGTTGCGTGCAAACTTTAATAAATCAAGAACCAACTGTTGATGAGATACCAAGAGCACGCTCAGTCTCTCCAGAACCTTCGACATCATCGACTGTTGGAACAATGACAAAAAGGTCCCGAAAACCATTCAAAGATCTGGGAAGCAAACAGAAAAAGAGAAGATCTAGTGAGCACATAGGCGAGGATTCCTGTGAATTGGCATATGCAGCTGCAGCACGTTTAAAAGAAGAAGGTTATGAAGATATCGCATCTGTAATCAATTATATGATCAAAAATCCAGAAGCTGCCGTTAAAATCAAGGAAAGCATTAAGAAAACAGTAATATTTACACCAGAGAAAGCACTTGGATTGCTTCTTTCACTTAAGCTTTCAAAGTGGCAATATATTACGTTGCGAGAGACTGCCATTCGGGAAGGTGCTAAGGATATTTACCCATCCTACTATAAACTGCAACAAACTAAGCTTGCATGCTACCCTCCTAATCAATCAGTATCAGTTACGGATTCATCAGCTAGAATTACACTTCAAGCTTTACTTGACATCACGGTGAAGCGGATTCTTCAAAGTCTTTCTGATAATGTGGAAAATAAGCAGTTAAAGCTGATATCGAAGTGGGGATTTGATGGTGCTTCCAATCAAAGCCGATACAAGCAGAAAATGGACGGCGAGCATGATGATTCAAGCATTTTCATGACCTCCTTGGTGCCACTGAAACTGACAGATGGAGATAATACTATATGGACAAACCCGAAACCATGCTCAACTTTTTATTGTCGTCCGGTTCAGTTCACTTTTGTAAAAGAAAGCCATGCAGTTGTCATTGATAACAAAAGAAAAATGGATGAGGAAATTGAGGCCCTTAACCCCACAGAGTGCATTAATAGTAACAGGGTGACTCATAAACTAATGATGACAATGATCGACGCAAAAGTCTGCACGTACCTTTCTGAAGCTAGATCAAATGCATCATGCTACCTGTGCTTAGCAAAACCAACAGAAATGAACCACTTAGATGCTGTAACATCAAAAACTGTGTGTTCTGACATATATGAATTTGGCCTATCATCCCTACATGCCCGTATAAATTGCATGGAATGTCTGTTACACATTGCGTACAGACTTGACTTCAAACAGTGGGCAGCAAGAAGTAATGAGCATAAAGATATGTTACAAAACAGAAAAAAAAAACATTCAAAATAAATTTAAAGAGGAGCTCAATCTGTTAATTGATATAGTAAAACAAGGCTCGGGAACTACCAATGACGGGAATACCGCAAGGAAGTTTTTCGAGTTTCCCAATAAAACTGCAGCTATTACTGGGTTGGATCAAAACCTGATAAAAAGATTTGCTGTTATTTTGCAAGCAATAACATCTGGTGAGAAGATCGATGTCATCAAATTTAAAGATTTTGCTCGCAAAACAGCAGAAAAGTACGTGGAATTATACGACTGGTACTACATGTCATCAACCGTACATAAACTATTAATACACGGAGCTGACATAATCAAAAAAATGATATTGTCCCGATTGGGACTCTCTCGGAAGAAGCCTCAGAGTCTCGAAACAAAGATTTTAGGAGGTTCCGGGAACATCATTCGCGGAAAAGAAGCAGGCAAGATTCTAATCAAGATATCCTAAATATGCTTGTTGTTTCTTCGGATCCTTTTCTAAGTGCACAAAGGCCGAAGTTAGATGCCAAAAGGAAGACAACCTTTTTTGCTGAAACTCTCGACCTAATACAGTTTCCGGAAACTGAGTTCGAGTTTGTAGGTATATCCGATCTGGATTCTGACTCGGAATTGGAGTCCGACAACGAAAGTTGTAAAGAAAATTTGTAAAATGTAATTATTTTTCTTTATGTTCTTTTGTTATTTATGTTAGTTTATTGTACCAATATGTTTAGTTAATAATTTCATAAATTATAGTTTCAAATATGTATTTTGTATAATTGAATTTATTAGATATT
Source organism: Tholera decimalis (assembly GCA_943138885.2). Lineage (NCBI taxonomy): Eukaryota > Metazoa > Arthropoda > Insecta > Lepidoptera > Noctuidae > Tholera > Tholera decimalis. The sequence continues at coordinate 21,083,761 of OW964559.2, forward strand.
ATTTTTGTTACTTCTGTTTTATTTAAATTACCTATCAATAAAAAGTTTATATACAGTCTTTTTTTTTTTTCACATATTCTTAATATTTGGGGAAAAAGCATGCTTCCTAACGATGTTCTTAACTTTGACACAGTTCATGGATCGTTTTGAACAGTTTCATATATTAAAATAAATAATGTTAGTACTATAATCCCCTATAAGGATATTATTATTATTATGTGTCCGGTTATGTTGTAATCATACTTTTAGGGTATGATCAATTAACAATTTCATTCCCCTATCTTTCAAAAAGAAGCGACACCATGGGCACTTTGACACTGATATTCAACTATTTGGTATTGTTGGAAATCTTACAAGATCAACAAGACACTATACACCTCTGTCTAGTCCTTCAGGTCTATAGGGGTGATGCTATTTTATGATAAGAGTTGTTAAAGCTCTGAATTCTTCAACTTAAACACTGAAAGGAACGTTTAAATATGTAAAAATAAATAAAAATAACTTGACGATTTTTAAAAAAAAAGGCATCTACAACCATTATGTAACGTATGTCAAAAAATCATAAATAATTAGTACTATAACCCCCTATAAGGATATTACGGTTATCGCTGCCGTTTTAGCAGTGGCGGTACCTTCATATAAGCCCAAAAGCCCGGCATGCCTTACTAAAAAATGCTCGATAGAGAATCAATGTCAAACCCGAACTATTTAAAAGTTCGCGCGCTTAATTCTTATCAAAATAACACAATGAATCTACTAAACTACTACGCATCGCGATTGTTCGCGCGCAGAGTTTCGCATTTGTAGCATCTAATGATCTACATATTGCTATCTCGCTTACACGCACCGGCTTTTACCGGGCTTTCAAATACTATATCTGTCACTTTCGCACTTATAGCGATGTGCCGTATAACGAGTTAGGCCTTAGGCATAGAACAAATCAATCACTATGGCAGATATAAGCAGGGCATTCGTATGAAGTTGCATGCGTATGCGTGACCTTGTCAGCTTGCCAACTCTGCAGTGTTGCCGTTTTAGCCACACGTTGAAAGATCTTGGAGATTTTTAACGTGTTTGGAAACTTTTTTAACATTTATCAACAATAAAAACTAGCGACTTTTAAAATAACGAAATTAAATACAGTCAAAACCGTTTACAACAACATCATTTAGAACAACATACCGGTTATATAGACCAAAATCATAGGTACAAAATACTTTGTACCTTGAAAACATCACCGGTTATTACGACTATCGGTTTTTACAACCAAATATGAGTGGTCCCTTGGATGTTGTTATAACAGATTTTGACTGTATTCAAGCAATATCTTAAAAATAAAAAAAATTAGGTAGATTTTTCATATACCTGGCGACTTTTTTTGCCTAAATGACAACACTTGAGTACTTCCCGACATCTTAGAGTGCAACTAACTTCACTTCAGTTTCATTTGCTTGAGTTAAAGAAAAAAGCTGTTAAAGTTTTCTGTGTTTTCTAAGATTTTCTCAGTGATACAATTGTTTTGGTGATTTACCTACAACAATGGAGGTAATTGTACCTTGTGAGGATTTAAAATGCGTTCAAGTTTTGATTGGCGAAGATAAGGTAAAATCTTTAAACTTTGCTCAGAAAAAACAGTTAATTTCTTCATTAAAACCGACGCCTAATCTGTGTATTTCTCAGACTAGTAAATCGCATAAACGAAAATTTAATAGATCAGTGTATAAAACTAGTTGTAACACGTTGTAAAATAACTCGGCTCCTCGTTTGAGACGCAACGTACGCTGTGCAAAAACGGAATACAGACGACTTTTTGTAGAAGTAATTGATAACATTAATACCGAAATTACTGACCGATATTCTGAAATTTATAAATTAAAGATCTTCCAACTGCTCAACAACAAAAAATTTGACAATTATCACTCACATTTTCCTACAGAGGAATTAGATTCATTATTTGACATTTATGCAAACTATTTCGACAAACAAATATTAAAAAGCCAATTGATTTGCTTGTATTCTAGTCCTGATCTGAAAGATCGTAATGTTTTCGAATTAATTGATTTCATTCATGAGAATAAATAACCACGAAGATGCCTTTCCCGAGCTGTTAAAGTTAGCGTATCTTGTTGTAACTATTCCGGCTACAAGTTCTTCCGCGGAACGTGCTTTTTCGTCTCTTAAACGTATCCATACCTATCTGAGAAATACACAAGGTCAAGAGCGTCTTTCCGAATTATCAATGATAGCTATTGAAAAACAGTTGTTGGTAGAATTAAAACGATCACCAACATTTTACTCTGATGTAATTAAATCATTTCTTAAGAAAGATAGACGATTCCAATTAGAATATAAATAATTTATTTAAATTCCTTATTACATTCTATCTGGCTATTTTTTAACTTTCGTTTTGTAACTTTTTGTTTTGTTTTTTTTTTTTTGTCTGTAACCTGGGTTCTGTTACGAAGGAAGCAACTACTTACCATAACTTTGTTCCCTCAAGCAATGAAGCAAACCAAACCAAACGGCTTTTTTCAAAGCCACCGGAGGTATGCAATTGCTGATATGTTTATTATATTCAATCTAGCACTAGCATGCCTTCAGTGTGCTTTGGTTACCTCATTCACCGCGCACGACAAGCAAGAGTGAAATTGAAGAAAGAAGAGGAAAGAAGAAGATGGATGAATTCACTTTTAATTTATTGTACCTAACCAGTAGTTTATGAGAAAATTGCGATGATACATACGTAGGTACCTACATACTCAGTCAAAAACTGAACTTTCTTTTTTTGAAATCGGTTAAAATTTTATTGGGCTTGCGTTATTTTGAAACCCTAGGCACGCCACTGCGTTTTAGAGATATTTCGATTTTTCATACTAGCTCCATACAAAATTTTCGTAAAAAAATTATAATTCCTTCGTTTCTGTGCAGAATCAATTCTGGTGTCATTTTTGTATATTGTTATAACTAATAGAAGTGATATCCGGCAAAAAAACTCGTACTTGCAAAATAAAATGCCTAAGTCTATGAAAGCCGATTTTCAGCCCACCGTGCGCCGCATACCCTGTCATAATCCTGTGCACGCCCCTGCGGCTGACATGGAGAAATCTTAATAGAAGAAGAAGGTCACCCATCAAGAATCCGACCTCGGCAAGCGTTGCTTAACCTTGCAGATCAACGTGGGTGGCTGTTATTATTTAGCTATAGGAGCTCCTCGCTAAGATAAGAGCTTCTACAATCATACTCACTGTAATGTAGGGTATTCGTAAGTTGTAAGGTATAAATACCGCACGCCCACCGTGGTTAGCTTTTAGTCATTAAACGTCTATAGAAGAGCTACCAACGAGTTTTATTTCCCGATATTACACTTACTATCCATACTAATATTATAAATGCGATAGTAACTCTGTCTGCCTGTCTGTTTGTCTGTCTGTCTGTTACCTTTTCACGCCTAAACCGCTGAACTGATTTAGATGAAATTTGGCATGGGAATAATTTAGGATCCTGGAAAGGACATGCATAGTTTTTATCCCGGAATTACGTGGGAAAAACCTCGCACGCGAACGACGTCGCTGGCAAAAGCTAGTAATGTATATATTAATATCGGGCTATTATATTCATTTATTTTTAGGTAAACCCCAATGACTTGCTGGCCTCAATTCCGCTGGACAGTAGCTCTGCACTTTTAAGACTGATTAAACTATATAGCCCACTGAAGAGTTTGCAGACCCTGGCCATTGAAGCTGATCTAACGTTGAAACAGGTATAGTTACCTTTTCTTGATTATGTCTTTTGTAACACTTAAAGTTGTAGTTCCCTATTTGGAAAGTACTAAATCGATTGCATACCCAACTGTCTACGCAATTACCGCAATTACATACACACACAAAACGAGATACTTGCTGAGGCCACTGAAAACATAATTTGAGTAAATTTTTCTTTGAAACAATTTATAGTTACTGATTCTTGATTGATATCTTTTACTACATTTATAACTTCAAGCTGCACTGCCCTATTTGGAAAGTACTGAATCGATTGCATAACCAAGTGTCTATGCAATCTAAGCAATTTAAACAAAATACTTACTGAGACTTCTACAATCATATTTTGAGGAAAAGAAGTTTCATTGATCCATCCAAGACTCAGTCGGAGTGGTCTTTCTGATCAGATTATGTCTCATTTGCTGAGTAATGTCACAAATATTATTCCATCTACACCTTAAACATCGGAACAATGACTACAATGCCAAAATATATGACCGCAAATAAGTACATAGTAATAAGAGGTACCGTTGAAAAATTCAGAATAAGAATAATACTTATAATATTATTTTTGCAATAGTTTCTTTAGTATGTATGAGAATGAATGAGAAACTGAATGACCGCCTTTAATATGACCTTATATGATGTTTATAAATCATTGTGTATTTAGAATGCTAGCTCATGTTTCATAACGCCAGTCGATAAAACGCCAACCAAACTGATGTGCTCTTGAAATGAAAAAAATAAGACTATCATTTGGGTGAAGTGCAACACAAACCAAGCAGTATAGTGCTCGGCACGTAACTTAGCAAGAGTCGTTCGATGCGCAGAAGTCGATATTTAGGTGTCGGCGGTTGTCAGCGGGACGCGGGGTATGACGTAGCGCCGTTCCTAGCGCGCGATTGGTGCGTCAGTAGTTCTCGTTTCATTTGTTTCCGAATACACTTGCGTACACGAAAGTTGTACCCTTTGTTTTTGTTACTAGTTGTTTTAAATTTAGTATTTGTTACGTTGATTATAATGCCAGGACCAAGTACCGTTTTACACAGACTATTAAAAAGTCAGAAAGAACAGTTAGACACTATAGTTAGGGAAGGTTGATATTCCGAATTCGTCACTGTCAAACGTCGCACACCGGGAAAAAAGAAGAATAAAAGGGGTAGTAGTTTTATTAACCTTTAAGCGGTCGCGCGGCGTCGAATCGACCGCACTCGATACATTTTCGTTCATAATATCGTTATTTCTTATCGCATGTATTTCCTATTCCTAGTAGCCTGTCATTGTTTCATTGTGCACGAAATAAACATTTTACCTCCCTTCCCCGTACCCCCTGGAGCACACAGATTGCATTTGCTTTAGTCGCGGCACAGGCGTCGAAAGCACACCACGCGCCTGTCGTCGAAAAAGTTACGCGCGATGCTCAACGCGAGATATTATTTTTTTGGAATTAAGTTTGTAATAGTGTTTTTTTTTATATAAAAATGGCTCGTAGGCCACTAAATAGTAGTGCAATACTTGCGCAAATACAACGAGAAGATGATGAGAGTGAATCGGAGCTCAGTGACCAAGGTTCAGAAGCTTCCGACCACCTTCTAGTTCCAGAGGAAACTCAATCTGTTGAAGAATCAAGCTGCTCAGATTCAGATGAAGAGGATGTGCCTCTTTCAGATATAAGCACATATTTTACGGGGCGTGATAAGGTAACAAAGTGGCAAAAATCTAATATAAGAAGATTTTGTGTTGCCAAATTGATTTTTCAATACAAAGAAAATTTAAGTTTTTTATTTGATTTTATCATTTTGTTTTTAGCTGATTTTAAGTAAAACGTCGTAAAACTGTGTCTTAATATAATGATAACATGTCTAAATAAGAAATAATAAATGATTATTAATTAATTCGTGTTTTAAATCCCTGTAATATCCAATAGGTCTTTTAGGTTACGCGCGACCGCTGCCGTTTCAAAAGACCGCGCGCCCGCTTGAAGGTTAAGTAATTGTGACGACGAGAACATATTATTTTTAATGTGTTTTTTAAATAAGTACATTTTTTTTCACTTTAAAATGTATTAATGTATATATCTATTTTATTTATAATACCGAATTAACTAATGAATTCCTCTTCTTTCTTTAACATTCTTCTGAACAGACATGATTAAAAATAAATGGTGGCAATAACCATAGAATAATGCAAGCAGTAAAAGTGACCACTTTTTTGTTCCACTTTTTTGTTCCACTAAGTGCACGATGCGCGAACTTACCCCCACTACGCCAAAACCTTGCCAACTAACACTAGCACGTAACACTAGCAAGTCGTAAGTAGGTATAGTTACCTACTTACGACTTGCTAGTGTTCTTTCCTGGCCTAACCATTCCCAAAACTTCTATTAATGAAGAACCATTACTGTTTTCAGGTATCCCAACTAACTGGCCACCTCGTTTACTGGGCAAAAGCAACGGTCATCTATCCGTTATGTGAGAGTAATGTATATGTTGTGGCCCCGGGCGCTAACGTGCATATACACTCGCCTTTAGTCGAAGAGTTCTCCAAGGAGTTTCCGGCTTTGTGCTTATTACAGGTTTGTTACATTGTACAATGTCACTAGCGAAAAATCTGTCTAATCAAAAATATTTAATAATAGCCATAGATTATACATAAATATAGCTGAGCCGTCGAAATTCTTACCGCGATATCTTTTTCTGTGTCATTCACTGGCTCACTTTTTATATTACGAGAATAAAAAAATTGGCCAAGTGCGAGTCAGACTCGCCCATGAAGGGTTCCGTAGTAACTATAATATGTAACATAATAATATAATATGTATATTTATTTGACGAATAAAAAAAAACCTTAAAAATTTCTTAAAACTAGTTTATTTACATTTTTAACAACTACGCTAAATAAATTTGTTTTTCATAGTGTTTGTATGAATTACAAAGTTATATTTGCGGTTCTAGTAAATATACTGTATCTCAAAAACTGCTGACCCGATTTCGTTCGAAATAATTTTGGTTGAAAGTTTACAATAAGATCTACAGACATATATTTATTTTGGATGTTTCACTCCATTATTATAGAAGTTAGAGGGGGTGGGACACACATTTTACCACTTTGGAAGCTTATACAGCGTGTAACGGAGGCACTATATATATACCAAGAGCACGGCTTCTTTGGGTGATATCAAACGATATTGGAAGGGTTTCAACTCAAAATAAAATACTCTAAAAATTGATACCAAATTTTCGGTTTCGTATGTTTCTTAAATTGAAATCATAACAAACGTGTCACCGCACTACGTAGGTCAATAACTTTCCACGTCACTTGCAAATATCACGATAAATCTCTTCCGTAATTCTGTACGCCTAGTATTGAGTACCTAATAATAGTAGCCTACTTACTGTAGGTAGAGGCGGTGTTCTTTTGTCGGCGCGAACTGACGAAATATAAAAGACGCCGCCGAGCCGCCGCGCCGCCAACGCGACGACGCGCGCGCGCAATAAACCATACCTACTACCTACTTTGTTTACCGTGATGTAAAAATTAATGCGTAATTATTGATTTACAGTTTACTCGTTAATATCAAGCCAGAAATTGCACGTAAACACTGAGATAACAAAACTTACGTAAAAAATCGAATCAAAGTTTAGGTAGGTTAACTAGTTTCATCCCTTATTATTACTTATTACCGAGTAAACAGTAAAATCTTAAAGCTTTGCTTAATTTAGTAAACTGACTTACATTTTTAAAGATGGGGTTCGATGTGGTGACCTTGGTATTGTATGCACAAGGCCGCTCGCTTGTTGATGGATACCTGAACATTGCGTAGCATTTCTGGTGTTATTGTCCTGATTTCCTGAAAGCGGCCTCAATCCGCACTTTCATTAGGGCCATCGTATCACACTGCACTGCACACACACACCCCTGAGACGACCCACTGACCCGACATTTTGCAAACACAACAAAAAAAAACAATTAGGTGTAGCCGTACTGAACTGATATGCGTATCACAAGGATAAACACGAGTGCAATAGCTAAACGCGGAATGTCGACTGACAGGACTAGCAAACCAATAATGCTAAATAAATAAAGCTCTGCTATCCTGGTACCTAAATATTATTTCGTTGTAGCTGTCCCAGTCGATGTCCATCCGTAGTGGATGGACGTCATATTAAAAAATTTTGTTCCAGAATTCAAGATTATTTTACATAATAACAGTAATTTCAACTAAACTCCGTTAAACTGTTACCTAAGTAAATCTAACACACCAGAGCAAACTAATTACGCAATTCAAATACAAAATTGAAAAATCATTAATTTTTTTGGGTGGGAAAATTATCAATGACTAAAAACTACCCTGTTTCTTTAGTTGCTCTTGCATTCCGGGGCTGCGGTATCTCGTTAGAAGTCTGAATTAGAAGTTGAATTTACCAGGAATAATTTAAACTAGGGTAAATACGCTAAACGTCGGCCCCCCCCCAATCTTCGGCCGTCTGTACGTTTTCAGCTTGCGTTCATTCAAAAGGTAATTAAGTGACAATTTTGCTACCTGAATTAAAACCTTAGTTCATACTCTATATGTACAAACCGTTACTATTATAGTTGCAAAACTTCTGAATAATTCCGAATAATTCCGGAATACTTCGGGGAAAGTTTCTTTAAATGGGAATTATTCAAAATGATAAATTAATTTTGAATCATTCTGATTTAAAGAAACTTTTAATTATTTATTAAGATTTCAACTTTTTTTGCTGAAAAATCGTATTTTGCATCGATCGTCGATCTCTGTGCGCCGGCCGCTGCCGCCGCGCTGGCACTGCGACGTGCGCACCCGACTGCCACCGGCCACGAATCGTGCGTGCAGGCGATGGCGGTGCGGGGTGCGGTAAGAGGGAGGGGATGCTGCTCCCCGGAGAAGTTTTCACCCGCGCGAGAAAGATTCGTACCCCGCAATCGAATGTTTCCGAATATTTCGCCCGAATAATTCAATGGGAATAAATGTGTTTGCTTGTTGTGTGGTGGGTGAGTTAATTATTGTTCACTGCGAGAATACGTATGTACGCTACGAGAGTAAAATATAAATGTTTATTTTATTATAAATGGGATTGATTAAGAATATGTTGATATTTTTTTACGTAGATTTATTAGCCTGCGATTAACAGGATTTTTATTCTTTTGTTTTTAGGTAGGTACTATCGGCCAAAGATACGCATACTCACTTAAGAAAATATTTCTGCGGAAGCGCAGCTAGTGACAAACCACATCCCTTCCTGTTTTCGCCCAATTAGAAATAATATGCATTTTGTGAGTACAGGGCGTGTAACTTTATATTAATACTTACTATTACGAACACTACTAAAATACGCTTCGTGCATCCTATTGGTCAAAATACATGCATTAGGCGATCAAGTTGTAAGTCGTGCTATGCGATTATAGCCTTAAATGTCAGTTGTGAAATAAAAAAACCAGGCCAAGCATATTTGATTTGCTATTTGAAAAAGGGTTACCTATGTTTTTGGTTAGTTTGTATGTAGCTCTGTACGCATCGCGAGTATTCGCGAGTCGCATAGGTAGGTATTAATCATTACCTACCTACTTAACGCGTATAATAGCCCAGTCAATAAAAGCAAATAAAGGCAAACCTTGCAAGCAAACACGTTTTGATGCGGTTTTCAGAAAAGTATTTGTTCTTACCTACTTAGGAGCAGGTTTTGGTATATTAACAGACTTCAAAGGTCGATTTTCCTGTTTTTTTTGACAGTTGAAATATTCCCAAAGTTTCGGAATATTTCAGAATACTTCCGAAGTATTCGACGGGAATGATTCGGAATGTTTCCCGCCAGCATCTATAGTTACTATTCGATTACGGCACTCGCTCTTCGCACACTGAACGTAAGTCGCGACTGCGCCGTTGAAGCGTTAAGTTTGCGTTAAAAGTAGTTTACTTGATGTGAATACCCATACTTCGGGAATTGATATTACTACGGTAAGACATTTCTTTATTTTTGTTTTGAGCTTTTTTATCACTAATACGTTATTTTTACTATATTTTGAGATAGTTTTTTCAACGTTTTGCGTATTGTTTTAAGGGCAAAATAGGAGGCCGTCAATAGAGCGCCAGTTTTGACTCAAAACCCGATTCTCGGCCGTGGCCGACTTAAAGTAAATGCAGTCTGTTTTATAAATTCCAATTCTACCAATTCCATTGGTTTATCAAGAGAATTTGCAAAGCTTACAGGCAAATAAATCTATTTTACGTTTAATTGCCAAATATCAGCCGGGGTGATATTAGTTGAATCTCGAGAAATAAGGTACACGAAATAGGGGCCGACATTAGAAATATTAAAGATCGTAATGTCGACCAGCCTCAAATTCGGACGCCACTATACAGGCTGATTACTTTTGTATTTTTTCATTGATTGGATGGTAGCTAGTAATTTTTAATTTATTAATCAAACTTATTTTCTCAAATTTAAATATGTATTATGACAAGTATATTTTATTAATATTATTAAGAAGTTTAGTTTTAATATAGGTATTGACAATATTGAAAACATATTTATGGTAGCTAATTATGGTTTAGGAATTTGGGATATAAATATAAATTGCTCTTTGGAACTTGCTATCTATGAAAACCTTGTTTATTAGCTTAAAAAATATCTTTGAAGTTTACTTACTTTCATTGATTCATTAACCTGCACGTGACAAAAAGCTCGTTCGTTTTCACTTAATGCTTTTAATTTAAGGTACTACAATGACAGAGCAGGTAGATGCAAGGCTTTCGCGAAAGCAAAGAAAATTATGCGGTTACGATCGCAATAAAATAAAAGAAGCTCTTGGGGCAATAGGTATGGATGTCCATTCGTGCATTAAACTATTTGGCATCCCACGAACAACGTTGCAAGTATTTTATTTTATTGTGATGTTTTACTTTGTTATAATTTTAGTACCTAACATTGTTGAGGGGAAAAATATATTTTAGTAATAAAAAAATACAATTACAAATGTATACTTAGTGTGATATTAGACTCCTGCCATAATAAATCATATTAATAATATTTGTCAGTCTTAATTTAAAACATCCTATACCCGGCCGACATTTGGGAAAAATGCGACCGACCATGGGCCGTGATGGCCGACTTTAGGGTTTTTTCGTTCTCGACTCATCTAAACCTTAAAACTTTTTTCTTTTAATAGAAATAACAACCTTATGCCTATAAACATGAAATAGACATATGAAACTATCAAAAACCGCATCAGAAGCTATCCTTCGTTGCAAACTGATGGCGCCAGAGCGATCCCCAGTCAGAAAATCCGTTAGGGGGCCGACTTTTGGCGTATTTACCCTACATGGTCAGCATTTGTTTCACATACCCGAAGATCCTAACCAACGAATTAGGAATGATATAGAAATATAACTGTCTAACGAAGCCCGCTAAAACATGGTTCCAAACTCATACCACTAAACTGATAATACGAATGCAACACGCGCACAAACAAAACAAATACTTAGCTAAATTTATTTTCTGCGCATGGATCCGTCAATTCATTCATTTGGGGCGCTATTTTATTTAGTAAGATAATGTTAGAGTGAAACTGAAATATCGAATCAAGTGAGTGCGAACGAGATGGATTGTTTTGTGACATCGAGCGGCGAGGATGGTGTTATGCAGTATGCAGTAGGAGTCAGTCATTTATTATGAACTCAAATATCGTCGTTGCGCCTGCCAAGTTCCATATGTGATTTTTGTAAGGTTTTGGGAAACAACAAAAAACATGTTATTGAAATGAAAATAAAAAACTCGGCAAAATTATTGATACCACAGCACAGACGTTTATTTAATATATTATAAAAATACAAAAGTTGCCAAAAGTATCGGTCATTTAAAAGCTAGATTTTTTTAAGCAAAAAAATGCACATAAAAATGAAAAAATGCACAAATGGAATTTGGCAGCCGCAGCGACGATGTTATAAATTAATATTAAACCTCTTTACATTAAGTTTACAAAAAGTGTAAAGCTTCATAAAAGGGAATGCCCGTCGGCCATATAAAAAAAAATCCTGAAATGAAGAAGAGTGAAATATACGCCAAATGTTACTACAAATCGTAGGTAACCCATTACAATTTCAATAATAGGGTAGTTTCCTGTGATACAAAATAATTATTTTATTTGGTCCATTAGGTTTTTCAAAAAATATTGGTCTCGTATTTTTTGCTTTTTCAAGTCAAGAAAAATTCACAAAGATGGAAGCTTCAAAGTACAGAAGTGGGGGCTGCTGACGTCACACCTTGCTAAGAATTATACCGAGGTATCACGTCACGCGAAATTTCAACTCACTGTATCGTCTTAATTTTTCAATTACGTGAAAAAATGAAAAATACGTGTCTCATGTTTTTTGTTAAACTACGTGACGGACTAAATAAAATATTTTAGGAAACTACCCTATTATCAAAAAAACTAGGTAGAAGTCAGTTACAAACCTTTTTCTGAAATATTGGTCGTAATAAGTCTAGGGTTAAGGATGCCAAGTCATCGTTTAGGCGGGTCCAACCTAAGTCCGTGTTTAAAAATGGGTATCGTGTACACAACTAAAATCATATTCTTCGAAAAATGACCATAGTCGTTGCTATACCATAAAAAAGCAATCCGTATATTACTCAGTTCGCAAGCGCTATTGTAGAATCAAGTAAACAAGCAATCGAAAATGCAGTAGTGTCAAACTGTCAGTCTATCAGTAGGTAAGGCAAAGGAGATGTGATTCATACAGCCTACGATACGTTTTCTATTCAAAAATATTTGAATTTAATTAATATTGACATACATATATATTATTTTTTTAGATTTATGGTACACATAGGTCGAATTATATTAATAATTACTGTGCACTAAATCTGCAAACTAATTCGTTAGAAATTACGATTCCTGTTTGGCTGAATGCCACTTACTAGTGTCAAATAAACACTGACCTCCAATAAAAATAAGAATGAATTAAACGGATATCAGGTTAAATATTTTAATGATTTCCATATTTTTATATCCTACTTAAACAAACTTGAAAATTATTTCATTATACATATTTTATGTTAAAAAGAATTAAGGACTATTCGCAGTTTCTGTCCATTTCAAGCATTTGGACAACACCCTTTGGAAACGAATAAGTTATTTTATTACTTACCTGATACCTATTTTAAATGGAAATCATTATTTCCTCAGGATCTACCGAATTTCATATTTATTAATTTCTTAAAGTACATAAATAAGGTAAGAACTCAATAACTAACCCCCCATCAGAAGAGCGTTAGGCTTATAAACTCTGAAACTAGATTTATATATATACTAGTATTTGCGTGTTGTGTGAAAAAAAAAATAGGGGGGGGGTGATGGGGGGAGATGGGGGGGGTTTAGTATTAGCGTGTTGCGCGAGGTGCAAGCACCTCGCGTGCTTTTGGAAAAGAAAAAGGGGGGGGAGGTGGGGGAGGCACAACAAGTATTTGCGTGTTGCGCGAGGTGCAAGCACCTCGCGTGCTTTCTTAGGAAAAAAAAATGGGGGGGGTTGCACAATTATTTGGACTAAAGCATTGCCCCTCTAAATGAATCTGAAAAAAAATGTTCCAAGTCTCTTAATTTCCGAGATCCGCCTAAAGGGGGTGAGAAGGGGGGCAAGGGGGGCGACTTTGAAAAATGGTCTTTACTTTACCGAGCCTCCTCTATAAGAATCCGTAAAAAACCAAAAATACGGGTCTCGTAGTTTCCGAGATACGATAGGGAGGGGGGAGAAGGGGGGGGAAAAGGGGAGGTTTGGCACTTTTCCCGTAGGTTTGAGAGTTACTTGTTTACGAATCTGTCAAAATATACCCACCTCCCCATCCACCATCTGGGAGAACAATTATGTCAGTGAGTGAGTGAGTGAGTCAGTGGTAATTTAGCTTTATATAGTATAACTAGTATTTGCGTGTTGCACGAGGTGCAAGAACCTCGCGTGCTTTCTTTAAAAAAAAAAAAGGTGGCTGATGGGGGGGATAGGGGGGGGGTTTAGTATTTGCGTGTTGCGCGAGGTGCAAGCACCTCGCGTGCTTGTGAAAAAAAAAAAGGGTGGGGGGGTGATGGGGGTGTTTAGTATTTGCGTGTTGCACGAGGTGCAAGCACCTCGCGTGCTTGTGAAAAAAACTAAAGCATTGCCCCTGTAAATCAAGTATTTGCGTGATGCGCGAGGTGCAAGCACCTCGCGTGCTTGTGAAAAAAAAGTGGGGGGGTGATGGGGGGGGTTTAGTATTTGCGTGTTGCGCGAGGTGCAAGCACCTCGCGTGCTTGTGAAAAAAACTAAAGCATTGCCCCTCTAAATCAAACATTTGCGTGTTGCGCGAGGTGCAAGCACCTCGCGTGCTTGTGAAAAAAAAAAAAAAAAAAGAGAAGGGGGGGGGGGGTGATGGGGGGAGTTGGGGGTGTTTAGTTTTTGCGTGTTGCGCGAGGTGCAAGCACCTCGCGAGCTTGTGAAAAAAAAAAAAAAAAAAGAGGGGGGGGGTGATTGCACAAGTATTTCGACTAAAGCATTGCCCCTCTAAATGAATCTCAAAAAAAAAATGTTCCAAGTCTCTTAGATTCCGAGATCCGCCTAAAGGGGGGGAGAAGGGGGGCGGGGGGGGGGGTGACTTTGAAAAATGGTTTTTACCGAGCCTCCTCTATACGAATCCGTAAAAAACAAAAAATACGGGTCTCGTAGTTTCCGAGATACGATAGGGAGGGGGGAGAAGGGGGGTAAAAAGGGGAGGTTTGGCACTTTTCCCGTAGGTTTGAGAGTTACTTGTTTACGAATCTGTCAAAATATACCCACCTCCCCATCCACCATCTGGGAGAACAATTATGTCAATGAGTGAGTCAGTCAGTCAGTGAGTGGTAATTTAGCTTTATATAGTATAACTAGTATTTGCGTGTTGCGCGAGGTGCAAGCACCTCGCGTGCTTGTGAAAAATACTAAAGCATTGCCCCTCTAAATCAAGTATTTGCGTGTTGCGCGAGGTGCAAGCACCTAGCGTGCTTGTGAAAAAAAAAAAAAAAAAGAGGGGGGGTGATCGGGGGGGGGTTGCACAAGTATTTCGACTAAAGCATTGCCCCTCTAAATGAATCTGAAAAAAAAATGTTCCAAGTCTCTTAGATTCCGAGATCCGCCTAAAGGGGGGGAGAAGGGGGGCGGGGGGGGACTTTGAAAAATGGTTTTTACTTTACCGAGCCTCCTCTATACGAATCCGTAAAAAACAAAAAATACGGGTCTCGTAGTTTCCGAGATACGATAGGGAGGGGGGAGAAGGGGGGTGAAAAGGGGAGGTTTGGCACTTTTCCCGTAGGTTTGAGAGTTACTTGTTTACGAATCTGTCAAAATATACCCACCTCCCCATCCACCATCTGGGAGAACAATTATGTCAATGAGTGAGTCAGTCAGTCAGTGAGTGGTAATTTAGCTTTATATAATATAATAATGTGTGAGTAGAGTAAATTTAATATACAACTTGGTTTTTAAAAAGTACGAGCCAAAATTCAAGGGTACTCGAGTACTACGAGAGTACTCAAAACAAAACTTTGTTGTTTAGTAAAATGGACAGAAATATCTCCTAAATACTGGCTCGCTCATATACGGAGTGCCGATTTAATGACCTACATTGTTTCAACGTGGTGTAATACCTACTGATAACATAAAACACATTAGACGTGGTTTAAAATTTGTATTCTTAAGCAATCCTTAAATTAAGTTATTAGGATTTACCAGAATTTTTCACGAAATGCTGTGCAACAGTACTAACCGTACAAATTGGTACAGCTGATTTTTTAGCATACGATAGCCAGTGCGTGACGAATATATGTCTTCGTTCTCGAATCGAATCGAATCGAAGTCGAATCTCTTTTTTGGGGAAACTAAAATAAGAAACACAGGCAAACCAATCCATCCAATTTATTAAACTCTGTACTTAATATATAATAGTTAGGTATTAAAAACTGGCTGGCTACCTGTTGCATAACACTGACAACTCGTGGTTGTCTATACGAAAATAAAACACGAAATTATTTTACTTACGAGTGATAAGCTATCCCAGTTAGTTTTTTACTTCCTTCTTTCCGTCTTTTACACCACCTTACTACACAGGAGGTCATTTTTATCCCTCAGAAACGAGCTTTTTCTTGGATTTTTCACTAATCAACACGATTCTGGCGTCTCACTGAGCGCACGTCTGACTGAGAGGCGCTTTGATTGTATTTTTTTTTTCCCCGCCTACTTGATTGTGTTTTACGTGGAACCATTTTTGAGCGGAGTTCGTGTTCTATATCATTACTAATTCGTTGATCCTAACCCATTAGGTTTACACACACTATATGTACATTGTGTGTGTAATAACGTAATGAGGGTTCAGTGAGCAAAGGATTTTCAATTCGGCATTAACAATTCCTGTTACTCATGTGGTCTTAGTACTTTTTATTAATTTCTTTTCACAGTTAGATGCAGTTTTGCGACATTTTTTATTGACTTAATTTTGAATTAAATAAAGACTAAACTAATGCTCAAACCAATAAAACCCATTTACCACTCAAATAGTACCGACAAAACGTGAACTTCCGATAATTATTTAGGTTAGTCCTACAGACAAAAATCATGCGTGCTTACTATTATTTTGTAATAAAAAAAAACTATTAACTTGTTGTTAACAATTTTCGTCATAATTATAAAAATAACTTTATTTTAAAAATTACGAACGGAACCCACTGTAATTTTATTTGCCTACCAGGAGAGGAATAAATTCCGAAGAGGTGTATTGAAATGATGTTTTGGGTTCAGTTGAACTTTAATTGTTACTAAATCCTTTTTCTATTCTAAGTTCTAATGGCAAATAATAATGTTTATTTAAGCAATTTGTGGTAGGATGCACGTAAGGATTCCATTTTTATTATCAATTCAACGGTACGAGCTGACGATTTTTCGAAACAATAAGCAACTCGATTCAATAGTAAGGTGAATCGAATCTCCTGGATCGTATGTGTAAAAATTATTATGATAAGGGCATATAAATAAGTTCATATTTGCCCAAAGTATTGTGCTGACAATCATAAACAGCGAATAGGTAGGTTTATCTATTTCAAACAAGATTAATTACATAATATGCCGACACTTTTTAACTTGTCCGCATTGTTTATGTTAGCACTAAGCAAAGATTGAAACATTTTACGGTTTGATAGAAGTTCTTATTTCGAATGACATAGCTGTATTTAATAAATTAATCGCTCGGCGTCGGTCGTATTCTGTATTAGTTTAGTTAGTATTGTTATGTTAACCGACTACATCTGTAGCTGTACCATCTGTATGAAAGTCATTGAATTACGCCGGAAAGGTTATCAATTATTATTTATTAAAAGTTTAGACGTACCTACCTACCTGACTGGCAACTGTAAATATGTCATAAAATAAAGGTGTGTTAAATGTTATTTAAAATTTTGATTACGATTTTTAATGAATTTTTAGAAGATCGATTCAAGAGCACGGGATTCGATCTGTGAATTGAATAAATAGGGGGGGTGGAAGATTACTTTGTAAATAATAATTATCTACAAAGTAATCTTCTACAAAAGGACAACTACGTAAAAAACCAACAAGTGTGTAAATGATACACGTGACAATGCAAGCAGGTTTATTTAGATAAATTTGATACCTAGACTAATTAATTGTATTGTAGCTAGTTCCCAAAAATAATCAAAGTTTAGGAAAAGTCAGTAATAATATTTTGTAAACAAAAAATAAAACATGCGGAACCTTTTATTCAGAAATACCAGGAGTAAGAGGTTTATTTTTATTTACAAATAGTTCACTGACACCGATCAGCTGACTTAGTGCTAGTAATGTGCTTATTTCAATTTGAAAAGTTCGGTTTCTGGTATCAATGTATTAAAAATTCTCATTGAAATGAAATGAAATGAAATATTTATTTTGTAAATTGGTTATAAATAACACTTTTACACGTCATGTTTTTTTGCGTGTTAAGTTTAGCTAGATGAGGCCGGTATTTCCTAACTGACTACTCTGAGAAGAAACACCGAAACAAACTCAGAGGTCATAGTCTCTTTTAAAGTCCAGACAATTTGTATATGAGAAGCATGTAGGTTCATGTCTGTGGTATTTTTTTGAGGAAATAACCACGCAAATTTGAGCGGACCTGTCCAGACAGTGCAAGCATTTGTCAGTTATCATGTAGCTCAACTTAGAACTTAAGGAGCTCAACAATTTGACAAAAAAAACCAAAGGAGATTTGGGTAGGCCACACAAGTACTCAAACTGCTTGACATCATTAAATAAATTATAGTGAAAGTAAAAACAACGAAGAAAGAATAACCTACATTGTCCTCACATTAACAATAATGAAATAATTATATATAAAAAAAAAACAAAATAAATAGGTATATACAATACTTAACAAAACAAATATTTTAATCAATAAAAAATAAATCAACTATCAAAAATTAGAAAATAAAAAGGGCTCACGTATATCACATTACTTCCGAACATGTAGAGATAGGATTAAAAAACCCTTCCAATATCGTTTGATATCACCCAGGGAGGCCATGCGTTCAGTATGTGTATGACCGCTTCGTTACACGTTGTATATCTTTTAAACGATTGACTTTATGAAAAAGTGGTTTCAGAAACCCTTATATCATTTTTAAATACCTGTCTACAAATACCACACACGCATAGGTTTCATGAAAAAAAAAATTTCAGTTCTAGTTCCATGTATGGGAACCCCCCTTTATTTTATTTTTTTTTTCTTAAAATCGGAAAGCGGTTCACAGAATACATCTACCTACTAAGTTTCACATGTATAGTCTTAATACACACATCAAAAGTGTCTAGGGATCAAGCATTTTTATGCGAATTTCTTGAGATTGAGATGTGGCTTTGTAATAAATTTATGATTTTATAAATTTATATGGATCCTTTTTGGTGCATTTCATAATTTGAAACAGGAACTGTTAATCAAATTCGAGTAAAAGATGAAAATCAGCTGTCAATATTTTCCCTATAAAAACATACAACGCATTGAAGACATTATTAGTGCTACTGTTTCCCTACTACTGATTAAAACCAACGTTATTATGGAGCGGCGACGTCATTTAAGCAGGGAAGAAATGCTCAGAGCCGTGGGAATGATAGAAGCTGGTTCCCGGCAACGTACTGTGGCTTTAGCTCTGAATACAAGTCAGAGTGTTATCAGTCGACTTTGGACACGTTACCAAAGCACTGGTACCGTGGCTGAGCGCCATGGAGGACGGTATCGCTGCACCACACGGAGACAAGACCGATACATTCAAATCTTAACTCGAAGAGCTCCAACAATAACCGCCATGATGTTAGCCGTGAGGCTTCATCACTCTTCAGGGAACTTAATTAGCGACCAAACAGTCAGAAATCGCTTGCATGAAGTGAACCTTCATTCCCGAAGACCGCTACGGGTACCACCTATAGCAATGCACAATCGTAGGATTCGATATCAATGGGCTCTTGAACACAGAAATTGGGCAGAAGAACAATGGCGTTTCGTGTGCTTTTCTGATGAGTCTCGTTTTGGTATGAGACCGGATACAAGACGTATACGACACTGGAGAACCCCTGGATGCCAACAGCGATTAAAATCCTGCCAGGAAGTCCATCCTTATAGTGGTGGAACCATCATGGTATGGGCGGGTATTTGGATCGGCGGAAGAACTGAGTTGATTTGGATCAGAGGCAACCTCAACGCTCAAATTTATGCTGAGACGATTGTATCTGACGTCATCGTTCCTCTACAAGTGCAAATCGGTCCCTTATTTCAGTTAATGCATGATAATGCACGACCGCACACCGCAAGAGTTGTAAGACAGACTCTCGCCGCAGCTAACATCAATGTCCTGCTCTGGCCTGCTCAGTCGCCAGACTTGAACCCGATTGAGCATGCATGGGATATGCTACAGAGAAGAGCTCTGCCGAATATGGAGGGTATCCAGTCGCAAGAAGACCTTTTTTTGTTGTTGCAACGAACATGGGCGGCCATTCCACAGTGTGATTTGGATGAACTCATTTTGAGTATGCCAAACCGATGTTCTTGTGTTGTTAGTGTTCGCGGTAGAAACACGGATTATTAATTGTTTAAGTTACCCAATAAAATTTTAAAGAAAATTGTTATTTCAGTATTTTTTCGAACTTTAATGTTAGTGGTTCAAATGTCAAAAATCCCTTTATTAGGAAAATGGCAAATTTCTTTATTAATGCAAAGGTGATCGCAAGAAGACCTTTTTTTGTTGTTGCAACGAACATGGGCGGCCATTCCACAGCGTGATTTGGATGAACTCATTTTGAGTATGCCAAACCGATGTTCTTGTGTTGTTAGCGTTCGCGGTAGAAACACGGATTAATAATTGTTTAAGTTACCCAATAAAATTTTAAAGAAAACTGTTATTTCAGTCTTTTTTTCGAACTTTAATGTTAGTGGTTCAAATGTCAAAAATCCCTTTATTAGGAAAATGGCAAATTTCTTTATTAATGCAAAGGTGACTTGGTTTATCGTTACTGTGACAAACGAAAACACTTTATTTGATAAATCCTTAAAGAAAATTTTAATTAATATCAATCAGGAGAAAAGTTATTGCAAAAATATATGTTGATCCCTAGACACTTTTGATGTGTGTAGTTTCGGAATAAAATGGCTGTGACATACGGACGGACGGAAAGACAGACAGACAGACAGACAGACGGACAGACATATCGAAACTATAAGGGTTCCGTTTTTTGCCATTCGGCTACGGAACCCTAAAAATTAACGAAAAATCGAACTGTTTTAAGCTTCCAAAGTGGTAAAATGTGTGTTCCCCCCCTCTAACTTCTATAATAATGGAGTGAAAAATATAAAAAAAATATATGTCTGTAGATCTTAATGTAAACTTTCAACCAAAATTGGTTTGAAGAAAATCGGGTCAGCAGTTTTTGAGATACAGCATATTTTCTAAAACCGCAAATATAACTTTGTAATTCATACAAACACTATGAAAAACAAAGTTATTTAGCGTAGTTGTAAAAATGTAAATAAGCTAGTTTTAAGAAATTTTTAAGGTATTTTTTTATTCGTCAAATAAATATACATATTATATTATATTATTATAGTTACTACGGAACCCTTCATGGGCGAGTCTGACTCGCACTTGGCCAATTTTCAACCGACGACAAAAAGAGGAGGTTATCAATTCGACGCGTATATATCTGTAGGTGAAAGGTGAAGGGCCTTAAGTCACATTTTATAAAGTATTCAGTAGAGCTCATTAAAGATGTCCATACTTGAAATTTGACATTAAAATCGACAGAGTATAAAAAGTAATTATCGTATCATTGTCGAATAAAAAGTATGATTATGACGGGTACTTAAGCTATTATATTGAGATATTTTTTTAACAAATATAGTTCCTTAAGGCTGTATTATCGGACTTAAGGTTCTTTAACTTTGAAGCTTTACTAGATATCTTATAGTATGACGGTACTTACGTCTCTCCTGTATCAATAATGTATGGTCAATTTTATTATTTTATAAGTTAAGTACGATACAATATCATAGAAAATTTAATTAAAAAGTTTTAATGACAAATAACATTATACATAATATGTTTTATTTAATAAAAATTAAAATCTTTGTATTTTAAAATCTTTAATAAAATAAATGAAATTAAACAAAACACTTAATGTTATTTTGGTCACATGCTGTACCCTCATGGGCTAATGTATTATAAAAATTATGAAAAATGGGTGGAATCCATTGCAGAGCTTTCTGTGAATCCTGAAATTTTTTAGTGCTTATAGGTTTGTGGCCTAATCGAATAGGCTGCATATAGGCACGGCAAAGTCTTTTAGGGATCTCCTTCTATTTCTTATTAAGGATACCTTTTCGAATTCTTGTTGATTAAAAGATGTTTTATAACTCATTGTGCCATACTCTTCTTTTTCAAATTTAATTTATTGTTTTTATTTTTTATTTATAATAGGCTCGCGTTTGACCACCATCTCACCTGATGGTAAGTGATGATGTGGTCGAAGATGAAGCATGCTTACCTAAAAGTAACCTATTCACTCTTGACTTAAAGACCCCTAGGTTATAGCTATCGAGAAACACAGACTCCGGCAGGGAATTCCACTCCTTAGCCGTACGCACAATGAAGGTATTCCCAAAACGTTTAGTGTGTATAGGTGGGATGTCCACCATGTAACGATGGCGCATCGCCGTTTGTCGCGTAGTCCGATGATGGAACGGGCTTGACGGAATTAATTTGTGTAATTCCATCGCACACTCTTCGAAATGTAACCGATAGAAAACCGATAGACTAGCAACTCATCGCCGATGTTCAAGGCTCTGGAGCTTTGATTCGACCAGTGTATCGTTGCCAATTAGTCTTTTGGCACGTTTCTCAATAGATTCAAGCCCATCTAGTTGGTACTTGGCAGATCCATCCCAAATATGAGAGCAGTACTCCATACACGACCGAACCTGGGCTTGATAGAGATTTAGCAGCTATTCGGGTGTGAAGTACCGTCTCACCTTTGCTAGGATTCCCAACTTTTTTGATGCTAGTTGAGCCGTAGCCTCGATAAACGGGCCAAAAGTGAGGGTAGAAGTTAGTGTTACCCCTAGAAGCTCGATATGATCGGTTATCGGCACGGTTACACCTCGGAAAGCAGGAGCCAGTTTGAATTGACTCCTTTTTGCGGAGAAGAGACACGCCTGGGTCTTACCTGCATTAAACTTGACCAAGTTGGCATCGCCCCATTCGGAGACAGCCTTCAAGGACAAGTTCAAGCGCCCAACCATGTCCTCACGGAGAGACTGGATCTGTGGCCCACCAGCACGCGCGTTGGACACGTATCCCTCAGCAACTGTGCTGTCGTCTGCATACCCAAAGGTACCGGGCATAAGCAGATCATTAATGTGCAGCAAGAATAAAGTTGCTGTGAGAACCGACCCCTGAGGGACCCCGGCATTAATTGTCAATTGGCCAGATGAGCAGCCATCAATGACCACTCGAATGGACCGATCTCTCAGGAAGTCTTCAATCCAAACGCAAAGTTGGGTGGGTAAACCGAAAGAAGGTAGCTTAGCAATAAGGCTATCGTGTCAGACCCTGTCAAAGGCCTTAGAGATGTCAAGGGAGACAGCAAGTGCTTCCCCGTGCTTCTCGATGGCCTCACTCCAGATATGAATAGCATAAGCTAGAAGTTCCCCTGTAGACCGGTTTTTTCGGAAGCCGTATTGTCGGTCACTGAGGATGTCGTTGGCTTCTAGGTATGCCAGGAGCTTACTATTGAGTACACGCTCAACTGACTGAAATAGGTCTGTAGTAGGCCGGGTCAGCACGACTGCCCTTTTTAGGCACAGGCTGCACGTTAGCCAGCTTGCATGCTTTCGGCACCTTTCCAGTCTCAAGCGAAAGGCGAAACAGGCGCGTGAAAATTAGAGACAGTTCTGGCGCACAAGTTCTAAGAACAATTGCTGGTATCCCGTCGGGGCCACTAGCTTTGTTCACGTCAAGATTATGCAACACTCTACGGACGTCCTTCTGATGGATGCGAATGTCCGACATACACGACCCGCATCCAATAAGAGCATCAGCAGGGTGAGCGCCACTACTATCCAGACGTGAAGACTCTGCAAAAAGAGCGGCAAACAAGTTTGATTTTTCCTCAGTGGAGTGGGCCAGAGACCCGTCAGGTTTAAGCAGTGGTGGTAGTGAGGGGCGACAGAAGTTCGATTCGACCGACTTTGCCAGGGACCAAAAAGCTTTACTGCCAGCAGGGTATGAAGCAAGTTTGTTCCCGATTTGGCTAACGTGGTCAAACCGAGCCCTCCGCAAAACCTTTTTACAGGACTTGGCAGCCCTGTTGAAAGCTCTTTTCTTCTGAATCACGTCATTTGCTTTGCAGTTTCGAGCATCGACCCATGCTAGGTACGCCGCGTGTTTAAGCGCTTCAGTGCGATCACATTCGGCGCCAAACCAAGCTTTCGATCGAGCTTTGCCGGACATTGTTAGGTCAGAGAACGGAATGTAGTACTTCATCCCCTGTCGCAAAACATCCGCCACGGCGTCTGCGCACGACGATGAATCATTTGAAGAGAAGCAAGTAGGCTGCTAAGGATAACATGCAAAGAAATATCGCATGCCATCCCAATCCACTGACTTATATCGCCATACCCGCCGTGTGCCATTAAGGCTGGGATCGGGCGGGAGGTAGACGGATACAGACTTCACCAGACAGTGGTCGGAACCCTGGGTATGAAAGATACGACACGTCTGACGGACTTCTGATCTGCGTCTCCGAAAGAAACAAAAGAGCAGGTTTTTCAGTCTCGAGATTGTGGTGGACTGCAACGAGATTTGCAGACCCTGGATATTGCTGAAGTGCACTTTGAGAGAGAGGGATTGCAGCCGCGAGTACGTCTTCGAGTCCGTCTAGTATTGCACGAAACACAAATCAAACTAAACTGAGGGAGAGCATGCGCGGGGGCTCGGCGGGAATCGTACGTACGATGCACCCGCGCAAATCTAACCCGCGAGCGTAATGGTAAAGAACAGTAAGTCCCACATACAATCATTTAACATTTATCTATATTTATTGTTTAAATAGTGAACAATCTTAAGTAACCATACGATCATTTACCTTTTCTCGTCTAGGGACTTAATGTTATTTATAATTTTACATCTGCGAAATTAGCGGCTGTAAGACTTTATGGCTTTTACCATTTGATCAATTGGGGTATTCTGAATAAGTATCATTTAAAATATAAAAATGTCAAAAAATGGACTTAAGGTCATTTAGCTTTCACCTACAGATATATATATATATATATATTTTTAATGTATGATCATCGATTACTCGAAGACGGCTGAACCGATTTGAAAAATTCTTTATTTGATTGAAAGGGTATACTTCGAAATTGGTCCCATTTTCATAAACGTCAGGATCTGATGATGGGATCCTGGAGAAATCGAGGGAACTCTTCAAATATTATAGGCATACCTATGACGTTTTGGGTATTTATTATAGTAACTTGTGCAGTTGCTCTCAAAAAGCACCATTTGAGGAAGTGGAACTGATGATGAAGACCACAGATGGCCGCCGAAACTACTCAATAATAAGTATTGAGTGGATTGCGATTCGATTACTTGAATATGGATGTTAAGCACTTTATGCTCGTCACAATGCATATGGTGATGTAGAGCTGATGGTGAAGTACCAGGAGAACTCCTCAACAATTAACGGCCCAGCATTGGGAAAAGCAATATTTTGTAAAAGGTTATAAGTACACACATCAAAAGTGTCTAGGGATCAACATATATTTTTGCAATAACTTTTCTCCTGATTGATATTAATTAAAATTTTCTTTAAGGATTCATCAAATAGTGTTTTCGTTTGTCACAGTAACGATAAACCAAGTCACCTTTGCATTAATAAAGAAATTTGCCATTTTCCTAATAAAGGGATTTTTGACATTTGAACCACTAACATTAAAGTTCGAAAAAATACTGAAATAACAGTTTTCTTTAAAATTTTATTGGGTAACTTAAACAATTATTAATCCGTGTTTCTACCGCGAACGCTAACAACACAAGAACATCGGTTTGGCATACTCAAAATGAGTTCATCCAAATCACGCTGTGGAATGGCCGCCCATGTTCGTTGCAACAACAAAAAAAGGTCTTCTTGCGACTGGATACCCTCCATATTCGGCAGAGCTCTTCTCTGCAGCATATCCCATGCATGCTCAATCGGGTTCAAGTCTGGCGACTGAGCAGGCCAGAGCAGGACATTGATGTTAGCTGCGGCGAGAGTCTGTCTTACAACTCTTGCGGTGTGCGGTCGTGCATTATCATGCATTAACTGAAATAAGGGACCGATTTGCACTTGTAGAGGAACGATGACGTCAGATACAATCGTCTCAGCATAAATTTGAGCGTTGAGGTTGCCTCTGATCCAAATCAACTCAGTTCTTCCGCCGATCCAAATACCCGCCCATACCATGATGGTTCCACCACTATAAGGATGGACTTCCTGGCAGGATTTTAATCGCTGTTGGCGTCCAGGGGTTCTCCAGTGTCGTATACGTCTTGTATCCGGTCTCATACCAAAACGAGACTCATCAGAAAAGCACACGAAACGCCATTGTTCTTCTGCCCAATTTCTGTGTTCAAGAGCCCATTGATATCGAATCCTACGATTGTGCATTGCTATAGGTGGTACCCGTAGCGATCTTCGGGAATGAAGGTTCACTTCATGCAAGCGGTTTCTGACTGTTTGGTCGCTAATTAAGTTCCCTAAAGAGTGATGAAGCCTCACGGCTAACATCATGGCGGTTATTGTTGGAGCTCTTCGAGTTAAGATTTGAATGTATCGGTCTTGTCTCCGTGTGGTGCAGCGATACCGTCCTCCATGGCGCTCAGCCACGGTACCAGTGCTTCGGTAACGTGTCCAAAGTCGACTGATAACACTCTGACTTGTATTCAGAGCTAAAGCCACAGTACGTTGCCGGGAACCAGCTTCTATCATTCCCACGGCTCTGAGCATTTCTTCCCTGCTTAAATGACGTCGCCGCTCCATAATAACGTTGGTTTTAATCAGTAGTAGGGAAACAGTAGCACTAATAATGTCTTCAATGCGTTGTATGTTTTTATAGGGAAAATATTGACAGCTGATTTTCATCTTTTACTCGAATTTGATTAACAGTTCCTGTTTCAAATTATGAAATGCACCAAAAAGGATCCATATAAATTTATAAAATCATAAATTTATTACAAAGCCACATCTCAATCTCAAGAAATCCGCATAAAAATGCTTGATCCCTAGACACTTTTGATGTGTGTAGTTGACATTTAGGCTCTTGTAACTAGGTAAATTAAAAATAGACCAACTAAAAAGAGTGAAATAAAAACTTTTTACCAAAAAATTAAACCGACTCCCAAAAAACACTGCAAAGTGAAAAATAACTTTAATTTCGGAAGTCGGTGCCAAAAACGAAAACAAAACTAAAGACACCGACTACCGAAATTAAAGTTATTTTTCACTTTGCAGTGTTTTTTGGGAGTCGGTTTAATTTTTTGGTAAAAAGTTTTTATTATTTCTTTGATACAAACCTCCTAACAATAACGAACTCAATAAAAGATAATTATCCAATTTGATGCAAGTTATTCATGGTGATTCACTTTTTATATAATTATGAATGAAATGTAAATTAATATAAATAAAGGTTTTGATTTATATATTAGAAAATAGTACTTTTCAATCCATTAATTTTAACTAAGTGGGTGTTGATATAAGTAATCACCGTCACTATATTAGATACACAAAGGATTTATGTCAAGATGTTTCCATGATGGCCATACACTTCCAATTAACTACTTAATTGAAATATTTTGGCATTTTACAAAATCATGAAACATCCAAAAACGATGAAACTTTATGACTGACCACAGATTACTCATTGAAATTCATAGTTTCTTAGAGGATTGTACACATCATACACAGTTCTTTATAAAATTACCATTGTTATAGCTGTGGCAAAATTTGTTTTTGCTACAGTAATATTTTTTTTAAAGGAACTAGAATGTGGATAAAATTCACATTACTAGCAATCTTGTTAACCACATCCAACTAAGCTAAATAGGCTTGTGTCTGGAGTGGGTTCACGGCAATAGCGTAATGGGTGGGATTCGAACCTGTGACCTCTCAATCACAAGTCCGACGCCTTAGCCATTAGGGTATTGACGTTTATCTATATACATATTATAAAACAGTAAAAAATAGTGTCTGTACATTTAAATTTAAAACAAAATTAATAATTAAGGTTTGACCCACCTTAATTAATAATTTTGATTAAAATTTAAATGTAAAATTGAAACGTTAAGGACGTATTTACGTTTATCACTCGCTCAATTTTAGGTATCCTAGTAGCAAAACAACAACATTGCGCGCACACACACTTACAAACCATTGTTCGCCCGATTTTATACATTACTTAACTAATATTGATACTTGAAGGTAATATTATATTTTCTTTAATATTGTTTGATCATAATAAGTTGTAACTTATTGTTTACAAAGGGTTACATGCTTATTGATTAGATGTTAGTTTCAATTTTTAACCGACTTCTAAAAAAGGAGGAGGTTCTCAATTCGGATGTTTGTATTTTTTTTTATGTTTGTCCGAGCATAACTCCGTCGCTTGCCAACCGATTTGAAAAATTATTTTCTTGTTAGAAAGGGTATACTTCCCAAATGGTCACATTAAAATTTTATCGAAATCGGACAAGCCGTTTCTGAAAAATCAACATAAGTCTAAAAAAATATTTACGTTGATGATCTTTTCGTTTACTCTGCATTGCGTTTTTTGTTCGCGCATAACTCCGTCATTTACGAACCGATTTGGAAAATTCACTGACCCACTAAAAAGCACGAAAATATTAACTTTTTTGCAAAAAATAAAACCGACTTCCATATCAAAACACTACAAAGCCAAAAATAATTTTAATTTCGGAAGGCGGTGTGAAAAAAAAGAAAATTCAAAACCAATAACACCGACTACCGAAATTAAAATTATTTTTGGCTTTGTAGTGTTTTAATATGGAAGTCGGTTTTATTTTTTGCAAAAATTTTTTTTTGTATTAATGTGTTTGACGCCCGATTAGGAGTACTTTGGAAACAAAATACTCATATGTGATAAAAAAATTAATAAGAAATAAAGAAAAGTTTCGTCATGCCTGTCTGTCTGTTTGTCCATCCGTCTGTATGTCACAGCCATTTTCAACCGACGAAAAAAACGGAGGAGGTTATCAATTCGACGCGTATATTTTTTTAAATGTTTGATCATCGATTACTCGAAGACGGCTGAACCAATTTGGAAAATTATTTTTTTGTTTGAAAGGGTATACTTCGAAATTGGTCCCATTGTCACCAAGTCAGGAGCTGATAATGGGATCTTGGAGTGATCGAGGAAACTCTTCAAATATTATAGGCACACCTACAGTGATTTGAGTATTTTTTATAGTAACTTGTGTAGTTGCATTTGAAAAGCACCATTTGTGAAGTGGATCTGATGATGAAGACCACAGATAGCCACTGGAACTACTCAATATATAAGTAGGAATAAGAAATATTTCATGAGTTCCGCATCGATTACTTGAATATGTTTATTAAGCACAATATGCTCGTCACAATGCATATGATGAAGTGAAGCTGATGGTGAAGTACCAGGAGAACTCCTCAACAATTAACGGCCCAGCATTGGGAAAAGCAATATTTTGTCTACTTTCTAACTAATTTCGGAAGTCGGACACCGCCTACCTACCGAAATTAAAGTTATTTTTCACTTTGCAGTGTTTTTTGGAAGTCGGTTTAATTTTTTTGGTAAAAGTTTTTATATTCCGAAACTATTAGAACTATACATGTGAAACTTGGTAGGTAGATGTATTCTGTGAACCGCTTTCCGATTTTAAGAAAAAATTAAAAAAAAAATCAAAAAATATAAAAAAACTATTTTCAGTTTCAGTTCCACGTACCCCACATGGAACTGAAACTGAAAATATATTTTTTTTCATGAATCTTATGCATGTGTGGTATTAATAGAGAGGTCTTTAAAAATTACATACGGGTTTCTAAAACCACTTTTTCATAAAGTTAATCGTTTAAAAGATAAACACTTCCAAAGTGGTAAAATGTGTCCCCCCCCTCTTACTTCTATAATAATGGAGTGAAAAATTATACAAAAAATATATGCTATGATCCTTAATGTAAACTTTCAACCAAAATTGGTTTGAACGAGATCGGGTTGGCAGTTTTTGAGATACAGCATATTTTATAAAACCAGAAATAAAACTGTGATTCATACAAACACTATGAAAAACAAAGTTATTTGGCGTAGTTACTACGGAACGCTTCATGGGCGAGTCTGACTCGCACTAGGCCAATTTTTTAGTTTTTGTACGAACTGAACATTTTGGCATATTTAACCGTATGAAGTAAGCCCAACAAAAGGTAACTGTTGTATATCGTTGAGGAATTCCTTCGACTGTCTATGGTCTCCATCATCAGACCTGTAATGGCACTTATAACCCATATGGGTGCAAAGTTCTCATCAATATAAATGAATTAAGTCCAAACACAAGGTAGCTACTGTAAACCGTTGAGGAGTTTCCTTAACTGTCCTTCGTCTTCATCATCATACCTCTAATGACAGTCACAAACTATCTAGGTGTAAATTTTTGGTCAATTCAAATTAATCAAGCCCAAGCAAAAGGTTACTGCTGTAAATCGTTGAGGAGTTCCCTCGACTGTCAGGAGTCAATCTGATGAAAGGCTCCATCATCAGATCAAGTACTTTAAGATACTTAATGAAAAAAAAAACATTTATACGGTCGAATTGCGAAACCTCCTTATTTGAAGTCGGTTAAAAAAAATGTTGTTTCATGCTAGGTTCAGTAACCAATATCCATCCAATTCTAAAAATAAGTATGGTTCTCGTTCTTACTTTTGTTTCGGTACGAAAAAGTATCAACGTATTTTAGTCACAGTATACAAGACTTTTTCGAGGAAAGCGATACACCCGTGCGTTCACGAGCGCGTCTGAGCGCGGAATGACGGTCGGAGCCGTGCGTTCGGTAGAAAAATGTATGAAGAAATTTGAGACCGATTTTATTTTTCTCATAAATCATAAAGTTTTTTTATGTATGTTCAAAATAATTAGCTTAACGTATAGATAAATACATAGGCTATAATTTCTTGTTATTTTGAAGTTAAGAATATGCTCCAGATTTGGCTTACAAGTACGTATTCAGACCCCATTTTTTGTAATTTTCTACGATTATTGCGGCGATAAAAACGTATTTGTGTGAAAAAGATGTATAGGACTGTGTAATTATAATGCATTCAATGTGGAGATGAATAAATTATCTTAAAATTAGTACCATAACATTGTCAAAATTTTAACTCCTTATGTATCAAAATGCTACCGAGGAGCTATTAAACAAGCTTGAGCCCTTGCAAAATCTATGCAGTCGCTTTGTTTTCGGTCTTCGAAAGTATGACCATGTTTCTCACCTTCGCAAGCAACTAAAGTGGCTCCCAATCCGTCTTCGCAGGAACACTAGGATTTTGTGTCTCCTCTTCAACATTCTACACAACCCGTCTTACCCTTCCTACCTGCGTTAGCGTTTTTCTTACGCTCGTTCTAGCGACGTACCGTGTAGATCACACCTTAGATCCCTCCTTAAATCTCATCCTCATAAAACTAGCTACTACTCTTATTCCTTCTCTGTCCATGCTGTAAGATTGTGGAACTCACTTCCGCCTAGCATTCGTGATTTAAAAACTATATCTCTATTCAAATGTCGATTAAAAGAGCATTACCTTTCCTCTTAACTGTGTTAATTATTTATGTATATATTTATATTATATGTTTATATATTCTAACATTATGTATTTATTTAAGTATATGTTATTTTTATTGCATTGTAAGTATGTGTAAGTATATTTAATATTTTAGTTTTAGACTTCACATATTCATATTTATTTCTCTTCTTGTTCTCACACACAATAGTGTGTCTACATTTCTTTTTCACTTCTCCTTTCGCAGGTCTGCTGGAAGAAATTTCTTAAGAAATAAGCAGTACCTTTGTACTCAGATATTATAATTATGTTTATCTTAATGTATTTTACTGTGTGTACATAAATAATAAAATAAATAAATAAATGGTACCAGAAAAACATTGATATTTGCGAGAAAACGTAAATGCGTCCTTAAAACGGAAAAAAAGTCTGTCTGTTTCTACACGCTAATGTCCGGACCTACTGGATGGATTTTAATGAATTTTGGTAAGTAGATAGTTGATATCCTGGAAGTATTCCAGGATGTCAACTATCTACTTATATCCTGGAATTCCCACGGGATCGGATGCGGAAAATCCTCCCATGCGAACGAAGTTGCGGGCAGCAGCTAGTGTTTGTATATAAATATTGTATTGTGTATAATTCATTTAATATTAATAACAATGTTGATTGTTTCTAGATGCTTAGCGAGTTCTCTCTGCCCGCCCCTCTATGGTACGTGTCGCGGAACGGTTGCGGCGGCGGCGGCGGGGGCGCTCGATTAGCTCGCTGCGTCGCCTGGCTACTGCGAAGGAGACTGCTATTGCAGCTACATACCTATGTGCAGTTCAACTCGCCGCACTGGGGAAGAGATCCGGGTTCGTTCCTTTAATGCTTTCTATGAAAAAACTTTTTTGCAAAAAATAAAACCGACTTCCAAATCAAAACACTACAAAGCCAAAAATAATTTTAATCTCGGTAGTCGGTGTTATTGGTTTTGTATTTTCTTTTTTTTTCACACCGCCTTCCGAAATTAAAATTATTTTTGGCTTTGTAGTGTTTTGATTTGGAAGTCGGTTTTATTTTTTGCAAAAAAGTTTTTATTTTCGTGCTTTTTAGTGGGTCAGTGAATTTTCCAAACCGGTTCGTAAATGACGGAGTTATGCGCGAACAAATAACGCAATGCAGAGTAAACGAAAAGATCATCAACGTAAATATTTTTTTAGACTTTTGTTGATTTTTCAGAAACGGCTTGTCCGATTTCGATTAAATTTTCATGGGACTATTTGGAAAGTATACCCTTTCTAACAAGATAAGAATTTTTCAAATCGGTTGGCAAGTGACGGAGTTCTGCGCGGACAAACATAAAAAAAATAAAAAAATACAAACATCCGAATTGAGAACATCCTCCTTTTTTAGAAGTCGGTTAAAAATCTCTATAGCCTTAGATTTTTCCAACTCCAACACGGTTTTGCAGTCTGGACAGTTGTAATGCGAATCTACAAGGTGTTTCTTTTATATCCAATAATTTTAGGGTATGAATGGGAATATATCAAAGAATCAATTGGGATAATCATTATTTTTCAATTATCCTTTTCTTTTAATTATTCATACTAAATAATTCGACAAGGTCACAATTATTAATGTCAAACACCGTTACGTGAAATTTGACGTCACATTTTCGTAACATTAAATATAAATGATTGGATGAAAATATAGATGATTGATGATATCTTTGAAAATATATATTTTTGGACCACATGTTCTAGGACATATAAGGGTGCGTCCACATCTGGCGAATGTGCCGCGAATGTGCAGCTCGCGAGCCGTTTGCGAGCTGCGCGCGTGCATTTTTGTTCGTGTGCCGCTCCTGTGCCGCCCGTGTGTAGTTCGCGCGCGACCTAAGCGCCGTACGCGATAAGTACGCGAGCGGCGCGGAGGAATAATTATACTTATACTTTGCTTAGAAATTCTAAAAAGGCAACTACTAAAGAATACTGCAAGCTTGTGTAGGAATCTCCAGTGGCCAAGAATCGTAATGTCAAACTTAATTTATTTTTAACTGAAATTTGGTAGCCTAAAATGCGTTTCATTTTTAGCAATATTGAAACTAACCATCTGTAATAGATTTTGATATAATTCTGGTGATAATTTAAAAAAAATTGCATAGTGTCCGACTAATTGATGGCTATTCAACTCCGCTACTATATTCTCAATTTTTTTTAAGTAATAGTATTTTGCCACCAACGCCGTTGTCTCTTTTTTTTTCCTTTTTATCAGTAATATAATAGCTAATGATGCAGCAATTATATTAAAAGCACTAGTGTCGTCCGACATCTTCGAAAGTACTGAGCCAGTAAACGGAACTGTAAGTGCGAGAATTGATTGCGCGCCGCGCGCACGCCTTTAACGAGCCTTGCATGAGTTGCGCTAAAGAGGCGCACCAAACCATTGTCGTGACTGCACGCGGGCAGCTCGCAAACGGCTCGCGAGCTGCACATTCGCCAGATGTGGACGCACCCTTATATATGCGTAACCATGCAACCAACCGCAGGGATCTCACAAGGAGTCGGCAGTGCAGGCACGCAAACTCGTTCGTTGATGATTGTCTCGCGAGCGTATAGATGACGAACGAACGGAACGTTTGTTTTTTAGCAAATTTATTTTTTTGTGATCGTGTGATAATTTATTGAAAGAATGATGAAAATAAAATGCAACTCGTTTATAAAAGTCTTGGGCTGACCTGTAAGATTAAGCGACGGCTCGCCGTATTCGGGGGGGACGGCGAGCCGTCCCTTAATCGATATAGCAAAAAATAATTAGAGGTCAAGTTATGTTGGTCAAGTGTCCGACATGCCCGACATGACGTTCAAAGTGTTAACAAAAAAACATTGGACATTTACGTAATTGAAAAATTAAGACGATACAGTGAGTTGAAATTTCGCGTGACGTCACACCTCGGTATAATTCTTAGCAATGTGTGACGTCAGCAGCCCCCACTCCTGTACTTTGAAGTTTTCCATCATTGTGAATTGTTCTTGATTTGAAAAAGCAAAACATACGTGACCAATATTTTTTTGATAATCTACCTAATGGACTAAATAAAATAATTATTTTGTAACACTGGAAACTACCCTATTAAAATCAAATACAGGAAAAATGTCCTTTCGTTTTAAGAACAAGAACATCATCTCCTTAACCTTTTTCCTAATTTTACTGGTCGGCTTTCAGTCTAAATGGATGCCGCTGAGTATTAGTGTTTTACATGGAGCGACTGCCTATTTGACCTCCACAACCTAGTTGTTAGACCAGTGTCAGATTTTCTGACTTCTGAATACCCGTAACGACTGTCAAAGAAGTGTTAATAACAGCCGAGACCAACGGCTCAATATGTTTAGGCTGGAAACAGTGCTCGACCGACGGTCAGCGCTGACCGTACATTTTGACCGTCAGCGCTGACCGTCGGTTGTGAAAATCGTCAGCGTAGCTGAGTGCGCATTCATAGGCTTGCATAGATATAGCTACGCCGACTGACGGTCACCGCCGACCGTCGATCAAGCACTGTTTCCAGCCTTAGATCCACAGATCTACCTCGGCAAGCGTTCCCTAACATTGAAGATCGGCCCGTGTAGCTGTTATTATTTAGCCACGATCTCCTCAAAAAGCTCTGTAAAGATATAAACTACAAATAATCATGGGACACACTTACACAATTTTTAATAATTAATTCAATTCTAAAGCCTGGGTTCTCAGGGGATAGAGATGAAAATGATTTATCTGTACCCATTGCCCAAGATAGTCTCGTACGCATTTGTTTATCTTGCATTCATGTTATGCATTTCATCAGATGTTTCAGAGTGTTGATGATCTAGACTTGCTCCACCAGCGTAATTAAACGGAATAAAATTATACTGAAACTGTACTTGTTATATAATATATACCTTATTATTCTATTTATATCTCAGTCCCAGTGCTTTTACTTTGTGCTTTTTTTAACGTATCTACTGTCTTCTATTTTAATACTGTCAGTGAAGACTTGTAATGTGCCTTTCTATATTTTACAACTAACTATTTATATCCTAGCTGTAAGTTTTCTTAAGATAATAAAATAAAATAATTCATACGCATGTTTATTTACAGATGGAAAAGAATACTACTGCGAAAAGCACGACGTATTCAACCAATCCTGCAGTGTTTCATTCTCTTCGCTCAATCAAATACAGCTCAACGTACCCGAACCCGTTGAGCCGAGAGAAACCACCAACACATTCCCTGATTCCGACGAAGATTATCCTACAGAGAACAATCTCAACCAAACAGACTTCTCACACACCAAACCAATAGTCATAGAATCAGAACATACTAAATACGACAAAATTAGAGAAGCCGACTCCGCCAATCATTCTTTCGATGACGGCATAGATGTAGTTGACGGAATTAAACAAAACACAAACAGTGATTACGACGCTAAGGAAAAAGTACAGAAGAAAATACAAGGGAACTCAGTTGACAGTGGTATATCTAGCAATATCAATGGCACTATCAATGGTGTCAATGGCAACGGTGAAATAAAATTAAATGGACACACAGATATTGCGAAGACAGAATTAATATCGAACCTATCCATAGAAAGACAAGATTCAGATAAAAAGAGTCTGTCTTCAAGGTTGTCGGATCTTTCTTTAAAAGATAGTGAAGCTACTTTAAATAAAGATACGAGTAGTGATGAGGATAAGTTTGAGAGCGATCAGGATATATCGCCGCGACTGAAAATTAACGGAACGGTCAATGGGACTGAGAAGAAGAATGGCGTGTCTTTGAATTTAAAGCTGCAGAGTGAGATGAGGTACATCTTTTTAAATATACTTATTCAGTTGTCAAAAATTAATGTTTATTTTAGCATATGACATGATAATACAAGGGATTTGTACAAAGTCTGGGCCACACACTGACTTACTTTTCCCAAAGTGTTATGCTTTGTTTTCCTAGGATAGCGGTGCCGTCATATAGCGGCCGTAATACAGCGGTGAATGACGTCACTAGAACGTTATCTATGTAAACAAAATGGCGCGGTTTCCTAGAGAGCGGTAACTGACAACGTAACGTCAAAAAGCGGTGCCGCCATTTGCATGACGGCTGTCTTGTCGGTGACAGATGGTTTTGTTAACGTTTCATTGATAGCGATGAAGCAGACTGTGTTAAAACGGCCGTGGAACTTTCCACATGTCGTCACCGTAAAGACGGCCGCCTTTTTGCGTCCGTAATATTACGGCCGCTATATGACGGCACCGCTTTCCTAGGAAACCAAAGCTTTAGGGGTAGGCTTCCGGTCTTACCGGATGCAGCTGAGTACTAGTGTTTTATATGAAGCGACTTCCTACCTGACTTCCACAACCTACTAGGCGGGTTTCACGATAACCCTTGGCAAGACCAGGGTCAGATTTTCTGGCTTTAACTACCCATATTGAATGTCAAAGATGTACTATCGACTAATTTTCCGCATGCTCACATTTAAGGCTATAATCGCATAGCACGGCTCACAACTCGATCACCTATTGCAAGTATTTGACTGGCCTGTTGGTCTAGTGGTCAGTGGCCTTGACTGCTATACTCAAGGTCGTGGGTTTGATTCCCACCCAGGACAAATGTTTGTGTGATGAGCACGATCATTTGTTCTTTGTCTGGGTGTAATTTAATATATATGTATGTTTATCAGTTGTCTAGTACTCATACCACAAGCTCTGCTTAGTTTGGGACTAGATGGCGTTGTGTGAAAGTTGTGGAATACTATTATATATTATAATAGGATGCATCTTATATATTTATTATAGGTTTATATTTGTATGTATATATTTGTTAATTATATCATTTTAGTTTAATTTTATAGCTAAGGTTGTTTTATTTATCGTAATTAGTATTTATACACACTGTGTCTATCATCTCTTCAACTCTCCTGTCACAGGTTTGCTAGAAAAAAAATAGGAAATAAGCAGCACCTTTTGTTCTCTTTTGTCTGTATTTTTTTTTTCCTTTGTAAGTGTCATGTGTGTACATAAATAAATAAATAAAAGCGTATTTTAGTAGTGTTCGTAATAGTAGGTATTAATATAATGTTACACACCCTGTACTCACAAAATGCATATTGTCTCTAATTGGGCAAATCCAGGAAGGGGTGTGGTTTGTCACTAGCTGCGCTTCCGCAGAAATATTTTCTGAAGTGAGCATGCGTATCTTTGGCCGATAGTACAAACGAAAGCCGGGAACAACGGCTTAACATATTCCGAGACACGGCGGAAGCTGTTTATGTTAAGATGTTCACTCATCCACGGACCGACCTCGGCAAGCAAAGCGTAACCTGGAAGATCGACCCGTGCAACTGTTATTATTCTAGCAATCTTGTTAACCTCTCTAAGCTTATATCTATACTAATATTATAAAGCGGAAAAGTTTGTTAGTTTGTTTGTTTGTTTGTTTGCTTGAACGCGCTAATCTTCGAAAGTACTGGGTGGATTTGGATGCAATTTGGTATGGAAGTAGCTTGAAGCTTGAGGAAGGTTATAGGCTACTTTTTACCCGACTGCAAAAAAGGAGAGTTATGTTTTTACCGTGATAGAATCCACGGGAGCGAAGCCCCGCGTGAGTACTAGTATGTAATATGTTTGTGTCTGGAGTGGGTTCACGGCAAGTGTAATGGGTAGGGCGCTAACTCGCGACACTTATATCGTCGACATTTTAAATCTCTTAAATTTCTTATTGTATTTTAATTTGCTTGCTTACATTGATATACTAAAAACCCAAGATGCACAATCTCGAAGAAAAGTGACGCTCGAAACTGTCGTCAAACACTCACCACCTACGTAGTAATAGTAATGCTATAAGTATAAAATATGTTTTAGCAAATTCCACCTTATGAAAACTGTTTAAAGTTGTTTTTACAAAGCAGTGTGCGAAAGACAATCAAATTTTACGACTGACGTTGCTCGATAGGACAAGGCCTTGAGTGGAGACTTACACCTTATACTAATTAATTTATAAGACATTTTTGTTAGTATTATAAGTTTATTGAATTGTGTTCTAAAGACGTAATTATAGCGTAATAGTATTTGGGTAGAACATGTGTATATCAATGAAACAAATATTAAATGTTAAAATCGTTTATAATTTTTTTTAATTCAATAAAGCTTATAACTTTTGCCGTGATATACATAATACATACTTCAAAAAAATTCGCCATAAAAAAATCTCTTGCCTTTGTTGACTGACGATTGATGTCCGTTCTCCGCATCGTATTTGGTCACGAGAAAAACTAAAGTATAAAAATAAGAAGTTTTTAATGAGATTGGTGTTGCGCCAAAGCAACACTCACATACAGAAAATACAGTGGAAGTGCAAAGTAGGCGTGGCAGGCGTGTCACAATTACGCGCTGTACCGCGCAATTGGACTCAGTCGTGTTCTAACATCGCGTTGAGTTGCTTGTCTCGCGACGAATTTAATTATCCGCAGCTATGCCGTATGGTTCCATTTTGGAGTGCAAAAATGATAGTAGGAGAAAAAATCTTAAAAATGGAGGTGGTTCATACCATCGCTAAGTACGATGTTATTTGTTTTCTAATAAAATCTTAGATAATTTCAATTTACTAATCATCTAATATATTTAAACAATTAATTACAACAAATATACAAAATTATGTACTAAAATACAAACTACAGTAAAGCATCAAAAAATTCGTCCTCAACGCTGTCGGCTGGCAACGTACCTAAGATACTGGCGGCATTGCCTCGTTGTATGGCAATGCTTAGCCGTTGACCAAAGAAATAGCCAGCCCTTGGGTCGCGGGAAGCGTCAACGAGCCTTTTCGATATTTCTTTAAAAAGGCTGTGAGCACACGGGCCCCATGGTCCGAGAGTTTCGACCCCAAACGGCTCGAAAATATAGTTATCACCGAGATGACTATATTTACGCCGCTTGAGGTTTTCCGCAGCCGCAGCGGGAGCGCCAGCACAACATGATGAACTGGGAAGATGGGATGGCGCGACAGTATCGACACAAGTTGCGTCCCACACTAAAGGCCTACCCATCTTCCAAGGAAACAATGACATGCCGTCCGGTCTCTTGCCATCGTCACGCGCCAGTCCAATGGGTTCCAATACGGCTGGAACGCCGACGGTGACAAGGGCTCGTCGGATAATGTCATTTAAGTTGGCATGTCGTGCAAAACGACCCGCACTACGGCTGCAAGAGAGACCATGGTGCCCGAGGCTGTTGACCGCTTCCCCACAATTACAGCGATGAGGGGAACAACAAGGGGCTCCTAGGCGTAGTGAAGCAGCGATGCGGAAAGTGGTGTCGTCGAACAAAGTGCCAAGATTTGAGGACGGTAGAGCATGTAACCAAAGACCTGATTCCCACTTTCCCACAGCCAGCAGACGAGCACACTCAGCAGAAGTAGCAGACGTGGTTAGTAAATTATTCAGAACTACTCTGCAGAGCGGCTCGTCCCACAGCCTCTGGGAAGATGGTATAACAGGTAGGTCAGAGTTCGGACAAGCGAGATTCCAGGCATCAATAGCCTCAGTGAAGCACGGCACATTGAAATCAATCAGTGTGGAAGCCAGGATATTCCTGATTAATTTCTCAGTGCTGTGGACCGAGGAAATGAAAGCCGGTAAACTAATACTAGAAATTTTGCGGATTCCGAGCCCTCCCATGCGGATGGGAAGAGAGGCTTGGGCCCAAGCTCGGTCATCCAAAGCCACATTCAGAATTAAGGACAAAGTTCGTCTGATAATTTGATCCATTTGAACTAAAAGTTGATGGTGCTTCCACAAATGGGAAGCACGAAGAGAGTATGTTAATTTAGGGCCGAAACAGCAGAAACGAATTATAGTGATGGCCGAGTGCATATTGATTTGGAGCAATCTTTCCGAAACGTCATTGAATTTATTAATTTGTTCTGCAATAAAGTCGGGAAAGGAAGTAAATCATCTAATAGAAAGTCTTATCAAAATCAACCTTTTGTCATTAAAATAAAGTTTATTTTGGAATGATTGTATTCACTATTTCGTTCTAGAAAGTTCTTCGCTACTCAATTAGTGACGTAGTTGGGTCAGATATTGGTTTTATCTATAGATATCGATAAAAAATAACTAAGATTTCCTAACATTCATACTCAAAAAATGTTTTAAGAGTTGTATTAGGTTGCATATAATATGCCTTAAAGCAAAACTTTAAGCAAACTTATTTATTAACTTTAACTTATTATTTTTTATTTGTGTGAGTTCGGCGACAGCGGTTCCCGTAGTAATGTTGTCGCATCGCACTTCCACTGTATTTTCTGTTCCGTG
The DNA here is from genome assembly GCA_943138885.2 of Tholera decimalis. Classification (NCBI taxonomy): domain Eukaryota; kingdom Metazoa; phylum Arthropoda; class Insecta; order Lepidoptera; family Noctuidae; genus Tholera; species Tholera decimalis. Next base: position 21,124,262 of record OW964559.2, read on the forward strand.
CTTTTATCATTAGCATACCGCATGTCGTGAACCCATAAGTTATCCCATGATGAATTGATATACTTAAAATATATTTTTATTCTATTATTAAATTATTCCAGTATGGGGAGGGACGTTTAAAATTGTAATACTAATAGCGGAACGCGCACAATGGGCAATACTTAAAGTGATTTCGTTCAAAAACGAATTTATCCCACTGGGCTGCTATACTCGGAAGCTCAAGTACTTACAATTCTCAAAATATATCCTGTGTATGTGTTTTAATGTATAGCGTAGGACACTGATTCCTGTAACACAGGCTCGCTTAGCATAGGAGTCAGGGGCTTCACTTGAAAGATGTAATATTTTTATGTTCAATAAATTATTTATTTATTTTATTTATGAACATTAAAAACCGTAAAATTGACGGCCTCTTCTCCTTCAGTATATTATATAACGTATACATATTTGCCAAAAACTAAATTAGTATTAATTATTGTAAAATAGATGTGTTTAACTTTTGGTGTACAATAAAGTTTATTTTAATCTATTCTAAATACTAGCTTTTGCCCGCGTCTTCGTTCGCATAGAGGTTTTTCCCGCGTAAATCCTGATAGCGTGGGAATTTCGGGATAAAAACTATCCCATGTCCTTCCCACAGTCCTAAACTATTCCCATGCCAAATTTCATCTAAATCGGTTCAGCGGCTTAAGCGTGAAAAGGTAACACACAGACAGACAGAGTTACTTTCGCATTTATAATATTAGTATGGACAATATGGACAATAAAGCATAATCTTATTAATAAAAAATAAATAAATACAAGAAAAAAAATCGATTCCATTATTTGTTCAACAGGGTAATTTTTATTATAAATAAAAATAAATAAACCATATCACAAGGCCGACAACTTCGGCTATTGACGCTTCAATATTAGTTTTTATTCCACTTTTAACTGACTTCAAAAAAAAAAGGAGGACGAACTGAGAAGTTCGTCTTGCACTTTTTTTATGTATGTTACCTCATAACTCGAAGACGGCTGGACTGATTTGGAAAATTCTTTTTTCGTTTAAAAGGGTATACTTTCTAGTTGGTCCCATTGGTATGAAATCAGTATCTGATGATGGGAACCTGGAGTAATCAAGGGAATTCTTCAAATATTATAGGCACACCTATAGCGTTTTGGGTATTTCTTCATTTGGGGAAGTGGAACTGATGATGATGATGATGAAGACCACAGATACTACACCGAAACTACTCAATAATAAGTATTTCGTGGATTGCGATTCGATTACTTGAATATGGATGTTAAGCACTTTATGCTCGTCATAATGTATATGGCGATGAAGGGCTGATTGGGAACTCCTCAAAAATTAACGGCTCTGCATCGGGAAAAGCAATATTTTGTAAAAGGTGATAAGTAGTTTATATTTTGGCCGGCTAAACTTTCCTTCATTGTCCGTTGAGTTGGAAGTTCATATTTTTACTGTAGATAGTACTCACAAAAATAAAAGCTTTTTACATATTGTCCTGTTGCGCAAATTCACGGTTTACGAGACATAATTTTTTAAGTTTCTCACACAAATTGGAAAATACGGGAAAATAGCACGCCATTTGCAAATTTTTATGTTGGTTACTGTCACGATAGACGTTAAAGTTTACATTTCACGTTTCGTTAACAGCAGAAGTGTATTTTGTTAAATTTTATGTCATATTTTTACTTCATTTGACGTTTTTACACAAAAAAATTACGAATTTTTGTTTACACTGTGGAACGGAACGTGACGTTGATTTGGACGTTCCTCGTAAATACATAGAAATCTATTACAAATTTTAAAGTTGCGGTAATGCACGGCTTACGAGATATAATTTTTAAAGTTTCCATATAAATTGGAATATAGCACGCCGTTTGCAAAAGAAATATTTTATATGATAAATAATATTCATGGTAATTCCAACTATTACTAGGAGAAGTTAGGATGCAAGGGGACTTGAGGCAACCCGACTCGGACAGGTTAGGTTGGAAGGGGATGGCGGGGTCTAGTGAGCGAGCGTAGCGAGCGAACAGACCCCGCCATCACATTCGTGGTTATCTTTTTTTAAACCACTACACCTTTTAGCCAACTTTTGAGTTTTTTTGAAAACCTTTTCATGTGAGTAGTGCCGGGGAGGATAGGAGCACTCCCCCTCCCTCCAATCCAACACCCTCTTCCTGCCAAATGATATTAAATTTTTACCGAAGTTTTTATTCGAACTTAAAAATCTAACCTCAAATTTTCCATTACCATTATATTGTTGCGCGGTGCGGGGATTTACAGGGGGCAGACCACCTATTATTTGTATCCTAAAGTATATTGTAAGGTGTACAATCAATCAATATACATATATAAAACGCTTCCGTTACTGATTGACTGACAGACAACGCACAGCCGAAACTATTGGGCTCGAGAAGCTAAAATTTGGCATGTATGTTCCTTGGGGTGTTTAGGGGAGCACTAAGAAGGATTTTTGGAATTTCCGGATCGGGATCGGGATTTACACGAGAAAAACCTCCCACACGAATGAAGTTGCGGGCAACAGCTAGTAAAGTATATCTAAATATATATAACTCAAAGGTGACTGACTGACTGACTGACTTAGTGATCTATCAACGCACAGCCCAAACCACTGGACGGATTGGGCTGAAATTTGGCATGCAGGTAGATGTTATGAGGTAGGTATCCGCTAAGAAAGGATTTTGCGAAATTCCCACGGGATCGGGATTTACACGGGAAAAACTTCCCACGCGGGCGAAGTCGCTGGAACAAGCTAGTAAATAATATAACCCTTATTATTATTCCAGTTTTCAACCACCAACAGTATGGAACGTCCCAGCGAGCTGCGATGTCGTTGACGCGTGTCGTATCCCGAACGAACCCCCCACAACCGAGTCTTTACTAGATACCTTCACTTCCGAGGAACGCGCCGCGCTAGCCACAGTACCTGCTTCCAAGAACACTGATGATCTGCTATTATTGGCGCAGTTGCATAAGAAAGGTATGAAGGAGACTCAGACTTATGAAGGAGATCTTGTATTAAGAATGATATTTACTGCAAATATACTGTACTAGCGACCCGCCCCGGCTTCGCACGGGTGCAATGTTTATATTAAATATACTATAGAATGTTTGTCATTCGACATCCATGTTCTCTTTAGTAATTACTCTTGAAAGTGCGACACATAATTTACCATGGGAAAAACATTCAACGCTCAAATCTAAGCAACATAGGCACGCGCAATTTAATTTATATATGTATTACTTGTGAGATATATTGTGTTTTCATGCGATGGCCGAGTCAATCTATTTATTTAAAACGGTAAAGATTTTTAATATTGATATGGTCACTATAAGATGTCGTCAGGTTAGATAATTACGTAACAACTTAAGACAGAAGGTCCCTTAAGTAGGGACTGAATAAATTAATAACCGACTGGGTATTACATGGATCTCACAACTTTTTACGGTAGAACAACTAAGTTGCGAGACTTGGGTTTTTGACAAGTATTGTTTTTTATGGGATACTTGTTAACGCGATCAAAAGATATAACCGTTTATGTCGCATATTTTGCGATATCACAAGTAAATCAAAATCGGTACTACTTGTTGATCTAGAATAATGAAGTTTAGGAAGAAGCAATGTCTCACAATACAAGTAAAGGCAAAATCTGAAAACCAAAGAGAATGTAATACACTATGTTTTAAGAGTCGGGACTTAGTGCTAAAAAAATAAAAAAAAGTTTACATGTCACTTCAATACCAACTGAACGAACATACACGAGAAACAAGACGTCATACAACAGTACTACCAAGCTATCAGACTAAATAGTGCTGAGCAATGGCAGTAGCGTCTTTATCGATATCGATAAAGTATACAGGTTGAAAAACGGCCTTACTTTTAACTTTTTTAATTTTAAGTGTGGATTTGTGTTGAAATAAAGCAAGGATTGTAGTTTTTAAGAAAAACAGTATATTTTTAATTATTAAAACTAGTACAGATTATTAGACTGAATAATATATTTCAAGGATTGCGTTATAATTTATTCCCAACCTTCTTCTGGACGCAAACCCATAGCGGTCATAAACATTTCATTTTTTTTTTTGGGATTTTATGACCTGGTATCTGGACCTTTAGGTCAAATCTTATTTTAATTTTAATATCAACACTGCACTATCACTTCATTTTTAAATTGTTTTAATGGTATTTTTAATGTATTTATATATCGGTTTGTAGGTATTTTTGTCTTTTAATAACTCTTCAAGTGGCGGCGGGCGGGATAAAGAATCGCACTTAATATTCACATCACTAAGTTCACTAGCCAACACTAATCTGTCAAGCAAGAAGTTTTGACAGTCAAAAATAAGATGTTCCATGGTTCCCTCTTGGTATTCACAATGTGGGCATGTATTGCTTGTAATAATGCCAAGTCTAGCAAGGTGTGACGGAGCAGTCTTATGGCCAAAGCGCAATCTATTTATCGTAGTGATAAAGTCTCGGCTGGCTTCCTTTAAGCCTGCGCCGAGTAAAATAACTCAAAACGGTCTTCACAACTAAAGGAATATAACCTATAATAGTACTTTAATTACCATACAAAAATATGTAATGAACACTAGAATAAATGTGTTAGCAAACATAGTTGGCAAAATTTAAAAATATTTTATTGTTTATTAAACAAAAATACATAAAGTTGGACAAAAATCCTTACAAAACATGCTCGTGCGTCGCTGAATTTTGATAGTAAACTGTTGAATTTTTTCATAAACTTCAATTCATATTATTCTCTAATTATCATACTATCATTTACGGCTTTAACATTTCAAAAATGTCGCTTGGTTGTTTTAATTTTAATTTTTTCTTCTAATTTGCGCGCTATTTTGAACCATACGCAACGTACACCGGTCGAAAATTCAGTCGTCCACGGGAGCTCAGAGAGGGGTCACGTCTCATCGTGGAGCGTTTCGCCGGTAACGATAATTCGCGATCTATTGTGTACGTACGTATTGCAGCAATCCGTTGAATAACATAAGTCATATTTTTTGTTTTTTTGAGTACGATTTATTATGCATACCCAACAATTACTTTTTATTGTTCAATATATATTTCTTTAACATTTTTTTTTTCAATATTTGTTTTATTATGGGAAAATGTAAAAAAAATATTATTAGAAGAAAGTTGGCGCAAATTTTCGAAAAAAAGCCATTCTCATAAAAAGTACGTATTTCTATTTTGTGATGTTATTATTGCTTTTTCACCGACTTCAAAAAAAAGGAGAAGGTTCTCAGTTCGTCTTAAACTTTTTTTTATGTATGTAACCTCAAACTCGAAGACGGCTGGACCGATTTGGATTTTTTTTTTCGTTTGAAAGGGTATACTTTCTAGTTGGTTCCATTGTTATGAAATCAGGATCTGATGATGGGATCCTGGAGAAAGCGAGGGATCTCTTTAAATATTATAGGCACACCTATAGCGTTTTGGGTATTTCTAATAGTACCTTGTGCAGTTGCTCCCGAAAAGCACCATTTGAGGAAGTGAAAGTGATGACGAAGACGTTTTTCAAACATTCGATATGGGTATCGTGTAATGGGTTTTTGGGGGTGGTGATTGCAAATCTGGAATTTATTTTTAAATTCAAGATGGCGTATGCAACTTTTTCTCACAAAATCGATATGGGTACCGTGTAATGGGTTTTTGGGGGTGGTGATTGCAAATCTGACATTCATTTTAAAATCCAAGATGGCCGATGCAACTTTTTCTCAAACATTCGATATGGGTATCGCGTAATGGGTTTTTGGGGGTGGTGATTGCAAATCTGGCATTCATTTTAAAATCCAAGATGGCGGATGCAACTTTTTCTCAAACATTCGATATGGGTATCGCGTAATGGGTTTTTGGGGGTGGTGATTGCAAATCTGACATTCATTTTAAAATCCAAGATGGCGGATGCAACTTTTTCTCAAACATTCGATATGGGTATCGCGTAATGGGTTTTTGGGGGTGGTGATTGCAAATCTGGCATTCATTTTAAAATCCAAGATGGCGGATGCAACTTTTTCTCAAACATTCGATATAGGTATCGTGTAATGGGTTTTTGGGGGTGGTGATTGCAAATCTGGCATTCATTTTAAAATCCAAGATGGCAGATGCAACTTTTTCTCAAACATTCGATATGGGTATCGTGTAATGGGTTTTTGGGGGTGGTGATTGCAAATCTGGCATTCATTTTAAAATCCAAGATGGCGGATGCAACTTTTTCTCAAACATTTGATATGGGTACCGTGCACTGGGTTTTTGGGGGTGGTGATTGCAAATCTGGCATTCATTTTAAAATCCAAGATGGCGGATGCAACTTTTTCTCACACATTCGATATGGGTATCGTGTAATGGGTTTTTGGGGGTGGTGATTGCAAATCTGGCATTCATTTTAAAATCCAAGATGGCGGATGCAACTTTTTCTCAAACATTCGATATGGGTATCGTGTAATGGGTTTTTGGGGGTGGTGATTGCAAATCTGGCATTCATTTTAAAATCCAAGATGGCGGATGCAACTTTTTCTCAAACAATTGATATGGGTACCGTGTAATGGGTTTTTGGGGGTGGTGATTGCAAATCTGGCATTCATTTTAAAATCCATAATGGTGGATTTAACTTTTTCTCCAACATTCAATATGGATATCGTGTGTGTCTACTAAGTTAAATACACTGATAACCTTCAAGGGTTTATTGCTAAGTATAATTAACAAAGTAACGTAAGGGCTAAAATTATCGCTAAATGATGAAAATGAGTCCACCCGGTTGCTGTTCGAAATACACTAAGCTCGCGGCGAACTTACTGCGACCGCATTATATCGCTTGCTCAGCAAACGTGGTCGATTGCAAAATATTGCATCAAACATCGTGTAATAGGTTTTTGGGCATACCGATTGCAATCCTGACATTCATTTTAGAATTTACGACGAAAGCTCATTGGCTACTTTGTTAGCTTACAATTTACACTGGGTTATTGACAATTTAACTGATCCTAGGTTAAGTGACTATTCAGTATTATCTAGGGTATCTAATAATACTGAAATTAATTGTTTAAACCCTTAGATGTGACAAAGGAGAGGTATAATAACACAATTTTACTATATCATCAGAATATAAATCGTTTCTCCGGCAAAATATTAGATGAGGAAATGTTAATAGATAAATATGATATAGATATCTTATGTTTTTGTGAAACCTGGCTAAAACCAGATAGAATGTTGTTTAAAATTAATATTTTTCTGTTACTAGTGCATACAACAGGTCCTCAGTAGGAGGTGGTACTTCAATATTACGTAGTAATTCTCTTAGATATAAGGAACAAAAATATATCACCGCTTGCTCTGTTGATTGCTTGTGTGAGGTAGCATGTACAGAAGTTGAAGGCCAAACTTTCTTAAGTGTTTATAGACCACCAGCATCAAACTTGTCATCATTCTTAATGATAATGGGAGAAATTTTAAGTACCTAAGCTTATAAGAGATAATAAATTAGTTTTCGTTTGTGGTCACCTAAATATTGATTTGTTAGTAAATTCACCTGAACACTGCAAGCTTACTTCATTGTTTGGTTCATTTAACTTAAAATGCACATACAAGGAAGCAACAAGAATAACAGCAACATCAGCTCAATGCATAGATAATATTTATACTAATTGTGCCATAAAATACTCGTCTCAAATTAGTGGAGTTAGGTCTGACCATATAGGTCAACTAGTATCCTTTGAGTTGGTTAAAAAGAGGCAATTAAATAAGACTATTAAGTTTAGGCCACTAACTAAAAAGAAATTAATGTTTTTAATGATAACATGTTAAGTAATCTTTCAATGGACAATTTTGACTCCCATGACCCCAATGAAAATTACAGGATATTATTTTCTTCACTATGCCACGAATTTAGTAAGGCATGTCCAGTTAAAAAATTTCAAATGAGTAATAAATCTAAATTTAATTATTGGGCCACTGCTGGAATAAGAATAAGCTGAGACAATTTATACTACTTATACCATGAAAAATCATTGACTTCCGATGAAGCCTTCCATAATTATGTAAGAAACTACTCAAAGATATTTAAAAGAGTATGCGCCCTAAGCTAAATCTAAATCAGAAAGTAATAAAATTAGCATTTCTAACAATAAAATAAAAACTGTGTTTAAGGTGATAAACAAAGAAACTGGAAACACAAACCAACAGGGTTAGAATGATTTGACTTTGAACATCGATGATCAGGTCATCTCAGATAAGTTAAAAAAGGCTGAGAAGTTGGAAAATTACTTTACCAATATTCCAGTAGAGGTTACTAAATCTCTACATTCTTCGCTATTATTAGCAGAATCTTTTTTAAAGGAAAACTTCAATAAGGATATACCAACATTTTCATTTAAGCCCATTTCTATTGATGTAATTAAAAAGCATTCCAAAGTCTTAACATAACAAACACTGATGACTTATGGAGTGCATCTGTTAGGGTTCTTGGTAATATTATTGACTCAATTGCTGCTATCCTAACAGGCACATTTAATTAATGTATAGACAGCGGTAATTTTCCCGATTTAATGAAACATAGTAAAGTAGTACTAATTTTTAAGTGGGGTTGTAAGAGTGATCCCTCTAACTATAGACCGATATATGTGCTTCCAGCATTAAGCAAAATATACGAAAAAATCATGCTGGACCAGATGCTATCATATTTTAACTCAAATGGAATTCTGCATAGTCGGCAGTTTGGTTTCACGAAAGGTAGGTCAACAACAGACGCAGGAGTAGCGCTCATCCGTCACATTCTGGAATCTTGGGAGAAATCTCAGGATGCAATTGGCATATTTTGTGACCTCTCCAAAGCTTTTGATTGCGTTGACCACAAAACACTGATCTGTAAATTACACCATTACGGAGTTCGTGGATTCGTGTTCTGCTGACCTTGTTCTTTCATATTTATCAAACAGGCAACAAAAAGTTATTGTTAATGGAGCGACATCTGCAGGATCCCTAGCCAAGATGAGTGCTCCGCAAGGTTCAATTCTTGGCCCTTTCCTTTTTATAGTGTATATCAATGACATACATGATGACCAACTTATCGGATATTTTTATTTGTAATTCCATTGTCCATTCCATATTCCATTGTGTTGTGTATGTTGGTATAGTGGTCAGTGGTCCTGACTGCTATGCGCAAGGTCGTGGGTTCGATTCCCACCTAGGACAAATGTTTGTGTGATGAGCACGGTCATTTGTTCTTTGTCTGGGTGTAATTTATCTATAATATGTATGTATTTAGAAATATGTATGTATGTTTATCAGTTGTCTAGTATCCATATCACAAGCTCTGCTTAGTTTGGGACTAGATGGCGTTGTGTGAAAAAAGAAAAGTTGTATTAATTGGTCTATACGACAGTATAGACCAAAGTTTTAAATATAATTAAGCATATCTTAGAACTGGAAACATATCTTACAACTATATAATAATATAGGTTATCCATCAGAATTCAGACAGGCTTTAATTTATAATCATATTGTGGGAAGTACTAATTTCACACGGGTTCCCGTTAGTATATGCTTAAACTAGACTAATGGTCTCATGGTGCGTGGTGCGCTGGTTGCACGCTACTGGCATGATTGCTCTATGTTATCTCTTAAAAAATAGTAGTAGAGATACCTACTACTGTTTCTTGTGATTTTTTTTTATTTTTGGCTCGCGTTTGAATTTTAAGAAAAAAATTAATTCAAACTCAAAATGTTTTATTTCACATAGGCCTACATGGGCACTTATAAAACGTCAGCAGTTTGGCGCAGGGCACGGTTCGAAATTGGTCGTTTTCTATGGAGAAGATCCGGCAAGAAACTCCACAGTTACTCTTTTAAAATATCATTCTTACAATGTATCTATAATACAGGTTAATTAGATATGAGAGGACATTAAAGCCTGTCTGAATTCTGATGGATAACCTATATTATTGTATAGTTGTAAGATATGTTGCCAGTTTTAAGATATGCTTAATTATATTGAAAACTTTGGTCATTACAAGATATTTTCTAAATTTAAACCCACGACCTACGTCATTTAAATTTAAAAGTCAATTATCTGAAATTAAGTATTTCAAATGGCGGGAGACTTTGTTAAACATAAAAAACACAGTGATACGACGTCAATGTGTAGCTATTTTTTAGTTGCGAAGGATAGGAATAGTGCCAAATGTAACCGATGCTCAGCCATTCTCAAGACTTTGGATGGATCGACTAAGGGATTACATACACATTTGTCATCAAAACATAACATCAAGCTTATATCAGCTTCAACAAGTCTAGATTCTGATAATCTGAACACAGCACCGCCGCCAGCCAAGCGAAAGTTAAATGATTATTTTACTAAAAGCGCCGACGATAGCCTCGATGATGTTTTGGCAAGAATGATTGCATTAGATGGATTTCCATTCAGTATATTCATAACTTCAGATGATTCGAGAAAATTTGTCTTTGCAAAATACACGGATTTACCAAAGTCAGCCGTCACCATTCAAAAACGTGTCATGAATTACAGTGAAACAATCAGAAAGCAAGTAACTGCAGAATTGAAACATTTGAAAAGTGCAGGTGAAAGATTTAGTCTTTCTTTCGACAAGTGGACTTCAACATCCAATAAACCATACATGGCTGTCAACGTTCATTCATATAAAAAAAAATTGGAATTTAGGACTTGTTCCTATTTATGAAAGTATGAAAGTATGGCTGAAAATTGTCGTCGTATATTGAAAGAGCGTCTAAGTATATTTGATATTTCCCTGGATACTGGCTTTATGAAAAACATAATTATTTGCAAGACAGCTCTACCTCAGATGATACTATAAATGAACCACCTGTGGCTGTTGATCATATGGACGACATCCATGATGATGAACATTTAGAAGACTTAGACAGTCCAGAATCAGACTTAATCTTAATGTCACAAAATGACCTTGCGCTATAACACATACCAGAGTTAACACAAGATGAAAACATTAATGAGCTGATAAAGAAAATCCGCAAAGTTGTAGAGTGTATTTCAAAAGATCACCATTGAAAAATGAAACAGTACTTCAAAAATAAATGAAAATTGAACATGGAAAAGAGCTGTCACTTCTTTTGGACTGTAAAACCAGGTGGAATAGTCTTTTAACAATGCTGGAGCGATTTTATCTTTTAAAAACCTTCATTCAAAAAGCTCTTATAGATCTCAATCATCCAATTCGTTTGGGAGAAGTTGATTTTGAATTGGTAAATAAAATTGTTGATGTGCTGACCCCAATTAAATTGACAGTAGAAGCAATCTGTCGGCGAGATGCTAATTTATGCACAGCTGATTCCGCTTTGAAATTTCTTATAAAACAGCTATCTAGCATAATCATTTTTTGGCAAGTGCTGACACTTGCCAAAAAATGAAAACATCCTAAGTGGAACGTATGAAGCAACGACGAAGTGATGATTTGACTGATGTGTTGAATTAATTACAAAATCCATGAAAAGATGATGAAATTCAGTTATTATCGGATTTGGAATGGCATGACTTATTTCCAGTTTCTACACAGGCTTTAGTTTGGAAGCAAATAAAGTGTATTGTTAAAAAACTTAAAAGTCGAGATGACACGGAAGAAGAAGAAGGAAGATCAGGATCACAAACAGATGATGAGTTAAGGCCACAAACCTCCCAATCCCAACCCCAATTGACACTAAAGGAAAAGTTATAGCTGGAAATTGATAAGAGTATGAAATCCCCAGATCGTGAAGTACAAATACAAAATTAATCGGGGTTGGCAAAATATAGTATTAGACGTGAAATAAGCCTGTTTGAAAATGGAGGAATTAGTGGATATCACTTAGAAACAGCATATAAGTATCTATTGTCTATTCCTCCAACCAGTGTAAAACCTAAACGAGCGTTTTCAGCTGCTGCTTATGTTGGTAATAAACGAAGCAGGCTTGGAAGTCAAACCTTGGATGCATTGATATTTCTACGATTGTATTTTCAAAATTCGAAATAAGTTTTATTGTCTTTTTATTTCTTACAAAGTATAGTATCTTTTTGTCATTTTTTCTTTTCTTACTATACTGTGATATGTGTAGTGTACCAAAATTAAAAATATATATTTTAAGAAATTACTCGTTTTTTAGAGTTCAGTTCCCGAATGGCAAAAAACGGAACCCTTATAGTTTCGTCATGTCTGTCCGTCTGTCTGTCTGTCTGTCTGTCTGTCCGTCCGTCCGTATGTCACAGCTATTTTATTCCAAAACTATTAAGACTATACATGTGAAACTTGGTAAGTAGATGTATTCTATGAAACGCTTTCCGATATTGAGAAAAAAATTAAAAATCATTTAAAATAAAGGAACATACTACTACCCCATACATGGAACTAAAACTGAAAATATATTTTTTTTTCATGAAACCTATGCGTGTGTGGTATTTATAGACAGGTCTTTAAAAATGACATGGGGGTTTCTGAAACCACTTTTTCATAAAGTCAATCGTTTAAAAGATATAAGCTTCCAAAGTGGTCAAATGTGTATCCCTCCCTCTAACTTCTATAATAGTGGAGTGAAAAATCTAAAAAAATATGTATCTGTAGATCTTAATGTAAACTTTCAACCAAAATTGGTTTGAATGATATCGAGTTAACAATTTTTGAGATACGGCATATTTTCTAAAACCGCAAATATAACTTTGTAATTCATACAAACACTATGAAAAACAAAGTTATCTAGCGTAGTTGTAAAAAAATGTAAATAAGCTAGTTTTAAGAAATTTGTAAGGTTTTTTTCGTCAAATAAATATACATATTATATTATATTATTATAGTCACACACGGAACCCTTCATGCGCGAGTCTGACTCGCACTTGGCCAATTTTTTACATTTGAGACCAATTAGAAACCACATAGTCTAATCCGGGGATAGCCCCAGGGTCCCAGGATTCAGCATCAAGAATCACGTAATCCCGGGATTGAAAACATGCTCGGGATTGTATTCTCTAGTTGCAACTAAGAAAGGATTTCTATCGAAATTCTATTTTAGTTGCCAAATGTGTCGAAAAAAATAGAATGAATAAATTGTAAAGAACCAGATAGATAGCCCTACAGACCTCAATCTGAACGATAATTCTGTAACCAGTTTTATGTCGATAGGAGCCGGGTTTTCTGGTTTAGAACAAGTTTCAGCTTCCTTTGACATTTCCTCTATGTCCGACAAATTATACGCCAAGTGCCATAACAAGGTCTGTCTACTACGGGAATTAGCCAAAGAAAAATTGGCCAAGTGCGAGTCAGACTTGCCTATGAAGGGTACCGTAGTAACTATAATAATATAATATGTATAACTACTACAACTATTAGTCTGTCGGTCTGTCCATCCGTCCGTCCGTATGTTACAGCCATTTTAATCCGAAACTATTAGGACTATACATATAAAACTTGGTAGATTGATGTATTCTGTGAACCGCTTTCCGATTTTAAGAAAAAATTAAAATATATTTAAATTATTTTTAAATATTTATATTATATATATTTAAATATTAAAATATATTTAATTTCTATAATAATGGAGTAAAAAATATAAATATATATATACAACGTGTAACGGAAACCCCATATCTAACCAAAAGGGCTGAAGACAACATTTGGTATGGAGTCTCTATGCACAGTTTCAGCACAAAATAACTGACTTAAAGAATTGATACCAAATTATTGGTTTCACATATTTTTTGAATACCAATCATAACAAACGTGTCATAGCACTACGAGGGTCAATAACTTTCCACGTCACTTGCCAATAACACGATAATTCTTTTCGTTCTTCTTAATTTGAAAAATTCGGTCTCTGGTATCAGTGTACTGGAATTTGTAATAAGTTCTACACATGTAGACTTAGGATTACAAAACCCTTGCCATATCGTTTGTTATCATCCAAAGATGCCATGCACTTGGTATGTATATACCCTTTAAATTACACGTTGTATATATATATATATATATATATATATATATATCTATAGATCTTAATGTAAACTTTCAATCAAAATTGGTTTTAAAGAGATCGAGTCAGCAGTTTTTGAGATACAGCATATTTTCTAAAACCGCAAATATAACTTTGTAATTCATACAAATACTATGAAAAACAAAATTATTTGGCGTAGTTGCAAAAAATGTAAATAAGCTAGTTTTAAGAAATTTGTAAGTTTTAGTTTTTTGTCAAGTAAATATACATATTATATTATATTATTATAGTTACTACGGAACCCTTCATGGGCGAGTCTGACTCGCACTTGGCCAATTTTTGTAAAATGTTATAATAAGCAATATAACATTAGATTTCTTTTATTTTTTTTTTCTTTTAAATTAAGTTACACTTGATACATATATTGTTATGAAATAAATTACGCTTATATTTTCTGCGAAGTAAGTTCGCTAGACAGCATTAATGAAAAAATGTTTTTTTGGTATGGCCCCACGTATATATAATAAAGTACCGAATGTTATTAAAAATATGACAGTACATCAGAATTTAAACGAGCACTAAATGAATTTTTAATAAACAAAACTTATTTCAGTCTGGTTTTATTATGACATTACATAATTATATTTTTTTTATTTCATACTGGTTTTATTATTCAAATAAGTACTGCATACCCATCTATCCTAACTTGCTACTTACCCAGTTTCGAAGCGTCAATAGCCTAATGGATAAGGTGTCGGACTTGTGATCGAGAGGTCGCAGGTTCGAACCCCACCCATTACACTATTGACGTGAACCCACTCCAGACACAAGCATATTTAGCTTAGTTGGAGGGGTTAACAAGATTGCTAGTAATGTGAAATTGCTAGTACACATTGCTAGTATTCTTTAAAAAAAATCTGAGGAGTTTAATATATAAAATCAAAGTTTTATTGCAATAGGATGAATAGTGAGGGAACGGATAATGTATTACTACAGTAAAAACAAACGTTAATTTTTATATAATAGGTATAATTTATTAAATTTATTTTTGTGATTTATTTACGTACCTACTTGCTTCATTTAGATCCATCCAGCCTTTTGAGCGTAAAGAAGTAACAAACATGCAAACAGACACATTCATTCACAAACTTTCGCCTTTATAATATTAGTGTGATAAATAAAACCATCTAAATAATTAATATTCGTTTTTCAAGTTTATTCAACATAACGACAAAAAATTAAAAAATGCAAAGTTAGTAAACTTCGTCGTGCAACGGCAAGCGGGCCTCGAGCGAACTTGTCATTGTGTGTGTGACAACGCACACGACTAGCCCGCTGCAGTAAATACCTATTTTCCGCGCGTCTCGTAGGCTCGACACCCTCTTAATCTATTGTACCAGGGTTTAATAGGTAATCTTTCTTGTATACTCCCATACCACTTTCCTTTGATGTCTTGGTCTTTCTTCCACATTTGCAACCATAAGTTACATATATTTTCATTAATGCATTGCAGGAAGTCAGTCATAGGAATATCCATTGCATTTCTAACATCAATAGCATTACTACCTTCATATGCGGTTTTATCAACTACTTCATTGCCAGAGATACCTCGATGAGAAGGCACCCACAAAAATACAATTTTTATGTTCTTAAGATAATATTGATGAATTATTTCCTTGATGAAATACAGAATATAATTTGACTTAAACGAAACTGTTAAATGAAACATGAAATGTTTATTAAGTTTGATAAAAGCCTTAACTAAGCTAGTTAAGGCTTTTATCAAACTTAATAAACATTTCATGTTTCATTCGATGGAGCCTCGCCGTCAGAACATCAACGACCATGTCTTCTGTATTCTTGTATTTGATAAATATTTCATTGACTGCAACCTTCTTTCTGATGAAATGATTTCTGATTCGCTTACTTCGGGTGTGATAACTTTAATTACGTGAAAGACTAATGTCAAAGTAAATTATCTTAAACAGGCTCTGTGCACGAAAGCTACTAATTGGGAAAGGTTGTCTAAAGCCAACTAACTTCTTTAATTTCTTGTCATATTAGTGAGAAGACTCTAGATATTGTATACCTATTTCGCATCTACCAATTGCAAACCCTTTTCTTTATTATTTGATTTTCTGTATTTTTCGCCAGGTTACTTCCGCGGCGAGCAGCATTTAGAAGAGATAATGTTCATGGAGAACGTGAGTCGATCGCAGTTGATGCAGCTCTTAGACAAGTTCAAAGATGTCCTCATCACCTTCGAGACGGAGGACCCTGCCGTCGCCATGTTATACCCCTATCAGTAAATCTCAAGTTAAAATTGCTACATGCAAAGTCAACAAAAATACACTAGGCACACTGTACATGTACATACAGTATTACAAGAATCTTTTGGCGTTTGAATTACACACAATAGCTGTATGTAGATATAACAAAATGGCGGAATGCACTAGCCTAAAATCACATACACCAGGTAACGTCACTCAGGCGAGACGCTTAATATTTTGACGTTAACGCCATAGTTAAATTTCAAAGAAAAGGACTTCTTTTTAAAATGGGGATGTGAATTCAAAAACTTGATTTGTTCATAGTTTAGCCCCGCGCCAATAGATCCTTGTTGATCCCTGTTACGACCTTATTGAGTTTTTATGTTATAAAAAGCGTGAATCGTGATAGCACGAAAGTGTAATTTTACGGTTCCCAAGGACAAGATTGCTGGGATATATAATGTACAAGTTATAATAGAAACCACACACCTGCTTCTTTTCGATTTTCTCTTAAGGTTTCTATATACCAAAGCATATGTAGATATATAATCGACTATAGTGCCTTCTAACTTTTGCTTCTGTAATTTTCCATCACAACAACTGTTTTAAATAAAGTTTGATTGAATGAAAATAAATTAAAGATAATGCCAATCAAAAAACTCAGATAAAAAAAAACTCAAGTAAAATGTTAATAAAATATTCTGAGTTTCTATTATATAAAAATACTGCTCAATGCATTTGTTTAAAGCTATGTTTCATATAAATAGAAGTAGAATTTCATCAACATGAAACCTGTTATATTATGCTCTCTGCCTTGTCATAATAATAACTAAAATCATTTTATTTTTTCAAAATGTCTAATAAATGTGTTATTCTGCGTAAAACATGCAAAGCGTAATCAAAAGCGAATTGGTTGTCTGTTCCTAAAAATACATGATACTTAGGTGCTACAAGGATTGTTTCGCGGTGGAATGACATTATCTTATGGCTTGTAAGGTAACTTCATCCACTAAGAACAAGATTACTACATAAGTCCGATGTTAACCACGCGCCAAAAAATCTTTGTATAGATATTCTTATTTATTAATTTTGAATTATATAGTTACATTTTAAAATACCTTTTTACCATTGATAATGCGGTTTGTTTTACCATAATCAGGTGCTAGAATGTCTAATCATAATTAAATGTGTGTTATGTCATGTTTTATGTATAATCAAGAAAAAGAAAACTTGCAAGACACATTCTCAACTGTCAAAATAGAAGAACTCTGGTGAGACGACAGTTAACATGTTAATTCAAAATGAAGAGCCTGTGCCTTGCAAGCCACACTTTTTAGTTTTTGTGCATAACGTTATAACTGATATATATATATGTCTAGTTATTTCCAGTTTGGGATCTGTACTTTTCCTTTTAACCGTAATTACTGAATGTAAATAAATGCTAAATACAATTGGATAATTTTGTATTTATAAAATAAAATATTTTAAAATGGATACTATTGTTTGCCTAACTTATTT
This sequence comes from Tholera decimalis, assembly GCA_943138885.2. NCBI lineage: Eukaryota > Metazoa > Arthropoda > Insecta > Lepidoptera > Noctuidae > Tholera > Tholera decimalis. Next base: position 21,142,050 of record OW964559.2, read on the forward strand.
TTGGACCTTTAGTGTTAAGTTTTCCATCACACCCAGAGAGTATGTAACCACCATTGTATAATCTATGATAACCACTAGAGAGCGTATGGGCACATTTCTTTGAAGAACACGACTCACTCACTACTCCGGGCCGGGGGGGCGGGGGAAGGGGGACAGAGAAATGCAGAGCTGCAATTGGTAAGTTCAAGGTCAAGTTGCGTAGATATGCCTGGTTAGGGATTGGTATACTTGATTAAGGGAAAGTAGTCGATATCGATAAAATTGATTTGTACTTTGTAAAAATGCTGAGTAAAAATTCCATAATAAATATATTTTCATTAAAATTAGTTGTGTCAACAACTGTAGCTTCAGCAGGCACTCTGTAATAATTATTTTTTTGGTGGTGAGTTATTAGATGATTTATCTAATGACTCCTCCCTCCTACATACACTTAACCCGTGGACTCGACATCGAAACAAAGTAAACTGTTTTTTTTTTCTGGCTGGAAAAATCATCGAATGACTTCTCCCGCTCTCGGTAAAGCGGAAGAGTGTCTGACTTCTGACTAAAAACTCACCCTGAGCTGAAGGAATCAGCTGCCCTTAAGTTCCGGGGCCGCGGTATCTCATGAGAACATTACCGCAACCCCGGAACCAAAGTAACTTACGAGGGCGATATTGTAATGCAAAGGCCCAAGTTCATTAGTATTAGAGTCCGTCATACTATTTGAAGCCTTTTTAGGGTTCCGTAGCAAAATGGCAAAAACGGAACCCTTATAGTTACGTCATGTGTGTCCGTCTGTCTGTCTGTCTGTCCGTCCGTCGGTATGTCACAACCATTTTATGCCAAAACTATACATGTGAAACTTGGTAGGTAGATGTATTCTGTAAACCGCTTTCCGATTTAATGAAAAATATTTAAAATAAAGGGGGCTCCCATACATGGAACTGAAACTGAAAATATATTTTTTTTTCATGAAACCTATGCGTCTGTGGTATCTATAGACAGGTATTTAAAAATGACATTAAGGTTTCTAAAATCACTTTTTCATAAAGTTAATCGTTTAAAAGATATACTTACACATTCAAAGTGGTAAAATGTGTGTCCTCGTCCTCCCCCCTCTAACTTCTATAATAATGGAGTGAAATTTCAAAAAAATATATCGACGGTTAAAAGATAATTGGGCATAACCGACATTTTTGTCGAAATTAACTTACGAACGCCATTCTACTTAAAATTTTCCGCTCTTTCGAATGCGCTAACTCCCATTGCTCTGTGATGACTTTTTTGTCACTTATGGCCAAGCAAAAACTGCGTTTTGTAGAAAATTATATCCATTTTTCTAAAATATCAAACTTTAAACTGCTCTCCTGAACAATTTGATTTTTGTCGCTTATACCCTATTACCTTTTAACCGTCGATATGCTACAGCATTAAGATCTACAGATCTTAATGTAAACTTTCAACCAAAATTTGTTTGAACGAGATCGGATCAGCAATTTTTGAGATACAGCATATTTTCTAAAACCGCAAATATAACTGTTTAATTCACACAAACACTATGAAAAACAAAATTGTAAAAAATGTAAATAAGCTACTTAGTTTTAAGAAATTTGTAAGGTTTTTTTTAAATAAATATACATATTATATTATATTATATTATTATAGTTACTTCGGAACCCTTCATGGGCGAATCTGACTCGCACTTGGCCAATTTTTTTTTTTAGGTTACCATATCATCGAATGACTTCTCCCGCTCTGGGCAAAACGGAAGGGAGTGTCAGACTTCTACTGACTAAACATCCACCCTGTTCCTTCAGCTACCCTTATGAATATTTATATTTATAATACCTAATTAAAAATGAAAAAGGGTAAGAACCCTTTTTATTTTTATCGTAAAAATCTGTAACCTTTAACGGCTGAATACGATATCGATAATTATAAAATTAAACTTTTTTTAGTTCAATTCAGATAGTTAATAATAATAATAATAAAATAGCTATCTACATTAACCGACTTTAAAAAAAGGAGGAAGTTCTAATATTTTTTTCTTCTGTGTAACATGCCTGTTTTCATTTTAGATTTCCGAATAATTCCAGATTAAAAAGAAAAGTGGATGGATAAGTAGGGGAATATTGGTTTCTAGTTTTGTTTTTATTGATATAATGTTGAGAAAAGTCAAATCGTGAATATAAGATACCTACCTATATTCAATCTTTCTAGGCTTCAAATAGTATGACGGAGTCTAATTCTAATTAACTTGGGCCTTTGCATTACAATTTCGCCCTCGTAAGTTACTTTGGTTCCGGGGTTGCGGTAATGTTCTAATGAGATACCGCGGCCCCGGAACTTAAGGGCAGCTGAAAGAACAGGTGGGTTTTTAGTCAGTAGAAGTCTGACACTCCCTTCCGTTCCACCCAGAGCGGGAGAAGTCATTCGATAATTTTCCCACCCAGAGAAGAAAAAAAAAATTGGCCAAGTTCGAGTTGGACTCGCCCATGAAGGGTTCCGTAGTAACTATAATAATATAATATAATATGTATATTTATTTGACGAATAAAAAAAAACCTTAAACATTTCTTAAAAACGAACTTATTTACATTTTTACAACTACGCTAAATAACTTTGTTTTTCACAGTGTTTGTATGAATTACAAAGTTATATTTGCGGTTTTAGAAAATAAGCTGTATCTCAAAAACTGATGACTCGATCTCATTTAAACCAATTTTGGTTGAAAGTTTACATTAAGATCTACAATATATGGTTTTTTTAGATTTTTCACTTCATTATTATAGAAGTTAGAGGGGGGACACACACTTTTTACCACTTTGGAAGCGTATATCTTTGAAACAATTATTTTTATGAAAAAGTCATTTTAGAAACCTTAATGTCATTTTTAAAGACCTGTCTATAGATACCACACAGTATAGGTTTCATGAAAAAAAATATTTTCAGTTTTAGTTCCATGTATGGGAAGCCCCCTTTATTTTAAATATTTTTTAAATTTTCTCTTAAAATCGGAAAGCGGTTCACAGAATACATCTACCTACCAAGTTTTACATGTATAGTCCTAATAATTTCGGAATAAAATGGCTGTGACATACGGATGGACTGACAGACAGACAGACGGACAGACATGTCGAAACTATAAGGGTTCCGTTTTTTGCCATTCGGCTACGGAACCCTAAAAAGGCGTTTGCGATTGTACCTCCACAGATCACGTCGCTATCAGCGCCCTGTACTAAGGTGAAGGTAGAAGTATCAATGTATTTCTCATCAACCGAAATACGAAGAGTTAAGTTTCTCTTGGAGTATGTATTCCTAGTGTCGCAAATTTTAAATTGTTCATACAATCAACGAGATTTTTTCGGTTTATCGTGCAAACAAACCCTTCATTTGAGATTCCTACTCCTACTCAACCCTTGGCCGTATTTTTTCTAATTTGTGAGTCTGTACGGTACGTAATTATTTCTTTAAATTTATTTGAGAGCGAGAGGTATTTAATTTACCGTGGTGAGTGAAGAGAAATCTGTGTCCCACGGTCGTGGTCTTTCGTACTGCTAGACCGTGCTAGACATATGTATCATCTATGTGCTAGACCGCGTCAACATTTTTTTTTTGCATTTGGTAACTTTATTGCGATTTTCCACAGAAAAGAAAACTGTATTTTCTATTCCGTGCGATTTTCAATTCCGACGTATTTAGAACGGGCTAGAGATGTTTAATATTGAATATATTCGAAATCTGATATTATGATACCAAGACTGGACTGGTATGGTACTGGATATAAGTCACATATTAGTTTGGCCAACATTCATTCACATTAAACGTTCGGTAATACATACGTATCGGCACCATACCTATTATAGTAGTATTCAAATAACTTGGCAAGAGTCGTTCAATGCTCAGAAGTCGATTTTTAGGTGTCAGCGGTTGTCAACGGGACGCAGGGTATTACGTAGCGCCGCCGCCGCTCCGAGCGTGCGATTGGTGCGTCAGTAGTTCTCGTTCAATTTGCTCCCGAATACACTTGCGTACACGAAAGTTGTACCCTTTGTTTTTGTTACGAGTTGTTGTTTTAAATTTAGTTTATGTTACGTTGATTATAATGCCAGGACGAAATACCGTTTTACGCAGACTATTAAATCGTCAGAAAGAACAGTTAGACACTATAGTTAAGGAAGGTTGAAATTGCGAATTCGTCAGTGTGCTTAGGATACCGGGAAAAAAGAAGAATGAAAGGATTAGCATGTGGGAATGTTAGATTTCTACTGTCGGGAATCGAACCCGTAACTTCGAGAAAGTTCGGTGTGTATTTAGGCGTAAGCGGAAGTGTAGCGAAAGGCAAAATAATGAGTGTAGAAAGGAAGATGAAATGAACTGTTATTATTAAATTACTTGAACAATAATTATATTAATTTAAACAATAATTACAAGCTATGAACAAAGCAATAAATTAAACTAAGTTAGCGCGGCGCGACCGACTCGTAGGCTAGTACAGGACGATTGTGGCTCGCTGATCGGTTCCTTTCACCACAATGGCTCGGCGCACGCAGTTGTTTCGTAGTTCAAGGCCGTCGTCGCCTCGGCCGGTACAGATATCAGGCGCACGGTGCGTGCGCGTGGCATGTGTAAGCTCGCCGGCCGCTCACCTCAGCGCGAACAAAGGATCGTATGATTTCTCTGCGTGGCCCAAGATTCATAAGCGTAGCGTTTTGTGGCTCGTGAGACTTAGACACGCCACCAGCAGTTTTATTAACTAACTAGTACTCACGCGGGGCTTCGCTCCCGTGGATTCTATCACGGTAAAAACATAACTCTCCTTTTTTACAGTCGCGGAAAAAGTAGCCTATAACCATCCTCAAGCTTCAAGCTACTTCCATACCAAATTGCATCCAAATCCACCCAGTACTTTCGAAGATTAGCGCGTTCAAGCAAACAAACAAACAAACAAATTTTCCGCTTTATAATATTAGTATAGATTGTGACGACGAGAACATATTATAATAATAATAATAATAAATTAATCAAGAATAAGCTGGCAACACTAGCCGTCAAATCAAGTTTTGTTTTCTGCTCTTACAAATAAATTTGCAAAATATAGTGATAAGTTTTCCCATCCAAATTTCTCAATATTTACGAAAAGAGGACAGATTGAACCAAGATAAATAACATAAATCTAAAAGCCAACCGATAATAAAACGAAAATGAAGATAATATATAATCCATCGACAACTGTCAAGTGGTCTGTCAATGACACCAATCACTAAAAAATGCAAGAAATAACGATGTTAATAAACAAAACTTGATGATGCTTACTAGAGCAGCTTCGCGACGTGCACGCCCACCACCCCCGGACCCGTCGCTCAGCTCCGCCTCGCCACCGGATTTAGGATTACCAACGTCACCGGCGGCTGCATCCGCATCGAGCTCGAGCGACGAGTATTTCTCTCCGCCGACGTCGCCAACACCTGTGCGTCGGCAGGGGAGAGGCCGGCCACCGAACAGCTTGGGGCTTAGGAGCCAACTGGCTCCGAGTCGGGTCCCCGCTGCTGGTGGTGTGCAGCGCATGAGATGGACTCAGTCCATAAACGAAAACGTCATGCGCGCATATTATGGATCTACAGAGGGGGGAACTAACCTCACTGCGTATCGTGTCAGGATGCTGTCTCTGTTTCAGGACCTAGAACCAGCTGTCAACGTCTCAGCCCAACGATTGTCGGATCAGGTGCGGGTCATCCAGCGTAGCCACAGGCTGGATGATGCAACACTTGATAGGCTGCGCTCAGAGGTACTGAGCAACCATATCATCTCGACCCCGACACATGCCGTGGTACAAGCGCCCGCTAGTGGCGCAATGATACCGCGGCTCAATAGTCATAATAATGAGCTAGATGATAGGGTTGTCACGGTAAGTAGCCAATGCAACGATCGACTGAGGAGCGCACTGGAGGATGCGCTTCGCGAGTATAGATCAGTTCCGCCTGAACTTAGACCCCGGTTACCACGGTTACCTATGCATAAAAAAAATAGGGCGCTGGTGTGTGCTGTGGATTCGCTGCTTGAGAACATTTTTGAGAGCAGCGAAAACCTTGTTGATACGCATTCAATCCTATATTGCGGGGCTGTTGCGGCGTGTCGCTTAGCTAACGTCAAATTTCCTAATAACGACGAAGCTATTCGACCAAAACCTGCTGTACCAGTCTGGCAGTATAGGATCGAGAGGCGTATCGATGAGGCCAGAGCACTCATCGGCAAACTATACTGCTTCAAGGAAGGCAATGCACGCCCACGTGTAATGCGTTTTGAACGGCGGGCTTTCTCGGGGACTGGAATCAGCCCTCGAGAATACGCACCCCACATTACGGAGCGCATTGACTTCCTTAAGCAGAAAATTTATGCATGGGCAAGCCGTATCCGACGGTTTAAGCGGCGGGTTGAACGGTACTCACAGAATCGCATGTTCCAGAGCGATGAGAGGTGGGTATACAGAGCTTGGGAGCGACCCAATCAAAATGTGACTGACGTGTGCCGCCCGGATGATACCGCCACGAATTTATTCTGGCGCAACATCTGGTCGGTACCCGTCTGTCATGTTGAGGGTGACTGGATGCGTGAAATTGAACGCGTGTGTGAAGCTATACCACAAATGGATAAAATAATCATTAACACTTCTGATATAGCCAAAGCAGTTCATCCGTTACCAAACTGGAAGTCTCCAGGACCGGATGGACTGAACAACTTCTGGCTCAAATGGTATAGCAGCTCGCACGCGCTTTTGGCTTCTCAATTCCAGGCATCCTTAGAGACTGGGTCTCTACCAGAGTTTTTAACGACAGGCTGTACCCACCTGCTTCATAAGAGTGGTAGTCCCACGGAACCCAAAAACTATAGACCGATTACCTGTCTGTCTACGGTCTATAAGGTTCTTACGTCCATTCTGAGAGTGAAAATAAATATGCACATTGAGTGCAACTCAATTATGTCCGCTTCTCAGAATGGATGTAGGAAAGGGTCCCGTGGCACTAAGGAGCTACTCCTCATATATATGGCCATTAGCCAACAGGCTCGTCGATCCCGAAAAGATCTATCGACATGCTGGATAGACTACAAAAAAGCCTTTGATTCTGTTCCTCATACCTGGCTCATCAAGGTGCTAGAGCTTTACAAAATACATCCAACTCTACGCACGTTCCTTGAGTCATGTATGAGGCAATGGAAGACGGTACTTTGCTATCCAGGATGTCGACCGATTCGAGGAAACGATGAGCCTATATGGATCAGACGGGGAATATTTCAGGGCGACAGTTTGAGTCCACTTTGGTTTTGCTTGGCCCTGAATCCTCTAAGTACAATGCTAGAGGAGTCAGGCCTGGGCTATCGGTTGAGAAGAGGAGGTCAAAGTATATCCCACCTCCTTTACATGGATGATTTGAAACTTTTTGCCCCCAACAACTTGCAACTGATAGAACTACTGAAGGTAACTGAAACTTTCAGTAGCGCCATCAAGATGGAATTTGGTGTGGACAAATGTGCAATCATGCATGTAAAACGAGGAGAGATTATGGAATCTGAGGGAATTGAACTTTCAGATTCCATACACCTTAGATCTCTCTGCTTAACCGAAACTTATGAGTATTTGGGTATGTCGGAAGCTTTGGGCATTAATGTTGCTGACATGAAGCAATCGCTGAGGGAGCGCTTCTTTGGCCGCCTGACAAAGGTATTAAACAGCCTTTTGTCGGGAGGAAATAAGGTGCGCGCTTTCAACGGTTGGGTCATGCCGGTGTTGATGTATTCTTTCGGCATACTCAAATGGACTCAAACCGAACTGGACGCCCTGGATAGGAGGGTCCGTACACTGCTAACCGCAAATCGGATGCATCACCCACGATCATCGGTGATGAGACTGTACATCCCGCGGAAATGCGGAGGTCGAGGCTTTTTAAATGCCAAAACTCTCCACAACCGCGAGATTTGCAGTCTCAGGGAATATTTCCTTAAAGCCGATGTGGGTATGCACCGAGATGTGATTGCAGTGGACAAGGGACTCACCCCGCTGACCATGGCTAAAGAGAACTGGCACAAACCTGTTATACTTACCCCAGATGACCGCAAGGAGGTATGGAAAAGCAAGGAACTTCATGGTCGCTACTATCGGGCTCTTTATGGGTCCGATGTAGATTTGACAGCTTCCGTTGCCTGGCTACGATTCGGGGATCTCTTCGGAGAAACTGAAGGTTTTGTCTGTGCAATTATGGACGAAGTTATCTTGACGAATAATTACCGGAGACATATTATGAAGGACGGGACGATTGACATATGTCGGGCATGCTATCGTCCTGGTGAGTCCATCAGACATATTGTCTCCGGTTGTTCACGTCTAGCTAACGGCGAGTACTTGCATAGACACAATCAAGTAGCCAGAATTATCCACCAGCAACTTGCTTTGAAATACAAACTTGTCGATTCTGAGGTACCGTATTACAAGTATGTGCCCGACCCAGTTCTCGAAAATGACCATGTCACGTTGTACTGGGATGGGTCTGTCATCACTGATAGGACTATTGTTGCCAATAAGCCTGATATAGTGGTGATAGACCGATTAGTGCGCCGCGCAATGATAATCGATGTTACCATCCCACATGACGAGAATCTCGTGAAAGCTGAGAAAGAGAAACACATTAAGTATCTCGACTTAGCTCATGAGGTTGTTGACATGTGGGATGTGGACTCGGCTGTCATTGTGCCGATTGTCATATCAGTCAATGGGCTGATAGCTAAAAGCTTCGACGACCATCTGTCGAAGCTGGCTTTGCACAGCTGGATAAAGGGCCTGATACAGAAGGCAGTCCTCCTCGATACAGCTCGTATTGTGAGGAGGTTCCTTTCTCTGGAGACCTAACCACCGGTAGCTTGGACCCCGCTCCCGATACCAGTGGACTGCCATTTTTTATATTTTTAAATGTTTTTATTATTGTCACTTTTTTATAGAAAAATATTTAAAAATGTAATTTTTGAGAGGTATATGAAATAAAGGAAATAATAATAATATTCCACAACTTTTCACAAACACCGTTTTTTCACTTTTAAATGTATTTATGTATTATATGTATTTTATTTATAATACTGAATTAACGAATGAATTCCTCTTCTTTCTTTAATATTCCTCTAAACAGACATGATTAAAAATAAATGATGGCAATAACCATAGGAAAATGGCAAGCAGTAAAAGTAACCACTTTTTTCTTCCACTATGTGCACGATGCTGCGATCACGATGCGACTTACGTGACGAGCACTATACCGAATATTAATTAAGCCAATTTTTTTTTTTCATTATTCATTCATATGGAATTTTCGGCTCATACATACGCATCGGCATCATACTTATTACTGGATATTAGTCAAACATTGGTTTATCCAATATTAATACTTATTCATATAAAACGTTCACTAATAAGCACTTTGAAGCGCTAATAGACTAATGGCTAAGGTCGGCTTTGTGATCGAGAGGTCGTGGGTTCGAACTCCACCCATTACACTATTGCCGTGAACCCATTCCAGACAAACATATTTAGCTTAGTTGGAGGAGAATACAAGATTGCTACTAATGCAAATTCTACTCGCATTGCTTACAACTTTAAAAAAAAATACCAGTCACCACGTCACCCAGCGTCCTGATATTCCATATTTTTTATATTAGTCAATGTCAAACTGTATTAAGTATTAAACACAATAATATGGCAAAGTGGCGAGAATATCGATGAACGTAATTTGCCTGATATCCCGGTAACCTAATATATCATATTCTCGTAACCTAATATTCATATTCGTTACACTACTAGCTGAACGGGCAATCCTTACATCTGTCAATGTAACGTCATTGTCAGTTGTGTATGTATGTGCAATTGTGAAATTGTTATTGTTATTCTATTGTGTTGTTTGCGAAATATAATTAAAATGAAAAATTTCCCTGTTTTCGTGTTTCCAGTTTCTTTGGAATTCTTTTTAAATGCTCGACACACTCATAAACAATTACTGACTGTATATAATCCTTACGATTTCTCTGTTAATTTTAAAGGTATGGTATAAATTTAAACGTGTCGTAATTTTTCGCTTATAGTTTTTTGTGTTGATAAGCATCGTATTTTACAGTATTATGTACGTCTCCGAAGAAGTTCACAGTGATCGACCCCGAAGGTGTGATCGCTCCACAGAGCTGCATTGACATAGTGGTTCGTTATACACAGCCATCTGTTTCCCACTGCGACACCGTGGAGAAATTTAGAATAACCATGTACGACAAAAACACCCAGCAGGTATGAATAATTAATTAGCCTTTCGAAACTTTATATCTTATGTTTCCTTAAATTCTAGGTGAATTTAATACGAACTGTAAGTAAATGTGTTTAAGTAATTAAACACAGGTGTTGAGTTTTATTTAAATTAGTGATTCAACACATGTGATTATCCATTCAATGAATAATACAATTAATTCTTTGTTTTGTAGGCACTGGGGAAAAGAGATATTCTAACTAAACTGATAGAAGGAGAGCCCTCTAACATAAACCAGGAAAGCTTAGGGGACAATTTCCATCCACTGGCAGCTAGGACAGTAGCTCCTGTGAGACCAACTCCTGAGGAACATTCACGGGTAACACCATGTCAGCACCCAACACACAGGTGAGTTTATGCTAGATCAGCACAATCTTCTATACATATAAATAAAATTGCGGAGTGTCTATGATTTTTAAAGTTACTGTGTTTTCTCAAGTGTGTTCAATTATTATAACACAAACAAACTTTTTCTTAAGTTTTGCTTGTCTATCTTTCTGTTGGTCCGGGATAGTCTCTGGAACAGCTGAACTGAATTAATGTAACTGTTGCTGGAAAATAGAGGGGTATATAGAAAAACATATAATTTACTTGTTATAAGTAGCGGCACGTAAGTCTAGCGCTGAACAATACGCGGAGGGGATTGCTGTGCATGGGTACTGTCGTGCACGCAATACAATTATTATCTAAATAACGTTAATGACATTATTTTAATGTAATGTCAAATAGTAGGTCTAGCGCTGAACGAAATGTATAGGATAACTGCGCATGAGTACTGTCGCACATGCAAATAATATTACCTATACTTTAATAAATAGTTTATCTCCAAAGCCAATGTCCAAGGACCTATAGTAGGTACCTATGATATATTTTTTAACAAGTTTTGTGGGGTGTGTAAAAATAAAACATTAGGTATTTGTTAATTTGGAACTTTTTATTTTAGATTTAAGTCTAATCTGAATTAGAGAATCTACAGTGAATCTGAATCTACAGAGAACTATTCTCAAATTTACAGTGATGCTGTCCGAATGACTGAGTAAAGTATTTGTAGCTTCGTCAATCTCACTTTTAATTTGTTTCAAAGAATCAATTAATGCATTAGATTCCCTTTTTAAAAAGCTATTTTTTTATTTATTTTTTCCACAACTTTCACACAACGCCATCTAGTTCCAAACTAAGCAGAGCTTGTGGTATGAGTACTAGACAACTGATAAACATAGGTACATATATATTTCGAAATACATACATATTATAGATAAATTACACCCAGACAAAGAACAAATGATCGTGTTCACCACACAAACATTTGTCCTGGGTGGGAATCGAACCCACGACCTTGCGCATAGCAGTCAGGGCCACTGACCACTATACCAACAGGCCTGTCATAAACCATTTTCCTTGCCTGTCTTTTCAAAACAGTATTTCTTCTAGGTATATTCACTTTAAAGTCACAAATAAACTAAAAAACTAAATTTAACAAACAAATTCAAACTGAATAAAAACAACAACAAAAATTAACAGCAATAACAATACAATTAATGACGCGACTGTACACGGGATGTGCGCGGAGCGTCGTATCGGCGCGGGGAACATAATGCGGCTGGAGAGCCAATCGGCGCTACGCCCAACCGCCCTTCATCCCGCTAGCCCCCCTCAGGTACTTTAATTTTTACTTCTGCGCCATAACGGTCCGCGCCAAAGTTTCGTGCCGGGTACTATATCATGGAATTGGGATTTACAGGGAAAATCTTAAAAATCTTGCACTACTGAAGGCAAAGGCAAGGAAATGTAACCAAAGGGCATTTATTCAAATAGCTTTACAAGGCAACAATAGGTTTACAAAGCAACAGTTTTGGACCTTCTAAATTCACAAAATGACAGTGTCTCAAAATGCTTGACTATCAGCTCTTCCTTGTGTTTTAACCACAAAGAAGTTACTCAACAAACTCCCCTTTAAAAGAAATCTACTCACACTCACTAAATAAAATACAGCATCATAAATCCAGCCTCCATGCTGTCATCTGGCAATAAACCCAAGAGACTGATGGTGTTGCCACTGTGTATGAGAATGCTTAACCTTTGGCCAAAGAAATAGCCAGCCCTTGGGTCATGGACTCATGGCAAGCATCAGCCAACCTTTTTGATATTTCTTTACAAAGGTTGTAAGCACACAAATGCATTGTATTTAAATGTTCGCCCAGATAGATAAACATAAAATAGAATAAACTTAAGGAAGTAATAATATTATTTAGTACATGATGTCACAATATATAATACAACTTGACGTGTCGTATCTTTCACACCCAGGGTTTACCTTGGAGCACAACTTTAAACCACATGCGGGTGTATACATGTACGCCCGCGACGACATCTACTATCGGCGTCTCCACAACTTTGAGGACTCCAGGTTCTCAATGCTTTAGGCTCCTGTGGACACTGGCATAGATAAAATTATTTATGCCTGTGTTTACTGCTCGCACAGCGGAGATCAGGAGACAACCAGGCTCACACAGTACATTAGTGAGGCGGCAGATGCGGCCCAGCAGCGGTACCCCTCAGCTCAGTTCGTGTTACTGGGGGACTTTAATGCCCATCACCAGGAGTGGCTCTTCCCATACCAGTGCACAGATCATGCTGCACAATCTTGCGCTTGTATTAAATCTCACTCAGCTGGTCCAGAGAGCAACGAGGGTGCCGGATGTTGAGTCGCACAAAGCCAATTGCTTGGACCTTCTGCTGACTACAGATTCAGACCACTACTCGGTAACGATATTTTCACCGTTCCGACCACTGTCTGGTGAAATCTGTATCCGTCTACTCCCCGCCCAATCCCAGCCTTAAAGGCACTCGGCGGGTGTGGCGATACAAGTCAGCGGATTGGAATGGCATGCGATCTTTCTTTGCATGTTATCCTTGGCAGCCTACTTGCTTTTTTTCAAATGATTCATCGTCGTGCGCAGACGCCGTGGCGGATGTTTTGCGACAGGGGATGGAGTACTATATTCCGTTCTCTGACCTAACAATGTCTGGCAAAGCTCGACCTTGGTTTGGCGCCGAATGTGATTGCGCTGAAGCGCTTAAACACGCGGCGTACCTAACATGGGTCGATGCTCGATACTGCAAAGCAAATGACGTGGATCAGAAGAAGAGTGCCTTCAATGAGGCTGCCAAGTCTTGCAAGAAGATTTTGCAGGCAGGCTACATACCCTGCTGGCAGCAAAGCGTTTTGGTCCCTGGCGAAGTCGGACCACTGCTCAAACTTGACGGGTCTCTGGACCACTCCGCTGATCACAAAGCAAACTTGTTTGCAGCTCTTTTTGCGGAGTCTTCACGTCTGGATAGTAGTGGCGCTCACCCTCCCGATGCTCCTATTGGATGCGAGACGTGTATGTTGGACATTCGCATCCATCAGAAGGACGTCCGTAGAGTGCTGCGTAATCTCGACGTGAACAAAGCTAGTGGCCAGGACGAAATACCAGCAATTGTCGTTAGAACATGTGCGCCTGAACTGTTTCCAATTTTGACACGCCTGTTTCGCCTTTCGCTTGAGACTGGAAAGGTGCCGAAAGCATGGAAGCTGGCTAACGTGCAACCTGTGCCCAAAAAAGGCAGTCGTGCTGCCGGCCAACTACAGGCCTATTTCAGTCATACTCTTACAGAGTATGGAGCGTGTACTTAATAGTAAGCTCCTAGCATACCTAGAAGCCAACGACATCCTCAGGGACCGACAATACGGCTTCCGCAAAAACCGGTCAACTGGAGATCTTCTAGCGTATCACATCTGGAGTGAGACCATTGAGAAGCACGAGGAAGCACTTGCTGTTTCCCTTGACATCTCCAAGGCTTTTGACAGGCTCTGATACGGCACGATAGCCTTATTGCTAAGCTTCCTTCTTTCGGTTTACCCACTCAACTTGGCGTTTGGATTGAAGACTTCCTGAGAGATCGGTCGAGTCGAGTGGTCATTGATGGCTGCTCGTCTGGTCAATTGGCTATTAATGCCGGGGTCCCTCAGGGATCTGTTCTCTCAGCAACTTTATTCTTGCTGCACATAAATGATCTGCTTATGCCCGGTATCTTTGGGTATGCAGACGACGACAGCACAGTTGCTGAGAGATATGTGTCCAGCGCGTGTGCTGGTGGGTCACAGATCCAGTCTCTCCGTGAGGATATGGTTGGGCGCTTGGACTTGTCCTTGAAGGCTGTCTCCGAATGGGGTAATGCCAACTTGGTCAAGTTTAATGCAGCTAAGACCCAGGCATATCTCTTCTCCGCAAAAAGGAGCCAATTCGAACCGGCTCCTACTTTCCGTGGTGTAACCGTGCCGATAACCGATCGTATTGAGCTTCTTGGGGTAACACTAATTTCCACTCTCAAGTTTGGTCTGTTTATCGAGGCTAAGGCTCAACTAGCATCAAAAAGTTGGGAATCTTAGCAAAGGTGAGTCGGTAATTCACACCGGAACAGCTGCTCAATCTGTATCAAACCCAGGTTCGGTTGTGTATGGAGCACTCTCATCTTTGGGATGGATCTGCCAAATACCAACTGGACGCGCTTGAGTCTATTGAGAAACGGGCCAAGAGACTTATTGGCAACGATGCACTGGTCGAGTCAAAGCTCCAGAGCCTTGAACATCGACGACGAGATGCAAGTCGGTTTTCTATCGGTTACATTTCGGTGAGGGTACGATGGAATTTCACAATCCAATTCCGCCAAGCCTGTTCCATCATCGGACTACAAGACAAACGGCGATGCGCCATCGTTACATGGTGGACATCCCACCCATACGCACTAAACCTTTTGGGAATACTTTCATTGTGCATACGGCTAAGGAGTGGAATTCGCTGCCGGAGTTTGTGTTTCTCGATAGCTATAACCTAGGGGTCTTTAAGTCAAGAGTGAATAGGTTACTTTTAGGTAAGCGTGCTCCATCTTCGACCACATTATCTCTTACCATCAGGTGAGATGGTGGTCAAACGCGAACCTATAATCAATAAAAAAAACTTAAGAAGGGCATTAATGGACTTGTTTATATTGGACAAAAAAAAAATACAAAACCAAAACAATTTAACTGAGTAGAAAGAAATAAAAACTAATAGCAATATTTAAAACCAAATGTTTCATATTTGAGACCAATTACTTGCTTAATTACAGTTGTTGTTATTATGAATAAAAACTTTTTACCAAAAAATTAAACCAACCTTTGCTCAATTTTTGGTATAAAGTTTTTATTTCACTCTTTTTAGTTGGTCGATTTTTAACCGACTTCAAAAAAAGTTACCTCATAACTCGGAGATGGCTGGACCGATTTGGAAAATTCTTTTTTGTTTGAAAGGGTATACTTTCTAGTTGGTCCCATTGTCGTCACGTTTGGATCTGATGATGGGATCATGGAGAAATCGAGGGAACTCTTCAAATATTATAGGCAAACCTATAGCGTTTTGGGTATTTCTTATTTCGTACCTTGTGCAGTTGTTCTCGAAAAGCACCATTTGAGGAAGTGGAACTGATGATGAAGATCCCAGATGGCCACCGAAACTTTTCAATAATAAGTATTTCGTTGATTGCGATTAGATTACTTGAATATGGATGTTAAGCACTTTATGCTCGTCACAATGCATATGGTGAAGTAGAGCTGATGGTGATGTACCAGGAGAACTCCTCAAAAATTAACGGCTCTGCACCGGGAAATGCTATATTTTGTAAAAGGTGATAAGTAGTTGACATTTTGGCTTTTGTAACTAGATAAATTACAAACCGACCCACTAAAAAGCGTGAAAAAAAACTTTTTAACAAAAAATAGAACCGACTTCCATATAAAAACACTGCAAAGGCAAAAATAACTTTAATTTCGGAAGGCGGTGTCTTTAGTTTTGTATATATTTTCGTTTTTAACACCGCCTTCCGAAATTAAAGTTATTTTTGCCTTTGTAGTGTTTTTATATGGAAGTCGGTTCTATTTTTTGCTAAAAAGTTTTTATAATATTTGAAGTGTAGGTGTTTTTAATTTACCTGGTTACAAAAGTCTAAATGTCAACTACTTATAACCATTTACAAAATATTGCTTTTCCCAATGTTGGGCCGTTAATTTTTGAGGAGTTCTCCTGGTACTTCACGATATGCATTGTGACGAGCATATTGTGCTTAATAACCACATTCAAATAATCGAAGCGGAACACATGAAATACTTATTATTCTTACTTATATATTGAGTAGTTCCAGTGGCCATCTGTGGTCTTCATCATCAGGTCCACTTCACAAATGGTGCTTATCGAATGCAACTACACAAGTTACTATAAAAAATACTCAAATCACTATAGGTCTGCCTATAATATTTGAAGAGTTCCCTCGATTTCTCCAAGATCCCATCATCAGATCCTGATTTGGTGACAATAGGACCAACTTCAGAGTATACCCTTTCAAACAAAAAAAGAATTTTCCAAATCGGTTCAGCCGTCTTCGAGTTATGAGGTAACATACATAACAAAAAAAAAGGTTTAGACGAATTGAGAACCTCCTCCTTTTTTTGAAGTCGGTTAATAAGACAATGGCCGAATCATACTGTTATTGAAATTAACATTGAGTGGCCTTGACTCATCTGCATTCTGTATAGAACCTTCTTTGGCCCGAAGTGTATGAGTAGATTAAGCTTGATAGTATTGTGAGTAAGCATGCAGTTTCTTGACACTTTTTCTACATAGGAAATGAGTAATCTCGAACCATTCATTAGCTTCTGACGTTTTATAAGTGCAGTTCAGTAAAACACCACTCTTTAGTCAAATCCATAGAAAGCCCTACTACATGTAGTTTCTGAGATTTCGTGATTAATTAGTAAGTGGTATTTCGCTTTTATATATATAGAAGATAGAAGATTATAAGAGCTATGTGGAATAATAATTTATACTGTTTAGAGATTAATATTAGAAGTTTTCTCATTACAGAGAACCACAACCGGTGAATGTGGTAGCAGTAGCAGTGAGCATATGTTGCATTGCCGCACTTCTGCTCCCAACACAGCCGGAACAAGTAATGAAATCCCAATGGCCTGATTGGCTACACATTGGCTCCAACCTTAAACTTGTATTCTCCTTTGTACTTGGGCTCGTTTGTATGCTTGTTTTAAGACCATAGAGTTTATGCTGTGAAGTTTTTACTGTGAAGTTTTATTGCTATTATTAAATTCAGTCAGTATCACAATTGGTCATACAAAGTGCTATTGTGAAGAAAATTGCTCAGCTAAAATATACTCTTGCGAACTAGTATGGGGTGGAAATATGTATTATGCGAACTAAAGCCGTTAGGATCAAATATTCTTACTTAGGTATGGCAAAATCTTAAATTATCATCTTATAACTTTTATTTTTTGCATGTGCCCCAAAAAGGTTCAAAAATATTCATAGATATTAATATTCCTAGTATTGCCCCACACCACTTTCTATTAAAGGATCGCAATAAAATTTCGTAGTATGAAACTCCTTTAGAATAATAATTAGACCATTTATAAACCATGACCACAAAAGTACTTTGTAAAAAGCTGATTTGGATCTTATGAATTTTATTGTCTGTAAAAAATACACAGAGAGATAATAGTACATTGTTCACCGAGAGGAGAAAGTGACCGATTACCGTCGAGGGTGTCGTTTGAAGCCCGAGCCGTAGGCGAGGGCTTTAAAACACCCGAGATCGGGAATCGCACTTTCTCTCGAGTGATACATAGTGCTTTATACTACACCTACGAGGAAAATAAAAAACTAAATCTTTACTAATTGAAATTGTTGCAGTTAGTGAAGCTTAATGTAACACTGTTTTCACAAATGGCGCCAATGGCGTCTGCAATTTTCACATGTTCTTTTTTCAAATTGTTTATCCTGCCGCCGCAGGGTCGCACTGCCAGCCCGACACCATCCAACACACAGCTAGTGGCCAGTGTCATTTTGCGAACTTGGAGATAAAAACTAGTGTCCGACCGAAAGTTCGGTTTCGGTTTCGGTTTCGGCCAAGTTTCGGCCAAAAATCAAGTTTCGGCGGCAGTTTCGGTTTCGGCCAAAATTGGCCGAAACTTTTGCCGAAACCGAAACTGATTTCGGAAGTTGTCGTGCATGCTTGCCTAACTTTGTTTCTCGCGGCAACGCTTTGGCGGACGCTGGCGGCCCTGTTCGGGAATTGTCGTGCACCGTTCGGATAGCTCTCTAGCAACACAACTTAGTCAGTGCGCCCGACGCAAACATACTTTAGAGGTTATGTTTTGATGGAACTGTTTACATGTAAGTTTTTGTTTCGTTTCTGTACTTGAATCTTACTTCTTATCTTACTATCTTACTAATATTATAAATGCGAAAGTTTGTGAGGATGGATGGATGTTTGTTACTCTTTCACGCAAAAACTACTGAACGGATCTGAATGAAATTTGGTAAGTAGATAGTTGACATTCTGGAATAACACATAGGCTACTTTTTATCCCGAAATTCCCACGGGATCGGGATTTGCGCGGGAAAACCTTCCCATGCGTACGAAGTCGCGGGCAGAAGCTTGTGATTTATATAGTTAAATATTGAGTCAGTAACTTTTTTTGCTGTTATTAACAAATCAAGTCACATGTAAAAAAGAGATTGTAAGATTGTAATAAGATTTCAAAATACCAATACTTAGTATTAAATGAAACAGTAACAATTAGTGATTTGATTATTGATAACTGATAAACATTTTGCTATGAGAACTTAATTTGAAAAAATAATATAAATATTATTAATATTTTTTATATTGTATTAAGTAAATAAATGATTACAACAAAATTAATATACTGTGTTTCCATTTCATGTTCTAATTAATGCAGAATAATGGGTAAAATGCACCAAATTTCAGTATTTTAAGGAATTTTATACTTGACCACGTGAGTTTCGGTTTCGGTTTCGGTTTCGGCCGAAACTGAAGCCGCGGCCGAAAGTTCGGTTTCGGTTTCGGTTTCGGCCGGAAAACCAGTTTCGGTCGGACTCTAATAAAAACTCACTGTAAAAACTTTTTGGCTTTTGATATTTAGGTTACCGGCGCATAGTCTTACCCAAAATTAAAAAAGAAAAACCACGTAAGAAATGGATTTTCATACACTTTTCTCTCCCGCTCAGATGCGTTTTCTCCCCGCATATTTGTTCGATATGCAATGACGTACTTTCTACCGTAAATATGATAAAGTATCAAGGTACTTTCCAAGCAGGTGTAGTATAAACAATTTTTTCGTGCAGCTGCAATTAACATAAGTATATTATAAGTACCTACTGAAGATTTTACTAAATTGTCCTGTTAAATATGTCACATTCAGTTTTTTTTTTTAATTTAAGTGGGCAAATTAATATTCTATTAAGCAGATTCTTAATTTAAATTTCATCAAGTGAATTTTGTTAACCAGTTGGTGCACAGACGCCAAAGTTCTGTTTTTTAAATATGGCTTTTATTGACATGAGTTATGTTTATTTGGCGTATTCTATTAAATTATTAAGGCTATTAAGTTACTATCGTAATTGAAATAACATTGAAGTTTACTTAATAATTTTTTAATGCTTTTTTTATTTGGCTTTTGAGTGATTCTATTTTGTCAGGGTCATATAGTGACGGCAGCGTGATGTTACCATGTTTGTTCTATGGTGTAATCATTTGAATTGCGTGACAACAATGCAAGCAAAGTTCATTCAAACAGTTATTGCAGAATGGTCAAGTGCTATTATAAATATAGGTACTTGTTGAATCTGTTCATTTCACGTTTGAGTTTTCCAATTTGTGATAGGTGTTTGGTGCATAAATTATGATTGAAGGGTGATATTTTTTTTTATATAGGTGTTAATATTTTTAATTTATATATTTTGGTTTGGTGTTTTAGTTTCAAATTGTAATTAAATGGTCGTACCTTGCTTTTAAAGCTAACTATGATAAGTCAAATAATTTAAGTTGAATTCTTGTAAGGTTTTTTTGATTATGTGTGTTCAAATTGTGTGTTTAGTTGTACAGTGTCGTTTCTTAGACATGCTAGCCTTGTTATTGTGTAAATAGTTAATGTAGTTAATATCTACATTATTATTGATGTAAAATACCAATGTACAGATTCCCAATACATTATACACTGTATTATCTTAGTAATAAAGACTAAGCATTTTTTGTAAATAATGACTAAATTTTACCAATGCCTATGCAGTATGTACCTATTTCTTAATAAACCCCCTGTGATTTGGGACCACCTGCTGTGAAAATGTTCATGCCAAATATATCTACAAATCAAATCAAAACATTGTGTTTCTTTTGAAAATCTTCAATAACTAAATACAGTACAAAATCCAAAGAGAATTTTCTCAATTCAGCAGGCCGTAAGTAAAACGTATTGAATGAGCGTTATTCTAATGTTCCCTACATTCCATAGCGAGTTTACATCTCTGCAAGTTGAAAAACGTCGGCAACATAATATGTAGGTACAGCTTATGTAAGTTGTACATCTTGGGTGTTGGGACTTGGATTGTATGTAGAGTGGCACCAAGCTACTGAGCGCGTACGTAAACCGCCGAAATAACTTCAGTGGGTAGTGTGCACGACTGCACAATACTGAGACTAAACTTACTATCAGGCGAAATCGATATCAAGAGTTGGCTCAAACGTAAAAAAAACTATAAATTATTTTTCTTGTTTCCATTGTGAAGAGGGTTTTATACATAACTTTATTGAAAGAGCTAGGATTAAACAAGAAACGGTGAAATAATTAGGTAAGATAAAGATTGCAAATAAGACATCAATATGTTTTTGTAACTGTTTATTTACTACCAGAGTTCATAGTGATTACAAATAAATTCCTTGTGTGAATTGAGCAAATGCGCTAGCTGGCTATTTATGCTGCTATATCTAAAGTGTAGATAAAAATATATACTAGGACTATTTAAAAATTGTTAAACCTGTAACAATATGTATTTTGTTTGAAATGTAATTATGTATACACAGCGAAAGTTCCAGGTCGACTAGTTTACGTACTTACTGAAAGTTATACAGAATGGAATCAGGCGTTACTTTGCGGAAATCCATACCAAAATAATAAGACAGAAAGATATATTTTTTAAAGAGAACTAATCATGTGGGTAGAATCCACATTACTAGCAATCTCGTTAACCCCTCCTATTAAGCATATTCAATGCTTGTGTCTGGAGTGGGTTCACGGCAATAGTGTAATTTGTGGGGTTCGAACCTGCGACCTCTCGATCACAAGTCCGACACCTTAGCCATTAGGCTATTGGCGCCTAATTAGTTTGTAATATATGTTGTGGATGTGCGCTGCATAAAAAATTAGTGCGTGTTATACTTATAGAAAAAAAAAAACCATTCTTGCAGGAGCAATGATATTCCAGCAGGAAAATACAAAACGAACTATCGAAGAGAGGAATATTGTGCATGGGTTGAGAGTAGTGATGCAACGAATACGAATACTCGTATTCGCCGAATAGTAGACATTTACCGAATATTCGTATTCGGCGAAAACTAATACGATTATTTAAAAACTAATATTTTTGTACGCAACTCTGTTAACTGCAGATTTGAAAAATTTCCAAGTCTGAAAAAACTCGCCCAAAAATATTTTTCACTTAAGCCATGTACAGTCGCCTCGGAAAGACTTTTTTCAACGGCTGAGAACTCCCAGACTGAAAAAAGAAATCGCCTAAAACCAGAAAATCTACAAATTTTATATTTTTTAAATAAAAATTTACCTGTTGTAATTTATTATTATTAGAAGAGTTTCATTCATCAAATAAATAAGTCTTTTATTACCCTGGCGAGATATTCGTATGCGTATTCACCGAATAGTAGGTTTGATATTTGAATTCGTATTCGTATTCGTAAAAGTAGTATTCGTTGCATCACTAGTTGAGAGCTTAGGTAGGTTGAGCTAGAATGTGCGCTGAAGATAAAATTAGTGCGGTAGTTTTTTTTAAGAGAACTAGTAATGTGGGTAGAATTTACATAACTAGCAATACAAACAAACATATTTAAATTAGTTGGAGGGGATGATTATCCCCGTGGGTCTGGAGTGAGGATTACTCATTAATAATACGTTGTACTCATATCGCTTTAGGAGTTACTTTATTGATAGTATAGGGTAATGGACACTAAGTTTGAATGTTAAGTATTACAAAAATATTATTTTTGTGCACTCATTTTCTATATAAACGCTAACTGTCCCGAATTTCATACTCCTCCTTCCATGTTATTTTTCATAAAAAGGGGTTCAAAGCTTTTGTTTTAAGCAATAAAATTCACTTTAAGCTATATTTTTAGTACGGATTAAATAACACGTTTACACGTTATTTTTTTTCGTAAATTTAAACCTAGATGAGGCCGGCGTTTCCTAACTAACTACCCTCAGCAAAAAATTTCAGTAAGTATACTGAAATTTTAAAAGCTTTGGAACTTACGCTAGTATACAAAGTAACAAATTAAAAAAAAAAAAAAAGTAAAAACATAAAAATTCACAGTAAAAACATATTAGGTACATAAAAGAAAAAAAAAATAGATGTTAAGAATACCTGTGGTAAGATTGAATTTTAAAACTTATGGACTACCCCTACTAGTAAACATGTCGGTAAATTGTTCCTAACATTTGATTATTCTATTTACCTACTGTAAAACATATAAAAGAAATGAAATCAGTCGATAATCAAGTTAAAAAAAATCACCTGATCAACTTTCTTTTATAATTCGCATTACCTAATAACGATATTAGTACCTACTCTATTCGATTTCAATCAAATTCCTTTGTTTTGCTGTGATATGACGTTTACAGCAACGAATCGAGATTGCATTTTGAACTTTATTTATATTGTCATACAACACGTATACATACAGCACGGTAACATAATTATGTCCTTCACATCTTATTTTTTTTTCAGATTTTTTTTGACGCGGTGATTGATCACCTCGTGAAAAACAATCTCACTTACCATTTGTCATCATAACCCCTACCCAGAGCCGGATTAACCCTGTCAGATGCCCTAAGGCAATGGCATTCTCGGGGCCCCTTTTCTTACTTTGACTGACCAAATCGTGTGTGAACTGAGGAAACGCACATTAAGGGCTGTGGTTTTTAATATATTTGTTTACTTATTCCCAGATTTGTTCTAAAATTGTTTTAATTCTACTACTAAATCTAACGATTTGTATTTTGTGAGATAGCAGTGAGGTCCCTAAGTTCACACGCACATCAAATTCTCGTTCGAAGAAACATGTTTTCTTGGTGCGTGCACTGGGCCTGGGCCCCTAGTTGATGCGGGCCCCTAAGCAGTTGCCTACTCCGCCTAATGGTTAATCCGGCCCTGCCCCTACCATATGGTTAGCAACGAAAGACGATCAATTCTCAAAATTAATAATCATAATAGTTCAACCGATTTCGGTCACGGCGATCCATCTCATCATTCATTAGCCATCTGCGCAGTAGATATTATAGTGTACAAGTATATGCGGTGCACTCTCTTTTCTTTTACTCTCATAGCCCGATGGGACGGAAGTTCGACACGACCGGAGGGAGATCAAGCGCAAAACCGACGACTTAACGTGTTTTCCGAGGCATGGCCAACTTCCAAACTCTGGGCTACTACTGAGAAATTTCTATTAGAAAAACTTAACAGCATTTTTTACCCGACTAGGGAATTGTACCCGAGACGTTTTGATCAGCAGTCGCACTATCGACCATCGAGTCAGATAAATTACCTACCTATTATGTGAATTGACATAAGTAAATAGTTTGATAAACTGCTTTGCAACATTTCACGTAACCGTTCAGAGTGTGTAAAGATTTTTTATCTGTTTATTTTTTAAAGCCTGCAATACATGTTCTCCGAGCGTTGTCGAGTGAAGGCCAATACCAACATGTAGACGGTATATTTGCCTTGTCTTGCTATCGCTCGGTGACACTTGCCTAGTTGGTCAAGTGAAGGCCAGCGCCAACGTGTATAGAGCTCATTTGGTGCAACTTGTCTTCGCTCGCCGTTGCTCGTGATCACTTCCCTCACTTCGGATCAGTGTCGGTTTTTGTTCATAAATCAAAGGCGCTCGCCTGCGCTCGGCCAACGTGTGGGCAGCTCTACAGACCCTCTTCTACATTGGTCGTCTGCATTGGCGTTCGACGAACTTGTCGAACGGCTGGACATTATTTCTTGCCTTGCATCTATTTGCCAACGCTCGCGTTGGCCTACGCTCGGCCAACATGTATTAAAGGCTTAATAAATGTTGAATTCGAGTATTGATTGAACTGAAATATCTTTCGTTGCTGGCTGTAACTACATTAACAGTAAATTCACATTCACAGAAAATTTAAGTACAAGTTAATAACTTTAAAAGTTCAAAGTTTTAGACAATCATGTCCCATTATAATAACATACTAACGTATATACCTATGTATAGATGTAATTGAACTACTATAAATAACTATAGGACTTCTATGGACAGAAATCGTTCAATCCCTCAACAAGAATATCACAATATTTTTAATATATTATTATTGCTTTACTTTGATTGAAATGACAATAGGAACGTTAGTAGTATGGTTGAGATAAAATTTTGGTCTCCTTATGGCTAGTAATGCGGTAAAAGCAGATTTAGAAAGGAGTTGGTTTTAATGTCGGTAGTCATGTTTGTCTATTATAACTGCCGGGATGGCACTGACTGCTATTATACTCAGTTAATAATTCAGTTCATTAATTTAGTTAAAGCCTGAAGTTTGAATAGTTTCTGTTAGGGCTTATAGAAAATTAACTGAGTGTCCCTTCGGATGATAAAAGTGTAATGTTGCCATGAATGATAACTGCGGTTTAACAATTCATCGTTATTTCAATGGACGAAATTGCCCCAAGACAAATTTTTCAACCAATAATTAACCTCCTTTCCAAATCTTCCATTTTTTGCATCAATAGATGGTTCTATTTTGATTGGATCTAAATCTTAAATAATTCTATTAATCTATGGCGTCAGAATCTATTTAGGTCAAGCTATGTTTGAAATCAAGTCTATACTTTATTATATTGAGAACAAATCCTAATATTCTAGCATACTAACTCACTACTTATTTTAAAGTGGTCTTAAAAATTCAGGTAATTAAAGCGAAATTGAACAAGTGATATGAGTAATCTTTGAGTCTATTCGATTTGGTATTCAACAATATTTAAGCTTACTTAGATAACTGCATTTTGGTCATTTTTTATGGCAGCGTAAAATTCGAGACTGCAGACAGGCTCTACCCCACTCTTTTCTTTCTAGTGGCTCCAAGACTCCCATTGGTTTGCTGTGCCGCGAGAGTCTTGATTAACATGCCCAGCCAACCAGCAAAACATCTCTAAGCGAGCTTACTGTAACAAGGGCTTCACAGTCACAGCCATTCCTGTATGACATATGTATATTGCTGGTCCAGTGGTGGGAACAATAAAATCTGACCAAATATATCATCTAAGTGAACAGCAAAGTAGATAGTTTTTGTTTTCCTTTTGTTAAATACCAAAACAAATAGGCATTATCATAATGATATGCTACAAGTCAACCATGATATGGGTAAACAGTGGATGAAGGACGGTAGCGACCTCTGTGTATTTAAGTGAGCTTAAGCCATCCATAGCCATCCGTTCCTTGGTATAACTTAATACCTTTCTTCTTTGGTTCCTGAAATTAGAAAGTCAAGTATTTAAGTATTTGGCATTTTCGATCCAAAATTTATAAATCAGTTATATAAATTCATTTTGTTTTCGATAGATAACATGGAAAAAATTGTATAGAGATAAAAAATAATAGAAGTCTCTTCAATTAATCACGCTACAATAGCAGTTTGATTTATTCATACAAAGTACATACTACTACTTTTATCCTGGAATATACTAAAGTAGATTCTGCCTGCGGATTCAATAGCGTAAAAAGTTTTATCAAGGAAAAATGAAACCTATCTCACTCAAGAACAATGTACTTTTCTGTTGGTGAAATAATTTCCAAAAATGGTACAGTAGTTTTTGGGTTTATTAGTTACAAACATTAAAAAATACAAAGCTTTTCTCTTTATAATATTAGTATAGATTACTATGGTAATTTAAACGTCTTTAACACAGCAAACATGTTGTGAATTCTTATATAATAATACTTACGTTTTCCTTTCAGCATTGGATGAGACCATATGATAACGACTAGTATCTGGTTGAAACCGACATAGCTTTAGATTATTAGCTTCTAACCGAGAGTACAAGTCATCATCTTCCCCGCCCATGCCATAGAATTCATTGCTCATTCCATTTATAGCTTTAAATTGCTTAGATACAATTGCTATTGCTCCACCAAATAGGTTTAAATATGGCAGGACAAATCTGAAATTTTCGTTTGTTGATTTAGAAAGGAATGATATTGGTAAAGTATAAAAAAAACATGTAGCAATATAGTAAATGTGGAAAAGCAAATTTTTACATTGAAAAAATACCTTCATCTGTTATCTACTTAACAAAAAGATAACCAAGAGTTATAAAATAATAATAATGTGCTTTTAATAATCAGCGTAAATTTTTCTTCGCTGTTTCAACCAAAACCATTGCTGCAATGTGCTCAACTAAAAAAAGAATTAAATAAATAATTTTAAAAATAATTGAGATTAATTTAGATAGATAGAATAGGATATTTTATTGCACCAATAATTGAATCGACTTAAATAACAATATTATAAATAAAATTGGTTACAATGGCGGTCTTATCCCTGAGAGCGATATCTTCCAGACAACCTTTGTAAGGACTTTACGAGCTTTAATTAAAATGGGGAGGGCTATATTAGTGTACTACTGTACAAAAATTCACCAATAACGGAAAAACTAATAAAAATACAACACATAAGTACGTAAAATAAATAAATCGATGCCTCCCATGTACGTTGTTGTAACCCATAAATTGCAATATTACAGGAGAGTGTTTCAAAGATACTAATAGCAATAAAAACTACATTTTTCAATTAATCTTTATACAATTCAGTTTTCAAGATTCAAGATTAATTGAAAAATGCAGTTTTTATTGCTAATAGTATCTTTGAAACTCTCTCCTGTAAAATTGCTATTTGTGGTTTACAACAACTTACATGGGAGGCATCGAAATATATAATGTGTTCTTTAACATCGTGTGGAGAAAGCAAAGGAATAATCATAAATTTGAAATAAAATGATTGGCAACCGAGCTTTTAATAAAACAGAGAGTGACTGAGCTTGTCTTACTGACACCGGCAATCCATTCCACAACCGAATGGCCTGCACCGTAAACGACTGGTCGTAAAATTTTGTGGAATGCGTAGGAATCAAAAGTCTCAAATTCTCTGATGATCTCAAATCTCTAACATGTGTGTCATGAAGGAACTTAAAACGTTCTTTGAGGTAAAAGGGAGTCGTCGGATTGAAAAGAATACTGTAGAGTAATGATAAAATATGTGCCTTCCGGCGAAGGCGGATAGGCAGCCACTTGAGCTTAGTGCGAAACTCAGAAACATGATCATATTTGCGCAAACCAAATATGAATCTGATACAAAAATTTTGGAGTCGCTCAAGCTTATCTAGCTGCACTTCAGTTAGATCTGGATAACTTGCATCAGCATAGTCAAGGATAGGGAGAAGAAGAGATTGGGCAAGCGCAGTTTTAGTAGCAGTCGGCAGGAAATTGCGCAATCTGCGTAAAGACCCCGCGGAGGCGAACAGTTTGCGGCTCACTTCTTGCAACTGGGGACCCCAAGACAAATCTTTATCAATATAAATACCAAGGTCTTTTACTGAGTCACAGTAGGGTATAACAGCTCCATCAAAAATGATTTGGGGAAGGGTCGTCCAGTCAATTTTGGAACGTAGGTCTTCGCAGGATTAACCTTAAAACCATGATCCAAACTCCAATCAGAAATACGCGTTAAATCTTTATTCACTGTCTTCACCGCCTCAGACAAATCTTCAACGGGAGCTTGCGAATAAATTTGCAGATCGTCAGCATAAAGGTGGTAGGATGAGAGAAGTTCATTTGAAATAGAATTTATAAATATGGCGCAAAGAAGAGGAGAGAGAATGCCCCTGTGGTACGCCAGCAGCATGTACCATGTGCAGTATTGCACCATGAAGACAACGAACCTTCAATGCAAATACGTTGTCGGCGGCCACACAGTTAACTACGAAACCAATCAATAGCTGTTGGAGATATGTTAAGAGAGAGAGAGAGACAAGGAGAGGAAGACAAGAGAAGAGAGAGAGAGAGAGAGCAAGACATCAAAATCAACAGTGTTAAAAGCATTACTGAAATCAAGTAAGGAAAGGGCCATCAATTTCTTATTGTCCATACCCAATCTTATATCATCTGTAATGTTAACAAGAGCTGTGGTAGTGCTATACCCTGGACGAAACCCGGATTGGTAAAAATTAAGGAGTCTGTTTCTACAGAGGAAAGAACTAAGCTGACTAAGAATAAGGCGTTCTAGGACTTTGGATAGAAACGGTAAAATGGAAATGGGACGGAACTCAGAGAAAGAAACAGGATTACATTTTTTTGGAAGTGGGGTTACATGAGCTTCTTTCCATGCAGATGGAAAAACACCAGAGGATACGGAATGATTAAGGATATGGCAGATGACAGGAAGGATTTCGTCCAAAATAGGGAGTATCATCTTGCGACTTACACAGTCACTACC
Source organism: Tholera decimalis (assembly GCA_943138885.2). Lineage (NCBI taxonomy): Eukaryota > Metazoa > Arthropoda > Insecta > Lepidoptera > Noctuidae > Tholera > Tholera decimalis. Next base: position 21,171,054 of record OW964559.2, read on the forward strand.
AACAGCATTTGACGTGATTGATAAAATACTCTTCTTAACATCACAACATGCAAATTGATTAAAAACAAAAAGAGAATAATCGGGAGTGGGAAGAGACGAAAGATTATCTAAAGTTTTAGCTTTAACAGCCCCATTGAAACTACAAGAGGTGGAAAAATGTTGATTGAGTAATTCAAGATCTATATATGTATATCTTTAAGAACAGACTCTTGACGTGACTTCCCAATTCCCATTGATCTAAGAAATTTCTAGGCTTTAGCTGGATCACCATTTTCAACGGACTTATGAATGTGGCGGCATTGGGCATCCCTACAAACCAAGCACATCATACAACTTGAAGAGATTGGAATTAAGGAGGTTAATTTTTTCATCAATCGAGTCTGCATGAACAAACTCAGACCAGTCAATATTTCTAGCATCTTCCTGAAGACCTTCCAAGTCCATTCCACCAAAACTGCGCTGAAGAATACTTTTAGGTTTAGTCTTAGGAGGGCGAATTTTGTAGGAAAGGAAAATCAAGTTGTGGTAGGAGAAAGCGTCAGCTGAACATTGCCCATGCTTAGCGACGTGTTGTGTGGAGGAAACAAAGATGAGGTCAAGTAAATTATTGTTTTACAAATAATGTAAACATTTAAATTCTCACCTAAACTTATTGATGCTAGAGGACATATGCCTGGGCCTCTCAGTACATGCATACAAGTTTGCAGGCCTTAACGGTAACAGGTCCACATCATGAAGTATCAGACATGGGTATCCTGCTTTCATAGCAGCTACCGCCCCAATGTTCATGAGCTTGGCTCTGTTAAAAGGGCGAGAGTCCACTTGTTCAACAACATATATCCTGTAGTGGATATGTTGGCGATGAAAGTATGTATGCATATATACTAAGAATCCTCGTAACAGTTCAGCTCTATCCCTATAAAAAAAAAAACAAAATTATAAATTTAGAACGGTGCCCATATCATGAAAATTCTGACAAATTAAAGAGGTGGGATTTTTTTTACCTGTATGGGACAATAATAGCCGTGCTGTACTTGGGCTTACAATCACAGGGAGCATATTCCCCACCTTCCTTTATCCTATGGCCCTCTATCAAGTCTCCGTCAACTAAACTAATGGACAGAGTAGTTTCATCGTGTATAATGTCGTAATAATCACAGTCAAGTACAGCGGTACTAGTAAAATTGTCAGTGGTCGCTTCATGAAGGCTACGAATAATGTCATTTTTCTCAATATACTCATAAGAACGTCGGGCGTTCATATCGGGGTGCAGCAAAATTATCAACGTAATGATGATCACACCACAGTAAATTATCTTCTTTTTATAAGCATGACGCATTTTTAATAAATAAAATATATTTTTATCGTAACCTCACTAGGCTATGAAAATAATTAAAGGCAGAAAAGCATTGAAATAACAATTAAAATTAATAAAATAAAATAATAGTGCCTTGTTTACGTTTGATCGATCGTTTTGTGTCATTTTCATTTTGACAACTTATTATTACAGCGAACAGCTGATTGTCAACGTTCAGAAACATGCATGTAAACAGCAAATCAAATCAAAGAATGCATAGAAATATAGCAAATATTTTTATTTTATCTTTCAGGTGATATATAAACGCGTAATTGGATCTAAGATTGAATATTAAAACAGTAGCTAAACATATTAACAATTTGATTTCAGTTGGTACTTGGTAGTTTTTATTGCGGCTGAGGGTAGACTTGTAAAAATATATTTCTGTTCATACTTATTTTAGGATGCTGGATATCATCAGCTTTGACCTATAAAGTAAATTAATATATAAAAACTAAACAAGTGAAAAATTTATGTGAACAAAAAGTTTTAACGGAAGTTTTTATCAAAATAACAAGATGCCGTTTGAAGAAGACGAAAAAACAATTATTGTCACTGATACGTCAGAAGCTGAAGCGTGTGAAAGGAGAGAATCTTGTGATAACTCAGTAGAATTAATAAGGAAATGCTCTCAACAGGACACGATAAACACGTCATGGGGCCGTAGTTACGTTACATCGTTTGATAACAAAGACAAAGATTACAATAAGACTCCTCCATTTGTGAGCATTATGGCTAGTGACGACCCCAGTTCCACGCTGGGGAATTCAACGAACAGTTCTACTCAAACGGAACCCTTTGTGACTCTGCCAGTTAACTGTAGCTTTGTTGACGTTAGCGTTTCATTCAGCAACAATTATAATTTAGCAGGCAAAATATCTAACGAAACTACCGAGCAGTGTTTAGGATTTAAACGCAGTAGACGTAACTCTAGCGATGGAGATCACAAGGAACTACGACCTTGGAAAAAACAGTGTTCAGATTCGTGTTCCTCCAGCATATCAGATCTGACGGACGCTCGACCAGAGCTTGGACCTACTTCATGTCTTTCCAGTAATTCAGATGTGTCGTTCAAGTCAATCAACAGCAACCATTCATATAAAGTTAGAAAAAGACGAATGAAATCCGAATCAAACTTGTTTAGAGACGCTCTGCAAAAGTCACGTAAAAGCACTAGTTTCAGCAAACATCATGAAAATACGACGTTAGGTAATGTTCACCGACGACTCTATTAACTAACGAAATATTTCTATATTATTTAGGTTTCTCCACTTTATTTTTACTTCCTGAATAAAGGAAAGAACTTAATGGGCAACTCAATCATAGGAAATCATTTGGACGTCATCGTCACTTGCAAAAACTGTACGTGCATACTTATACATATTTGGATTAATTTCTGCGAGTGACGTAATCCAATCGCGCCTCCAATACGTAGCTATTTACATATATATAACATTGTTCAATGAATGCCTAAACCCATACTAATGTTATAAATACGAAAGTGTGTTTGTTTGTCCTTTTTAGGGTTCCGTAGCCGAATGGCAAAAAACGGAACCCTTATAGTTTCGATAATTATGTCTGTCCGTCTGTCTGTCTGTCTGTCTGTCTGTCTGTCTGTCCGTCCGTCCGTATGTCACAGCCATTTTATTCCGAAACTATTAAGACTATACATGTGAAACTTAGTAGGTAGATGTATTCTGTGAACCGCTTTCCGATTTTAAGAAAAAAATTAAAAAATATTTAAAATAAAGGGGGGTCCCCATACATGGAACTAGAACTAAAAATATTTTCTTTCATGAATTCTATGCGTGTGTGGTATCTATAGACAGGTCTTTAAAAATGATATAAGGGTTTCTAAAACTACTTTTTCATGAAGTCAATCCTTTAAAAGATATAAGCTTCCAAAGTGGTAAAATGTGTCCCCCCCCCCTCTAACTTCTATAATATTGGAGTGAAAAATCTAAAATAAATATATGTCTGTAGATCTTAATGTAAACTTTCAACCAAAATTGGTTTGAACAAAATCGACTCAGCAGTTTTTGAGATACAACATATTTTCTAAAACCGCAAATATAACTTTGTAATTCATACAAACACTATGAAAAACAAAGTTATTTAGCGTAGTTGTAAAAATGTAAATAAGCTAGTTTTAAGAAATTTTTAAGGGTTTTTTTTATTGTGCAAATAAATATACATATTATATTATATTATTATAGTAACTACGGAACCCTTCATGGGCGAGTCTGACTCGCATTTGGCCAATTTTTTTCATCTCAAAACGGAGCAACTGCAATGTTTGATGAAAAAGATAGTTGAAATCACTCCTTCAACTATCTTTTTCATCAAACATTTTTTTAGCGAAAAATAAATGGCCTGTGTCACTACACAGTGACACAGGCCATTTATTTTTCACTATAAAATGGGAGTGAAACAACGGGCAGACGCTAGTGATAAGTCAGTAGCTAATCATTAGCCATTGCTTACGATAGCTTAAGTTATTGAGGTGTAAATGTAAACATGAAGACGTTAAATAATTTATTACTGGGGTTATATAAAAGTGAAAAAGACATGATCAATATCCCAAAGAAAAGCCTGGACGGTAGTGAACTACTGAGTGTAAGGTACTCACGTACCTACTGTACAGACAAGTAAATCCACGTGCTACTATTACTAAGACGTCGTTCTTGTAATTTATTGTATACAACTTGTCCAGGGGTTAGTTTAAACTTGAACTTGTTATCTCCATCGATAACTTTTTTATTACAAACATCTCGACTCAGTCAGCTGCTAATATAGTTGTGACATCATCGTCGCGCGCGCATCTCGGCATTCAAGTTTAGCTTTAACGGTCTAATCGAGACCACAGGCAGGACAATTCAACCGCATTTTTAAAACAACTTTGGATCAGTCTGCGTGTTTATAGACAAGTGTCAACTTGAGTGGGACCTAGTTTATTTGAAAACTTGTTTGGTGTGATGGGTGCTCTCACACAAAACAGCATAAAGGTTGAATTAGAGATTGAGTGTGCTCTAGATACGGGACAGTTGAGTGATATGGAGTGGTTCATGTTGTCAGGTGGGACACCGCGGAAGGAAAGAAGTCATCGACGGAACAGCAGGCCTAAAGCTTGGAAGATTGTGGACCTGTGCGCGTGGATCGGCAGAAAGGTAGTTCATCACCTAACTTTTTAACTTTTTTGTTCAAAGCCGTAATAACAATGAATAAAGAAATAACAGTAAAGGAATTAAAGCACCGATTCTTCTAATGTTTAAACTTGTGCCATTACGTACGTTTCTAAGCACTATTCTACATATTTTCAAGTGGATCTCATTGTCCGCCTTTCTTCTTTAATCAATACTCTTCTCATAAACTTTTAAGATTACGAGCAAGCGATCTAATAAATATACACTATACACCTACTTTATTCATACTGTGTCCCTCTAGTCTGAGGTCATCAAACTTAATTTCATTGTTGTACTTAATTCTTAATTAGTATCTACCGTGAGAGCGACAAACTGTCTGAATAAACAGTTAATAAAATATATCCTTACTTCTTACTAAAATGCGAAAGTATATAATTATATATATTTAGTACTAGTAGTTTCGGAGATTTGGTGATTAATCAGTGAGTGGTATTTTGCTTTTATGTTTGTTACTCTTTCACGCAATAACTGCTAAACGGATTTGAATGAAATTTGGTGCCTAGATAGTTGATACATACTGGAATCACACATGGGCTCATTTTTATCCCGGAATTACCACGGGATTGAGATTTACACGGGATATAGCTAGTGTTTAATAATCCTGCGAAGCCGTCTGTCGAATGCTCTCTAGGCTTACCCTATGTTCTTTAGGTGAGTGTGGTTTGTTTGAGCTTCTGAAACAACCACGTTTTTGTGGTAACATACTCTAGGTCTATTTGCGGGAAAATCTCCGAAACGCACCATGCGCTCGCGTTTTACCCATAACAAACCATCGCGTTACTAATAAATACGCTTTGGTTTCTAATTGAGGATTTCATTGCCTCATAGTTTTTCTACTACTTTCAGGGCTACCAATCAATCACCGGCTTGTACTCTGACATACTACGCGAGCCTCTAGTTCACCATGAAAATAATAACAATTCTGATGAGCTGCGGGAGCTGAGGAGGTTCTTAGAACAAGTGGATAAGAAGCAAGAGCGACTAGCGCAGGAAAATGAGAGTTTAAAAGAAGGAATGAAAATGATGATGGACAAGATCGAACAACTCGAGGGTAAGCTCAGGTAAACCTTCCCCATCGGTGTTATTCATATTTGAGTTAGGATTCCATTTAAGGCCAGATATGTCGCATTTTGTGTTAATTAATATTGGATAGTGTTGCCCAAATGAGAGTCTCGCAAGAGTCTTCAAGAGTCTCAATTAAATTGATTCATTTGGTTGGCCTATGTCAATTCAAGCTCAAAATGTACCTACTCTGTTACATTGTTCTGAGATCTCAACTACCGTTTAATAAATAGCAATAGGATAATCGCTAATTGCAAGACTCTTGCAAGACTCTCGTTTGGGCAACACTAATATTGGACCAATATCAATGGTATGGACTCTAAAAGAGACGTGACCTGTGAGTTTGTTTTGGTGTTTCTTCTCAGAGTAGCCAGTTATGAAACACCGACCTCATCTAGCTAAACTTAAAATGCAAATAAAACATGACGTGTAAAAATGCTATTTATAACTAATTTATAAATATTTAATTTAATTTAATTTCAATCGTCGTTGGTAATAAATAAAATCTGTGGGTGGTTTTTTACAGAATGCGCGATAGTCCGTGTAAGCCTAAGTCACAAGCACCGCCTCCTCCCCCGCCACCACCACCACCACCACCACCCCCTCTCCCGCCTCCAGTGCAACCAGCCATGACTAAACTACCCGTTCGATCTCACACATTACCACGATGTGGATCTGCACCACCAGGAGCTTCTGGAAAACCCCACCTGACAATAACGCCTCAAGACATCGCAAATGTCAAATTGAGGAAGACAAGGGTACGTACTTACTTTCTTCGCTAAAACCTATTTCGCCAATTTTTGTGAAATATCTCCGATATGTTTATGTTACTATATGTTTAAATTCATGTGTGGCCAGGACTTTTGTGTGAAACCCCAATTCCTTGATATAGCTGTACATTAGACTGCCTATTCAAAGGCTACACTGCTATACTTAAAACAAATTCAAAGAATTCTCTCCGAACTGGTGGCACTGTTGCAGTATACAAACCAAATCAGATTTTTGGACTGAGTTTTTTGTTAAGGTATTAAGCATGAATGTTATTAATATAATAATCATTTTCCAGGATAATCCAGTACGCTCAAAACCTGTTATGAAGGAAAGTCAGCAGCCTTTGGTGACGCAGCAAATGCTGCAGAGCACACGTGCAAAACTGGGACGAGCCCGCCCCATCGCCGCGTCAACCCCTAAACAACAACTTACTGAGTTAGAAAAGTGAGTCTTAAATGCAAAAATTCCGTAAGGTGTGGTATGTCTACTATTTTCGTAGTACAACTTTTTGTCTCTTAACACAATTGGCTCCCACACATCTTCCTTCAGCCTTCTGTACCGACACACCGTAAACCTAATTACAACCAATGTATAGCTTGATCTTGTGTATTTCCTCCTCCTCAGTCGTTTTCTTTATTGCTGAGAACCCGGATTTGCAGTCTGCAATCCGACGTGATAGTTTTGCATGCACTAACAAGCTCCAGGTATACATATATACTGCTGTTATTTGAGATTATTCCAATATAAAAAAGCTATTATAGTAGTTTGCCGTAACCAGTAAAAGTAATACAGAAATAGTTAACTTATTTGTTTTTATTTCTTCAGTTGCCTGTTGCAAGAAACGTCGGTGACTTCACTGTATCGACGACGAATAGCCCGCAATACATTCCGCAGTGCAGAGGAGTTGAGACCGCGGCCGTACCCAGCGTCGCGGTGTTCCCGTTCGCCCCTCTCTCCTAGATCACCTCGCGCTAATTCTTTACCACGAGTCAAACCGCCAATGTCACCTCTCAAATTCCCGAATGGCACTGGGCAAATTTCCCAATTAAATAATTGTGTATAGTAGGTAGTAGAAATTTGTTTGAAGAAAAGACTATGTTTTTGACGGATTACTGTAGTATATATCGTTGCGAATAATGCATGATTCGTAAAAATATATTCAAGTAGGCATAACTAGAATCATAACAGTTTATTTGATCGGTATTGACACTGTTTGATATTTATTTCAGTCTCAATTTATTTTGCTAGTGATTTAGGAATCGCAGGCGCATTTCACTCTTACGGCAATTGAAAGTTGAAGACTTGATGTAATTTAGTTATTTTGATTAAGATTTGATAATTCGTTGCTTGCTCTTTTTAAATCAATACTTATCCATATTATTTATTGGTTATACTTAATTATTTTACAGACAAAAATAATAATTGACATGCCTTTATTAGGCTTAGTTTGTGTTATGTACTCGAAATTAGTGAATTGTTCGTACTTTTTGAGTATTTTTTTTATATTCCTTTGAATTTTCCTCACTTTGACTTTGCATAAATGAGTTTGGACATGCATGAATGACGACCACGAATCTTTTTAATTTTGACTAGCAGTAGCAGGATAGTATTTAGTAGTTATGCAATGAAACGAAATTATTACTTACGTGATTTTATGTTATTGTACAATATTGTACCTATGAATCTGAAGTTTTAATGATTAATAAAAAAAAACCAACATATAGGTAGTTTGTTTTACTGTTTATTGTGAAATACGTAGATATGCTCCTAACATACTTAGTTATTTATTGGTTATTTATTTATTTACACTTCATGCACCAAGGCGGACTTAATGCCGTAGGCATTCTCTACCAGTCCACCAATCACCAATCTATGAATATAATAAATTTTGAGTATGAACAAAAACAAGTAACATAAATAATAGAGCAGGATACCCAGAGCCCTCAGACTCTAGGTAGAGAGAGAGAGAATTTAACAAGTGTAATTGTATGATTGTTTTTGTTAAATTCTCATAGAAATGTTTAATATCTCAATGATCGATTTATTCTTCGCCTTCTTTAAAACCCAAATTCTACTAATATAATTAAGTTTGTGTATACGAGTTTTATACAACGTGTAACGGAAAGATATATACATACCAAGGGCACGGCTTCTTTGGATGATATCAAACGATATAGGAAGGGTTTCAACTCAAAATAAAATACTCTAAAAATATTCGGTTTCAGTTTCTTAAATTGAAATCATAACAACGATTGTTGTCACCGCACTACGTAGGTCAATAACTTTCCACGTTACTTGCAAATATCACGATAAATCTCTTCTGGTATGTGCTTATTTAAATTTTAAAAGTTCGGTTTCTGGTATCAATGTATTAAAAATTCTCATTACTTCCGAACATGTAGAGATAGGATTAAAAAACCCTTCCAATACCGTTTGATATCACCCAAAGAAGCCGTGCCCTTGTAAAGTAAAGAAAAATCAAATGGTGCCAAAGTAAATGAATACCTAAAGCCAAATTCGTAATATATGCCAGCTATTCCGTATTCGAGAACAATGTGGCCAATTCAATTAAACATTACAGTACACAGTATAAAACCTGCCAAGTGTGTATCGGACCACGGTCTGTTTCAGCTATAAAATAGTACTCTGTGACGGTCTGTGTTGTGTGGGGTTCCATAGTTTACAATGCCAAGTGTGAGTTCGGGAGCTATGATACCACAGACAGATAGACACATACACAAACAGACACGTCAAACTTATAACACCCCTCTTCTTACGTCGGGGGTTAAAAAAGAAAGAAGTCGGCTGGAGCCATATCTGATAAGGTTAGGTGGTTACTCTATGGTATGTAGTTTTTTGTCAAAAATTCGTCCACTATGATGGCCTTGGCGCATTATCGTGGTGCAAAATCTGAATTTTCGTTCTACTAATTTAGGTTTTTTCGTCGAATTTGCTCTCTTAAACGCCGCATAACGCGTAAATAATATTCTCTATTTACTAAAACAACGCGGTGATGTACGTTCGGAATTCTTGTCGGAACTTCGGAAGGTCAAATAGTAAATAGATTTGATCAACATTACTTTTTCTTTTTACTTATTTCATTCCGGCCTTGTGCCCTGCTCAAGAGCGGACGTGTGCTCAAATTTCCTAAATTATTACGCCTAAAACTTAATACCATACGCGGAACTATAATCCTTAACTACACCACAAGTCAAAGTGTTTGCGCTATTTCTCGTTGCACCTCGCGTGACACCAACTACACGCGCGAGTGACCCCGCGCGACCGTCTTCACCTCTGCGAAAACAATCGTCATAGTTGCTGTCCCGCTCCATTTTGTGTATTGTGTCTTTGTGACCGGTTTGCGTAAACTCGCCGATACAGCTGTGTTTTGAAAGTGTGTTATTTATCGAGTGCACTACCTATCGCAGTCGGCTAACAGCAAATAAAACACTCTCCATTGCCGCAATGCAACGCACACCTCCATCAACGGGACCTAATAATGCCTTATCAGCATCTGATTCGGACATCCCAAAAACCGTATGCAGCGATGACAACATTAACATCCAGTCACGTTCTAAACGACCCCGTGTGGAATTCTCACCCAAGAAAGAGTTTGAGGAATACAACCAGGAGCTGTTAAACATGCTAAAAACCTGGAAGTTGGAACAGGACGGGTGCATACAAAAACTATCTGAACAGCAAACATCGGTACTGGACAGACTGGTTGCTGAGATGGCGGTTCTGAAACTACAAAACTCTTCAATACAGACCATTAACCAGGAGATTCGGGACTCAGTTGACTTCATGAACGGCAAGTTCGAGGAGATGAGACAGCAGATGGATACTTTAAGGGTGGAAAACCAGTCATATAAGAATTGCATAGCCCATCTCGAGCACAAAATTGAAGATCTCCAAATCTCATCTCGTTCTTCAGATGACAACATGAACGTCAAACTTACTACAATGGAGCTAAAGATTGAATCTCTGGAACAACAGGCTAGGCTTAATAACATCGAGATCTGCAACCTGCCTGAGAGACGTGACGAAGACCTGCTCGGGCTCGTGGAGAAAATTGGTACGGCCATAAAGTGCTCGATTCCCCGTCAAGATGTGCTGGCCGTTCACCGCGTCCCTCATGCACGTACACAGGATGGTAGCCGACCGAAAAATGTCATCGTGAAATTGTCTTCTCGCACCCTCCGTGATAATGTATTGAGTGCTTACCGTTTGTCTAAAAATATTACGTCTAACCAAATTGGAATGTCAGGTACTCCTTATAAAATGTATATTAATGAGCATCTTACTCTTTATAACAAAAAGTTATTTCGTGCATGCCGCGAGGCGGCTAGTAAACATAATATTAAGTATGTGTGGATTAGGAATGCAACTATACTTGTTAAAGCTAGCGATAATTCAAAAACCCTCGCTGTACGCAGTCACAATGACGTCAACAAGATCGCGCAGTGTAGTCTTCAAAGTGAATAGTTTTGCTCAATACTGTGTATATATTGACTACTACAACCTAAATCTAATGCTCGCTCAACCTAAACCTAATAAGTTATGTACTACTCATATTGTATGCCGTATGAATGCTGTTATTTATCCTAATCTTGTGACAGTCGTTTTTGCTATGCGTTTTTTATATTTTTGTAATTTTATTCGCCTTTTTTGTTTATATAGTGTTACCGTTAATTCACACCCAGAAGCCTTAGATAGCATAATAAGCTCGTTAGCTAATTATTCAACAAACTTATTGTTAAAACTTGTACAGTATATGTTTTTTCTATACATAACCATGCATGCAACCCGACGTTATAACGCTACCTACGACGAACGGATCCAAGTTTTTAAATGTACCCGAAACTTATTTTATTTTTTTTGCTTTATTTGTTGTTTACTCCTTACGTACTTAAATAGACACAATGCTTAACAAACACACTTTATCTTTCTTTTATCAAAACTGTAGAGGAATCCGCACTAAATTGCACACACTTTATACCAACATTCTTTCCTTGTCGTTTGACGTAATCATACTAACAGAAACATGGCTAACGCCTAACATAATGGACAAAGAATTCATTGACGACCGCTATTTGGTATTTAGGGACGATCGTGACCGTATTTCCTCTAACAAACGTGAAGGCGGGGGTGTTCTGATAGCCGTGCTGCGTGAACTCCGGCCTGTGAGGATATCAACGTGTCCCTCTCCTACTGGTATCGAGCATGTTGTGATACAAGTGCCCGCGTCGCGCCCTAACACACACCACGTTATCAGCGCTGCCTACATACCACCACGAACACAAGACGATGTATACCTATCACATCTGTTTGCATTGGAAAATATGATCACTGCGCCCTGCATCGAATCGTTTTATATAACCGGTGATTACAATCTGCCCGATATTGTATGGTCGGGCAATGGTGATCATACGGTGACTTACTCTCAAAACATAGTGAGTCGGTCTTTATTTGATTTAATTGCTATTACGAACGCTTCGCAATACAACACTATTAAAAACAATTTGGGTCGTGTCTTGGATTTATTTATTAGCAATACCGAATGCCAGTTGCAGCCTGACATTTCATTGGTCCAGCCTGATAGCCATCATCCTCCATTTTCTGTTTTGTCCTCGCTGGAGATACAACATACTCCTATGATACGTCACTCCACTATAAAATACAATTTCTTTAAAGCTAATTATCAGGAAATCAACGCAGAACTAAATAAGGCAAATTGGGATACAATGTTTCTTAATCTCTCCAGTGAACAGTGCGTAGATACATTTTACGAATATTTGTACGGCATTATCAGACTACATGTTCCATTGTCACGTCATAAATCCACTTCATTTCCGGTTTGGTTTAGCGCTTCGCTAATTAAAATATTTAAAAATAAAGAACGTGCCTGGATTAGATGGAAAAAACTACGTAACCTTTCTGATTATGAAAAATTTTCTATTCAGCGCAAACGTTTTAAACTAATCTGCGAACAGTGTTACAATAAGTACATGCAATCGGTGGAACATAGCATACCTCAAAATGTTAAGTACTTCTGGAAGTACGTTTCGAACCGTAAGAAAGATTCTGGGCTTCCGGCTACTATGCAGTTCAAAACTACATCATCCAATTGCCCAACTGAAATATGCTCGTTGTTTTCTGATTTCTTTCACTCGGTGTATGAGCCCTCAACATTTGACCCTAACACGTGGACACCCCCTCTTACCCTTCACGAGAATTCTGTATGCATTCCGGATATTTTCCTCGATATAAATGAAATATTTAAAGCACTTTCCTCTTTAGACTTAACTAAAGGGGCTGGTCCAGACGGCTTGCCGCCTTCTTTTCTAAAATACACTGCAAAAAATATATGTATTCCGCTACACTTTATATTTAATAAATGCCTCAAGGAAGGGATTTTCCCTACTATTTGGAAGAGGGCTTTTATCACACCCATTCACAAAAGTGGAGACAAAGGCAATGTTGTAAATTACCGGCCAATATCTATCTTGTCCACCTTGTCTAAGCTTTTTGAAGGTCTAGTGCACGGTCACCTATATCCACAATTAAATCACATTATTATACCAGAACAACATGGTTTTGTGAAATCGAGATCCACTATAACTAATTTAATGGTGTTTACCCAATATCTTTTTGAAAACATGGATATGCGCACGCAGGTTGATGCTGTGTACACTGATTTCCAGAAGGCTTTTGATAAGGTGGACCACAAATTACTTCTCGATAAAATCGCCTTCAATGGCATAAGAGGCAACTTACTCAGATGGTTTGCATCGTATATATTTCAACGAACTCAAAAAGTGGTCGTCAATGGATTCGAGTCTGATTATGTGGTTGTTGAGTCGGGTGTGCCCCAAGGATCTGTTTTAGGCCCTTTGCTTTTTATTTTATTCATAAATGACATAAAATCATGTATACTCAACTCTGAATTTCTTATGTATGCCGATGACATCAAAATTTATAAGGCTTGCACGAATATTCAGGATTGCTTGCTGCTACAAGAGGATTTACTCAGACTTTCACATTACTGTGTAGTCAATAAACTTCATCTTAGTCTTCCAAAATGTTATTTCATATCCTTTACTAAAAACATTAAAACTATTGACTTCCAATACATGTTAAATAACAAAACAATGAATAAAACAATCTGCATACGTGATCTTGGAGTACAACTGGATCATAAATTACATTTAGATATCCACATAAACAACATAATTAACAGGGCCTTTCGGATGTATGGTTTTGTCATGCGATCTTGCAAGGATTTCAAAAAACCTTCTACTTTGTTATTTTTGTATAAAGCTTTAGTTCGCTCACAATTGGAATATGCGGTACCTATTTGGTGCCCTCTATACAATAAATACAAAACCAGTATAGAAGCGGTACAAAAAAAATTTCTTCGTGCTGTAAATTATAAGTGCTTCCACACAAGGATTCCGTACACAGATTTATTAAAGCATTTCAAACTAATAACCTTGGATTCCAGACGTCACTTGCTAATGGTTATGATGCTGTATGGTATATGCCACAATAAGTTTAACTGTACTAAGTTAATTAATCGGCTATGTTATGTAGTACCTCGCACTGTAATACGGCGGGAGGTGCGCGTACCTCGACTATTCTATACTGCACGCTGCAGAACGAATGCTGGGGTACGGGCCCCTCTCCGAAGGCTGTTGGAAACGTACAACACTCATTTCATGGACCTAGACATTTTCGCGCTGTCACATTCCAAATTTAAGAAAAAGGCATTGCAATTATTAGCTTCTTATCATTAATTACTTGTCCACCGCACCAGATTAATTTGTTATAGTTTTCTTTATTTCTCAGTCAATTTTATTGTATTTAAACATACCTGTACGCGTCCGCATCTTTACTCATAATATCATTTCGTGGACAATAGTGTGGGTTATACGTTTTTTACCTTTTAAGATAACCACTTTTTGTAAAATACTTTAATGTATAACTGTTTTTTGTCCCAAATAAATAAAATAAAAATAAAATAAAATAAAATTACTTTGACTTTTGATCAACTTTGGCGTAGTTTTTTCGGTTTCAGTTTAGTTGGAAGGCAATAAACCGAAGCTTATTGACTAGTTTGCATGTCAAACTCGTCAACTCACGTCTCGTCAACAGTAACAATGCGTTTCATGAATGTTGTATCGGAAACTCGGAAATTGACTCGAACGAGTCAATTTCCGAGTTTAGTAGAGTAACATGTCCTCAACGATTTTTATGCGATTGAGTCTTTGGAGGAAAGCAGTTGTTTAGGGATTAGCCGAGTGGCAACATGTTTCATACCCACTGATTCAAACCCAAGTGATTATTTAAAATGGTACGGTTCGACTCGTGAGCATGGGCGTATCTAGAGATCTTTTCCAGAGGGGGCCTGACACCAATGATCATTTATCGAAGTTGCGTTAAACGTACGAAATGAAACTTTTCACATGAATTAATTTAAAATGTACCGCAACAGTAGTGTCAACGAGAAGAACCTGAAAAAAAAGTGGTAAGTGAGAGCTGGACTAGCCCATGAAGGGTTCCGTAGTAGCAAGTATAGATTAACGAAAAATAACTTTGTTTTTTATAGCGTTTGTATAAATGACGAAGTTATAATAAGGCGTTAAGTAATAAATTCCTATTTTTCTATGTTATATACTTATTTAATCAATTTTGATAAAATAATAATTATGAGGGATATGACATTATCTATGCATTGTTGCTAATTGGAAGGTTATTTATGCCTTTGCGCTAGAACTCTTGGGAGTCAGATTCGATAAACTGTTTGAAAGCATTTAGTACTGCCTCTTCGGAAGAAATTTTTACCTCATTGACAATTGTCCGTTGGAGCAAGGTCTGGTTGGCACGTAGGATGACCTATGGTTTCTAAACGCAGCTTCTGCAGAGGTACAACGGTTTCTCGTGCTGTGTGATGTCTTCTGTTATCATGGAGCAATAATGGTGAAGATCGATTCACGAGTCAGGGCTGTTTCACTGCTAGTTTCGCCATCATTGTTCGAATTCGGTACACTAAACATCTGCCGTTATTGCCAGATCAGGCCTGAGAATGCTAGTGAATAATACCACGAATAGTTGGAAACATTTGCCTTAAGGCACTGTTGGCACACACTCGGCATTTGACCTGGGGTCCGCCATTGCAATTTTTAGGTTTCGATTTTTATAAAGAATCCCCTTAAATTCGTGACATGTCACAATTTGATCCAATATTCCTTCATTTCTGTACCGATTCAACAAATCGTTTTCCAGATCGGTCAGATCATGAGGCACCCATTTTTTATATTTTTTTTATCTTATTGATTTCATGCAAATGAGTCAATATTGTAGGCAAGGTAACGTTAAGTCATGCCGCTAATTCCTGGGTAGTTTGACTCGGATCGGCTTCCAGACTTTCTACTTTCATTCTTTAACCCCTATTATTTGCATATTATTTGCTGTTTTGAAAATGTGCTTATCTCAAAAACTGCCGACTGTCTCTCGTTCAATCTTTTTTTCGTAAGTTTTCATTAAGATCGATAGAATATATTTTTGTTTGGATTTTTCACTCTCTTATTTAATTTTTTTATTGAAAATAATTTAGCATTTGACCACCATCTCACCTGATGGTAAGTAATGATGTGGTCGAAGATGGAGCACGCTTACCTAAAAGTAACCTATACACTCTTGACTTAAAATCCCCTAGGTTATAGCTATCGGGAAACATAGACTCCAGCAGGGAATTCCACTCCTTAGCCGTACGCACAATGAAAGTATTCCCAAAACGTTTTGTGCGTATGGTTGGGATGTCCACCATGTAACGATGGCGCTTCGCCGTTTGTCTCGTAGTCCGATGATGGAGCTTGGCGGAATTAGATTGTGTAATTTCGTCGCACACTCCCCAAAATGTAACCGATAGACTTGCAACTCGTCGTCGATGTTCAAGGCTCTGGAGCTTTGACTCGACCAGTGCATCGTTGCCAAATTTAGAGGAGTTGGGGCCACCCAATTTACCACTTTAGAAGAGTCTATCTTTCGAATGATTGACTTGGAGAAAAAATAATTTCAGATACCTCAATGTCATTTTAAACTAACTATTTATAGACCCAACTCATATAGGTTTGATGAAAACTATTTTTTTATATGTTTTCAAGCTAACATGGACACTAACAGTATCATTCGATATACATGGTAAATATCTCGTTATAAGTTGTATTGATATTATTATTTTTTAGTTTGGTCGTTTGCATAGTATGAGGTTTTGGGTTCGATTATCGGACCGGGCAAAAAGCTGACAATTCGACATATATGTCAAAAAGTGACAAAATTGTAGAACGATGACAATTGTCGGTTTGTCGTGAAAATTATGTCGACTTTTGACAAAAAGTAACAGAATGAATCAATCACTAGTGCAACTACGATTGTTTGTTTTGAGATATTTAAACGACATCCGAGGAGCCCTTGACCCCGGCGTTCCAATTCCAACCATATTGTAACCTAATAGCTTGGTGCGTGACGATGGCAAATGACCGGAGCGCATGGCATTGTTTCCTTGGAAGATGGTCCGGCCTTTAGTGTGGGATGCAACTTGTGTCGATATTCTCGCGCCATCCCACGTTCCCAGTTCATCATGTTGTGCTGACGCTCCTGCTGCGGCTGCGGAATACCTCCAGCGACGTAAATACAGTAATTTCGGTGAGAACTATATTTTCGAGCTGTTTGGGGTTGAAACTCTTGGACCTCATAGCCTTTTTATAGAAATACCATAAAGGCTTAACCCAAGGGCTGGCTATTTCCAAACAACGAAGCAATGCTGCCAGCCTCTACTTACCAGCCCACAGCATTTAAGATGAATAATTTAACCCTTTACACCCAACGGTATACGATAGTGCGGGTAACTTTAAAAAATCTTAGCACCGCGCGGATTCATTTTTGCGAAAGCAACCGACGACGGTCGATCGTGAGAGATGTATTCTCGTACGTAGTGATGTCCGAGTCGTGGAATAGGTTGTTAGTTTGTCTCAATCGAAGGTATAAGATGGCTGCGTATTTTGATCCGACCAGCGGCACGTGTAAGTATTGTGTTTTATTGTTTTTCGTTATATTTTGAGTATTGTTATTGTTTTATTTTACTATTAAAACATTAATCAAATGATATACAAACACTTTTTGCTATTTCGTTTTGTAAGTTAGAAAAAATGTTTGTCTAAAGTTCAAGTATCACGATCGTGGTCCCTCGGTTGTGACCCTATAAGTTGATTTCAACGTATTTTTTGTTTATTGATTAAAAGTTGGAATTGTGGCTAATATACTTGATTGATTTTTATTTTAGTATTTCCTGTATCTGATGACCGCATCTTGGAACTCCTTGGTGATGGAAACGAGTCAGATGTAGAAGAATTTCACGACGATGAAGATTTTGAAGCAGAGCCACGTGTTCTCGCTGATCTTGTAGGCGAGGATGACAATTCTGAAGATTCAGGCGATGAAATGGAACCTGAACCTCTAAGTCAGGTAACAGCCCCAAATAGGGGACGCTCTCGTAGTACTCCTTTGCAGCAAATTGGAAACAGAGGGCGTTCTCATGGTACTGCTTCGCAGCGAATGCAATCACGCCGAGGACGTTCTCGTACCACTGCTACTAGGCGAAATCTGCAGCAACATGGTCATGGAGACAGCTGGAAGAATATTCCTTTTACCGATAAGCCACATGACTATACTGCAACTTTACCAAAAAACCCAGTTCGTACACCATCCGCATATCTTAATGATTATTTTGATGAAGGTTTCTACGAGGAGACTGCTCGGTGTACAAACTTATATTTCATGCGTAAGACTGGCCAAGTACTCAAAACAACAAAAGCGGAAATAGCTGGTCTTTGGTGTGCATATTCCCATGGGATGCCTTCCATAACCACGAATGCCGATGTATTGGCGAGCTAATATGAGGATTGGATTCATTGCCGACAAAATAGTTCGCGACCGATTTATTACTTTACGCAATGCTCTTCATGTAGTTGATCACAATCAGCCAGCTGAAACTGAGACTAAAAATCTACTTTGGAAGGTGCAACCAATTATCAAACGGGTTCAGGATACCTGCAACAAACTGGAAAGAGTTCCATGTTACTATTCAGTAGATGAACAGATGATACCATTCAGTGACCGTTGTTCTTTGCGTCAGGTCGTCAAATGGAGGGACAACAAATCAGTGATCATGGCATCTAACTGTACAGGATCATCGTCGGGTACTACTGTCAAACGGTGGGATAAAAAACAGAGAGGCTACATTGATGTACCGGCTCCTAAAATTATTCAACAGTACAATCAACACATGGGGGGTGTTGATATTCTCGACCAGCAAATGGAGTATTATCGTACCTTCATCAAGACAACAAAATGAACTTTAAAAGTAATCATCCACTTTCTGGATTTAGCGTTGGTTAATTCTTGGCGACTATACAAAAATGATTGCGTGACAAATGGTTACCCAACAAAGGACACTTTTAACACTGCTGGATTTCCGTTTCAGTGTTGCTGACGCTTTAACCAATTTTTCAGTCCGTCTTAACGACGTAGACGATTCTGAAAACGAGCTACCTCCTATCAATATGCAATACAGACCAATACGTCCATCACAGGGCAAAAGATATGATGGATATGATCACCTGGCTGTATTTGATGACATAAAGGCATGATGGAGGGATGCCATAGCCGATCAAAGATTAAATGTTCCAAATGTGCTGTTTACCTATGTCTTTCTCGAAACCAAAACTGTTTTCAATTTTATCACCTCAAACCATAATATCTAGTGACGTTTTTTTTTTAAACTATGTTAGTTTTTGTTATTCCTACTCTAATTCTAAATAATTTGTGATCTCTTTTTTGTTCCTAAAATTTAAAATAATTGTTATTCTGTGATTTTAAGTTTGTCAGAAATCGACATTGTTTACTTTGAGAAGTTTACTATTTTTCGTTAGATAATTATTTAAGGTTGTTGAGGTTGAGTTGAGGTTATTCAAACAAATAAATATTGATTAGTATAGAATTTGATGTTTCTTTTAAGAAAAAACAAATACAAAAAGATCACACTCACTATTGTGAGACTTGTAGATTATACCTAAGTGTCACGATCGTGAGGGCACCTTTTCAGGAAAACTGAAAAAGCAATTATTTTTTTCACATTTTTCTTATGTTTCCTTAGACTCCTAGAAATTGAGTCAATTAACTTTTTTCTAATATTTGCAACTTTTTTTCTTCGGGTGTAAAGGGTTAATGCTTTATTCTAGTTTGATTTTATTTTA
Source organism: Tholera decimalis (assembly GCA_943138885.2). Classification (NCBI taxonomy): domain Eukaryota; kingdom Metazoa; phylum Arthropoda; class Insecta; order Lepidoptera; family Noctuidae; genus Tholera; species Tholera decimalis. Next base: position 21,190,763 of record OW964559.2, read on the forward strand.
TTTTTGCATAATGATTTTAAATAAATTACTTTCTTACACCTTCAAAATTCAAAATATGATTTCGCGACAAAGGGTAACGCCCCTGTCAGAATCTTCGCTAGGAGTATATGTGTTCTGTGGTTAGAATTGTCTGACAATTCTACAAATATGTCAATGTGTCAAGACAATTCTGTTTGTTGCCAAAGAAGGAAAAAAAAGCAGATTTGGCAAGTTTTTCACGACAAATTTTTACCTGTCACCTGTCGCTTAAAAAGTTTTATGAAACGATAAATGTCAGATTGTCGCGATTTTCAGTAGGTAGAAGATCCTTGCGATTTTCTTACATATTTGTCAATTTTCTACCATGACAATTTTGACGCCTGTGAGTTTTATTCAAAGACCTTATTATAGAATAAAGTATAAACTCTAAGGTTTTATTGAACAGCAAAATTGACGGATTGTCACTTTTTGACATATGTCGGAATTAACGGATTGTCAGCTTTAGGGCCGTTCGGATTAAGTAGACACTAGAGGTGTACAAGTAATGAAAAAAAGCGTATCCGTATTCCGTATGTATTCGTTACTATAGCCATTAGTACTCGTTACTATCGTATCGTTACGTTACTCGTTACTTTGATACATCATACATAATATAGAATTATAGACATATCGAGTCGTATTGCGTATTCGTACGGTATGACGTCATGGCGTCGTCGCATCAACTGCGACGAAATCAACTGAATTTACAATGGATGTAACTATTTAAAAAAATAAGTTTTATTTGGGAGTTTATTTTTTTAATATTATTTGAGAATGACATATCACACTAATATATTATCGCAATCATTGCAGTAAAAGAACGGTGAAAAAATTTGGATAATGAATATTCAAAAATCTCCTTTTTTAAGTATGTAAATAAATATCGTTCTTTGTAACGTATGTTTTTAAATACGCCGAATGCTCGCGCATGCGGTACTTGCGCGATCTGAAACAGTTATAATGAAACATGCGAGTAACGAATTGTATTCGTGAGTAAAGTTTCGTTACTTGGTACTTGATGGCGCACCCGTTACTCAGTACCGAATAAATACGGTTTTCTACAGCTTTAGTATAGGGATGGGCAAATGGATAAAATATATCGATAGATATCGTATCGATACTTTTCAAATGTATCGCTATATATTTTCAAAAACTATCGATATTATACGATATATCGATATTTTTTGCTCAAGAAAAGGTTACCTATGTATTAAGCATTGTCAAAATTTAGATAATAAATAATGAAAATACATATCTGGCATATTTATCATTTTATTTATTCATAAATCCTACATATAATATTGACTTAAAATTAACCATAATTGAAACCAGTATTCGTCTGATATAGACATCAGCAGCACTCTTTCTTTCTTTAATGTGCTAACCTGTCAATCTACTCCTATTGTCCGGCAGTGTTAAATTAACAACCAAAGCAACCCTTTCGGATGATACCTACCGAGGAAGCTTTACATATTAAACTAGCTTCCGCCCGCGACTTCGTCCGCGTGGAAAAAAATTCCCCCGATTTTGCAACATTCTTCATTAGTGCTCCGCTCCTATTGGTGTTAGCGTGATGATATATAGCCTATAACCTTCCTCGATAAATGGGCTATCTAACACTGAAAGAATTTTTCAAATCAGAACCGTAGTTCCTGAGATTAGCGCGTTCAAGCAAACAAACAAACAAACAAACAAACAAACAAACAAACAAACTCTTCAGCTTTATAATATTAGTATAGATATTTCAAAACGATTTCCGAAAGAACCGGCGTGAAATGTCGGCAATTCACCCAAAACTTTTTTGGATCTGACTTCCTCTCAAGAAGTGGTTGGTCCAGATACTGCTTAAGCACATCGGGAACAGAGCCAGAGCTTGGGATCTTTTGTGTAGCTATGCTCAGATTTATTAGCTTCTCATATCTGCACCAGATAGATGACTCATTTGCTTGTTCTGAAGCTGCTCGGTCAGACTTTACATCTGGAGAACGTTGTCCTCTACGCCTATATTCTGAGCGAATATCGTTGCTTATTTTTGATATAGCATTTGATACGGCAATTAGAGAATTAAAGTGGATACGTTTGAACCGAGGATCCAAAATTGTAGCTGCTGAGAGAAAAGTATTTCATTCTAGAGGACTTAGTTCCTCTACAATTTTTTTTGAGTAAGGTCTTTTTTACAGTTATTCCTACAGTGGTCGATGGAGCTGTTTGATCGGTTACTTGGCAAACTAAATTTAATCCAGGAAAGGCTGAACTAGCCGTCACATAATTGGCACCACTTATTTCTTCAGTTGCTTCTTTGAAAGCGCCAAGAAGAGCAATAAGATCGTGTATCATATTAACCCCTCGGGTGTCGCATGTTGAATTTCCTTATGATTTTTGGGTAGGACTTCAGAAATACGATAAATCGGCAATTTATGTCCATTATCATGGTATATATTATACCTTCCTGGCTTCGTTATGAGTTTATCTAACTATTTATATCATTCAATAAGCAAATCAAACTGACCTTATCTCGCAGTGATGTGATATGTTTCACTTTTATAATTTTCACACACATTCGAAAACAAAAATTAAAAAAAAATAATTGTAGGCATTTTTAACACAAATTATTCCAAAAAATTAATAAAAACTATTATAAAAAGTAATAAAAACTATTTGATAACACAACGAAAAAGTCTGCGGCGTCACAACAAAAACCACAGATGCATTATGTACATTTTTTTTCCGTTCATTTTAGCGGTGTATGCAGAACGTATTGCTACTGATTGCTACTTGCAAGACAACCACAGATATTTATCGACCAATCGTGACCAAGCCCTTAAGTGTAACTGTCCGACTTAAGACATTTGGAGGAGTTTTTCTTATGTCGCACTGTGTAACTTAAGACACGCGAGAGGGTTGCGAACAAAGACTACAATATAATATAGAGTTATAGGTTGTTGTTGTTATATGGTTATAGGTTGCGAAGTTGTAACCATATCTGGGCTATTCCTCAGGTTGGCTCCACTGCACAGACCACAAACGGGTCATAGACTATAGATAATTTTTTATTTATGTTCGATTGAATATCGTTTTCAATATCCGAAAATAAATCTCGAAAATCGATATATCGAAAAAATAAAAAACGCCGATATATATTGTTAACTATTTTTACTGGTACTGCTGATAAGGGATTTATAAACAAGAGTGAGGAATAACTTGTATATTCACAAATATAGACAATACAGACAATCTCAACTTTAATAACGCAAAACTAAGCACAACACAACCGTACACGTCGAGAGCTCAACCCAAAGAGAGCCGGTGATCGCGCCATGTCGACCGGTGTAACCGCTTCGTTTCCCGCCACAGCACCACTCGCGCTAGCTTCACTCGGTGTTGCCAACACGGCCCTCCTGCATCGTGCATGACCTCAGGCACACTCCAACCAACAGCACCTGCGTACACCGTCACACAAGCCAAAACGCATCTGAAAATAAAACAAGTATCAGAACACCGCCATCAGGAACATCATCTTGATCTCTTTTACTTCTTCCCTAAACTTGAAACATTAGAGAAAATTATTCTTGTCCCCTTTAGGCCCAGGAAACCTTGCGAGACGCATCATTTTTGATGTACTGATCTGCCCAACTCATAGAATTTTGTCTTTAGACTTAGACAAAATCTGAAATCTAGTTCACTCCTTTAGTCCGAAGTAGTGCCTGGTCCAGTTTACTCCTTTAGTCTTAGGCAGTAACTGCTTCAGCACACCACTCCTACCCTGGATCGTGAACACTTCAAAGTTCTGGCAGACCAGCACATACCTATATTCTTTTGTATGAAACCATAACACGCATAAATTGAATAAACATAATAGGCTAGTTGTAAATAAATGATTATGAAACCTAGTTCACTCCTTTGGTTCGAAGTAGTGCCTGGTCCAATTATGAAACCTAGTTCACTCCTTTGGTTCGAGGTAGTGCCTGGTCCAGTTTACTCCTTTAGTCTTAGGCAGTAACTGCTTCAGCACGCCACTCCTACCCTAAATTATATTTTTATATTGAACCATAACACGCATAAATTTAATAAGCAGAATAGGACTAGTTGTAAATAAATGATTGTGAAACCTAGTTCACTCCTTTGGTTCGAAGTAGTGCCTGGTCCAGTTTACTCCTTTAGTCTTAGGCAGTAACTGCTTCAGCACACCACTCCTACCCTAAATCGTGAACGCTTCAAATATGAATAGGGCTAGTTGTAAATAAATGCCTGTATAATCTATTTAACTTGCCAACGCGTGGTTTACTCAAAATACCGATTATTAAGGATTTTATTCTCCGCCTCGGCCACTCCTTCATGTCATTTACTTGATCTCTCACTTCCTCTCATATTGTTTATTCGATACCATTTTCATATTTCTCTGACGTCCATAGTATGCACATCAATGTCTCCAAGCACAGGACAATAACTGTCACTATCATTACGCATTATCTAGTCCAAAAACTCTTTACTTCTAGTACAAAAGCTTTTTACGGCAGGTTGTCTTAACTACTATATAAGCTTGTTGTAATGTTACATCTATACACTCATCACAACTATCCTGACTTGAGCCAGCTCTTATACTTTACATTAATTTTAATATCGTGTTATTAAATCTTTCACATTAATAAACACCCCATGGCCTATTTAATAGTAACATTAGTTCCTTAACAGGAAACCAATATACTTATTCACACTATTCGAACGTGATACGTTTACCACTTTAAAAATGTTTTCGATGTTACTGAAATTTCAGTCCATCGCTTATTTGTCTGTACATTAAACAAGACACTACTGTTACGTTACGACCAATCAACACCTCACCAATCACATTAAGAATTAAGAACATAAATTTCGAAATGTCGAAATTTTCAAGGAACCGTGTAAATAGGGTAGTTTAATAAAAATAGATTCTGCTTACGTTAATGAACGTAAGCCGAATCTATTTTTATTAAACTACCCTATTTACACGGTTCCTTGAAAATTTTTTAAATATCATTTATAATAGCAGGTAGTACAGTTATCTCTAAATTGCGTTCCATAACAAAATATGATATTCGACTACTAGGTACCTATTTCTACAAAGGCAAGTAGTTAGGACGGTATCATATTTTTCTACCTTCGACCGCTTCGATCTTTTTATTGTAACAAGACGCCTCCGGATTCTTGCACAAGACTTACACTTTACACTGAATTTATTTATGATTACCACCGCAATAGTTCCTTTTCTTTTCCAAACTAACGAAACATTACAACTATTTGGTTCCTTTAGTATTTAATCCCGAATACTTGAGCTACTATGATTGGTTAAATGCCCTGATTTATAGACATAACAATGCAGAAAACCCGCTAAAACTCACGTGTTTTAAAAACTGACCTCTACTGACTTGTACTACAGAAAAAATAATAGTATAATAATTACTGTTCCCGACACGTTTTCGTTCAATCTGGTTCTTTAATAATACTTTTACGTCCTTTCTTGTAAATTCAACTACCTACATGAAGCCAAATATATTTCTTTTTAACTTTAAAAGACAAAGAAATCCTTTTTTTGTTCCACAAGCAAACCGGTCACATATTATGGATACGTAATCACACACTCGTTACGTCTCTTAGCGGAAACTTTGATCTAAGTATTAAGTTTAACTTGATAACAAACAATACTATCTGACCACTTAAAAGTACATGTATCAATTTCGATTAAATTCAGCCACAAAGTCACACGGCTCAAACTCAGGTACCTTTCATCAGGATATTCGGATTTGTACTCACAGTTTCTGCCAACCTTACGCTGCTGCTACTCGACGCGTATCTAGCACGAATTATGTTTGCACTTAGTTTTGCTTTTCTTTTTAAGTACCCATAGTGTGGTCTGGGGCAAGCAGTTTCTTATCCCACTTCTGATGTTAACTATTTTTACTGGTACTGCTGATAAGGGATTTATAAACAAGAGTGAGGAATAACTTGTATATTCACAAATATAGACAATACAGACAATCTCAACTTTAATAACGCAAAACTAAGCACAACACAACCGTACACGTCGAGAGCTCAACCCAAAGAGAGCCGGTGATCGCGCCATGTCGACCGGTGTAACCGCTTCGTTTCCCGCCACAGCACCACTCGCGCTAGCTTCACTCGGTGTTGCCAACAATATCGATTATTTTCTGAAAAAATATCGATATTTTGATATAATGATTTTTTTTACCCAAGCCTACTTTAGTAGACACTGACAGCAGCGTTGCCAGAAGGTTACATTTCTTACATTTTTCGTAACTTTTGAACCCCTCGCGTAACATGCAAGTAATTTTTATATTAAAGGCAATTTTCGTAACTTTTGGGGACAACGAGATTTGTAATACTATTTTTATTGCAAACAGCTGTTGACGAACGCATTTCAACGTATCCAAATTGAACGCTCCTAAAACTGGCGCGTCTAAAAAGTATTTCACTATTTTCACTCCATATCACACTCAGAGATGGCTCTGAATGGAAACCGCCATGACTAAATGAAACGTATTTATGTAACTTTAAAACTTGTTTTTGCTTGAGCGTGTGCGCACACGTTTCCTACTTCGCGAGTTCCCGCCGTTAATTTAAATGTAGAAGATTATTGAGCTGTGTTCAATATAAAGAATGGCAGGAGCCTATGTTTCCAACTCTAAGAAAAGCATTCTTCCTTCTTCTTGTTCTTCCCTTCTCTAACGCTTGTGTGGAAAGAGTTTTCAGCCAGCTGAAACTTATTAAAACTGACCATCTCAACAGGTTTTAAATACAGACACAATAGCTGGCTCTAATGACAGTCAAGCAAAATATTAAAAGTGCTATTGATTACGAACCTCCTAAATCTTCTTACAAGTAATATTAAGTTATAGTAACAACTTAACAGTCAACATTATTTCTGTTAACCTAAAGGTTTGTGAAACGCTGTTTTTCGCATTAATTTGCTTTGCTACTAACATTCTATTTTGTTGGCAAACTGCACATCAAAGTTTGCCACTTAAATTAATAAAACTAAAAATATCTTAACCATAATATTATTTTATTGCTGAATATAGAGTGTTCGACAGTGGCGCCACTGGTAACGTAAACAATCGCTCCGCAATAAAAAATAAACAAAAATGGTAATAAGTTCCCAAAGTGACACAAATAGTGTGTGTAAACAAACAATATTGACTACAAAACGTGTGTGGTAAAAACCGTGTTTAATATCATATAAAAACGTAATAACTATGAACCAATAGAGCATTCTGAAAGCGCGTCTTAACAGCAACAAAGTTCTCAGATTTCTCAAGTAAAACAAGACCCAATAACATTATTTGTACAATAAAGGTGACTAAAATTCAAAAACATCCAGATTTGTAGCAAGAAACAGTGTCTAAACAAAAATATTACAAAATCTATTTTGAATTTTGGCGTCCAAAACCAGAAGTCTGTTTTCCACGAAACAAATTGTGTATAAATTTTTTAAAAGCACCATTTAGTTTCGAGTAGCAAAACTATTATAAGATTTATATTAATATTGACAAAAATAACGTGCTTGTGTGTTGGATATTAAATGTGATTAAAATTTAGAACATCTAGATTTGTAGCTAAAACCAGTGTCAAAACAACAATTTACAAAATCTTAACGTTCAACTGTTTTGTTTTGAATTTTGGCGTCCGAGTCAAACAGCATAACTACTCTAAGAATTAATATTTTAATTAACATTAACAAATAATTTGCATGTGTGTGTTGGATATGTGAATAAAATTCTATAACATCCAGATTTCTACCTAAAACCAGTGTCAAAACAACAGTATTGTACAATTAGAACTTTTACCTGTTTGTTTTCGAAATTTTGAACTTTAGCGTCTAAAACCGAAAATCTGTTCCCCACGAAACGAATTTTGTATAACTATTCTAAAATAGAAAAAAAGAAGAATTTTATCAACATTAGCAGATATTGTGCTTTTATCATTACGAATATTAGATAAGGAGAAATGCAAGTTTGACTTTGACACGGTACAGTTCATTCACTGCATTTTGGAATTACAGAATTCTGCGGTACCTTTTGTTTATTCAATATAAAATACATATATATGTACAAAAATGGGGTCTGAAGAAAAAAATATAACTATGCGTTGTAAAAAAAAATTGTGAGAACATTATCTTTCGAGTCAATTTGTGCCAGACGTGACTCCTTAGGTTCAATAAACTCTGAGATAAATACAACAGCTCTAAGTATGTTCGACCTATCAACCTGCGCTCAGTCAGATGAGGTCTATAAATTGAGAAAAGAACTAGAAGAGAAACAAATATTTTTAGATAATGCAAAAATTGAAATTGATAAGTTGTCATTAGAAAATATTCAACTTCGCAAAGAAATTCAAGAACTGTTAACATCTAAATCAATACCTAAAGAAATGTTTAATGAGATCCCAGCTACCCCAACTACTTCGTTACATGCTTCTTATCATAATAATACAATAAAGAATACTAATGTGTCAAGATGTGTACGACCTGAAAAAAACCGTAGCTGGTCTATCGGATGTAATTCAAAATTACAAATGACTACAAATATGAGCAATCCACTACCAACAGCCGATGAACGAAAAATAACTACACTTGAAAAAATGACAAAACAGCCAAAGCTTGAAGAAATAGATATGAATCATAAGAATCACTCCATCTACATATTTGGTGCTCAACAATGTGTGGGACTAGCAGCTAAGTTAATTCATTCTAGAAGTAATAACAGGAATGAAAAATATAGAATTAACTCCACTACTAAACCACAAGCCTTAACAAATGATATCCTTAGTAACTGCGATCGAATAAATATAACAAGCAATGATAAATTAATTATCAGTGTTGGTGAAAACGATGACAACCCGATCAAACTATTACACAATTTATCGTATTTTGTCAAAAAGTTTGAGAAGACTGAAGTTATTATTCTTGGTGTAAATAAGAGTACTCATTTCAAAGAAAAAACAAGAAATGAAACTTTGAAGAACTTTTGTAATAATATTGTTAACTGTACTTTCTTAAATTGTTATAAATTATCTGTATATTCATTACTAGTACTCTCGCGGGGCTTCGCTCCCGTGGATTCTATCACGGTAAAAACATAACTCTCCTTTTTTGTAGTCGGGTAAAATGTAGCCTATAACCTTCCTCAAGCTTCAAGCTACTTCCATACCAAATTTCATCCAAATCCACCCAGTACTTTCGAAGATTAGCGCGTTCAAGCAAACAAACAAACAAACAAACAAACTAACAAACTTTTCCGCTTTATAATATTAGTATAGATGTAAAAAAAATAATTTAACTATAGGTATATACATTAGATTATACTAAAAATTTCTTAAATTTCACTCTAAAAATAAATAAACCAAATGTCAAAACCCCTATTTCATCTCGAAAAAATACATTTACTTATAAAAATAAATTATCTAGCCATGAAAATATAATAATAGTAAGATTAATGACAAAACAGAAACCAAAAGTCACAAAAAAGCCTTATAAAAGGAACCATACCATATTATTTTGATCTAATACTAAAAAAAAACAACAGCTCAATACAGAAAAATTTCAACAAGATAACATGTTTTTTCGGATGTAAGAATTCACATCCATTCAAACTTTTTCATTCTGATGAAAAAGTAGCTGTATTATTATATGCCTATTTAGAACCCCAGATAGTAATATCCATATATTTTTGATAAACTTGAATTATTACTGCATAAAGTATGTAACAAACAAAACATGAACATTATTTTAACAGGCGATCTAAATATAGATACTTTAATAAATAATAAAACTACACTATGCCTAAAAAACATATTAGCAAACTTTGGTCTCCACCTACACATAAATCAGCCAACTAGACAAAACACCTGCATTGATCACTTTATAAGCAACATTAAAGATGCAATAGGTAAAGTCCACGAATTATTTCTCTCTGACCACAATACAGGCCAATCTTTAAGTTTTCCCATTAGCACTAAACCGATTAGACAAAAAACCTAGTATATTTACAAAAGAGACTATAATACGGACAACATAGATAAAGTAAACTGTTTATCCGCGCTAAGTTGGTCAGAAGTATATGAACAGAAAAACTTAAATACTGCTTTTAATGTTTTTCATGAAACATTGTGCCTATTTTACGACCTTTGCTTTCCGATTAACAAAGTTAGAATAAACTCGAAATGCACGTCACCAAAGTGGATTACAACAGGAATAAGAAAATCAAGTAAGCAAAAAAAAGTATAAAAACTAAAACCCGATTACGACAAAAAAATCGATGCTAAAAAGGATGAAACAAGATTTTCAGGATGCTGAAATAAACAAGGTTACTGGAAAAACAAGAACAGAACACAAATAAAAGCCGTAGTGACACGTTGTATAGGATATCAACCGTAACAAAACAATTAATAACGTGACGTGTGACTTCGGCTTTTATTTGTGTTCTGTTCTTGTTTTTCCAGTAACCTTGTTTATTTCGGCATCCTGAAAATCTTGTTTCATCCTTTTTAGCATCGATTTTTTTTTGTCGTAGTCGGGTTTTAGTTTTTATACTTTTTATTTTTTAAACTATTTTGGTGTTAAATCACTGTGCTTCTATACTATTTAAGTACTTTATTTTTTATAAGTTCAATTGAAGCCCTTTCAAATGATACCAAACACGGTATATCTATCTTACTTTTATTTTTTACACATGACTTTTTGACCGCTAGAGGGCGCCACATTAAATTTAAGCAATATTTTTGATAAGTACAAGTGAAACCCTTTCAAATGATACCAAACACGGTGTATCTATCTTATTTTTATTTTTGCACATGACTTTTTGTCCGCTAGAGGACGCCACGTTAAATTTAAGCAATATTTTTGATAAGTACAAGTGAAGCCCTTTCAAATGATACCAAACACGGTGTATCTATCTAATTTTTTTTACACATGATTTTTTGTCCACTAGAGGGAGCCACTTTAAATTTAAGTAGTGTTTTGAAAATGTGCATGTGACGCCCTTTCAAATGATATCAAACACGATGTGTTTATCTTATTTTTATTTTATAACGCAACACTTTTTGGGCCCTAGAGGGCGCCACATTGGGTTTTGTGACAGGTCACGTAGCCTATGTTCAGCGGACGGTCAAGACGGTTCTAACAATACCTCATTTGTCGAATTCCGATAAGCAGCTTTGGAGCTATGAGGGAACAGATGAACATACACACATACATACATAGCCTGTCAAAATCATAACCCTCCTTTGGCTTTGCCGTAGTCGGGTAAAAAGGAAACTAAGGTATCGCCATTACTTTTCTAAGTCTAAAGATGATGCCTCAAAGTATACCAAAATACAGTTCAATTTTCAAAAAATGTGTTTATCTATCTAAATACCTTATTAACTATAAAATCATGACAAGAACAAAAAATAAGGGCAAAGCTGCATGGGATATAATTAAAACTAAAACTGATCACGTCAGTTCAAAAACGAATATTGATAATATAAAAATAGGCAATAATCTAATAAATAAGCCTACAAATATTGCTAAATCATTCAATGATTTTTCATAAATATTGCAAAAGAATTTCGTAACAAGATTAATATTTCTTCAGATAAAAGACAAACAATTAATTTACCAAATATATACCAAACTATGTTTTTACATCCGTGTGACGAGAATGAAATAAAAAATATTATCATGTCTCTTAACGACACCAAATCAGTTGAGTTTGACGGTTTAGCTACGCATATTCTGAAAGCCTGTGCAACCATAATATCTCCAATTATTGGACATTTGGTTAATCTCTCGTTTTGGGAAGGTATATTTCCAGAGAAGCTAAAACAATCAATAGTAAAACCATTGTTTAAAAAAGGCAATACCAACGACTTTATCTAATTATCGTCCTATAACCTTAAATCTAATTTATCAAAAGTCTTTGAGAAAGTAATGCATCGTAGATTGGTTAACTTTTTAGAAAAATATCAAATTATCAAGGAGGAACAAAATGGCTTTCCACTGATAAAAAGTGTTATTGAAAATTTAGATAAACGCACTCCAGTATCAGTCATCTTTTTTGATATGAGTAAAGCTTTTGACTATGTCAACCACGATTTACTCATACAAAAATGCAATAGCTATGGGATCAGGGGAATTGTAATAGATTGGATAAAAAGCCAGAAAGCTTTTGATAAGGTGGACCACAAATTACTTCTCGATAAAATCGCCTTCAATGGCATAAGAGGCAACTTACTCAGATGGTTTGCATCGTATATATTTCAACGAACTCAAAAAGTGGTCGTCAATGGATTCGAGTCTGACTATGTGGTTGTTGAGTCGGGTGTGCCCCAAGGATCTGTTTTAGGCCCTTTGCTTTTTATCTTATTCATAAATGACATAAAATCATGTATACTCAACTCTAAATTTCTTATGTATGCCGATGACATCAAAATTTATAAGGCTTGCACGAATATTCAGGATTGCTTGCTGCTACAAGAGGATTTACTCAGACTTTCACATTACTGTGTAGTCAATAAACTTCATCTTAGTTTTCCAAAATGTTATTTCATATCCTTTACTAAAAACATTAAAACTATTGACTTCCAATACATGTTAAATAACAAAACAATGAATAAAACAATCTGCATACGTGATCTTGGAGTACAACTGGATCATAAATTACATTTAGATATCCACATAAACAATATAATTAACAGGGCCTTTCGGATGTATGGTTTTGTCATGCGATCTTGCAAGGATTTCAAAAAACCTTCTACTTTTTTATTTTTGTATAAAGCTTTAGTTCGCTCACAATTGGAATATGCGGTACCTATTTGGTGCCGGTTTGGTTTGGTTTGGTTTTGGTTTTGGTGGTATTTGGCTATACAATAAATACAAAACTAGTATAGAAGCGGTACAAAAAAAATTTCTTCGTGCTGTAAATTATAAGTGCTTCCATACAAGGATTCCGTACACAGATTTATTAAAGCATTTCAAACTATTAACCTTGGATTCCAGACGTCACTTGCTAATGGTTATGATGCTGTATGGTATATTATGCCACAATAAGTTTAACTGTACTAAGTTGACTAATCGGCTATGTTATGTAGTACCTCGCACTGTAATACGGCGGGAGGTGCGCGTACCTCGACTATTCTATACTGCACGCTGCAGGACGAATGCTGGGGTACGGGCCCCTCTCCGAAGGCTGGTGGAAACGTACAACACACATTTCATGGACCTAGACATTTTCGCGCTGTCGCATTCCAAATTTAAGAAAAAGGCATCGCATTTATTAGCTTCTTACCATTAATTGTCCACCGCACCAGATTAATTTGTTATAGTTTTCTTTATTTCTCAGTCAATTTTATTTTTCATATATGTATTTAAATATACCTGTACGCGTCCGCATCTTTACTCATAATGTCATTTCGTGGACAATAGTGTGGGTTATACGTTTTTTACCTTTTAAGATAACCACTTTTTGTAAAATACTTTAATGTATAACTGTTTTTGTCCCAAATAAAAAAATAAAATAAATAAAGCTATCTATCTAACCGCCAGCAAAAAGTAATTCTAAACTCAACTAACAAAAATAATGAATACACATCATATAGCTCATATTACTGTCAAACAAAATCAGGTGTACCACAAGGAAGTATACTTGGACCGTTACTCTTTCTAATTTACATCAACGATTTACCTACAGCATTAAAACAACAATGTATACTTTTTGCTGATGATATATCGGTAATAGAAACTAATGATAATAAATCAGAAATTGATCATGAAAAAAATCTTAACGAAACCATAACTCAAGTCTTAAAATGGCTCGAAAACAATTATCTCTGTGCAAATATAAATAAAACAAAATACATAAATTTTCAAAATTATAACACAAATCCTAAACCAAAACCATTTAAAATTACTTGTAAAGGACAAGAAATTAACTAAGTTAAAGATTACAAATTTCTTGGACTTATTCTCGATCAAAATTGTAACTGGAAATTACATATAGAGCATATTTGTACAAAACTAAATCAATTTGTATTTGCTCTCAAAAGTTAAAGCGTACCGCAAGCGAAGAAGTCGCTCTTGTTGCTTACCACGGTTATGTTTCGTCCTTACTCAGATTATGGACTCGTACTCTGGGGGAACTGCATAAATATAAATGATGCATTTTTGGTGCAAAAAAAAAATGCCTGAGAGCAATCTGTGGTATAAGCCCAGAAACATCCTGCAGACCTCTATTTAAAAAAATAAAAATATTAACCTTGACAAGTCTTTTTATAATGCAAGCTGGTATTTTTGTAAAAGAGCATTCCAAATTATTCAAATCATGTGACTTAAATTCAAAATATGCCCGCAGAGACCCCACAAGATTACGAATGCCTCAATATAATCATAAAAATTTTCAATAATATACCAAAACAAATTCGAGAGCTCCATTTAAAATACTTCAAAACCGAACTAAAAAAATGGCTAATAGATAATTGTTTTTATAGTGTAAAGGATTTTTTTGATAAGAAGGTAACAGATAAATATCGCTACTGATTTTTTTTAAAGTTATTACTGTTTACCTAATTATAGACTAATAATATTATTTACCATTCATAAAAAAAAATACAAAAATAATTAATTATAGAATTTATATTAAGTAAGCATGTGTATAATAATAAATAAAATGAACAAATTATTGTTTAAATATTTGTATGCCAATAAATGGCGAAACATGAATGATCTATATAATTATATTAAGACCTATAATGTACCATTTTTTATGCAAATAAATATTCTTATAATAATATCTACATAAAGTTCGGAAACAAATCAACGATTTTGATTACTGTGATTTCAACCTCTTTTTTCCTTTCCTTTTTACCTTCCGATTAGATGGCAACAATTTATAGATAATGAGTGTATACTTGAGATACTTTGATTCAATAAATATGAAATCAACGATTTTGATTACTGTGATTTCAACCTCTTTTTTCTTTTCGTGGTAAAATCATCAGATGAGTCCTCCCACCCCGGGCAGGGCCGGAGGTCAGGACGCCGTGACGCCGATCTAGCCACTCCTCAAAGAGGGGTCTTACCGCCGCAATTGCGGCGTGCCCGATGATTTTAACCTCTACCATATCATTTTTTCATCCGAAAAAAAAGTAATAAAAAGTGGTAGAAGCGATAATCTCCTATTCAGGTTTCGTTAACGCTTACTGTACGAGTCAAAAAATTTAACATGATTTAATATACCATGTATCGCAACAGTAGTGTAAACGAGGAGAATGTGAAAAGTGAATCATATTCGCAAAAAAAATGGCCAATTGCGAGTCGTACTCGCCATTAAAGGGTTCTGTAGTGGCGAGTATAGATACAAACGCTATAAATCTTTTTTTTTTCTTTTTTGTTATAGCGTTTGCATACTTGACAAAGTTATATAAGCAAACGCTAGGGGTTAACGTATGAAATTGCTGATTTGTACTGAAACATTAAAACACGTTTTATACATGTGTATATCTCCCCTGCCTCACCTTTGGCTGCATTATAGAGACAGTCTAGTGTACTGCCAGAAAGCAATGGAAAGGAGCATGATTGGCTTCAAGAGGCAAGATAGACAAAAGGGAGTCGCAGATATGCTAGAAAGTGGAGAAATATCGTAACTAACTGGTATTCACGAGATAGTAAAAGAAACAGGAAGGCCAGGGAAGAGATGGGTGGATGAGTTAAGACAAACCACCGGGCCTAACTAGAGGAGAGTTGCTAAAGATAGACAGCAGTGGAAGATGTTAAAAGAGACCTATGCCAATAGGCGCACTGAACTTAGACATAGGTACTATAAACTTAAAAATTAGCGAAACAGGAAAGTTCAGGAAGAAAAGGCTGATTGATTGATTCAACTAATTAGTAGTCTATTCGTAATGTTTTTACTATAGCGTTCTCAGGGCTAATTTGGCAATTGATGGAATTTCAACCAAAATGATAAAGGTGAGCCGCCAGTTCCTCGTACCCCCTATAACGCACATATGTGATCTATGTATCTCCAAGGGAGTATTTTCGAGGTCCTTGAAGAAAGCGATTGTGCATCCCATTCACAAGGGTGGAGACAGAGGCAGAGTCAATAACTACAGACCTATATCTGTCCTTCCGGTGCTGTCAAAGATTTTAGAAAAGGTCCTAAACAGTCGCCTCGTTAACTTTATGGAAGCACATGGCATTTTATCGGCTCATCAGTACGGTTTTCGTAGGAATAAATCTTGTGAGGACGCTGTTGCTGCCTTTGTTGATAGTGCTGTAAAGGTGCTTGATGTAAAGTCTAAATGTTTGGGCGTTTTCATAGATTTATCTAAGGCATTTGACACTGTCTCTGTCCCTATCCTGTTGTCAAAATTAGAGAGAATGGGAGTGAGGGGAACAGCGCTGGCGATCTTTAAGAGCTACCTCTCTGAAAGGACACAATGTGTCAAAATTGGCTCATACGTCAGTGACGATCACTTATTGTCATTTGGAGTTCCCCAAGGCTCAATTTTGGGACCTACCCTCTTTTTGATATATGTTAACAGCCTCTGTAACTTATCTATCCCACACTGTAGCATATATACTTACGCGGACGACACGGCTTTGCTCGTGCAGGGTCAGGACTTGGGAGAAGTTCGGAAGCGAGCGGAGTTTGCGCTGGGGATCGTGATGTCGTGGTTGGGAGCTAACATTCTTACATTAAACATCGATAAAACTAAATATATCCCGTTTTCAATTAGATCTTGTACGCAGCCGGAAGACTCGTTTGTTGTCAGAGCCCACACTTGTAATGAACAGTTAGATCAATGTGTCTGTCCTCCCCTAGTCAGAACAACACAAGTCAGGTACCTCGGTATCATGATAGATAACCTGATGTCCTGGAAAGTGCAAATTGATAGAACGTCTGGCAGAGTGAGGAAACTCATAGCGATTTTTAAGAGTCTGCGCCATAGTGCAGACTTAGGTACACTTCGGATGGTCTACTTCTCACTCTGTCAGTCAGTACTCTCATTCGGGATAACGACTTGGGGAGGTGCTCCAAAAACTTGTTTCATTAAACTGGAAAGAGCGCAACGAGCTGTTCTTAAGGTCATGACTTCTAAACATTTCCGGTATAGAACAATACAATTGTATAAAGACTGTAAAGTTATGACTGTTAGACAGCTCGGTATTTGTATGTGTGAGAGAGGGGAGGTGAAAGGGTGTATGTGTATACATGCAATTGGTAGTGTTAGTGTGAATGTTGGAGAAGTTTCTCAGTCTCACTGTAGGTAAGAGTTTTCACCCATTCTGTTAACATTTTTTTACCATCGTAATTATTTCTTGGGTATATATAAATGTGTTTGTTGATTATATTATATAGGTGAGCTGACCTTTTACGGAGTTGCATACTGGCAAACATGGTCCTTGTTTGTGGTATTTTCAGGATTATATCTTTACGCCTTTTTAATTGTATACTTGGATCATAAGTCAGTGATTTATGTTGTCTTAATACTATTTGAATAATATATAGCTTTCTGACCGACAGCAAGTCACTTATTTGGTATAGCTTCTCAGTACAATACCTTTTCGGTTTAAAGTACATGCACTTGATAAGGGCGCGTTGAGCACGCTCCACCACCAACATCTTTGTTTTTGTTGCACCCCCCCAGACTGAGATGCAATAAATTATCACTGACTGGGCAAGCGCAACATATGTTAGGTTAAGGAGATTTTTACAGCGGCCAGCAGGACTAAAAACTTTCTTAGGGATCGCATGTCTGAGGGTCCGAAATATCCAAGATAATTTCCTAATTCTATTTGCGATTTGGTCAAGGTGAGGATGCCAAGATAGTCTCTGATCAACTATAACACCTAAGTATTTAGTGTGGGGTACTTTATTTATAGTTAAGCAGCTGCAGTCCGAGCCATCGTCAACGTTACACAAATGGACCTTCAAATTAAAGTCAACACTAGGCTGAGCGCGGTTGCTCACGCTGAAGCATATGTAGTTGGTTTTTGAAATGTTCAGGGTAAGCAAGTTTTGTCTCAACCAAGTTGAAACCTGAGTTAAACCGGATTCCGCATTTAATTTAACGTCATACCAAGAGTCACCAGTGAAGACGATAGCCGTGTCATCGGCGTAGGAAAAGATGTGTGAATTAGGGATATGCATGTTGCACAATTCATTTATGTAAATGAGAAACATAGTCGGCCCTAAGACACTTCCCTGAGGGACACCGTATGACATATCAGCGTCTCCACTGACGTATTGATCAACTCTCACCCTTTGCTTTCTGTTAGTCAAATAGTCTTTAAACAGGTCGAGAGGTAAGGTAGTCTATAGGACAGACATACTTTGATCTCATATTTGCAAGACGACCAGCACAGTATATCAGAGAGCCGTGCCTGCGCAAGATGGTATTGAGCACAAAGAGCTGTCTAACAGTCATAACTTTACAGTCTTTATACAATTGTATTGTTCTATACCGGAAATGTTTAGAAGTCATGACCTTAAGAACAGCTCGTTGCGCTCTTTCCAGTTTAATGAAACAAGTTTTTGGAGCACCTCCCCAAGTCGTTATCCCGAATGAGAGTACTGACTGACAGAGTGAGAAGTAGACCATCCGAAGTGTACCTAAGTCTGCACTATGGCGCAGACTCTTAAAAATCGCTATGAGTTTCCTCACTCTGCCAGACGTTCTATCAATTTGCACTTTCCAGGACATCAGGTTATCTATCATGATACCGAGGTACCTGACTTGTGTTGTTCTGACTAGGGGAGGACAGACACATTGATCTAACTGTTCATTACAAGTGTGGGCTCTGACAACAAACGAGTCTTCCGGCTGCGTACAAGATCTAATTGAAAACGGGATATATTTAGTTTTATCGATGTTTAATGTAAGAATGTTAGCTCCCAACCACGACATCACGATCCCCAGCGCAAACTCCGCTCGCTTCCGAACTTCTCCCAAGTCCTGACCCTGCACGAGCAAAGCCGTGTCGTCCGCGTAAGTATATATGCTACAGTGTGGGATAGATAAGTTACAGAGGCTGTTAACATATATCAAAAAGAGGGTAGGTCCCAAAATTGAGCCTTGGGGAACTCCAAATGACAATAAGTGATCGTCACTGACGTATGAGCCAATTTTGACACATTGTGTCCTTTCAGAGAGGTAGCTCTTAAAGATCGCCAGCGCTGTTCCCCTCACTCCCATTCTCTCTAATTTTGACAACAGGATAGGGACAGAGACAGTGTCAAATGCCTTAGATAAATCTATGAAAACACCCAAACATTTAGACTTTACATCAAGCACCTTTACAGCACTATCAACAAAGACAGCAACAGCGTCCTCACAAGATTTATTCCTACGAAAACCGTACTGATTAGCCGATAAAATGCCATGTGCTTCCATAAAGTTAACGAGGCGACTGTTTAGGACCTTTTCTAAAATCTTTGACAGCACCGGAAGGACAGATATAGGTCTGTAGTTATTGACTCTGCCTCTGTCTCCACCCTTGTGAATGGGATGCACAATCGCTTTCTTCAAGGACCTCGAAAATACTCCCTTGGAGATACATAGATCACATATGTGCGTTATAGGGGGTACGAGGAACTGGCGGCTCACCTTTATCATTTTGGTTGAAATTCCATCAATTGCCAAATTAGACCTGAGAACGCTATAGTAAAAACATTACGAATAGACTACTAATTAGTTGAATCAATCAATCAGCCTTTTCTTCCTGAACTTTCCTGTTTCGCTAATTTTTAAGTTTATAGTACCTATGTCTAAGTTCAGTGCGCCTATTGGCATAGGTCTCTTTTAACATCTTCCACTGCTGTCTATCTTTAGCAACTCTCCTCTAGTTAGGCCCGGTGGTTTGTCTTAACTCATCCACCCATCTCTTCCCTGGCCTTCCTGTTTCTTTTACTATCTCGTGAATACCAGTTAGTTACGATATTTCTCCACTTTCTAGCATATCTGCGACTCCCTTTTGTCTATCTTGCCTCTTGAAGCCAATCATGCTCCTTTCCATTGCTTTCTGGCAGTACACTAGACTGTCTCTATAATGCAGCCAAAGGTGAGGCAGGGGAGATATACACATGTATCAAAAACTTTCCTTTTCAGTTCTCTGCTTATTTCAGTGGATTTCATTGCCTTCTTTACAGTCCAATATTTTTTCCAGCGGGTAGTTATTCTTTTGTTGATTTCTTTAGTGGATTAGTCTTTCTATGAAATGATCTGCCCTAGATGCACATATTCTTCCACAAACTCAAGAGAATGGTTATTAACTTTGATCTCTAGGTTTTCGCTATTGGATAATAGTTTAGTTTGTTTATGTTCAAGAGTAAATACATTTTTTCGCTTTAATGGTTTAGGTCTTCAATCATTTCCTAGATTATGTGGATTTTCATACGAAGAATAATGCCATCTTTCGCTGATGGCATGGAAGACATGATGCCTAAGCCATTTCGGAATATATTTTCTAGCATCGCAGAAAGAAACAGTTACCACTACTTTTTTATTGGTAAGCTTTGCCTTAGGACACTATTACGGCATTTGACCTGGGGTCAGCTATTGTATTTGCACTTTACTTCATGTCACAATTCGATCCAATATTCCTTCATTTCTGTACGAGTTTACAGAATACGCCTACTCAACAAGTTTCAACTCTGTAGTTTCGGAATAAAGTGGCTGTGACAAACGGACGGACAGACGGAGAGCCATGACGAATCTAAAAGGGTATTGTGTTTTACCATTCGGCTACGGAACCCTAAAAAGTGGCCAACTGCAAGTCGAACTCGCCCATGAAGGGTTCCGTAGCAGCAATAAATTACTTGGTTTTTCGTAATCCATACTTTAATATTATAAATGCGAAATAAACTCTGTCTGTCTGTCTCTTACCTTTTCACGCCTAAACCGCTGAACCGATTTAGATGAGATTTGGCAGGGGAAAAGTTTATGACCCTGGAAAAGACATAGGATAGTTTTTATCCCGAAATTCCCACGGGATCGGGATTTTACGCGGGAAAACCCTTCCACGCGAACGAAGTCGCAGGCAAAAGCTAGGTTTTGTATAAATGACAAAGTAAAGTTCGGGGTTTTTTAAAATCTATACTAATATTATAAAGCGGAAAAGTTTGTTTGTTTGTTTGTTTGCTTGAACGCGCTAATCTTCGAAAGTACTGGGTGGATTTGGATGAAATATGGTATGGAAGTAGCTTGAAGCTTGAGGAAGGTTATAGGCTACTTTTTACCCGACTGCAAAAAAGGAGAGTTATGTTTTTACCGTGATAGAATCCACGGGAGCGAAGCCCCGCGTGAGTACTTGTGTGCTATATCTCTCAAAAACTGCTGACTATAACTTTACCAAACATTGTTCAAAGTGTTCATCTACAGCACATACTGTTTTTAGATTTCACGCTCTTTTATTTTAAAATTTAGATCTCGATTGACTTCAAGAAAAAATCGTTTTTGGGACCTTAATGTTATTCATTAAAATATCTATCTAAACACACCACGCACGTGTAGGATAGAAAAAAAAAAATCAGCTTCTTGTATTGGGAGCCGCTTGTTTTTAATTAGGGTTCCGTAGCCGAATGGCAAAAAACGGATCCCTTATAGTTTCGTCATGTCTGTCTGTCTGTTTGTCCGTCCGTCAGTATGTCACAGCCATTTTATTTCGAAACTATTGGGACTATACATGTAAAACTTGGTAGGTAGATGTATTCTGTAAACCGCTTTCCGATTTTAAGAAAATAAAATAAAAACAATTTAAAATAAAGGGGGGCAAATACATGACGTCGCGTCGCGGGCGTTTACTGAGTCATTTGAGCCGATAATCCAAATGAGCCATATGGAACATATCAGTGTTCCAGATCATTTCAGTGATCGAGATGCAAATGTTCCAATCTCAAAAATGATACACTTTGCCCACCTCTAGGTTGAACGTGATCGGGTCAGCAGTTTTTGAGATACAGCATATTTTCAAAAACCGTAAATATAACTTTGTAATTCATACAAACACTATGAAAAACAAAGTTATTTGGCGTAGTTGTAAAAATTGTAAATAAGCTAGTTTTAAGAAGGCCTAAGGCTTTTTGTCAAATAAATATATTATATTATATTTAAATAATAAAGTAAAGGGGGCTTACCCATTCATGGAACTAATGTGTGATGTCTGTCTAGGAGATGTTGTTTTTTTTAAATTACATTGAGTTTTCTAAAACCATTTTTTTCTTAAAGTTTGACAGATTAAGCCGCAGGCCACGCTAGAGCTACTGCGGTGAGCGGGGGCGACCTGCGGGAGCGGGAGGCGTAAACACGCTGCGTCTTGCCGCTGTAGTGTGCCACGTTGAAGCGGCCGGCCGCGTGATTATCTGCTATTATTGCGCGGGGTTTAAAATGAGTTTGTCTAAATTGGAACTTTCATGTTTAGAAGGAAGTAGTTTTTTGCACAGGATATATTACAGATAAAAATGGGGGTTCATGATTATTTACTTATTTCATCCCACTTTTTTTTATTACATATTTATTTTTATATTGATCATCCTTACTGCACCAGATTGATGGCCGAGACATTATTTCGCTAATAAACTCCTCCGTATTTATGTTTTGCATCGCAGATAATTCAACAAAATTGATAAATACGCAGGATGCGCGAACTCGTACTATCCCTCCGCTACTCGCGGTCGCTAGACGCGCACGCAAGTCGCGCCAACATGGCGCCCCCCGTTCGACCCGTATTATTGTTTTTCCCGCTCATCGCAGACGCAAGACGCGTCGCGCCAGCGTGGCCTGCGACATAGACTTCCAATGTGGTAAAAGAACAATGGGCAAAACGTCCCTACCCTTGTAGCACTTCCATCTATATATCAAATGAAAGTACTTGATAAGTGTATCATTTCATTGTATGACAGCAAACCTGTAAAGCATGGTGGAAAAAGTTATTGAGACTTAGAAATCAAAATACAAACCCTACATAATGTTAGGTACTAAATAATATATTCATTTAATTATGTGAATCATGAACTCACGCGCGCACAGCGTGAGTTTGGCGTTGACCGACAAGGATACATAGATATAAAAAAAACACTCAGTGCAGGTCTTGTGCTTATGCGTCGTACACGTTTCTGTATTTTTACTATTTTGACATCGATTCCCTCACTAACTTCAGCTAGTCAACGGATTTTTGTGTGCCTTAACGATTGGATTTGTCGACTTTGGAAGTGGAAGAAAGACTCAACGAGGTACAGTGTATGTGCCATCGCTGCTGGGTTGCAGCAAATCGCCAAGAGGAACATTTACAGCAAGTACAATAACAAGATAATCAAATAGGTGGAGAAAACTCGCAGGAGAGAGTAATTCCAACTTATAAAAGACTAGCAAATACCTCAACTCACTGTGCTCTTCATGGCTGCGGAAATGAAGATCTGCATAGAGTGCCATTGTTTTTAAAAATATACTCATTAGTAGAACACAACTTATAACGTATTCAGGCCTGAACAAACAAAAGATATGCTGGACACTTTAAGAGACGCTTACAAGTCGTAAGTCCGTTCTAGATTTTGATAATTTAACTGCCATTTCTCCCGAGGAACTACATTTCCGAACAGGACTTACACACGATCAGTTTGCTAGTCTTCCAAATGAAACTCCGTCCCTTACAGAGCAATCTAAACGGCCTAAAACTGTTTTAGGTGCATATTTAATAAAAATAAGGTCAGATGAGCCTGATGCCTGGATTGCGAGCCACTTTAACATTAGCCGAAGAACTCTAGAGCGTTATTTTAAAATAGCGCGTGATTGTCTCACATCATAGTTCGTTCCACGTCATTTGGGACTAGATGATATCAGCCGAGATGATATAATAAGACACAATTTGATCCTACCGACAGCGCTATTTGGGAGTACGACAGAGCCAAAAGCTATTGTACTTGTTAACGGAACATACATATATATTCAGAAAAGTATGAATTTCGCGTTTCAGAAGAAAACATACAGTTTACATAAATATAAAAACTTGTTAAAGCTTTTTTTCATGGTATGTACAGACGGATATATTGTTGACATAACCGGACCTCATGCGGCAACCACTTCTGACGCTACCATAGTGAGCGAACAAATTAACGAAAATCATGAGCCAATACACTATTTATTGCACAAAAACGATGCATTTGTACTAGATCACAGCTTTAGAGACGCAATTCCCGACCTAGAACAACATGTCTATGACTGTCACATGCCGCCATCTAAAAATCAAAACGCTACCCAATTGAATAACGAGCAGGCAAATGAGTCAAGAAAAATCACAATTGTGCGATGGGTTGTACAAGTAATAAATGGATGGTTCAAAAGGGATTATAAGATATTTCGAAACCAATTGTTTAACAAATCCTTACCACATTTATTTACAGACTTTCGCATAGCTGGAGCCCTGCTCAGTTCATTCCGAGAACCTTTGAAAGATGTCCGCTATGCCACAATTATTGCAGAATTAATACAGCAAAGAATGAATGTTCCCAACAGGCTGGGAAACTACGTCACAGCAGAAAACGTTAACCGTCAGCGATTGGCATTCGTATCAATAAACGCTGTAGCTGATATTCCGTTTCCTGTCCTCACCGAAGAAGACGTTATTTTGTTTTGTTTGGTGACTTATCATTTGCGCTTAGCACGCTCTTATGTTAGCGAACATATGCGAGGACATGTATATTATATGGAAGTGTGCATGACACCAAGTCCAAGGATGACACAGTATGACATTCAAACGGAACATTGTATGCTCCTGAGAGGTCGTATCGCATCGAGGCACATCTCAAATAAAACTTATTACAGTTATTTACTGATCGATTCCACATTGGAGGGCAGATCTGCCATAAAAGAATATTATTGCTCATGCTTAACGGGTATGAGGATTGTTGATCCTTGCGCACATACCGTGAGCATTATCTGGTACTTCGGTGTCTGCCAAGATTTAGACAATTTCGTTGGTCCTGCAAGTGCACGGGACGATATTATTGTACAAAGCCGAAATACAATATAATATATTTAGTTCACATTTGTTTATTCATCCCCAAACATAGTTTATTAATTAGAATAGAGGAAATTAAAAATAATTAAGTAAAATAATTTTATACAAAATACAATATTCTCACATTCTCCCATTCATTCAATCATTAATTCGTTTACATTTGTTATCTTTATAATAATATACATGTTTCCATCCAAAACTTAAGATGCTACAAGGGTAGGGACGGGGTTCATACAAAAACGCCCATTGTTCTTTATAACCTCTTAGTTTTAAAATAAGAAAGTGCAAAGAAGTATAAATGCAAACTTAAAACGAAAATTAATTTGAACAAGATAGGTACTGCTAGCTCAATTTTTGTGATATAGTACATTTAAAAAACCGCAAATAATATCTTGGTCATTTATACAAACGGTTGACGAACGAACTTGGTAATTTATGAAAAACAAAGTTAATTTTCGCTAATCTATGTTTGGATTGGATACGGAATCTTTCATGGGCGAGTCCGACTCGCACTTGGCTAGTTTTATTTTTATTTTTTCAACCATACTTAATTGTTTGTTAGTAAAAATTCTGGGGTGGGCCCAGGCGATTCTAGGGTGGGCACGGCCCACCCGGCCCCCCCTCTTCCTACGCCCATGACCTCTACGAGTATTACTTTACAATATTTAAATAAAAAAATCTGATGCCAGGTTGGCGAATTTAATGTTTTTTGTCTCCAGTTCGAAAGAATAAAAGAAAAGAATAAAAAATAATTAAGAGAAAGATATTCACCAGTAGCAGTACTCAATTTAATACACAATACAGAGAGATGACAAATCATCGTGGATAATGTAAGGCATAATGTAAGGTATTTTTTTTTCATTGAAGCGTTCTTGCATGGTTCTTGCCCTTTATTAAGCCTTCTTACGAACACTTGGTAGAACATGTACGTTAAGAGGATTCTATTCGTATCTATAGCGTAGTAGTAATACCTCAATGATCGAATATTAGTAGTTGGTTCGGAGTAAAAATAACAGATCATGAACTACCTACCTCGTAGTTTTGGTTCAAACTAATTAAATAAAGGTGCTAGACTAGATAGCAATAACAGTGAAGATGGTACTGCGAACAAATGAAACTAGTCTGTTTTATCTGGTTTTATCCTAAGATTAAATTACCCGTTATATTACTTTACTCTATGGATTAAATACACCATTAGACATCATAGATTGTGTAGCATACGTAGCACACCCTTCACTTTGATAATCAATCGCTCATTCAATGCACAAAGGAATATTATTATAAATACCATAAATTAAATATAATGTGAACAGTTACATGAGACGCGGGCGGAGGGCCGCGCTCTCAGCTCTCACACAGTGACCACTGTTTAACTAATGTAAACACTACAATTATATATACACAATTCTATTTTAATAAAGAACATTCATTTCACATTCATTACTGCGACTTCACGCCTTGTCATTGCTCTCCCTAACTTATTCTCCAAAGTGCTGTCTAAAGTAAATCTCCGCTACCTTAAATATATTCTCTAAATTAGTGCTCCAACATAGCACTAAAGTAGTGCTACGAAGTAGTGCCAAAATTGCTTTATATTCCGCCATTTTGCTGACATCAATTATTTGCCTCCGACCTCCGACCCCAAAAACACGTAAATAAAATAAAAAAACAATAATGTAACTTTTGCAACACAAATGTAACATTTCAAAAACGAAACGTAATTTACGACTCAAAGGCCCTGGCAACCAGTGTTACCAACTTAGTGGATTTTCCACTAAAACTGGTGGTTTCGACCCCCCTTTTAGTGGCGAAATATTGCTTTTAGTGGCTGGTGGTTTTTTCTAGTGGTCAAGTAGAATTTAGTTTCAATTACTGAAAGTGCTATTACTCAACTACTAAGCCACTAAAACTTTACGAAATATATTATTTTTACTTCATTAATGTAACTAATTTACTTTTACTGCGTAGGCACAATAAAAGTGCAGAACTTATGGCAAGAGTTGATGATCTATGGCGACAAATTCATTTGCAGAAATGGAACGAGAGCAAAGATACAAAAAAGAATTGGAATGAAGTATTGCATTTCAAAGATGCTCAAGGGGAATCTAGATTTGAGGAATTAGCGACTTTTGCGATTACTCCCTTAATAGTACCTAATTCTAATGCTGATGTTGAGAGACCATTTAGCAGTATGAATGTAATAAAAAACAAGCAGAGGAACAGAATGAAGTTGAATATTTTAACTGCAATATTAAAAAATATGCTGTGGTCTAAGATTGGAAGGAAAATGCTGCAATGATTATGAAATTCCAATAAAAGTTATAAAACAAATTGGTAGCAAAGCATCATATAAATGTGAAACCGACGATGTTGGTGCAGACAAAAGTTCTTGTATGTTGATTTACTGACTTAAAATATTTTATTACGTCATATTAAAGAACATTTTTTTACTAATACAATAATAAATAAATACTGTTTTCTTTCGTGAAAACTAAAAACCAAAAATTGTGTGAATTTTAGCGATTTTTAGAGTAGGGCCGATTTTTGTTAGTGGTTTTCTGGTGATTTTAGAAGTTAGATCTGGGAGAGGTAGTTGAACTGTTGGCAACACTGCTGGCAACACTGACCAGTGATGTGAACTTAGCTATTTTATAGCTAGATCTAGCTATTTTTGCACCCCTGTCAGCTACAATTTCTAAAAAATTGTAGCTAAACGATTTAGCTACTTTTTTTTAGCAAATTATCAACATAGCGACTTTATCTACACACTATTATTGATGCTTGTGTGTGTGGTTTTCAGTTTTAGTTTTTTGTCTGTGGAAGCAATTTTTAGAGTCGTAAACTCGTCAACATTTTGAGTCATATTGTAAAAGCAAGACAATACATAGTTAAAAAGCACAAAGGCCGCGCATTTACTACATTTGGTTAAGTGAAAATTACTACAGTTGGTTTAGGAAAAGGTGAAATTTTGGGTGGAGGTCAGACACTTTAAAAATGATAATACATATAGGGATATAAGTGAATTGGCTATATCTTGCCTTTCACTTCCACACTCAAATGCAGAGGTTGAGAGGTTATTCTCTCAAATGAATCTAGTTAAAAATAAGCAGAGAAACCGAATGAGTCTGATAACTCTAAATTCTATTTTATGTATAAGAGACTCGCTCAGGAAAAAAGGTAAATGTTGCTTCAACTGTTCAACCTTACCTTTAACAGTTCTACAAACAAATGGGAACCGTGGAGAAATACACAAAATCCTGGAATCCTAGATTCTTAGGATGTACAACCATCTTCCCTAGATTAAGTTATATTAATAATGTTTTACCCACATTAGTTTTAATGTAGAAAAACTATTTTAACGATTTTCACGATCACACACATTAGTTTTAATGTGGAAAAACGATTTTAACGATAACTTTAGTTTTTTTTTTTAACTTTAGTAACTTCTAGCTACTTTTTGGGGTAAGATAATATGGGAATCTGGCAACTTTTTGCAAAAGATCTAGCTATAGAGGTGATAGTATAGTTGGCAACACTGACAGACTGACTGACTGACAGACACAAGACAGCCGTACCGTACGTACTCTCAGTATTGAGTATTTATATGTATCATCTATGGTACGTACTACGTAACCCATAGAGTACTATAATAGTGACGTAACCGTAATGTGAAATGTCTGTGCGACACTTGTATTATGTCAATTTAAAAAAAAATGTTGAATTTAAATCTTCACTTCATTGTTATTGTATGATTTTGATTAAGTTTTACTGAGAACCTTCTTTTTTATCAAAAGAAGATTGAATTATGGATACTTCTCGCAAATGAATCTTGATATTATATTTTTCTATTCTATCCATTATCATATTGATATCCAAGTGGAATAAGTTCTTACAAACAAGCTGCATACGTATCATTTCGGAAGTTTTGTGGTTTTGCTATATTTTAGGACATGGATTTTAGTTCACGAAATCCGGCTACGTCAAATGCACTTAATCTAGCTGCTAGAAACAACGATGTTACCAATGTGGAGCGTCTCCTACATAAGATAAATCCTAACTGCGTTGATAACAGGGGTTGGACATGCCTGCACGAAGCTGCCTACAACGATAGCTATGAATGCGTATTGTTAATACTGAAAAGCCGGCGCTGTAGACCTTTAGCTGAGACTCATGAAGGTCACACCGCATTGTACTTAGCATGTGAAAATAAATGTTCACTAAGGACTGTGACTGCCTTGCTTAATTCTGCTGACGACATCGCGAATTACGGCAGCACTGAGGCAGTGACGCCACTACACATTGCCAGCAGTCAAGGCAGCACAGAGTTGATGGAACTATTGATAGACTATGGTGCTATTATTGATGTGCAGGATGCTGATGGAGACACACCCCTACATGATGCTGTTCTAGCTTCCCAGCATGAAGCTGTGATAACTCTGCTCTATTCTGGAGCCAACCCAGAGATTAAGAATGATGCTGGCTCTTTTACACCATTCCATTTAGCTTGCTGTAAGGGATACTATCTTAATGTCGAAGCTCTTTTTCCATTTATAACAGATATCAATGAAGTGACATCTTTAGGTGATTCTCCACTGACTTTAGCAATTCAAGGATTAAATGACGACATTGTGTACTTCTTATTAAAGAATGGAGCTGATCCTCATATCAAGAATATCTGTGGGGAAATGGCTATAGATATAGCCTTAAGTCTTGACAGTAGTACAGAAGTATTCCAAACATTATTATCTGTAACAGATAAAGATAAGCTGAACAGAAAAATTATTTTAAATGCCTGCAAGCCTCATTATTTTAAATTTGAGATCTTCGAAGTGTTACTGAGCAGCGATTTGGGACCTGAATTTTTTAGTTTTACTGAACCATTTAATATAGGCTTGAATACATTTATACAGGATAATAGACCTCAATATGACCTCAATGCACCATTGAATTCATATTTAAATATATGTGGTTATATCTACAATAAGTCACCGGAAAAGTTTAGAGAGTTCTTCTACTTATTTCTGATGAGGGGAGTAGAGGTGAATCCCTTTGAAGCAAATGTATGTCCACCACTAGTGTATGCACATCATGTAAATACATCATGTTTTCATGAAGTAAGTTCATTTCAAATTTGAGGCAAAAATTGAGACATCTAATTGATTTTTTAATATAGTATACATTAGCGCGGTTTGATGATTTCAATATTTCTTTGTAAATGAGTTATGAATACCAATCTATAGAGTGGAAAATTCTAAACAAGACTGCATTCATAACTCATTTTGGGTAAAAATGGTTTACACAACGTTTCTACCCCAAGGTATTGATTTATTAACATCTGTCACGCTTCTAGTGGAAATATTATTTGTTAATGTTGCTTCTGAATTTTAGGTATTCAAAATACTTATAGAGCATGGCTGCAATGTAGATTACTGCAGTACAGCTGAATTAAGCAGTGAGAAATATGTTCCTGATGCATTCTATGCTTCAGCTAATTTATATCCTCCTTCAATGCCAATTATGGTGCCATATAGCATTTACTGTGAGCCTGGGGATTACTTACAAAGTGCCTATGACAGGGGCACCCTAGGCATCATTCCACAAAAAGTAAGTAAATATTACTATGTATGTATGCTCAAGAGACTACATAAATAAAACAAGATTTTTAGCTTATTCAAACTACTTTCAGCATGAAAAATATAAAGTAAGATAAGTAATCTTGAACTGTCCACAGGACCTTAGGTAATCTTTTCTTTAACCCTTTTCAGGTACAGCATGATCTTTTATTTATGTTAGACAACAACACCTACAATATTACTGCAGAGAACCTTCCATATCATGTGTTATCTCTGAAGCATATTTGCAGATACGCAATAAGAAGAATAATAAGAGAAAAAGGAGGCGGTCTCAAATCCACACAAGAATTTTTATCTGTATTAGACAGCTTACCTTTACCCAAAATAATGAAGAATTATTTAAGATATATGTAAAAACATCAATTCACACTTTAGTTGATATTTAACAGAGATATTAGTTTAAAAAACAAAATAAATCAGCTTGTAAAGCTTTACTCATTTATGTGATCAATAAAACGATTTATTCATATAAAATGTCTTTGTACTTACATAAATAAATATATTCATAATCGTTATTATACATAGTTTACAATATGGGAACTTACAATATAAAACTGGTAAAAAAAATCACATTTGGTAATAATGACTTATTTAAAATTAGCACCGTTCGCCATGTGTTCTTCAATTTCCGCAACTCTGTAGAAGAAAAAGTCAAGGTGTAATTTAAGTAATTGGAATGAATTTTAAATGTTTTCTGTAATAAGTGAGTTTTACTGAGTAATAGTTACTGTTAGTTATACTAACATACTATATATTATAGTTATAGGTACTGCGGGGAGGGGAAAACTGTCAAGTTACAGAAAAAGGATGAACATGCAGACAGCGAGACAATACAACAGAGACTATAGCTGCTTCATTTAATGAACAGATTTCTAACTATTAAAAAAAAAGTTATATAAAAAGTCTAAAAACCCTCATACTCATGTTATATCTTTTTGAAATCCTTGTGTTGAGCCCTTTAATTTGATACACATATTGTAGTATTCGAAAAAAAAAACTAGTTCACGATTGAAAAGCCAAAAGCCTTGTTTTGTTGCAAATGTCCGGTTCTAATGGAGATTTCAATTTTCAAAATGGCAACCTGAAATTAAACTTACGTCCGGGGCACAAAGGTGAGGTTCTCAACTCCAGCGTCGGTAATAAGGACATCATCTTCAATGCGCACACCACCGAAACCTCGGAACTTGTCCACTTTGTCCCAGTTGAAGAACTTAGCCTGATCAGGGTTGTTCTTCGCACCATTAAGGAGCTGGCGAAAAAAAAAAACCAAATTACTTTCTATTTTCAGGTGAATGGCACTTGTGTAAAGCATCATCATCAAAGGTTGTCTGTAAAGGATCGCTTTTAACGATAAGACCGCCTATTGTATCACTATTATTTAGTTGTCAAATCCTTATTTGTTTTCTGTTATACTGTACAGTAAAGAGTATATCAATCTATCATCATAAACTAAGCATGGTTAGGTTTTGAGATCCCTTGAAAAAAAAAAACGGTGGCGCTTATTGTGTATTTCATGATTTCAGTAGTCACTTTTCTGGCCAATTCCAGGTGAATGGCTCGTGTAAAGCACCATCATAAATGTAGCCTAGAATCACCAATTGGTTAGGTTTTTGAGCCTCCTTACAGTTCATTTCAGTAGGTTTTCTGGTCAATTTCAGATGCATGGCTCGTGTAAAGCATCATCATAAACATAGTTTAGAATCACCAACTGGTTAGGTTTTTGAGCCTCCTTACTGTGTATTTCATTATTTCGGCAGCCAGATTTCTAGGCAATTCACGTGAATGGCTTTAGTGTAATTTATTTATTTATTAGGTTCACCAACGACTGTTTACACTGATAATAATTCTTAAAAACTATGGATATCCAAGAGTAATAGTGTAACAACCACTTAAAGGTAAACACCACATGTACATATAATTCTTATTTCAGTAATCTAACCTTAACATTTGTCTTTTATAACACAATAAAAATTAACTACATCTTTAAAAATAATATAACTCCAATAAAATAAAATACATCCTGGTTATCATGGATCGGGTAAGGATTTTACATACATTAAAAAAAAATCATTTTGGAAATACTTTTATTGTGCGTACGGCTAAGGAGTCGAATTCCCTGCTTGGGGGTCTATGTTTCCTGATAGCTCGTCGAGAGCATTGATATACTAAAAACCCAAGATGCACACTCAACGTCTCAAAATCGTCCGCATAAAATGAGTGCTTATTTCTAAATTATGCGCTCATTTCAAATAATAACGGCAAATCTCAATGGCCGCGCTTTCAGTGTCAAAACAATGTATTATGGCATCTTTTTATTTTAGTCGCATAATAAAAATTACCCTGTTGAACAAATAATGGAGTCGATTTCTTTTTTCTTGTATTTATTTATTTATTATTAATAAGTTTATGCTTTATTGTCCATACTAATATTATAAATGCGAAAGTAACTCTGTCTGTCTGTGTGTTACCTTTTCACGCCTAAGCCGCTGAACCGATTTAGATGAAATTTGGCATGCGAATAGTTTAGGACCGTGGGAAAGACATGGGATAGTTTTTATCCCGAAATTCCCACGCGATCAGGATTTACGCGGGAAATCTCTACACAAACGAAGACGCGGACAAAAGCTAGTATTTAGAATAGATTAAAATAAACTTTATTGTACACCAAAAGTTAAACACATCTATTTTACAATAATTAATACTAATTTAGTTTTTGGCAAATATATATACGTTATATAATATACTGAAGGAGAAGAGGTCGTCAATTTTACGGTTTTTTTAATGTTCATAAATAAAATAAATAAATTATTTATTGAACATAAAAATATTACATCTTTAAAGTGAAGAATCAGTGTCCTACGCTATTAATTAAAAAACATTTCAATTTTTATGTAATAAATTACAAACAATAAGTAACATTAGAAGGTATTGAGAACAAAAGAAATAGAAAAAAGCTTTAAGCTTGTAGCACTTACCCTTGGTATAAAGTAGCAGCCAGGCTCGATAGTGAGCGTCATGTTAGCAAGCAATGGTCGCGCGGTACGCAGTCTGGCTAGTGGCCCAGAGGGGCGCGGTGGACAGTGCGGTAGGTACCCTCCAACATCGTGCACATCCAAGCCTAAGAGATGGCCTAATCCGTGCGGTTGGAGAATGCCGTGGACACCGTTCTAAGAAAAAAAAGAAATGGACTAAATGTAACACAGGTATTCTTCATTTTCGGAATTGTTTGAAAGTGACTGCGGCCTCGGAACATGAAGGGCAAATGACGGAACGGAACACGGATGGGTTTTAGTCGGTAAAAGTTTGACAGACTCTCCCGCTTAGCCCAGATCGGGAGGCAGTCATTGGATGATATCCCATCCTTCATTCTTGCTTAGCTCTTAACAGAGCGATCGTGGTCATATAAAAACTGCTTTCTGCACGATTTAGCGCCATCTCTCCCTGTTGGCAGAATGCCTGATACAGTCAGATACGCTGTTTCCTATTGCGGATTTCACTTGGCCAATCCAGCGAATAGGTGACCTGCCATGCGACCTGGTTCCCTCCAACTTTTTCTTGAACGACTAGTTATATGGAGTTGTTCCCCCGCCTAGAGACGTGACCAAAGTGCTGCAGTATGCGCGACATTACAATGATCAATAGACGCTGCGTGATGCCGAGCTCCTGAAGTACGGACAAGTTGGTACGGAACTCCGTCAACGATATTCCGAGCCAGAAAAAAACTCCAGAGCATCTATCTTCCACACATGTATTCTTACCACAGGTAGTTATCGGAAAGGTGTTGATTTGATTTCTCAAATTTTATAACTACATTATGGGTGTCTTGTCTCAGTGTCCCTGTGGTCTCTTGTAAGCGAAGGGAATAAATAATTGATTAAGGAACAAGTAATATTGTAAGAATCCTCTGTCCGTAATTCTTATTTATTAATTCCGCAAACTCGTTTGTGAAATACAGAGGTGTGCGTGTGGATTGAGTGCTCCTTTTTAAAAGTTAACTATATTTTTACGAAATAATAATAATAATATTCCACAACTTTCACACAACGCCATCTAGTCCCAAACTAAGCAGAGCTTGTGCTATGAGTACTAGACAACTGATAAACATACATATATATTTCTAAATACATACCTATTATAGATAAGAAATAATTACGAAATCAAGAAAGAATTTAAGAAATAATTGTGAAAACTTCATGGTGAAGATAAAAAAAATGTTGAAACCTATGGTGAGAAAGTTATGGTCAATTATCTAGAACACTCAATCTGCTAGTCCGAGAAAATACTGTAACTCGGGTTTCAACATATATATACTAGATGTACCGATGTTTAACATTTTTATGTGGAATAATTGTGTTGATTTTATGAAAACTATTCACAAATATTCAATTGATTTTAGCTGTTTATTTGGATTTAGAACACTCAATCCTCCTATCGTGCAGACGGAGTGTTCCAAAACTTTCCAACTTTGGCTAAATAAATTATTAATATTCTTACTCTATTTTACTAATATAATTCAGACTCAATTTGTGCAGCAAAAACCTTGACGTAAAACATAACAGTTGGGGAGTAAATAAACAAATACTTCCTTTTCAACGTCCCGTTTGAGTGTTCCACTTATTTATGTAACCCGAGCTTTTATCATTAAGTAATCTGTGCTTTTATACAAACGACGGCCACATCAGAAATTGTGAAAATGTTGTCATTAAAGTTTAACACGTTTCTTGTCTTTGTGAACTCTTTTATTTTAACATTAATCAACTTTATTATATTTTTAACCGATAACATTGTGTAGTGTGACCATGCATACATAAAATTAAAAAATATTGTTGTACTTATAAACATTTTATTACAAGACAAACTAGAAAAGGTGTGACAGTAATTAGGTACTCATGCTGTAGTAGATAAGCATTGATTATATTTCGGTGAGAGTAACATCTTTTTTGTCTAAATCTAAAAGACCGTAGGATAAAGAGTGTAAAATAATAGGACCGTCTTTACTATTGTACATTATATGCGCTAAATCATCATAGCAGACCATTTTATTGTTGATAAAACCAAGTCCTTTGTAGTTGCCGACCAACTGGACGCGCTTGAGTTTATCGAGAAGCGGGCCAAGAGACTCATTGTCAACGATGCACTGGTCGAGTCAAAGCTCCAAAGCCTTGAACATCGACGACGAGTTGCAAGTCTATCGGTTTTCTATCGGTTACATTTCGGGGAGTGTGCGATGGAATTACAAAATCTAATTCAGCCAAGCCCGTTTCATCATCGGACTAAAAGACAAACGGCGATGCGCCATCGTTACATGGTGGACATCCCACCCACACGCACAAAACGTTTTGGGAATACTTTCATTGTGCGTACGGCTAAGGAGTGGAATTCTCTGCCGAGGTCTGTGTTTCCCGATAGCTATAACCTGGGGGTCTTGAAATCAAGAGTGAATAGGTTACTTTAAGCGTGCTCCATCTTCGACCACATCATCTTCTTACCATCAGGTGAGATGGTCAAACGCGAACCTATTCAGAATAAAAAAAAAACAATTCAACACCGACAACCAATTTTTATTGTCGATTTTTTATTAAAATAGTCTTAGGTACCTATATCCTTTAAGATAACCTTTTCGACCCCATTTAAATCTACGGATATCGAGCACAACTTGCATGAAATAAATTATCTTCACACTATTAGATAAAAGTTGATTTCTGTATTCCTTTCCTATTAAAAATAAATAAATTGGATTTATTTTCGTTGGACCCCTGTTTTGAATCCCAGTTTAATATTTTTGGTGTTGGATCCCCCAAAAACAATAATTGCAACGCTCAAATGCACTAGCCTAAAATACTGTTGCATCTGACAGGTATCAAACTATGACTAAACAATAAATAGTTTGCTCGTAATAAGGTTAGACGAAGGTGTCCGACAAAATTATGTCTACCCTACAAAATTCTGTCGCTTGGAAACGCGTTAAACTTTAATGACAATATTTTCACAATTTCTGATGTGGCCGCCGTTTATATAAAAGTTCGGGTTACATAAATAAGTGCTACAACATGGAACACTCAAACGGGACGTTGAAAAGGAAGTATTTGTTTATTTACTCCCCAACTGTTATGTTTTACGTCAAGGTTTTTGCTGCACAAATTGAGTCTGAATTATACTATTAAAATAGAGTAAGAATATTAATCATTTATTTAGCCAAAGTTGGAGAGTTTTGGAACACTCCGTCTGCACCATAGGAGGATTGAGTGTTCTAAATAAACCTAAATAAAATCCAAATAAACAGCTAAAATCAATTGAATATTTGTGAATAGTTTTCATAAAATCAACACAATTATTCCACATAAAAATGTTAAACATAGGTACATCTAGTATATGTATATGTTGAAACACGAGTTACAGTATTTTCTCAGACTAGCAGATTGAGTGTTCTAGATAATTGACCATAACTTTCTCACCATAGGTTTCACATTTTTTTTATCTTCACCATGAAGTTTTCACAATTCTTTCTTGATTTCGTAAAAATATAGTTAACTTTTAAAAAGGAGCACTCAATCCACATGCACACAATACAGAGATGTGTGTACATTTACCTAACTGTTGCGTTGCTAAATCCTTAATCCGGAAATATGTGACGATCGTCACGTCCAGTGTGAATGCTTATTCTACACTATACCAGAATTAAATGTAACGATTGCGCATGTTTATTATTTTTTCTACATTTTTCTTTTTTCTATTGGGAGTAATTTTAGATGCAATGGAGAGGTTCCATATTTTTAGTAGTATATGTAGTAAGTAAATGATAAGCTATGTCCTTACCGCGATCATGTCTTCAACGTCACCTTTAAGGAGGCCTCCTTTCTTCAGATGATCGAGCATCGCTCTATTCGCCGCAAGGTGCATATCCGTCCACAACACACCGGGCTTAGCATCCCTATGAAGAAAATATATTACGTAAGAATGACGATCAACTACAACATACAAGAATACTGTCTTAACAGTGGCACTTCCTGGCTTGGCCCACGGTGCTAGATCTGATATCTAATCACACCCAGAATTTGTCGTTAATTAAGTAGTCGCTTAATATTAGAATTAGTTCGTTGGTAGCTTAAAATGTAGCGTATGACAGGGAATAAAATAAATCCTCAAATAGAAACAATTAATAACTTCTAAACTATAAAACGACAATTTACGGCTAGAAAAGATGCTTCTTGCCTCGGCCACTGCTGTATCCCTATATCTTTTAAACTACGAACTGACTAATTCTGATATTTGGCGACTAAATGTGGGTGTGTTTAGATTTCAAATCCGTAACTGTGGCCAGGCTAGGAAAAGCCACATTTATATTTCACGGGGCGGGCGAAGGGGTCTGACATACCCTAAATGACTTAAACCGCCCCGTGTTCCCTCGCACACACTTGCTCCAGAGACTGTCGAAGCACTCCGAACCGTAGCTCGTCTGGTGAAGCGGGGGGAGTGAGTTAACTCACTCCCCCCGCTTCACGCACGGCGCGCCTGAATTTATACGCGTCGCCACCTCGAATCTCGTGTTTTAGGGGGCGGCGAACGTCCCCGAGTCCACCGTCCCTGAAACTATATTTCTAGCCTGGACTATATGTGTATAGGTACTAATATTTTAAAGCGGAAAAGTGTGTTTGTTTACACGCGCTAATCTTCGGAAATACTGGGTGGATTTGGATGAAATTTGGTATGGAAGTAGCTTGAAGCTGAAGAAGGGTTATAGACTTAATTAACTAATAGAATAGAATAGGTCTCCTAGTCGATTTCGGCCACGGCGGCCAATCTCATAATCGATTAGCCAACTGCGCAGAACATATTATAGTGTACAAGTATGTGCACAGGTACAGGTGCACTCAGTGTTCCTGTACTCTCATTGTCCGATGGGACGGCAATCCGATACGACCGCAGAGAGGTCAGTTGCAGGACCAACGGCTTCCGAGGCACGGACAGGCCTCCGTCACTCGCTCAAGGTCGCGCGATAAGTACCTACCGGCTAGCCGTGTGTTCGAACGCACAAGTGGCAGAGGGGCGCCGCACGCCCGCCTGTGATACTGATTATCGTTTTGATTTACCCATGCAAAATGCTCTCACGTATATTTCTGAGTATTTACTATGTTTGAAATCAAGCCTAAGAATAATTTAATTAGTTAATGTACGGAACTGATTGTATGATATCGTCATCTTGCCAAAAGACGGTAGGGAGCGCGGTCGCTGTAACGGCGCGGCCGCCGGCATCTGACTGAGTGCCGGTTCGTGGTTACGGCTAGACGGACGCGCGTGTTTTGGTTGGGCTCAGAGAGTGAGCCTCCGCGCGATATATATTTGGACACTACGGGAAGCAACTGGGGTTGCAAGTGCGCCTTTGTTGAGGTTAGATTGTTAGCCTCGCGTGTATTTGGACATATTGTGGGACAGGAGTTTAAAGTGTGTGTGGAGTTTGGTGTGAACGAGACGCCGCTGGAGAAGCGTCGTTGGGGCAACGAGCTGGTACATCGGCAGGATCCTCGCAAGGTCACAAACACTCACATACACATATACATTAACACAAACTTGCGAGCCGAGAAGAAGTCAACTCGAAGTACAGGTTGGTGTCTAGGTTAAGTTAGATAGATTTTAGCGGGCGCGTATCGCGTTCCATTTGCTCTCGTCAGGATCAGACTGTCTGTTGGCGATTCATCTATGGGCCCGTGAGCTGCCCGCTTTGATCCTGGCGAGAACAGAATTCTGGTAGCAGAGCGTGGTTCTACCTACTGGTATAGATTTTGTACAATTTGGTACAAAATAAAGTAATTTTCATTGTAATTTGTTATAATTCCTATTGAAGGTAGACCGCACATTTATATTTTTCATTGTACCTACATTAAAGTAACGGTTGTAAGAAGGCAGATAAGTAGTAGTAACAATAGTGTAATAACAATAGGTAGATATTTGTGTGAATTGAGTGAATAACTTTGTCATAATAACTTGTTAGGGTTGCGTTTAGATACGGAAAAACGTCAGTTATTATTAATAATTGGTAAACTTATTCACTCAAATAAACTATATTATTTAATTACGGTAAAATTAAGTGTTTATAAATTATTGTTGCTTATTTGCGTGTATTGAAGTTGGTACTATGGCGCCGTCAGTAACTAAGACTATCGCAGCCAAGATTGAATCGGAATTAAGGTGGTTCTCATTAGTAGTCACGTTAGTTGGTCGTTCGGATCGCGAAGACGCGCTATTGACGCGCGCTAAACAAGCCGACGAACGGTATGACGCGGTACTAAAATGTCACGCCGACTATTTAGCGCTTCTTGAGGACGAGGTCCCAGCGGTGGGAAAGGATGCGCAGGCGGTAGTGCGGGGTAATGTAGACCAGTGCGGTGAGATGGTGATAAGCATCATCCAGGCGGCAGCTGACATTGAGAGGTCGCGAAAGGGCGACAGTCGGGAAAAATGCAGGCTGCCGGGCTTAGGGATTATGGCGCCACTGCCTCCAGTGAATGTGCCAGAGTTTAGTGGCCAGTATGCCGATTGGCCGAGGTTTCGCGACATATTTAGTAGTGTTGTGCACTCGCGTACAGATCTCTCGCCTGCGTATAAAATGGCGCAGCTAATGGGTCGGCTCTCCGGTGAGCCTCACGACCTTTTGACTCACCTGGAAATTACGGATGCTAGTTACGAAACAGCATGGGGCCTATTAATCGACCGTTATGATAATCGGCGATTAATTATTGATGGGCTCATTGAGAAAATATTTGGGATCCCGACGGTGTCTAACGTGCATGACATAAGGTCGAAAATCCTGAATCCGGTCACGGTAGCGGTCAACACGTTAGACCGACTTAAGTTGTCGTTAGGCGATAATAGGTATATTATTGTCAACCGGGTTTTACGCAAATTGCCGAGCGAAATAGTGGCCCGGTTTGAGCAAACTCATGGAGGTGAGTCACCCGACCACCTCCCGACCTTTGATGATTTGAGGATGCTTTTGGAGGGCGAGTGCAGGCGGGCGGATTGCCACGGGGCAACCACGTCGCGACCCCCCCCGTCACCCCGACGTACTAGCGGGCCCAAACCGGTTGAGCCCCGTCGGAGGGGACAGAAATATAACGCCCTCCAATCGCAAGTGTGCCCATTCTGCGGGGAGGGGGGACACGGTCTCACCACATGCGCGGATTTTAAGGCGCAGCGGGTGCAGAGACGCAGAGGGGTGGTCAAGCAGCGCTACTTGTGCTTCCGCTGCCTTGGCACACACTTTGTGCGTGAGTGCAACAAGACCACCACCTGTCGGACATGCGGGGGGGCTCATCATGAGCTCCTCTGCCTGGCGAAGAGTGGGGGGGTGCACGGAGCCTTGACGGGAGGTCACCCCCCCCCTCCGAGGCCAGCTTCGGGTGAACGGTCACCCCCCCATACGGGAGGGGGGTCAGCTGCGCATCCGCGGTCGCCCCCTCCTCGGGGAGGGGGGTCAGCAAGGGATCCAGAGGGCCGCCCGAGGCCGCCGTCTCCTCCGCGGGGGGGGGGGGTCGGCGCCAAGGCACGGGCGGGTGCCCGGAAGTAACACATGGGGAGCCGGGTTATGCGACTTACTCGTCCGTGCTGGGGGGCCCGCTGCCGCCCCCGAGTAGTCGCTTCTCCCCGCCCCTCGCAGAGTACCCGCGCTTGATGGCGCGTCCACCTCCGTTTGGTAGGATGCCGGTGGGCTACTTCCGACCGATGCGCATGTCACCGACGGATCGAGGGGTGTACTACCCGGGTTGGGACCCGTACACGGGGCTTCTCCCCCCTCCGGCCGGAGGGGAGGGAGGTGGTCCCTGCTAGCAATTATCAGTCTGTTCATCCGTGGTGCCCACCGCGCCAGTGACGGTATTGTTACCGACAGCTAGGATTACTATCTGGGGTACGGATGGACAGCCAGTGCACGTGCGAGCACTTTTGGACTCAGGGGCACAAGGTTGTATTGTGTCTAGCCGTCTAGTGGACAGGCTGGGCCTTGCTTTAGAGCCATCACGGGATGGCGCAGTAGGTATAGGTGGCAATCGGGTGCCTCACCTCAGGGGTCAGACTACTCTCCTGCTTGACATGGGTGACTCGGCATCGGTCACACGGGTGAATGCCACTGCGATTGTTTTAGACGAAGTGGTAGGGGTCCTCCCTCAGATACGGTTACCGCCGGCGGTAAAGGGGTTGACCAATGGATTGGAGTTGGCCGATCCCCACTTTGCGATTCCCGGACGGGTGGACGTCTTGCTTCGGTCTGACGTCCTCTGGAAGCTGCTACGGAGCGGCAAACGTGAGCTACAACCAAACGGGGTGGTGGCCATGCGTACCGCAGGAGGATATGTATTATTGGGCCCAGTACGGGGACCACAGGACACAACGGATTATAGCCCCATATATTATGCCAGCGTTCTATCAGAGGTCCTGCAAAGGTTCTGGGCAACGGAAGAACCTCCCACCGCTTCTAGGATTAGCCCGCTTGACGAGGAGTGCGAGACATTTTATCAATGTCACACGGTGCGCCTCCCGTCGGGCAGATTTATGACACGGTTGCCGTTTCTGTCGACTCGACCTCCGCTGGGGAGCTCCTGGAGTCTGGCAGAGAAGCGGATGGTGGCAATGGAGAGGCGCATGAAACGGGACTCCAACTTCCGACAGAAGTATGTGGAGTTCATGCGCGAATACCTGGCCTTGGGCCACATGTCGGTGTCCAGGGTAGACTGGCGTCATGAGGAGCACTACGTTCTGCCTCATCATGCAGTCCTGAAGACACCTGACTCCAAGATCAGGGTCGTGTTTGACGGGAGCGCGGCGACATCTAGCGGAGTGTCCCTGAATCAATGTCTGCATGCTGGTCCTAAGTTGACCAGAGACATTGCAGACATTCTTACGGACTTCAGGAGACACCAGGTTGTCTTCGTTACGGACGTGAGGATGATGTTTCGCCAAACGGAGATCCATCCAGATGACCGTCGGTTCCAGCTGATATTGTGGCGAGAGAGCCCAGAAGAACCGATGGTCACATACGAGCTGAACACAAACACGTACGGATTAAAGCCCAGCCCTTATGTAGCCATGCGTACGCTACGAGAACTGGCTAATCAGGAACGGCTTCGCTTTCCTCGCGCGGCTGCAGTTATTGATAGGGACGTCTATGTCGACGACATTTGTACGGGTACAGATAGCATTGAGCAGGCGCTCATCTTAAGGGATGAATTGGTAGCGCTCATGGTCTCCGGTGGCTATGAACTCAGGAAATGGCTGTCGAACTGCCCAGAGGTGCTGGCGGGACTGCCAGCTGAGTACCAACAAGACCCGCATTTGTTTGAGGACTCGGATAATCCTCATGCGTTGGCAATTTTAGGGGTCCAGTATCGGCCAAGTCAGGATGTCTTCACGTACAACTGTGAGGCCGAGTTGCTGGCGAAGACCTGGACTAAGCGATCGGTTCTTTCAACCGTCGCCCGAACATTCGATCCAACCGGTTGGATCGCGCCGATCACGTTCATGGCAAAGTGCTTCATTCAGAAGCTTTGGTTGGCCCAACTAGGTTGGGATGATCAGCTCACGGAGGAGCTGGCTCGGGAATGGACGGCATTCGTGACCACATTGCCATATATCACGGAGATTGAGATCCCACGCAAACTGCTTCCGCAGGCAGGGGTCAAGGCCACCCTGCACGGATTTTGCGATGCGTCAGAAAAGGGGTACGCAGCCGCAGTCTACCTGAGAACAGGTGAGACCGCTGGTGCGGGAATTGTGCGCCTGGTCATGGCCAAGAGCAAGGTTGCGCCTGTTCGGACCCGCTGGACAATTCCGAAGATGGAATTGGCGGGTGCAGCCCTCCTGACGCGGCTACTGAACCATGTGGAGCAGAACTTGCGTGGTACGGTGGATCTGAGCGAGACGGTTTATGCATGGACTGACAGCCGGATCGTGTTGTGCTGGCTGCAGACTTCGGTCCACACGCTCGAGGTATTTGTGGCCAACCGAGTGTCACAAATAAATAATTCGGATACTCCTCTGGTCTGGAGACATGTTCCAGGTGAGTTTAACCCGGCTGACTGCGCATCACGCGGCTGTCCGGCGCCTGCTCTGGTTGAGCATTCCCTTTGGTGGGGGCCACAATGGTTGGAACGGCCACATGAAGAGTGGCCATTTAATGAGTGCGGACGACATTCATTGCCCCCGGACCAGGGTTTGAGGGTCAATGTGACTACAGTGGAGTCTGCCACCGTAGACCACACGCTTTTGGAACGGTATAGCTCACTGGGCAAGTTACTTAGAGTCACGGGATGGATAATGCGGTTTGTCCATAATTGTCGACGCTCTGTCGCGCAGCGAAACATGTCGCCTGTAATGGGACCTGAGGAGCAACAAAGGGCTCTTTCACTTTGGGTGAAGGTCGTGCAGGGGAACGAGTTCCAGGACGAAATCAGGGTCCTGAGGACTGGCGCGGGTCGTTTGAAGAAAGGTCTTATCCGCCTCAACCCGTTCATTGATGAGCACGGAATGCTCCGGGTGGGAGGCCGATTACGGAATGCCAACTTGCCCTATGCAGCGCGACATCCTCTAATTCTCCCCAAGAAGGGAGCTTTGGTAGAGTTGTTGGTTTCGGACCGTCACACCAGG
This sequence comes from Tholera decimalis, assembly GCA_943138885.2. Taxonomy (NCBI): domain Eukaryota; kingdom Metazoa; phylum Arthropoda; class Insecta; order Lepidoptera; family Noctuidae; genus Tholera; species Tholera decimalis. Next base: position 21,235,094 of record OW964559.2, read on the forward strand.
AACTCACACGCAGGCTGCAACACCCTTCTGGGCATTTTGCAGCGTGAGTTCTGGATTTTGTCGGCACGGAGAGTGATACGGAGCGTTGTGTTTCGTTGCTTGCCTTGTTACCGACTCAAGGCAGCCACAATGCAGCCACAAATGGGAGATCTCCCGCCCGACCGAGTCACGGAGGCTCGGCCGTTTGCTGGCGTAGGGACAGATTTCGCGGGGCCTTTCATGGTCAAGACATCAAGCCTTCGAAACGCGAAGTCGGTTAAGGCATATTTGTGCGTCTTCGTGTGTCTGGCGACCAAGGCAGTTCATTTGGAAATGGTAGCTGATCTCTCTACGGAGGCCTTTTTGGCAGCGTTGGATAGACTCGTTTCTCGAAGGGGTATACCGTCACTAATTCGGTCGGACTGTGGTACCAACTTCAAGGGCGCCGACCGCTGTTTAAAGGAAATTGTAGTGTTTTTGAGTCAAAATGAGCGAAAGATTGGCTCGGGCCTCGCCAGTCGGGGCATTTCGTGGTATTTCAGTCCACCTGGATGCCCCCACTGGGGTGGAATTTTTGAGGCAGTAGTTAAGTCCTCCAAGACTCATCTGTATCGGGTCATCGGCTCAACGATCCTCACCTTTGAGGAGTTGCAAACGGTATTTTGCAAAATCGAGGCGGTCTTAAACTCGCGCCCTTTGTGCCCGTTGAGCGCTGACCCGAATGACCTTGAGGCCATTACCCCAGGTCATTTCTTAATTGGCCAACCACTTAACGCCTTGCCGGAGTATCCTTATACGGATGTAAAGTTGTACCGGTTGTCACGGTATCAGATGTTGCAGCAAATGACTCAAAATTTTTGGAAGCGATGGTCGCTGGTATTTGCACATTCTGCAGCAACGCGTTAAGTGGACGGACAGAACGACCCCACCCTGCGTTGGAGACCTCGTACTGGTTAAGGATGCTAACCTATCACCGTTGTGTTGGCGACGGGGGCGCATCGTTAACCTGATTGCGGGCAAGGATGGATCTCCACGGATCGCAGATGTGCAGGTGAGGGACTCGATCCTTAGACGGGCAGTTTCAACATTATCCCGACTACCGGGAGTTTGAGCGGACCGACAACGGGTCGGTCCGGGGCGGGTGGATGTTTGAAATAAAGCCTAAGAATAATTTAATTAGTTAATGTACGGAACTGATTGTATGATATCGTCATCTTGCCAAAAGACGGTAGGGAGCGCGGTCGCTGTAACGGCGCGGCCGCCGGCATCTGACTGAGTGCCGGTTCGTGGTTACGGCTAGACGGACGCGCGTGTTTTGGTTGGGCTCAGAGAGTGAGCCTCCGCGCGATATATATTTGGACACTACGGGAAGCAACTGGGGTTGCAAGTGCGCCTTTGTTGAGGTTAGATTGTTAGCCTCGCGTGTATTTGGACATATTGTGGGACAGGAGTTTAAAGTGTGTGTGGAGTTTGGTGTGAACGAGACGCCGCTGGAGAAGCGTCGTTGGGGCAACGAGCTGGTACATCGGCAGGATCCTCGCAAGGTCACAAACACTCACATACACATATACATTAACACAAACTTGCGAGCCGAGAAGAAGTCAACTCGAAGTACAGGTTGGTGTCTAGGTTAAGTTAGATAGATTTTAGCGGGCGCGTATCGCGTTCCATTTGCTCTCGTCAGGATCAGACTGTCTGTTGGCGATTCATCTATGGGCCCGTGAGCTGCCCGCTTTGATCCTGGCGAGAACAACTATTTAAATGCAACAAAAAAACATAATTGTACAACTCTCAAATTAAAAAAAAAATACCAAATGTGAACAACTCTGGAATGTTCACACATTTCAAAGCATATAACAAGAGTTCTTCCTTTTATGGTGGTTTGAAAGTACCACCGCAGACGTTCAATGACTAGGTTAGAATATTAGAAATTGCATTTTTAACAAAACTTGATGGGACGGCCTGGGAGCAAATTGTATGATGTATTAAAATCAATATCATTTAAGTCTTTGTGTTCATGCTTGCCACATGATTATTTATTTATTTATCAACCGACGACAAAAAGAGGAGGTTATCAATTCGACGCGTATATATATATCTGTAGGTGAAAGGTGAAGGGCCTTAAGTCACATTTTATAAAGTATTCAGTAGAGCACATTAAAGATGTCCATACCCGAAATTTGACATTAAAATCGACAAAGTATAAAAAGTAATTATCGTATCATTGTCGAATAAAAAGTATGATTATGATGGGTACTTAAGCTATTATATTGAGATATTTTTTTAACAAATATAGTTCCTTAAGGCTGTATTATCGGACTTAAGGTTCTTTAACTTTGAAGCTTTTCTAGATATCTTATAGTATGACGGTACTTACGTCTCTCCTGTATCAATAATGGATAGTAAATTTTATTATTTTATAAGTTAGGTACGATACAACATCATAGAAATATATATTAAAAAGTTTTAATGACATTAAAAATAAAATAACATTATTCATAATATGTTTTATTTAATAAAAATAAAAAATCTTTGTATTTTAAAATCATTAATAAAATAAATGAAATTAAACAAAACACTTAATATTATTCTGGTAAGTCACATGCTGTACCCTCGTGGGCTAATGTATTATAAAAATTATGAAAAATGGGTGGAATCCATTGCAGAGCTTTCTGTGAATCCTGAAATTTTCTATTGCTTATAAGTTTGTGGCCTAATCGAATAGGCTGCAATATAGGCATGGCAAAGTCTTCTAGGGATCTCCTTCTATTTCTTACTAGTACTCTCGCGGGGCTTCGCTCCCGTGGATTCTATCACGGTAAAAACATAACTCTCCTTTTTTGCAGTCGGGTAAAAAGTAGCCTATAACCTTCCTCAAGCTTCAAGCTACTTCCATACCAAATTTCATCCAAATCCACCCAGTACTTTCGAAGATTAGCGCGTTCAAGCAAACAAACAAACAAACAAACAAACAAACAAACTAACAAACTTTTCCGCTTTATAATATTAGTATAGATTAAGAATAAATTTGCTGAGAGAACCGACCCCTGAGGGACCCCGGCATTAATTGCCAATTGGCCAGATGAGCAGCCATCAATAACCACTCGAATGGACCGATCTCTCAGGAAATCTTCAATCCAAACGCAAAGTTGGGTGGGTAAACCGAAAGAAGGTAGCTTAGCAATAAGGCTATCGTGCCAGAGGCCTTAGAGATGTCAAGGGAGACAGCAAGTGCTTCCCCGTGCTTCTCGATGGGCTCACTCCAGATATGAATAGCATACGCTAGAAGATCTCCAGTAGACCGGTTTTTTCGAAAGCCGTATTGTCGGTCACTGAGGATGTCGTTGGATTTTAAGTATGCCAGGAGCTTACTATTGAGTACACGCTCCATACTCTTACAGAGTATGGGACGTGACTGAAATAGGTCTGTAGTTGGCCGGGTCAGCACGACTGCCTTTTTGGGCACAGGCTGCACGTTAGCCAGCTTCCATGCTTTCGGCACCTTTCCAGTCTCAAGCGAAAGGCGAAACAAGCGCGTCAAAATTAGAGACAGTTCAGGCACACAAGTTCTAACAACAATTGCTGGTATCCCGTCGGGGCCACTAACTTTGTTCACGTCAAGATTACGCAGCACTCTACGGACGTCCTTCTGATGATTGCGAATGTTCGACATACACGTCCCGCATCCAATAGGAGCAACAGGAGGGTGAGCGCCACTACTATCTAGACGTGAAGACTCCGCAAAAAGAGCGGCAAACAAGTTTGCTTTTTCCTCAGCGGAGTGGGCCAGAGACCCGTCAGGTTTAAGCAGTGGTGGTAGTGAGGGGTAGAGAAGTTCGATTCGACCGACTTTGCCAGGGACCAAAAAGCTTTGCTGCCAGCAGGGTATGAAGCAAGTTTGTTCCCGATTCGGCTAACGTGGTCAAACCGAGCCCTCCGCAAAACCTTTTTACAGGACTTGGCAGCCCTGTTGAAAGCTCTCTTCTTCTTAATCACGTCATTTGCTTTGCAGTTTCGAGCATCGACCCATGCTAGATACGCCGCGTGTTAAAGCGCTACAGCGCGATCACATTCGGTGCCAAACCAAGCTTTCGATCGAGCTTTGCCGGACATTGTTAGGTTATAGAACGGAATGTAGTACTTCATTATCTGTCGCAAAACATCCGCCACGGCGGCTGCGCACGAAGATGAATCATTTGAAGAGAAGCAAGTAGGCTGCCAAAGATAACATGCAAAGAAAGATCGCATGCCATCCCAATCCGCTGACTTGTATCGCCATATCCGCCGTTTGCCATTAAGGCTGGGATCGGGCGGGTAGTAGACTGATACAGACTTCACCAGACAGTGGTCGGAACTACCTACCGGTGAAGATGTCGTTACCGAGTAGCGGTCTGAATCTGTAGTCAGCAGAAGGTCCAAGCAATTGGCTGTGTGCGACTCAACATCCAGCACTCTCGTTGCTCCCTGGACCAGCTGAGTGAGATTTAATGCAAGCGCAAGATTGTGCATCTCTCGCCCAGCATTACCCGTGCACTGGTACGGGAAGAGTCACTCCTAGTGATGGGCATTAAAGTCCCCCAGTAACACGAACTGAGCTGAAGGGTACCGCTGCTGGGCCGCATCTGCCGTCTCACTGATGTACTGTGTGAGCCTGGTTGTCTCCTGATCTCCACTGTGCGAGCGGTAGACACAGGCATAAATAATTTTGTCCATGCCCGTGTCCACCAGAGCCCAAAGCGTCGAGAACCTTGAGTCCTCAAGGTTACGGAGACGCCGATAGCAGATGTCGTCGCGGGCGTACATGCATACACCCGCACGTGGTTTGAAATTGTGCTCCAAGGTGAACCCTGGGTATGAAAGATACGACACGTCTGACGGACTTCTGATATGCGTCTCCGAGAGAAACAAAAGTGCAGGTTTTTCAGTCTCGAGGAGGTGGTGGACTGCAACGAGATTTGCAGACCCTGGATATTGCTGAGGTGCACTTGGAGAGAGAGGGATTGCAGCCGCGAGTACGTCTTCGAGTACGTTTAGTATTGCACGAAACACAAATCAAACTAAACGGAGGGAAAGCATGGCCGGGGGCGCAGCGGGAATCGTAGGTACGATGCATCCGCGCAAATCTAACCCGCGAGCGTAATGGTAAAGAATAGTAAGTCCCACATACAATCATTTAACATTTATCTATATTTATTGTTTAAATAGTGAACAATATTAAGTAACCATACGATCATTTACTTTTTCACGTCTAGGGACTTAATGTTATTTATAATTTTACATCTCCGAAATTAGCGGCTCTAGGAATTTATGGCTTTTACCATTTGATCAATTGGGGTATTCTGAATAAGTATCATTTAAAATATAAAAATGTCAAAAAATGGACTTAAGGTCATTTAGCTTTCACCTACAGATATATATATATATATATATATATTTTAATGTATGATCATCGATTACTCGAAGACGGCTGAACCGATTTGGAAAATTCTTTTTTTGATTGAAAGTGTATACTTCGATATTGGTCCCATTTTCATAAACGTCAGGATCTGATGATGGGATCCTGGAGAAATCGAGGGAACTCTTCAAATATTATAGGCACACCTATGTCGTTTTGGGTATTTATTATAGTAACTTGTGCAGTTGCTCTCAAAAAGTACCATTTGAGGAAGTGGAACTGATGATGAAGACCACAGATGGCCGCCGAAACTACTCAATAATAAGTATTGAGTGGATTGCGATTCGATTACTTGAATATGGATGTTACGCACTTCATGCTCGTCACAATGCATATGGTGATGTAGAGCTGATGGTGAAGTACCAGGAGAACTCCTCAACAATTAACGGCCCAGCATTGGGAAAAGCAATATTTTGTAAAAGGTTATAAGTAGTTGATAATTAGGCTCTTGTAACTAGGTAAATTAAAAATAGACCAACTAAAAAGAGTGAAATAAAAACTTTTTACCAAAAAATTAAACCGACTCCCAAAAAACACTGCAAAGTGAAAAATAACTTTAATTTCGGAAGTCGGTGCCAAAAACGAAAATACAAAACTAAAGACACCGACTACCGAAATTAAAGTTATTTTTCACTTTGCAGTGTTTTTTGGGAGTCGGTTTAATTTTTTGGTTTTTAATTCATAGGAAACTCAACAGCTTTTTTACAATTCTCATTATATAATAACAATGTCACATGGGGTTCTGAAGCCTATTATAGAGTTTCACAACATGCATGTTAAACTAGACAGTATAGTAGTTCTAAAATTTTAACTATTCAACCAAAGTAAAAATAAAAGGAAATATAACAACTGGTAAATAATAATAATAATATACGAATATTATTTACTTACTGGTGAGTATTTTTACAACAGATTTACGAAAAGATACCTTAGATAGCTGGAATTTATCCAGATTTTCAAATTTGTCTATGTATAAGCGAGGCAGTGTAAAGGTACACTAAATAAGTGAGTGTGTCTTGTGCGAGACCTTTGCGTGCAAAATTCTATGCATGACAAAAGGTCACCGCTGTCGATCTCACCACGAAGGATATCAAATAATTAGATTAGATTAGATTCAGAATTTTTGCCGTTATCAAATTTACAAATGCAACGTTTAGAGAAGTTAAACAGCAAATTGACCATTTTATAAAATTAAATAAATTATAAAACATTTTTGTATTTTATTTCATTGGGTCAACCCTAAGGTATTTTCATACCGTCCGACGTCATCGCCCGCTGTGCACTTGAAACGCTTCGTTGAGTCAAAGCAGTTAAGCTCATATTTCCTCGTGTCGCTTGACAGCTAGAAAGTTTAGTTAATTATAGCGTAGGTATTTGTCGTTTTGCAGGGAAGTGATGGATCTGTTACGTTAGTAACTTATTAGTAATCTGTGGCACGGGGGTTACCACACCACCAACTTCCAAATTCCGGGCTACTACTGAGAAATTTCTAACAGAAAAACCCAATTGCTCGGCAGTCGCACTTGCGACCAAACCACTTTTGATGACACATGACTGCAAAAGAAGGAGGTTATGTTTTTATCGTGACAATATCCACAGTAGCGAAGCCCCGCGTGACTACTATTTATTTATAAAGGCGAAATATGATTACCTGATAACTGCATCTCGTCCGGCCAGCACCGCTTCATAGATGAGTTTCTGGTCTTGCGTGAACTTGCCGTTGGCTGGGAACGAGCAAGTGATGTCCGCAGCGTAACCCGCGTAGTTGCCGCCCATGTCGAACAAACTGCAAAAAATATTATATACGTCTTTTTAATAATAAACTAGCGCAATTTATTAAATTTTAATTATTCATCATGTGAAACAACTTGCAAAAGAGTGGCTTATATCATGTCCGGTTAGATTTATGAATGTTTTTAATAAAAATAGATTTATTTATAATAAAATTAGTACTATTTAAAAATAAATGGTTATAGTATACATTTTATCATTTATTTATATTTCTCACGATTAAAAATCGCTCATTTATTATTCGATTGATTGAATCCTTAACTCTTAGGTTAAATGTGGTATCATATATTATTTTAAGTTATATATAAGTGACATTAGCATATATGTCAGCCTACAGCATCGAATTAAAAGTTCTGGTATAGTGTAGAATGAGCGCTATTATAACGCAGGACGATCTCTTACAGACAACCTTTGAATGGACAGAAAATGTTATTATTATTGTATTTATTAAATATGACGATTATCAAACGAGAATTTCGAGAAAATATTGAATATGATTATAATATGGATGCTAATTAAAACAAAAACACGTTACAAACACAACTGTCGTGTGAAACAACCTTTACATGTAGCGTAATTGTTTTATGATAAGATCAAAAATTTCATAATCCGATTCAGCCTGTCCCTAGTTTTAATTTAAATTTAGCAAATAATGATGATAAAGTTCCATGCTAACCACATACCACCATCATTGATGATCTTAGGTGTTGGTTGGAAGTTTAAGAAAATGATAATGAGTTTGAAACATTGGAGATGACTGTAGTGATTTCCATTTGAGTTGAGAGAATGCCCAGCCTTAAACTGAGAAAATTCTTTTTTTTTTACTGTTTATAGGGTTACGTTAGACCACCATCACACCTGATGTTAAGTGATGGTGTGGTCGAAGATGGAGCACGCTTATCTAGAAATAACCTATTCACTCTTGACTTAAAGACCCCAAGTTATAGCTATCGGGAAACACAAACTCGAGCAGGGAACTCCTTAGCTGTATGCACTATGAAAGTATGTCCAAAACGTTTTGAATGAAGTTCTTACCACATATCACCGTCATTGATGATCTTAGTGTTGGGCGCGGAGGCGTGTCCGTAGTGAAGTGTGGCGCCGGTATCGCCAGAGCCACAGATACAAGTGTATGACACGTGGCGACAACCGCCCACTCGATAACAGTGGTCTAAAAACACTGATTCGCATTGGTACTCTTTTCTACCAGGTTTAGCATAGAGCATCACCTGGAAGGAGAAATGATCGTGATATTTTATCTTGCTCTTACCCATATTAAAACAGTGAAAGTTTGTGAGGATGGATACATATTTGAAATAAACAAAGTTCATGCAAAAGTACTGAACGGATCTGAATGACATTTGGAATGTATCTTTTTTAGGGTTCCGTAGCCAAATGGCAAAAAACGGAACCCTTATAGTTTCGATATGTCTGTCCGTCTGTCTGTCTGTCTGTCTGTCCGTCCGTCCGTATGTCACAGCCATTTTATTCCGAAACTATTAAGACTATACATGTGAAACTAAGTAGGTAGATGTATTCTGTGAACCGCTTTCCGATTTTAGGAAAAAAATTAAAAAATATTTAAAATAAAGGGGGGTCCCCATACATGGAACTAGAACCGAAAATATTTTTTTTCATAAAACCCTTGCGTGTGTGATATCTATAGACAGGTCTTTAAAAATGATATAAGGTTTTCTAAAACCACTTTTTCATAAAGTCAATCGTTTAAAAGATATAAGCTTCCAAAGTGGTAAAATGTGTGTGTCCCCCTCTAACTTCTATAATAATGGAGTGAAAAATCTAAAAAAATATATGTCTGTAAATCTTAATGTAAACTTTCAACCAAAATTGGTTTGAAAGAAATCGGGTCAGGAGTTTTTGAGATACAACATATTTTCTAAAACCGAAAATATAACTTTGTAATTCATACAAACACTATGAAAAACAAAGTTATTTAGCGTAGTTGTAAAAATGTAAATAAGCTAGTTTTAAGAAATTTTTAAGGTTTTTTTTATTCGTCAAATAAATATACATATTATATTGTATTATATTATTATAGTTACTACGGAACCCTTCATGGGCGAGTCTGACTCTTGACTTGGCCAATTTTTTTTATGTTAATCGAGAAGTTCAGTTCAGAGCATCAAGGGACTAGATCTAAGTATATGGTTTTAACTTCATCTCGATATCTCCACGCGTTCTCGAAATAAAGGGTATTGACAGACAGACGGACAACAAAAAGTGATCCTATAAGGGTTCCGTTTTTCCCTTTTGAGTTACGGAACCTTAAAAATGAATCGTCGAAATATGTACGAGTATAACTTCCATACGACTGCATCAAATTGAATTATTCTGTTTTTGTTGTGTATGTTATCATCAGCACAAGGTTTATATAACTAAGAAAATTTTAGAGATATACGGAAACTAAGTACAAAACGCAACGAATTTGGCGTCCAATATTGGTTTTTTTTTTAAAGCTTTTTGCTGGATAATAAGGCTTCCTAAAATATAAATAACTCATTTGGTAAGGTAACGCTGTCGCCAGTGTAGCTGAAATAGTAACCAATATGTTAGAAATCCCAATCATAAAGTGTAACTAAAACATAATTACCTGTTTATGAGCATCAGACGATATCTTGCACACGTATCGCATAACTTCAATCTCCTCTGGGGTCTTGATAACGCGCCTGCACAAAGTACAAACTGTTGATTACTACACACGTGTTTGTGTGGTTATCAGAATAGATAGATGTAATGTAGGGAAGGTAGGTATAGATTTCAGATAATAATTTGTATGTGCCCCTGTAGGTTTTATTATCTAGATAACCGCTATGGCTTACTCTCTACAGCTATTGCTTTATATCGTTATTACTATTATTTTGTTATCAAAATAATTAATCAATACTAATATTGTGAAGCGGGAAAGTTTGTTTATTTAAACGTACGAAAGTAATGGGTGGATTTCGATGACATTTGGTACGGACGGAAGTAACTGGAAGCTTGAGGAAGGTAAGACTGGTTCCAAGAAAAAAAACAAAGGCATTGACCAGAACTCGAAGTATATTTGGTCAATGAACTCTATATTTTAGTTACAATCTTTTTATGTAGAAATACTATAGTCATGCCTAGTGACGAAACGATGTTCATATCGTGGGCTTTTCCGCTAATATCATTTTTGGCACCGTCTCAAGTTCTTAGAGAAACGTCTGTACATAATTGGACGAAGACGAAACCGTTAAGTATTATTTTCTAACAAAGGATTGAATACAATAGTTTTATATTAACAGACGTAAAAACAGGGTGCGTGTTTATCTATTACCTATACCCTATTCATCTGGGCTTGAGAGAAAGTGTAAACAAAGAAAATAAGGTTTCTCAAACTTTTATTTCACTGTTTTTATTTCTATTTAATTTAATGTAAGGTTTCCCATTTGTGTATCTAGCAGCTAGCTATACTGTTCTTATTTTGTATTGTCTGAAAGCCTGACTCCATAATCAAAAACTATGCATTTTGTTTCTGTACTTTATCTTACATAGTTCACCCGTACAAATAAATGCACAAGTTTTGTTAGAAGGTACTTAACTATGAGGATAATAAAACCAAAGATATCTCTTATTTAATTATTTATTCAGAGAATTCTGAAGAACTGTCACCAACATGAATAACGAAACGGTCAACTACATTACTACTTTCTTTGCTTCAAATATCAATTCTCCTCCTTCCAGAAAGCCTGAGTTTGAGCCTGTAAACAAATTATGATTGAATTATAAATATCCGGAAACTTGATTTATGTATGTATCAAAAGTAAATTTTGATACATACATAAATCAAGTTAAATCAAGTTCGCCCCCTATTCTATGGGATTTCAACATAAACTGATGAAATGTGGGTGTGTACTATACACCACTGCCCACCCCGGGGGAATCCAGGTATGTTAAATATTGTCAGGAATGCTATGTTTCTGTTGTATTAAAATTAAACTTTACCAATATGAACTACAATGAGTCGTTTTCCTTTTCCGCTTAGATTTTTTAAACTAGTGGATAAACCTTGATGATGAGCTTCTTTAATTGACTTTATTGACTCGCCCTGCCAAACTTAGTTCATAGTGTGTCCTGTAACAGATTTGATGTTAATTTAGAGTATTAATTACAAAATCAATTCTTTGATTCATAATTATAAAACATTAAGTACTTTAAAATCATTTTATACTTTTAAATGAACTATTATCCAGGTCTCCAGTAATTAAAGACAGGCATATGTAATAATTGAAGTATATGATTGAAGTCTTAAAATATGTTTAAACTAACCTTCATTAAGCCAGGTTTCATCTGTGTAATAAATGTTATGCCTTCACTCCTTTATTTTGTTATGGTGTTTAAATATTTGATACGCCATAACACTATATCATCTCTGTCAATGAGTGCACTCTTGCGGCTGGCTACATTTCACATAATTATTTAAATTGGAGTTTGATTAATAATTTATAAAATGTAGTTCTTTTAAAACTGGGCAATGTATCATTTGAATTTACAGCCTCCAGCACCAGCCATCAATGGTAAGCAGTTCATTGTTAAAGTAAAACATGTGTACTTTACGGTTATTCCACCCAAATATATAATGGTTAAAGTGTTAATCTTCGATAGTCTCGGTGATGGTGGTGGAGGTGATCTCAGGCAGCCTGTGGTTTTTTTTCCTATAACCTGTTTACAGTGGCTCGTGATATTCCCATAATTTCAGCGGCTTTATTGATAATATCGGTTTTATACGAATACAACGATACGAATCCTTCAGCCACGTTTCTTCTACGTGTTTAAACACATTAATAACAGCCACCGTTTCCGTTGAATGCATTGGAGTTTTCTTTGATCGCTTTTTCTTCGGCGAAGAAAATCTGCAAGCGCTGTTTGGTCCAGGTTCACTCATGTTTTAAGCACGAAAATGTCAATATAACAAAAACAAAACAATCAACAAATAACTTTAAACTGAACAAAATAAGAAACTTAATGAAAACAACAAAAGTAACAACGGAATAACAAGAATTCAACGAAAATATTTGGAAGCGTATCAACAAGTTGATCGATAGTAAAGTTGGGCATATAACCCGACCGATGACAAAACGTCACATTTTTACCCGACTACGGCAAAGCCAAAGGAGGGTTATGATTTTGACAGGCTATGTATGTATGTATGTATGTATGTATGTATGTATGTATGTGTGTATGTTCATCTGTTCCCTCATAGCTCCAAAGCTGCTTATCGGAACTCGACAAATGAGGTATCGTTAGAACCGTCTTGACCGTCCGCTGAACATAGGCTACGTGACGTGTCACAAAACCTAATGTGGCGCCCTCTAGGGCCCAAAAAGTGTTGTGTTAAAAAATAAAAATAAGATAAACACATCGTGTTTGATATCATTTGAAAGGGCGTGACATGCACATTTCCAAAATATTGCTCAAATTTAAAGTGGCGCTCTCTAGTGGACAAAAAATCATGTGTAAAAAAATAAAAATAAGATAGATACACCGTGTTTGGTATCATTTGAAAGGACTTCACTTGTACTTATCAAAAATATTACTTAAATTAAACATGGCGCCCTCTAGCGGTCAAAAAGTTAGATATACCGTGTTTGGTATCATTTGAAAGGGCTTCACTTGAACTTATATAAAATAAAGTAAATAGTATAGAAGCACAATGATTTAACACCAAAATAGTTTAAATAATAAAAAGTAAAAAAAACTAAAACCCGACTACGACAAAAAAATCAATGCTAAAAAGGATGAAACAAGATTTTCAGGATGCTGAAATAAACAAGGTTACTGGAAAAACAAGAACAGAACAAAAATAAAAGCCGTAGTCACACGTTATATAGGATATCAACCGTAACAAAACAATTATAGCGTGACGTGTGACTACGGCTTTTATTTTTGTTCTGTTCTTGTTTTTCCAGTAACCTTGTTTATTTCAGCATCCTGAAAATCTTGTTTCATCATAGGCATAGGAAGGGGGGGAGCCGGGTGGGCCGTGTGTAGTGATAAGTTATTTAGGTCTTTCTTATGTTATAACCAGTGATCGGAATAGGTAGAGCTATTTAGGTTCATTGACCGTAAACATTGATGTTAATATGGATATTCCACGGGATTCCGACTCATACTACGGGATTTTATTGAATTTCATTATTGTTGTCAATATGTATAAAATGTGAATATATTTATGTAAGCCAATAAGCGCATGAGCGACGTTGTATATTTTACAACTGTAAATGCTTTTGTACAACTTCAGAATAAAAATGTTTAAATGATTGTTGATTCTTGAATAAGAAATTGTTACGTAAAAAAATATATGTGGTTTAATGAATCAAGTTTATGTATTTATTATACTATCCTTAATCCCGTCCTTCTTATATTTACATGTCAGAAAGGAAGTATAATCTTTCATTAGTCCCGAAGGCGAGAATAGTTTTTTTTATGATTTTACTACTTTAAAACCAAATCCCGGGACTCGGGGAATATCCATATTATTCTAACCTATGGTAAGTACATAAAACAGCTCTAACTATTCCGATCTCTGGTTATAACCTATCTAACTAAATTATATCTACATTTACATAACAAAATATAAACCTATAAAGTTCGCACTGCTGGGACAAAGGTTTTTTGTCTATGAGAGGGAATGGGCCGTGGGGCCAGTGCGGTTTGGAGGAGGTTGCATGCTTTTGAATATTTCGGTCCTAGGTAGGGTTGCCTTCCGTCCGGGTTTTCCCGGATTTGTCCTAGTTTGGGAGTGTCCGGGGGCGTCCGAGGGGATTTTCCCAATAAGCGTCCCGGTAAAACCCGGACACATTGGTCTTACGGGTACCAAAAAGCACGATCTCTATTATTATTTTCCTATGGTATGGATTAAATGAAAAGGAAGAGACTGTTATTAAAAAAAGTTCTAAAGCTCTACAATGTTATCACTTTATCAGTACATAAAAATCATAACTAAACATCGTTGTTTTTAATTTCAAGTTCAAAAATATATTTTTCTACGATGTCCGGGGAAAAACTGTGATTTTACCCAAATTTCCGGGGTTTATAAGTCTTTGTCTGGGGCCGGCAAATTTGGTGATGGCAACCCTAGTCCTAGGATATGTCGGTTTCCTCAGGATGTTTTCCTTCACCGTTTTGAGAGAAGTGGTGATGATGGAAATTACATTAATTTATACAGTAGATCGTGTTTATAACCTAGGTACATAAACCATCTTAAAAGAAAAACCTTGTTTCTTATACTAAGGTCAAGTTCATGTCAACATTAGGTATATAGCTGTTTATTTGCCTAAGTTACTCTTCCCCTCATTGGCATAACGAAAACAATAGGGTGTTAAGTCAGGAATTGCTCAATTAATACGCTAATATGAAATCCTATAGCACAGCATTGAAAATAAACAGTAACTTGATAAGATTGATAACTGCATTTACATAAGCAGTGTTTAAAGATAACATTCTTTCAGTATAATAGGTATGTATCGATATTAAGCAGTCCAGTGATAATCTCTTAAAAATATTATTATACATTAATTATGAGATACTTACAGCTCTGCAATGATAGGGAATAACGTTTCGTTGTCCACTTTGAATCTGGAAAAATAATAAAAAAACGTGTTATATGTATGTACCTGCTTTTTTAAACCTCTTTAATTTATGGCAATGAACCTTTTTGTTTTTATAAAGCTAGGGGATTAAAATTTGTAGAATTGTTTTGACTTCCCCTGATGCTCCCTGCCGTAACCAAAATATTTAGTGCTGGTGCAGATCTCTTTAAAAGGAATG
Source organism: Tholera decimalis (assembly GCA_943138885.2). Lineage (NCBI taxonomy): Eukaryota > Metazoa > Arthropoda > Insecta > Lepidoptera > Noctuidae > Tholera > Tholera decimalis. The sequence goes on from OW964559.2 coordinate 21,250,131, forward strand.
TAACATTTCTTATAACTAGCACACTTTCTTACCTACCTATACACTTTACTGCGGTATTTTTTACATAAAGGTGTTTTTTTCGCGGGGAAAGTCATAAAATAATTGCTACCGAGGCGTGAAAAGGAGTATCAGGCTTCTATGGATCAACTGGCTGTTATTAGTTATAGGGTAAATTTTAATGGTACTGTTCTGTACTTAGTATACTGTAAAGAAAGAAATGCATAGAACCAGAACCATGTTTTACTGATAACAGGTTCTTGACATCGTACACACTTCATGGCAAGCAATAAACGAGTTCTACAATGGAACAAGGGAGCCTAGAATTTGCCTGCTCACTCTTGCTGTGACGGATAATTTGTGACACAGAAGCCGGCAGAGAGTTCCACACCTTGGCTGAGCGCACAATAACAGAGGAGGAGAAATGCTTAGTATGACAAAACAGTATATGAAACTAATACTAACTATGTTAACTTATCGTGCCAGTTCATAACGTCCATAACGTTCGTTATGTCCATAAGTAAATAGAATTACACATCACCCCATTATCAGTATAATTGATTGTTTAACTGAATAGCAGTTTTAACAACAGATCAAGCATCCTCAATATTAATTATCTATAGAATATTAATACGTAAAACAAAATAGTAAATAGGTATAAAATATTCTACTATATATTATGCTGTTAAGATTGTAACAAATATATATTTACTAGTTTCTGTCTACGGCTTCGCTTGCGTGTATTGTTTTGCATCAGTTGTTCCAGTTCCCGAAATCAATAACAGCTTATATCTTGCCCAGACTTCATAGCTATACAAGAAAAAAGTTTCATTCAAATCCGTCTAGCAGTATCGGAGATTAGCGGGTACTAACAGATAAACAGACAAAATTTTATTTTAAATTCTTGCTCTATTACTGTTTATAATCCCTTCTTCAATTTTTTTTTGTAAATATGTTCAATGTTTAGACACACTTTTTTACTGTTTTATTATAATATGTATGGATTGATTGATGGATATTTTTTATTATAGGATAAAAATAATTAAGTGAGTAGATTGCACAATCAATGATATAATATCAATAATTGATAGATAGATAGAATACTCTTTATTGTACACCAATAATTTAAACAAACACTTGATTTATAATAATGCAAAATATGGTTACAATGGCGGTCTTATCGCTGATAGCGATATCTTCCAGACAACCTTTGGATGGACTTTAAGAACATAAAACAAAGAGGGCAGGGGAAAGTCAGTGTACTTACTTCAAATATATAACATACACAAAAAGTAACTAAAGTAGTTAATATAAGTATATATAATACATAAATAAGTATAAATAAATATATGTGTTTTGTATATTATGTTTAAATATGTCATAAGGAGATAAATACAAGGTAAGATCATAGGAGTGTATAAAAATGATTGACAACAGAGCTTTTAAAAGCAGCAAGTGACTGCGCTTGTCTAACTGACAATGGTAATGCGTTCCACAGACCAGAGTAGCCTGCACCATATACGATGAATCATAAAATTTTGTGGAATGGGGAGGTATTGAAAGTGTCAAATTTACGATGATCTCAAATCTCTAGTATGTGTGTCATGAAGGAACTTAAAACGTTCTTTGAGGTAAAAGGGAATTCTTGGATTGAACAGAATATTGTAAAGTAATGATAAAATATGCGCATTCCGGCGAAGACGGATAGGCAGCCACTTGAGCTTAATATGAAACTCAGAAACATGATCATATTTGCGCAAACCAAATATGAATCTGATACAGAAATTTTGGAGTCACTCAAGCTTATCTAGCTGCACTTCAGTGAGGTCTGGAAAACTTGCATCAGCATAGTCAAGAATTATGATTTATTAAGGGATTAACTTACTCATCAATTCCCTCAAAAACTGCCTCTTTGGCAGTCAGACCGCTGTCTGTGTTGGGACCACTCTGTAATATATAAAATTGATTGAATTACTGCACATTATTACATGAGATGTAACACTGTGTTATTCCATTATATATTTTTTTATTAAACTTACCAGGGTCAACAATCTTTCTGGGTTCAATTTTTTGAGAACATCTTGAATCTGAAAATATTATTAAACAACTTTAGAATAACTTTGCACGTTTCAATTACTGCTGATATCCTTTTTCTTTATTTCAATTTGATTTCTTTATTTTATATGTGATCCCATTAATGTTAATAAAAATATAAATTGTTTCAAATATAAATTTTAAATTATTCATCAAAACCAAAAAAAATTTCATCATAGTAGTTACTTGTATTGAAAACAAACCAATTTTGTTGTTTATTATTATAATGCAATGTGGGTAGAATTCACATTACTAGCATCTTGTTGTAGTATATGTAACAAGTCTTTTACCTCATCAACATAATGTACTTCATCAACAGCATACAGGTTCTTGAAGTTGTCACAGCTCAGAAGTTTGCCCATCCAAATTTCATAATCTTCTGGTAGCCGGCGCACAAACAAGTATGACTTCCTGGTAGCTACATCCAGGGCAAAGTAGCAGCCTGGCTCACGGACTCCACATACCCAGGTGAAATAGGCCTCCTGATTAATATAAGCATTTTTTATATATTATGTTGGTTGATTTCACATTACTAGCAATCTTGTTAAACCCCTCCAAGTACGCTAAATATCCTAGTCTAGAGTGGGTTCACAATAGCCATAGTGTAATCGGTGGGGTTCCAACATGCAACCTCTCGATCACAAGTCTGATACCTTAGCCATTAGGCTATTGTCGCAAAAAGGGCACAAGAAGTCCCAGTGATGCAGAACAGGGAATCCTCAGTAAGTTTTAAAGGTTCATGCAAATGATTTCAATAATAAGTTGTTTATTAGAATGTAGGTCAAGCAAATCCAGCAGAGTTGATTAGTACATACCTATGTAAACACAGTGACATAAATCAGTTAGAAGGAAAATAGTACTTATAGTAAATAAACTTGCCTGTCTAAAAACATATTCGATGTCGGTATCGTAGTGGCTAATATCTTCACCGCCTTGCAGTACAACTATCTGCCCACTTTTTAGTTTGTCAGCCAGGCGGTTCCTGTTCTGTGCAAATAAGGACAGTGGAACGTCTAAAGTTCCCGGACCCATTGACCATGACGTTGCCATCTTCACTGACGATGCAATACTGATTCTAGGCTTTGTAGCCTTTGTTGCCAGCCGGTATAATACTGACGATAAGCGCAAACTTTGTACCTGATATAGATTACGACGCACTATAACAAAATTACAATTGTTATGATGCAACTTCACTGGTAAACATTTTTTGCTTAATAAATTTAATAACAACCTATTTCTTAACATTGAAATTTTGGAAATAGACTGCTTCTTGAAGATACGAAATGCATCTCAGAATAAATATTCAGTACAATATTTACATTTTGCATTGACAATATTGACATAACAATAGTTTTTAGGGTGCCGTAAACTAATTATTAAAACCAAATGGCCAATGCGTCACAGAATGCATGTTTTTTAAGATCTACAGGTGTTTAATTTTTCTGTAAGTACAGAAAAATACCAAATTACCAATATTAGGCTATTATTGGAAATGTATAATATTTCCGTAATAAAATAAGCTATTATTAATAGCTTCTGCCCGCGACTTCGTTCGCATGGTGTGAAGAATTTAATATTATTGTTAAAGCAATAAAATTCACTTAAATCATATCGGTTTTTATTTTTACTCAAGATTGTTTTATCGTTACTATGGTAATTAGCAAAAACCACTGACAAGTTCATCACTGCAACAGAGGTTTGCATTAAGTAGGTAGATACACTCTTTACACCTCAGAACAATAACCAGGTTATTGTTCTGAGCTTTACACCCACACTTCTTTAAGAATTTGCTTCAAGACCAATTCCACGAGACAGGTCGTTAAACCTTGGTCCATACAGAGGTTTTGTAAACATGTCTGCTAGTTGAACTTGTGCTGCAACTTGTTTAACAATTACTTCTCCTTTTGATACACATTCTCTAATGTAGAAGTGTCTCAAACTAATATGTTTTGTTCGACGGTGAAATTCATAAGGCGGATTATATGATAATTTCACAGCAGACTCATTATCAATACACAGTGTAACTTTAAAAATTCTGTGTTAGTTAGGTCTGCAAAAAGCTTCTTCAACCACACAATTTCTTGTGCGGTTTCGCTTGCTGCTACAAGTTCGGCCTCTGTGGTTGATAGAGCCACTGAAGTTTGTTTTTGACTCTTCCAGGCAATAGCAGTGCCAGCATAAAGGCAAACCATGCCTGTGGTAGAGTGCCCAGTCTCTGGATCTCCTCCATGATCAGCATCTGAGTAGCACATTAATTCATTTGCTTTACTCTTTGGATAAAATGTTAAACCTTTATCGAGAGTTCCTTTAAGAAAGCGAAGAATTCGCTTTACAGCCACAATATCCTCCTTACTGGGGTTTTCTAAATGTCTGGAAGCTACTGACACTGCATAACAGATGTCTGGTCTTGTTGCGACCATCAGGTAAGCCAGTCCTCCGACACAATTTCGATACGGAAATTTCACATCTTCATTTTCATTAGTTTCTTGCAATTTTGACATCTTAATTGCCGGAGATGTAACTGATTTGCAGTTTTCCATGCCGAATCGTTTTAGTACCTTTTTGGCGTAGGCTGTTTGTCTTAAGTTTATTGATCCGTCTTTGTTTTTATTTATTTCCATACCAAGGAAATATGACGCTGGCTTCGATGTGATTTTGAAGTTTCTTTCAATTTCATTTAAGAATTCTTGACCAGCTGTTGTCAGTGGAAGCTACCAAGCCGTCATCGACATACAGTCCTACAATAACCTTTGAGTTTCCATTGACTCTTACATACAAGCAGGGATCTGCCTCACTTCTCTGAAATTTTGCATTCATCAGAAACTTATGTATGCACTCATTCCAGCATCGAGGTGCCTGTTTTAAGCCATAGAGACTTTTCAAAAGTCGACATACTTTTCCTTTAGGTACATTAAGTCCATTCGGTGGTGCCATATAAATTTCCTCTTCCACTGTACCATTTAAGAATGCAGTTGTGACATCGAATTGTTGTAAATTCAGATTTTCGTTAGCTGCAGTTCCTAGTATTGCTCTGATAGTTGCAAGTCGTGCAACTGGACTGAAGGTTTTATCATAGTCAATACCTTCACGTTGAGAAAAACCTTTGATAACCAGTCTTGCCTTAAACCGTTCTATGGTTCCATCAGCATTTCTCTTTATTTTGTATATCCATTTGCTTGGTAAAGCTTTTCTACCTTTAGGTAATGTGGCAAGTTCCCAGGTATTATTTTTCTGAAGTGAGTTCATCTCGCTTTGCATAGCTTCTTCCCATTCTTCTCTATTTTCCGATGATATAGCTTCATTATATGTTTTGGGTTCAGTGTAAATGTCTTCTAACTCTGCAACAGCGTTCATAACGCAATCATCATAACGTATGGGCTTGCGTATTAATGAACGATCACGCAAAGCTCTGATTTCTGTTTGCTCTACAGCGACTTCATTTTGAGGTATTGGTAGTACTTCTTCTTCTGCGGAATAAATTTCATCTTCTTCAGAAATTGAATTATTATTAGTTCCTGATTGCATTTCTGTATCAACGTACGTGTCTTCTTCTCTTTCTTGACTTTCCTGTACTTCTCTATTTATGTTTTGTTCTAGAGATTCAATCTCAACATATTCTTTTTCTTTTCTTGTTCCAACATTGTTATTTTTGCTAGTGTTCTCTTCTTCCTTTATGTCATAGTAGAATTTCTGCATAATGTTTACATTTTTGGTTACAATCACTTTTTGCGTTGATGGTACCCAAATCCGGAAAGCCTTGGATACTTCAGAGTATCCAATAAAGACTCCAGGTATTGCTTTAGCATCAAACTTGTTTTGTCTTCCTTTTACGAGAAAGAATGCCTTTGCTCCAAATCTATTAAAGTGTGCAACACTTGGTTTTCTACCAACCCATTTTTCAAATGGCGTTGCATTTCCGATGCTATTATTTGGACTTCTGTTTGACAGATAGTTTGCTGTGTAGATAGCTTCGCCCCATAGATGCATCGGTGCATTAGACTCAATCATTAGACTCCTTGCTTTTTCTAGTAAAGTTCTATTTTTCCTTTCCGCTATACCGTTTTGATGCGGTGTATATGGTGCAGATAATCTTCTGGTTATGCCATTTTCTTTTAAGAAATGGTTGAACTCATTGTTACAATATTCCGTGCCGTTGTCAGATTGTAGGCATTTAATTTTCTTTTCCATGAAGTTTTGTACTTCAGCTTTATAGACTTTGAACATATCTATGACTTCATTTTTAGTCTTTATGCAAAATACTCGACTATACCTCGTGAAGTCGTCAATAAAAGTGACAAAATATTTGTTTCCAGCACAAGAAGCTTTTGGCATCGGGCCACACACATCGCTATGTATAATCTGAAGTGGTTCAGAAGTGCGAGGTTCAGTTCTTGGTTTGCCGATCGTAGCTTTCATTTTCGCTTTAATACAAACTTCACATTCTTCTGGCTATTCATCTATTTTGAAATTAAGTCCAATCAAACTTTCATTCTTAAGTGCTAGTTTCATATCCTTGTAGTTCATATGTCCCAGCTTTGAATGCCATTCTGAAATATTATTATTGTGCACAAAATTAACTTTTTCATATTTTGAGTTTATCACTGTCTTGGGAAAAATCGCATAGAGACCATCTTCAGTTCTCTTCGCTTTAATTACAATACCATATTTTGGATTTTTTACTGTAGCTCCATCCTTTTTGAAGAGTACTGTATTACCAGCATCTGTAATCTTCCCAATAGATAGGAGATTTGTACAAAGGTCTGGAATGAACAATGTATTGTGTAGATTTATTTCTTTATTTGTGTTTAATAAGAGATCAACTCTTCCTTTTCCCAGTATGTTTGTGTTGTGATCTTTAGAAGCTAATTTCAATGTTTTATTCATGTGTTCTATTTCACTGAAGTATTCTTTGCTATAGCACATGTGGGATGTGCATCCACTGTCCAAAATCCATTGTTTCTGGAATGGAAATGCTTCATCTTTTCCTAATAATGCTAAGCTATTAAATTCCTTTTGGTCAACTTTATTCCCTTTATTGTTGGGATAAATCCTGTTCTTATTTTTGTAATTTTTCCAGCAATTCTTAGTCATATGCCCCTTTTTCTTGCATATTTTGCAGTATAAATTTGACTTTGCATAAAACGATTCTTGTTCGCTTGAGCTTGAAACACTCAAGGACTCAACCCGAGGGTTGAGTCCTTGAGTGTTTCTCCGCGCTTGGAATTCCTCTATAATTTTTATTTTTAGTTCATCCGGTTTCGGAAGATTATCACGGGACTCAATTGCAACTCTAAAGGTTTCAAATTCTGAGGAAAGACTGTAAAGCATCATAATACTTAGTAAATCTTCATGAACTGAAACATTCATTTCTTCCAGTTTATCTACAATGTCCATAAAGTTGTCTAGATGCTCCTTGATGTCATTTCCTTTTTCATATTTTGTTAAAATTAGTTGCTTCAGTAGCGTTGCTTTCCTCGCAGGACATTTACTAGCATGAGTTTCGTTTAACTTTGTCCAAATTTCATAAGCTGTTTTGCAGCTTTTTATTTGCTTTAGTTCCGACGGCGATATTATTAAAATTAGCTCACTGACAGCCAGCAAGTTTCCCTCAATATCTGACTCACTTGCATTGTTTAGGTCAATCTTTTGATCTACAAATTTCCATAGTTTTCCTTTAACAAGTACGGCTTTGGCCTGTATTGCCCATGTATCGTAATTTTCTTTATTTAGACTTTCTATTCTGTTCATCTTTGCCTCTTTTCAGATTAAGCAACCACGCTCTGCTCCCATGTGAAGAATTTAATATTATTGTTAAAGCAATAAAATTCACTTAAATCATATTGGTTTTTATTTTTACTCAAGATTGTTTTATCGTTACTATGGTAATTAGCAAAAACCACTGACAAGTTCATCACTGCAACAGAGGTTTGCATTAAGTAGGTAGATACAATCTTTACACATGGAAGGCATTGGAAGGGTTTTCCCACGAAAGTCTCGATTCTCCCTATAATTACTTTACTAAAGAAATCGAGTCGGAATCGAGATCAAAGAGTAAAGTAACTTTACTCTTTGATCTCGATTCCGTGGGAAGTGAAGTCCGGTATAAGGCCGTGCGCGCACTGCGTTACGTTTTGGAAACGTGCCCCTCGCTGCAAAATTGCGGTCAGTCTCTCTATCTACTTTACTCTTTGGGTCAATCTACCGCAAATATTTTTGTATCGCTTAAGAATGTAATAATTATGTAGTACCGCGCACTCCGGTGAAAAAAACGCACGTTTTGTCTGATAATGTTGCCATTCATTTCATACAGATTTCTTTGTATTTATACATAATAATATTATTTTCGATGTGTGATGTGATGTATCACACATCGAAAATAATATTATTATGAATTTGAATGAATTTTTTGAATATTGATATTATGTTATTAAGCGCTTAATCTGTAGATTAAGCGCTTAAAAATCGTTTTCAGTTCATGAAAAAATAAAAAATAACCATAAAGAATAGAATCGTTCAATGGTGTGTGTAACGTGATAAATGCGGTATCTAGGTAATTTATTTTGCTAAGTTCTGTTTTATTTGTAACAGTTAATTTTATCAATGCAGTAAGAAATTTGTATGAAAATCTGTATCGAGTGCTAATCTGAATCACACATGGAAAATATCTATAAATAAGAAGAAATCTGTATATATGGCAATATTGTCAGACAAAAGATGAGTTTTTCTCGCCGCAGTGCACGCACCTGAGATTGCGGTTATTCTACCGATGCGATAAAATAAACGCACCGCATTCCACCGCAAGGCAGTGTGCGCACGGCCTAAAAAGTAGCCTATGTGTTCAGTAGGGCTTTCAGTCTCGATACATTACTGAGTCCCGGGAAAAAAAAACGAGACTAGTTGTGGTATCGAAATTCCCGGGAAAAACGAGACTTTCGAGACTATTTCAAAACTAGGTTTCTTATTTATAAGCTATGCAATTAGAGAGTCAAATCAAGATATTTTAATCAAGTAGTTACTTTCATAAACAATTGCAAATAAAAAAAAAAACATTTGTTATGTATATTTTTTTTTAACCAACTAGGCAACTGACACCGAGCGATAGCAAGACAAGACAAATATACCGTCTACATGTTGGTATTGGCCTTTACTTGACAACGCTCGGCCAACATGTATTGCAGGCTTTATGATTGTCGTTGTAGTCATATGTCGATGTTTACCTTCAAATATCTCGGTAATGTGACATTTTGAAGTAGCATGTTACTGATATTTTATGCGCCACAATTTCTAAAAAAAAACAAAGTGGCGGTGGGTCGACAGTCTTCATACAAAAAGTTCAAACCCCTTTCAATTTAATCAGAATAGTTCCATAATTCAATCTTTATTGCAATCATAATTATGTGTTAACAAGATCTTAATATAAGTAGTAGCTCACATGGACCCTTTCGGGCACAGCAATTTACATTTATAATATGTAGACAACATCCGTGTTATATGTCAATAAGGTTATTCAGCCTCCACAGATAATACTAAGCTTTACTCTATGCTCGACCGTGCTGCCATTGCCATATCCATAATAACAATAATAAATACATTAATAAATATTGACTGTTGGTTTAATAAATCTGGGGGCACGGCAGTGCCCCCGCCAAGTCGAGCAAAAAGCGGCACGGCCGTACCATACTTTTCTCGAAGCAATTCAGGCCATTTTCGACCCCGTATAACTTCGTTATGCATAAAATTAGAAGCCTGAATTTTCAGTAACCAAGCAGGCATTGTATAAACACGGTATATTTCAAATTTCATTCAATTTGAACCAGTAGTTTAAGAATTATAACGAGTCAAAATTCCTTATTTTTGTCACTCACTGACTGACCGATCATCAAAAGTCTAAGGCACTTCTAGCAGACATAGAAGCTTCAAATTTTGAATACAATTAGTGTTTAACACCATCTTATAGTGACCATATCAATATTAAAAATCTTTAACGTTTTAAATAAATAGATTGGCTTGGCAATCGCAAAAACTGAGTTGCGAGACTTGGTTTTTTGACAAGTATTGTTTTTTATGGGATTATTTAATACAGTTTTTATGTTACTGAAGTCTCAAAAGTCTCGTTATTCCCGGGACCGAAGATGTTAGTCTCGAGTCTCGAAAATACTAAGAAATCGTCGAGACTCTCGAAATTTTCGAGACCGAGATTCCCGGGATGAAAGCCCTAGTGTTCAGTATTGAGGATTTCAACATCTACTCACTACCCTATATAAAAATGTACTCTGTGCGTCTACTTATGTACCAAATTTCATCGGATTCGTTCAGTAGTTTTTACAAACTTTCTCATTATTAGTAAAAAGATAAATTAAATTAAATAATTGTTTATTTCAGGCATTGGCACCCATAAAAATAAAATTACAATTAAAATAATATTTTTTACCGACATAAAACTATAAAAAAATATACATATACTTATTAATGAAACGAGGTAACTAAATCACAATAATCTATTCCTATCGACAGAGCCAAAACAAATGCGCCACCATTAAATTGATTGGTTCATTTGTTTTGTCTCCCTCAGCACATGTACAGTACGAAACAATGTAAAGTAACGATATTAAACATATAGTCACTCTACTTAGCGCCTTAGCGGTGTAAGAAATTAAGAAAAATATTTATTATTTGTACGGAACCTTCGATTGTATTGAATTCTTAAACTGGAAACAATTGACAACAACTGCCTCAGTGACATTGACAATTGGTATTAATTGTCAATGTCAAATCGTAGTGACTTGGTGAGATTCTTAGAGTATAGAAGTGAGATTTTATTTTTTAGACAGGCAATTTGGTCTTAATTATATTTGCTACTCGACACTAGATGGCGCTTAGTAGGTATTATGTAGGCGGTAAGTAGGATGATAATAAAAAGTGAGCTATCAGTAACTTCTGATTTATTGTAAACAATATCATATAAATCAAGGTGAATATTAGTTCTTATAATGCTATCATAATTTGTCCGTTTAATTCATGCAGAAGCAGACACCATCACCTAACAAGACTTAATAGGAGCACGTAGGTTAGGAATGTTTTTTCTATGAAAACATAGAAAAAACATTCCTAACCAACCAATTTGGGTATCTAAAACTGTGCGACCTTACCAAATGATGCGCAGTGTAGAATAATGTAGATATCAAAAATAACACGTGGTGGGCCAGTAACACTCGTGGGAGATTATTCTAGTTGAATTAGAAATATCTATTTCTTGCCGACAGAGAAATGGATGCGGAAATGTTCTTTAAATAAAAGATACGCATTATAATCATCAAATATTTAATAGAAGAAAAATAGATCTAACACTGAAAGTTTCCGTAGATTGCTATCTTTAATTAAATGTTTTGTACAGCTAAGTTCAAGAACTTAATTCAAAAAATTTGATTTTTGAAATTAATTTCTTTTTATTACTTAATTCTTATCTAAATCACAAGATCGACGATAAATTAAACTACCTAAAATCACAAAATGCACTAAAACATGCACACATGTAATATTATGATGATTTTTATACCATAGTTTGGTACAATTTTATTACATAGTTACTACATTGATGAAATAAAGTATTAGCTAAATAGGAATTTTGTAAAACTAAACCCTACAAATTGTCTAGGTTGCGACTGAGACCGTCTCAACAAAAAGGTTATTTCTGATACCCCATAATGTGACAAAAAATATTTCCCCTAAACTACCACATGCAAGTAAGTAACTGTACAGTACTTATTACAGTGTAAAGTGTACTGTTATCTCTACAATCACTTTTGAAAGTTTTTATAACACAAAAAATGACCCAATTGAGTGTTTACATTAGATTTTTCGCTAGTGTACAAATATTTTTAGCCAAGTTTCTGATGTAATGTTGTTGAGATAAAATGTATGTCACTCATTACAATGAGGTATTATTAAAACTATAAAGGAGTTTACTTAAGTGTAAAAAGACGACGTTGCTATGAAAGACATGGGACATTTGCTAACGAATTTTCTAAGTAATTACATAAACAATAGTTAAAGCTCTTGAATTATACTTCACATCATAGAATTATTAGCTAATTTAATTAGATGGAAATGTCTTAACGCGACGTTCAGTCACAGTTTTAATTATTATAGAAATACCTAAGTACTTTAGAATGTATTTCAATACTAAAGGCTAGTTACGTCATTCAGTACTTTGATCATGATCAGTTAAGGTCACTATAAAAAGAAGAATAAATATTATGATTGTAGAGTATGCGCGGCCATTTTGGTTCGTTCTCGTGACTCGTGTCGTGCGGGACACGTCATTGGTGGCTATCTCTTTCTTGCACGCTCTCCGCATATAGCACCATTGTAACCCGACACGTTTCTTACACACAAGCGATTTCACAACACGTTCGACACTTTCACAACTAAAATGTTTTGTTTATAAATTATGAATCTACAGAAATTTCATGACACAGTTGTTTCTTTTCTTGTAATCTCCGAACAGCCTCGGCGACAAGGGCATTCTGCTCCAGCAATCTTTCCACAAGATCGACTGGTTCTTGTTTTCTAATGTAGTAAGGTGCAGCACGGGCGCGAGCCTGCAGGTGAAGCTTTTGTTTCAGGCCAAGGGTGAGTTCCTCAATAGCAGGTAACCTACTGGAGGTTAACGGACGATTCTGTTCTTCAGAGGAATGGCGATTTTCATATCTGGATTTCTCTTTCAACATAATGAATGATAGAACGGTTAGAATTTGAAGATTGATTAAGTAAGGGACTAGAGATCTCACCGGTACGGTGGGCGGCGAGCAACAACGTTTGCGAATGCCGAATGAATGAGCGAGTGAGCCAGCTCGACCCTAGCGTAGGAAAAGACAGGCCTCCACGGGGCTACAGGCGAGGGGGGAGGGATGACGTAGTCTGATGCGCAGTCGTGCCGGGCTGTATACAAACAATACGATGGACGTAAATAAACACAAGACAGACCCGATATGCCTGTACAGTAAATGGCGTTATCTGTGTGTTAGTGGTTTAGCTAGTCGGCCAACTGGCTTGCTGAATAATGAAATTCTGAAGTAAGGGTGTTCACAAGTAAGCCGTCACATAAAGTGCCCCATTGACCTAGTAAATGCGAGCTATTTTGAAGATTTGTCCAGCCAGCCTGAGTCACATAAGATTTGAATAAAGGGAAAACAGGTAGGTCTGTCGCTCGATATGTCGACATAGGTATTTGATCCGAGTAACTAAATGTTGTAGGTACGTGAATGATTTTGCGAAGATGATGAGTAAAGAAGCGGTGGAATTGATACAGTCTAGAAAGTAATTGTGTCGACACTGATGGTACCTATCTAGATAAGGATTATTTATTTGTTTTATTTTTATATATTTATTTAGATTTAGATTAGAAATAGGACCCCGACCTAAAATATGAATGAATGGATTACATTACCCAATTTTTATTATAATTTAAAGAAATACACCGAGTCACACTCATAACTCATAAAATAGAGCTTGACCTCTTATCTAACTATTGAGATAGGAGGTACCTACTTATTATTTTTATTCGTTACAATAAAAACATTACTATCATTCGACAAACTGACAAATTGTGTGTATTGTTAATTAAGAACAATGGTAATATCGAGCCTTTACCGCCAAATTATCGTAAGCGACACTTTTGTCGAAAATACTTATTTTATTTTGATTAGTATTTTAAACCGTAACGGACCTAACCCTGTTGACGTTTCCCTCAAAAAAAAAACCATTATAAAGTTATAGCAAGTGCTAAAATTATCGTGAATACATATATTTTAAAAGCCTTAACGTAAGCGACAACAAGCAATTTGCAAAGTAGCTAATTCTAACTCCTTATGCGTGAGCTTTGATTTAGAAAAAGTCCTCAATACTCCACATGGTAAAAGTGTGACCTTATATTACTCGAGAAAATATGCATACTATAATGAAAGTAAATGTTCGACCAAAAAGGTACCCATACTGTTGTTAATCTTTATTCTGAAAGCTGTGCCGGGCAAATTAGAAACCGTGTCAAGATTTCAATGTTAATTCATTTCTTGAAATCCGCAATAACAATTACATAAATAAAGGTAACTTATATTTTACCTGGACACACTATGATGCCTGTTGACTCCATTCATAGCACCATTGAAAGTTTCGTTCGTAATAAAACAGTATGGGCTCCTTCTGACTGGCCAGCAATGATAACTAATGCTAGATATAATCCTAAAAGCTACATTGTAAATGTTTTAAAGTATGGAGACTTAATGGAATGGAAGTCCTTTTCACAAGCTTTATTGCCAGTTAAATTTAAAATTAATTTTAATTAATTAAGAGTGATGCAATTACATAAAAATAATCCTATTGTTAAATTTAAATGCGTTTTTTTTGAAGATAGTGACAATTACGAAATCAATATGGATTTCATCATCAGACCCAGAGCAAACAGTGCTACTGTCCAAATCGGACCCACACCTTTATACGACGAAGAGCTCAACATTTCAGCAGCTAAATACAGAGATTTACAGGAGCCATGCAACAAAAATATAATACCAAAGAGATATCATCGAGAATATTTAAGTATGAGGCACGATGGAACCACACGTGATGCTTTAGCTGTAACGGACGGAGATGATTCGGATAAGGAGAGTTAAAAATACTTTACTTAATTTTATATAAGTACTTAGTAGGTACATAATCTGATTGGTCTCACTATTTTTTTTTATTGATAATATGCTCGCGTTTGACCACCATCTCACCTGATGGTAAGTGATGATGTGGTCGAAGATGGAGCACGCTTACCTAAATTTAACCTATTCACTCTTGACTTAAAGACTCCTAGGTTATAGCTATCAGGAAACACAGACTCCGGCAGGGAATTCCACTCCTTAGCCGTACGCATAATGAAGGTATTCCCAAAACGTTTAGTGTGTATAGGTGGGATGTCCACCATGTAACGATGGCGCATCGCCGTTTGTCTTGTAGTCCGATGATGGAACGGGCTTGACAGAATTAGATTGTGTAATTCCATCTCACACTCCCCGAAATGTAACCGATAGAAAACTGATAGACCGTCGCCGATGTTCAAGGCTCTGGAGCTTTGATTCGACCAGTGTATCGTTGCCAATAAGTCTTTTGGCCAGTTTCTTAATAGACTCAAGCGCATCTAGTTGGTAGTTGGCAGATCCATCCCAAAGATGAGAGCAGTACTCCATACATGACCGAACCCGGGCTTGATAGAGATTGAGCAGCTGTTCGGGTGTGAAATATTTAAGTAATATAAATATTAAATATCCCAAATATTTAATATAAATATTGTTTTGATTATATATAATATTTTGTTTAAAAGCCATTATGTAACAATACGTGGTGTTAAGTTAAAACGGACGAAGATGATTCGTACCAGAAGAAATAATTTATTTCATTACCTAGCCTTAATACTTATATCTAATATAAGTTAAACTAAGCTGATTGATCTCATTATTCCAAATATTTAATATAAATAAACATATTTTTCAATTTTAATATGACTATATCATTTAAAAACTTTTGAAATAACTATTTATTTATCAAATATAGTGTCTTGGATATAGTAATTTTATTAGATATTTTTATCGTAAACGTTAAAATAACCTTAGATTATGACAGCAAAAATAATGTAAGCGCCAAAAATACAGTAAACACTTATTATTTTCGTGTTTTTTTTAAATTATATATGTAAATGTCTAAAAATCATTAATTTATGTAAAATTTTAATTTACTAGCACATTTCTGTTTAGAAATATTTAAAAAAAACCTTCTCCTGTAAAATTTGGTTTTTGTCGGTTGCGCTAAAATGGCGGTAAAGGCTCGATATATCAGTAGCCAATGTCGTGAAAGCAATGTTTATTTGTACAACTATCTGTGAGTCTCGTATGTATGGGCGAAACAAAACTAAAAACGGACAATGCCCTCGCTTTTTTCCAGACTATGATCACGTAGATTATTTGTTGAGATAGGTATGTATTGTTATGACCGTTTTAAACTCTTAATAAGGTAACAGCGTCATAGTCATCATGAGTGAACATGACTGTATTCAAACTTCGTTATTTTTGGATACCTGCTTGTAACTATGTGTTTAACTTAATTATTGCTTTTTAGCGTCTCACTTGAAAGCAAAGTACGTATTTGAGGAATCTAAAGACGCTGGAATATCTGTGAGCCCTTTTTTATTTGGTCTGAGTGTGAGCCATGGAAGTAATTACAAGCAACATTAAAACGACTGCCACATGAAGTCATTGACTCTTAAATAGTGCGACCGTTGCTTTCTGTAACCACGTTTTTATACAACTGTGTGAAGTCATTTTACTAATACAATTTAGGAAGTGTAGGTAAGATTTTAAAATATATTACCTACTATAATTACAACTAAAATACTGCAAATAGGTAGGTACCCAAATAATTTAGGATCTTCCCTGAGGATATAAACACAATAATACTCCTGTTTGTGCGCTTCATCATAATTGCTATTATTATTTGTAGGTAACAAAGTAGGTACCTACTTATATCCGTAGTTGACCACATTTGTCATCCACGTGGATTTTAGAGCTCTGCTACAGCTTATTTCTATCTTAGTAGGCAAATAAAATGAGGTGTTGACAAATAACAATGTTGTGTTATCCAAATAATATACAAGTTTTTCGACAGTTTATTGCAAACAATATTATTATTAATAACAATAGGCTAAACACGTATTCAGTTTATTCCGACATTGTTTATCTACCTACAGTAATTTAATGTATCGGGCGACGACTGCCTCTAATTTGACCTTCGAATATAGATAACATACTACTACTACTACGTTTCATTTTATTTTATAGTCACCTGTTACGGGACACAACATGTGGGAGGTGGGATATTTTCATCTATTTAAAATACAAAGTCTAAGTAGTTTTATACCTTTAACATAAAGTTTTCATATTTAGTTTTTCTACTATAGCAAAAACCTACTTTGCATCCACCTTTAATTATATTGTAATAATTATAATGTTTCCATCAAAGTTACGAGAAGAATTATTATATGTTGATCATATAATACTGAATACAAAGCTACTTGTCCAATATTTACACATGGGTGTTTCATGTTTTAATCAAAATTTACATGGCTTTTTACCTACATAATATCTGACTATTATAGTAAATAGGTATTTATAGTAAAATATGCCAATACCTGGGTTTTTAAAGAGAACGTTGGGCCATTTTCTTCACAGGTAGGTACCTAAATGTTTTTACTAGGTACTCATATAACCTGATAATAAAATTATTTATAACCTTATAGACAACCACCTTTTTTGGATCTTGTCATTGTGTGAAGAATCATGAAAAAAAATAATTTCAGTTAGGTACTAAATATTGTTTAAAAAACGTTTTTCCTGTACCTTAAATTTCATCTACCTACTTTCATCATTCTCTCAATTCTGTAAATTTCGAAATATCTCCGTTCAATTAGGTAAGTATGTCCTAGTTTTATTTCTGATTACATAAGGAAATAATGTAAACATGCACAGACACTACTAGCACAGCTAGGTACTAGCCTACATGTTTAATGTTTTTAGGAAATAAGCAACATAAAATAGATCGATACCTAAATTTTATGAATATTAAAATAAATGCTAAATAGTAAATACCCATTATTGCTAATAAATAATATATCTATGTAGGCATTCAGCAAGCCTAATTGTTTATGCGTATAAACAGGTTATAAAACTAGTTCTTGATTTTAAATTGTAAATGCCCCTGCTATTTACATTTCTTGATAAAGTTACGCAAAAGTTAAGACAAAAGTATTGTATGTTATAATAATATTATTATTTGTACTGTAGTGGTTTGTTACAGTTAAAACTGGTTAGTTTTTGTCTATGGGTACAGACAAAATATATCAATGAATAGGTGTGCAAACGCTATCTGGTGCCGAGTAGGTGAACTAGCACAATTAAAATACTGCATGAGTGACTGCAGATGGCGTTGGTATACACTTTATTTTAAATCAAAATGTCTAGATATTTTTTCTAGATATTTCGAGCTGCCGATTTGACTGAGGTTTCTGTGAAAGGATAAACTTTTAGGATTACTAAAAACATTAGAACAGTATAAAATGCTCATGTGTTCAAGCGTTAGTTTATTCACACAAGTCCAATGTAATTATCTCCCTATCCGCAGCTCGGACCGGAGCATATATAATATAGTAGTCTATGCTCCGGAGTATGTGTTCTGTGTAGAGATGGTCGTATTTACTAGAACAGATCCGAAGAATAGGTAAATTTCGATACTAGGCGGCACCTATTCTCACTTTGACAACACCTAGTATCATGAATGAAGTATTGCGAAATCCAACTGCTCTTAGGCTTCATAGCACTAACGCGTAATTGCATTCCATTCACTCAACACGTTATAAACCTGCTTTACCGCTCATTCATGTTTGTCAAAATCATTCGTTTGTCAGTCACTTGAATTTAAACCCTAATTCAAAGTACATAAAAGTAACGCAACGCGCACGCGTGTTGTGCAAGAATATATATTCTGTCCTTTTTTAACTACGCTATTCCGTAGTCTTCCCATCTTTATCTTTCAATACTCGAGACTAGTCAGTAATCATTCGATCCGAGAATACTCGATCCGAATGAGTACCAACTAGTCTCGAAAAGACTAAGTAAATAGATACTTCGTAATACTTAGTCTTGTCGAGACTAGGTGGTACTCATTCAGATCGAGTATTCTCGGATCGAATGATTACTGACTAGTCTCGAGTATAAAGTCCAATTACTAGGTACCAACCTAGTCTTATCACTGATTGCTGGTGCTAACACCCTAAGTTCAATAGGAATATCAAGTACAGGAGAAGTGGCAACGAGGTGAGTCCGTGAAGCTTAAAGACCGTCATCGTAAAATTTAATCAAAATACCGTGTTCATTTGTTGTTTAGCAGTTTCCTGCAAAATTAGTAGCCACAATAAAAAAAATACTTGGACTAAGTACGTGCACCATGACCACATTCAATAAGTAATCATTGATACTAGGTGGACTAGGTGGAATAGGTATCTGGATCACGTATTTTTAAATACTGAGAATAGGTGCACCTAGTCCCAAATTTACCTAGTACAACCCATCTCTAGTTCTGTGATTCGCAGCCATTGTAATGGGTGCTGTAGGCTGTAGGTCGTGTGTGATCATCGGCCATTATAATCAGTGTTGCCAACAGTTCAACTAGCTCTTCACCAGATTCAACTTCTAAAACCACCAGAAAACCACTAACAAAAATCGGCCCTACTCTAAAAATCGCTAAAATGTACACATGTTTTTAGATCTTACGAAAAAAAACAATATGTATATACTTGTATTAGTAAAAAATGTTCTTTAATATGACGTAATAAAATATTATTAATCAGTAAATTAACATACAAGAATTTTTGTCTGCACCACCATCGTCAGATTCACATTTATATGATTCTTTGCTACGATTTGTTTTATAACTTTTTTGCAGCTTTTTCCTTTCGATCTTAAGCCACAGCGTAATTTTAATATTGTTATATATATATATTCTGTTCCTCTGCTGGTTTTTATTACTTCATACTGCTAAATAGTCTAATTCCTCAAATCTAAATTCCCCTTGAGCATCTTTGAAATGCAATACTTCATTCCAAAATTTGTTTGTATCTTTGCTCTCGTTCCATTTCAGCAAATGAATTTGTCGTCACTGATCATCAACTCTTGCCAAATTAAGTTCTGCACTTTTATTGTGCCTGCCTACACCGTAAAAGTAAATTAAAACTACTGAAAATTAAATGAAGTATACATAATATATTTCGTAAAGTTTTAGTGGCTTAGTAGTTGAGTGATAGCATTTTCAGTAATTAAAACTGAATTCTACTTAACCACTAGAAAAAACCACCATCCACTAAAAGCAATATTTTCCACTAAAAGGGGGGTCGAAACCACCAGTTTTAGTGGAAAATCCACTAAGTTGGTAACACTGATTATAGTGTGTATTGTGTTTGTGTGTGTGCAGGCAACTCGTTGAGTCTGTTGTGTTGCCTGAATGAATAGTCATATCCCGAGAGCGAGAACGTATGGTTTTAGTTTCAGCTAGAACGAGTCTGACAGACCCCACCTGCTGCCGCCAATGGGTGGAGGACATCTATTTAGAATTTTCACACGTTATGGAAATAATACCTGCTCGATATTTAAAGAAGAAGCTAAGCTATTAAGGGTTCCGTACGTCCGAATGTAAACACGGAACTTTTATGAGTTCATCCACTCTGCTTTTTTGCCATCTAATATCTATAACATTATAGGTACAAATATTTTGTTTTGAATCTATTGAAGCTGAAACTTGGTATGTATATATGAACATTTGGGACACAAGAAAGGATGATTGACTAAATAAATTGGTACATTTTTAATGTTGAGTTATTATTGGGCTATACGATATAATTATTTTTCGGTATTATTTCTCAAAAAGAACTTACAAGTTCACTTAAATATTAGAAACTTGACATAAAACTATCTTAAATATAAACATTGTCGTCGATCTATCGAGTAGATTAAGTAAGTTTTTACTGCTGGTTGGCCAAATATAACTTTAATCTATTTTTAACCGACTTCAAAAAAGGAGGTTCTGTATTCGACCAGTATGTATGTGTATATTTATTGATGTGGAGTCCCTTATTTCTTTTGGTAACTTATTATTAAGCTGCGCTCCCTTAAACTGAATAGTTCTTCTTCCGTACAGTGTTCTAATTGAAGGTAGTTCTATACTATCCCTATTCCTAGCGTAAGTACCTAGTGGTATATTTTGC
The DNA here is from genome assembly GCA_943138885.2 of Tholera decimalis. Lineage (NCBI taxonomy): Eukaryota > Metazoa > Arthropoda > Insecta > Lepidoptera > Noctuidae > Tholera > Tholera decimalis. Next base: position 21,271,069 of record OW964559.2, read on the forward strand.
GTTTGAATGTGATTTGTGAGAGTATTTTTGGTATGTAGTTTTAATTTTCTATATTAGTATGCATGTGTGATATGTGTATAGTTTTTGTAGGTTAAATAGTTTTTTTTAAATAAGTTAGAAATTAGGCTTAAATTATTTAGTGTATGAATTCTGATCTTGCAATATCTCCGAAAATGGTCATTCTAAAGCTTTGAAAAATATTCAGAATAAAATTACATTACTTTTATATGTAAATGCTACACACTACGCTTAGTCTAGTGGTCGCAAGCGCGACTGTTGAGTCTGAGGACTTGGGTTCGATTCCCGGAATTTGGAAGTTGGCGGTGTGAAACCCCGTGTCTCGGAAAGCACATAAAGCTGTTGGTTCCCGTTGTCATTTGGACAACTTTGACAGTCGTTACGGGTAGTCAGAAGATTTGGCCCTGGTTCAGAACATGGTGCGGAGCGAGAGGAAATGGGATGCGGTCGCCTCCTTCTGCGAAGCAGTCATGTTAAGGAGGAAGGGAAGGAGGAGGCCGAACGCGCGAGGGAGAGACAACTCTCTACCTTACGCCCGCGCCCCAGCCGCCGCGAAAGACGCCCCGGGCGTCGGGGATCGCGAGCCGATTTCCGGCCACCGTAGGCGTGGGCTTGCGGACGGCGAGCAGGGGTAACTCACCGTCCGGTAAGGACCAGGCCTCAAAGAGCTGTCAGCATCAGTGACGGGGCCCCATAAGGCCATTGCCTGTCGGGGTTGCGGGAATGTTCTAACGAGATACCGCGGCACCGGAACTTAAGGGCAGCTGAAGGAACAGGTTGGGTTTTTAGTCAGTACAAGTCTGACACTCCCTTTCGCTCCACCCACAGCGGGAGAAGTTATTTGATGATGTTCCCAACCAGAAAAAAAGGGTGGTAATGGTCAGATAGGCAGTCGCTACATGTAAAACACTGTACTCAGCTGCATCCGGTCAGACTGGTAACCGACCCCAAAATAGTTGGGAAAGACTAAACAGATCATGATGATGATTTTTTTTTCTTACTTTTTATGACTGTATGCACAAGCCAAACGTTATGAGGAAATTACAACAATGCAACAATGCATAATAAACAGACCGGTTAAGGAGACGCACAGCCTTAGTGAGCAGGGGCCATACCATGACGTGTTAAAGCGAGAGTTGTTCGAGTGAGAAAGAGAGATGGAGATAGCTTCATCCCTCTTTCTCGCTCGAACGACTCTCGCTTTAACACGTCATGGTATGGCCCCTTATCTACGAGTGGCCGTACCTAAAAAAAAAAATGCATAATAATCTTATGAAGGTACGGTCGGGGATTTGTTTGATTGAAAGCAAATCCATACTATTATTATAAATGCTCACGTACATTTATAAGATTGTTCTTTTACGTCAAAGCAGAGTAATGAATTTATGTCATGGTGTAAAGATAGTTGAAGGGTTAGAGTGGCATAGTAATCTGTAAAAATCCATTTCACACGAGCGAAGCCGCTGGCAGAAGCTAGTTAATATTAATATTAGTGAATGATTTTTATCGACTAACCAAAGTTTAGCTGACTGCAGTATAACGGTAAAACTGTTTTACGTTGAGTTTGTTTGTGGGTTTTTTAGGGTTCCGTAGCCGAATGGCAAAAACGGAACCCTTATAGTCTCGATATGTCTGTCCGTCTGTCTGTCTGTCTGTCTGTCTGTCCGTCCGTCCGTATGTCACAGCCATTTTATTCTGAAACTACTAAGACTATACATGTGAAACTTAGTAGATAGATGTATTCTGTGAACCGCTTTCCGATTTTAAGAAAAAAAAATTAAAAATATTTAAAATAAAGGGGGGTACCCATACATGGAACTAGAACTGAAAAAAAATTTTTTCGTCAAACCTATGCGTGTGTGGTATCTATAGACAGGTTTTTAAAAATGATAGTAAGGTTTCTAAAACGAATTTTTCATAAAGTCAATCGTTTAAAAGATATAAGCTTCCAAAGTGGTAAAATGTGTCCCCCCCTCTAACTTCTATAATAATGAAGTGAAAAATCTAAAAAAACATATGTGTTTGTAGATATTAATGTAAACTTTCAACCAAAATTGGTTTGAATGAAATCGGTCAGCAGTTTTTGAGATACAGCATATTTTATAAAACCGCAAATATAACTTTGTAATTCATACAAACACTATGAAAGACAAAGTTATTTAGCGTAGTTGTAAACATGTAAAACAGCTAGTTTTAAGAAATTTTTAAGGTTTTTTTTATTCGTCAAATAAATAAACATATTCTATTATGTTATTATAGTTACTACGGAACCCTTCATGGGCGAGTCTGACTCGCACTTGGCCAATTTTTTTATCGATACTCGCGGTTGACCACCATCTCATCTGATGGTAAGTGATGATGTGGTCGAAGATGAAGCACGCTTACCTAGAAGTATCCTATTCACCCTTGACTTAAAGACCCCCAGGTAATAGCTATCGAGAAACACAGACTCTGGCAGGGAATTTCACTCCTTAGCCGTACGCAGGGGCGGATCGTGAATGTGTGGGGCCCTGGGCTGAAACTGCTCGGGGGCCCCTAATTATCCAAATAATTGTCATTTTGTCAAGACACTGTTTTCTATTTGATGAAAATACGGTCAAGAATAAAATGGATTAAATTGACTTTATTTAATAAGAGTTCGTATTTAAGTATATATTTTTTTTATTACTGGCATTGATTTAAATAGTAAAGATACGGTCATCAGAACATTTGACGGACGCGGTCGCCCTACAAAACACATTAGCGCCATCTATGATAACTAAGATGTGAATCGGCATGGTCTGCTCCTAGACGTAGCCTTGTAAGAGCGGGGTGTGGTATTTTTCGAGGTACAAAGAAATAAAACAAAACCTTTTAGTTTTTGAATTTTATATTTGTTATACATAAAAATACACTTTAATTTGCTTTTAATAAACAATAAAAATTAATTTTGTACACAATTTAATCTTATAGTAATATTATTAAATCTTTTTATTTCATCGGCTGCAACGCGCGCCGCTGCAAAGTTATGTCGCACTTTTACGCGGCTTCGCGTTGTCTATGTAAAGGTTGAGACAAACAAGAAAGAAAATTGTTTTAAATAATGTTAGAAGTTGATTTAATGACATATTTTTAACTTACCGGTGATATGAAATGTTATATTTTTTTTTATTGTGCTTTACGTCATAGTTCACGTAACCCTTCACGACACAATTTGGCATTTTTGCTTGTAAAACTGACGACCCCTCCCGAAGATAGCCGATCGCGTTCTAGTTCACTTCGATAAAGGTTAGACCACTTTGGGACCAAGTTCGAGGCGTCATTATAACATGCGATCCGCCCAGTCCTTACGAAGTAATATATATGTCAATGATTACTGGTCAAGAGCGGGCCCCTTGACCTCGATCACGCCTGATGGTAAACGACATATGAGGTCTACTATAGGGCGATAGAGCACAGAAGTTGCATGTTTACTCTTACTTTAAAGATGGCAAACGGGTCATATGTGGAAAGGAACGCAGAAACCGGCAGAGAGTTCCAAACTTTGGCCGTGCGCACATTAAATGTAGAGGAGAATCTCTTAGTATGACAAGATGGTACCTATATTGACCATGTGAGGGTGGTACCCTACTGTAGGTACGTCTGGTAGATCAGTAGTGAAAGGGAGTCTACTAATCTACCTAGAGTCATCTAATCTACCCAGTACTTACGAAGATTAGCGCGTTCAAATAAGGAAACTTTACTGCTTTATAATATTAGTATAGATTACCTAAATTAGGAGCATTGTAGGATCTTTTCATAATCAGATTACTTTCAATTAAGTATTATAAGTACGATAATTCTCTTATCTTCGAGGCTCAAGTCTGATATTTATAAATGAATTGAAATAAAATATTATTTGTAAATTGTTTATAAATAACACTTGTACACGTCATTTTTTGTGTTTTAAGTTAGATGAGGCCGGTGTTTCCTAACTGACTACTCTGAGAAGAAACACCGAAACAAAATCAGAAGTTAACATCTTTTTTAAAGTCCATACAATTCGTAATCGTCAAACCATATGAGAAGCATGAAGGTTCATGTCTGTTGTGTCTTTTGAGGAAAGGAGCATACAGATTTGAGCGGATCATCCAGACAGTGCAAGCATTTGTCGGTTATTGTGTTGCTCAACTTTGAACTAAAGGATCTCAACGATCTGACCAACAGTACCAAAGTAAGGAGTTAAGGACATTTTGGTAAGTCAGATAAATACTTAAACTGCCATACATCAACTATAAATTATAATGAAAATAACATAAAAAGAAATAATAACCTACACATTCCTCACATGCATAATAATAAAAATGTATAAGAAACGAAAAAATAAATAATAAAATACAAAGTTTATACTCGTACAATACTTTAGAAAGTCAATCGGCAAAATATATTAACAAAGCACACATAAGTTATCAACTGAGACTGCGATTATGACACTAAAGAGCACAGTACAATACTATACTGGGAGAAGGACGCCTGTCTATGTACGCTTTCTGGACTTATCCAGGGCATTCGACCTTGTTTCCTACGACATCCTGTGGAACAAATTGTCAAGTAGCCTGCCGACAGAAATAATTAATGTATTTAAGTTCTGGTATAGTAACCAACATAACACTGTGCGGTGGGCAGATTCCTACTCTGATGTATACAGGCTAGAATGTGGAGTAAGGCAAGGAGGTTTAACCTCGCCAAACTAATCAATTTGTATGTGAATAAGCTGATTGAGGAACTCAGCAGCTCTGGAATTGGGTGCATGATGGACGGAGTTTCCTTTAATAACATTAGCTACGCTGATGACATGGTGCTGCTGAGTCCGTCAATCAGTGCGCTCAGGAGACTGCTGAACATTTGTGAATCTTACGCTGGTGCTCCTGGACTGAGGTATAATGCTAAGAAAAGTGAGCTGCTTGTTTTCAAAGCACATAATAAGACCTATGAAATAGTACCACAAGTCTCGTTGTGTGGTACGGTGCTTAATAGAGTTAAGCAGTTTAAATCCATCGGTCACTGGGTTACAGAAGACGGCTCGGATACCTGTGACATGGAGAGAGAGCGCAGGGCATTGGCCTTAAGATGCAACATGCTGGCCCATAGGTTTGCGAGATGCGACAGTAATGTCAAGATTACTCTGTTTAGGGCATATTGCCAATCTTTTTACACCTGCAGCCTATGGACCAGATACAAGCTGAAAACGTACAATACCTTGAGCGTGCAATATAACAATGCATTTAGGATACTGTTGTCACTACCACGTTTTTGTAGCGTGTCAGGGATGTTCGCAGAAGCACGCACTGACGACTTTTTTGCAATAATGCGTAAAAGTTCTGCATCATTGCTGCGTCGTTTGCGTGACAGTGCCAACAGTCTCCTGAATGTGATTGTTAGTAAGACCGAGGGCAACTTGATGGGACACCTGTGCGCAATGCATGTGCTGCTACCGGGTTTTCCCAGAGGATGGTAGATCCTGGTCTTGTTTGTTTAATAGTTTTATTTTTTTTCGCAATTTATTATAAGTATATACTAACATAGTTTAAGTCATTACTAACACATTTATAGGTAATACCGAAATAAAGAATAAATAAAGAAGTATCATTGCAGCAACTCATTCCCAAGCCTTTTAGTCCTCAATATAATCTTTGACTGTGTAAAAAGCTTTTTAACATAGCTTACGTTTAATAAATAATTTGAATATAATTAGAATAAGTTACTTATCACTTAATAGCACACTAAATACCCATACTCACACACAGTTGTGACAATTAAATACTGAGTTTGTATTTAGATGACAATAACAAAAGTGTGGCGTTACCACCCGACTCAATTGCGCTGCGGGTAGTTCCTTGTAACAAATCGCCCTTCCTAAGGGTATTCAGTATTTTTTAATACTGAATACCCGATTATTATAAGCAATATGTATGTGCGTCATACAATATCTTTATACCCTATTCATCTGGGCTTGAGATAAAGTGTAAACAAAGAAAACAAGGTTTCTCAAACTTTTATTTCACTGTTTTTATTTCTATTTAATTTAATGTAAGGTTTCCCATTTGTGTATCTAGCAGCTAGCTATACTGTTCTTATTTTGTATTGTCTGAAAGCCTGACTCCAAGATCAAAAACTATGCATTTCGTTTCTGTACTTTATCTTACATAGTTCACCCGTACAAATAAATGCACAAGTTTTGTTAGAAGGTACTTAACTATGAGGATAATAAAACCAAAGTTCTCTTATATTTAATTATTTATTCAGAGAATTCTGAAGAACTGTCACCAACATGAATAACGAAACGGTCAACTACAGTACTACTTTCTTTGCTACAAATATCAATTCTCCTCCTTCCAGAAAGCCTGAGTTTGAGCCTGTGAACATATTATGATTGAATTATAAATATCCGGAAACTTGATTTATGTATGTATCAAAATTTACTCGCCCCATATTCTATGGGATTTCAACATAAACTGATGAAATGTGGGTGTGTACTATACACCACTGCCCACTCCGGGGGAATCCAGGTATGTTAGGTATTGTCAGGAATACTATGTTTGTGTTGTATTAAAATTAAACTTTACCAATATGAACTACAATGAGTCGTTTTCCTTTTCCACTTAGATTTTTTAAACCAGTGGATAAACCTTGATGATGAGCTTCTTTCATTGACTTTATTGACTCGTCCTGCCAAACTTTGTTCATAGTGTCTCCTGTAACAGATTTAAGGACGCATGTTCAAAATTGATAGGTATCAAATCGCATCACTACATAGACAAGGCTCAAACACACACAAACGTACGAATAGCTCCGCGAATTATGGGTACATAAAGTCATTTTGATACTTTAGATTATTTAATTTTTTTTTAATGGCTTCATGGTTGCTTTTATTTTGTGTGCTGTTTGATGTCATGAAATTATTGGAGTGACTTGTAGGTACACTTCGATGACTGGTACTGGATCTCTTTGACAAGAAGATGTAAATGTGCAATTTTTTTTTATTATGGTTTCGTAGCCAATTGGCAAAAAACAGAACCCTTATAGTTTCGTCATGTCTGTCTATCTGCCCGTCCGTCCGTAAGTCACAGCCATTTTATTCCGAAACTGTTATGACTACCTACATGTGAAACTTGGTAGGTAGATGTATTCTGTTCCGCCGAGTTGAACCGCTTTCCGATTGATAGACAAAAATATATAAATTTAAGGGGGGCTCCTCATACATGGAACTGAACCTAAAAATATTTTTAAGCTATTGCATAGCTTTTATCGCGGGCTTTGAGCGCGGCGACCGAATCAAGAAATTCCGTAACGAAAATAAAACCTAATACGGTCGAATATGGTCAGTTATTTCAATTCGGGTTACTAACGTTCTATTAGCGTGTTTAGTAAAGAATCGGATTGGTAACCGTCAGTATTTTGGATCAAACCCAGGGTCTCATCATATCTTTTTATGATTTCTTTTTTATTGAAAGTACTTTTATATTATACTTACTAGCTTCTGCCCGCGACTTCGTTCGCGTGGAAGGGGGTTCCCGCGTAAATCCCGAACCCGTAGGAATTTCGGGATAAAAACTATCCTACGTCCTTCCCAGAGTCCTAAACTATTCCCACGCCAAATTTCATCTAAATCGGTTCAGCGGTTTAGGCGTGAAAAGGTAACACACAGACAGACAGAGTTACTTTCACATTTATAATATTAGTATGGATTTAGATATTTTGTAAATATTTTGTTGAATAAAATAAGAAACATTTACATTTTTTTATAGGAGAAAGAAAGTCTAAAATGTCAACGCCGCGAGAAATAACTTAAAACTAAAAATGTGGTATAATTGACCCGGTAACTTGAATTAATATCAAAGAAAAAAAAATACTGCATAAATAAAAAAATATATAAATAATTATAATTGCATAAGTTGATAAAAAATGCTATGCAATAGCTTTACCGCGGCAGTCCCCGAGTGCCACACGGCTTTTTTTTTTCATCAAACCTTTTCGTGTGCGGTATCTATAGACAGGTCTTTAAAAATTATATCGGTTCCTAAAACTACTTCTTCTTAAAGTCAATCGTTTAAAAGATATACGCTTCCAAAGTGGTAAAATGTGTCCCCCTCTCTAACTTTTATAATAGAATAAAAAAAATATGCTGTAGGTTTTAATGAAAACTTTCATTAAAATGGTTTGAATGACATCGGGTCAGTAGTTTTTGAGATTTAGCACATTTTCTAAAACCGCAAATATAACTTTGTATTTCATACAAACACTATGAAAAACAAAGTTATTTGGCGTAGTTACTACGGAACCCTTCATGGACGAGTCTGACTCGCATTTGTCCAATTTTTACGAATGAGCCCACTCTTGACCTCGATCTCGCCTGATGGTAACCGATAGATGAGGTCTACAATGGAACGAGCGAGCTCAGAAGATACCTATTTACTTTTGCTTTAAAGACTCAAAGATGGCAGGGAAAACAGAAGCCGGCAGAGAATTCCACAGCTTGGCTGTGCGCACAATAAATGTGGAGGAGAAGCGCTTGACAAGACGGTATATCAACCAAGTTCGAGCTTGTATTGTTAGATACGATGAGATATTATAATTATACGAACTCAGTGGAGTGGCCTGCAGGAATACAGCAACCGCTCTTGAAGATCCTAGACGATAAGAATAGCTTATCAAGTTTGGGTCCATTCTGTTTGGTAGGTGTGTAATTTCGTGGTTTTCGGGGTCGCTAATAACGTATGGGGTTCAAAATCAAAGATTTCGCCAATTAAACTGTTCACCGTGTGTTTCATTTCCTTGGTATGATAGCATTAGCGATCTTGACAAAAGCGGAACAATATTTTAATATTAAAAATCAATTTCTTATGTTTAATATATTCTTGGAATATATGAGGAATGAGCTCGTAACTCCATATTTCTTACCCGTCTTGGGATCAATCAATTCTGGAAGAAGACAATTTTTGTAAAATCGAATTAAGTGGGTTTCCATTTCTTCCTTTCAGAATTAAAAGTCCTTTTCAATGATTTCAAACATTAATTTACCAGTTTTGCCTAGTAATACGCAACTGCCCTTGAATTTGATAATACCATTTATGTTTTTTTAATAAAAATACCCAAATTGCTACAGGTGTGCCTATAAAATTTGAAGAGTTCCCGCGATTTCTCCAGGATTCCATCGTCAGATCCTGACTTCATGACAATGGAACGATCTAGAAAGTATACCTTTTCAAATAAAAAAAGAATTTTCCAAATAGGTCCAGTAGTCTTCGAGTAATCGGAGAACATACATAAAAAAAACAGATTCCGAATAAGTGAGGACCTCCTCCATTTTTTGAAGTTGATTAAAAAGTGTTTCTGTCACAAACCAAACAGTAATACAATAAAATATATTGAAACATTAGTGGTTTCCAAATTGCTGCCACAAAAAGTACTACAAATCTGTTGGTCAGATCTTTCCGGACGCTCTTCGTGTGTACTGCGAGTATCGCGACTGCCTCCATAAATCCTGTGTAAAGAGGACCAGATCGTTTTGATGGTCACAATAAAATGACACATTTACAACTAGCTTTTGCCCGCGACTTCGACCGCGTGTATCTCGGAAAATATCCCATCAGTATATTTATGTGGAGAACATAGCGCCGTCCGATGTAACTGTACAAACTCAAATGACTACTATATATCATTGCCGTGTATTTGGTGAAAACCGTATCAAAATCTTATGTGCTTTTTATCGCGTTCAAACAGACATACAGACGCGAGGTGGCGGGAGGTCTCTGTTTAGATAAAATTTATTATGGTAGTTACGATCTAATAACAAATATTTTTTGACCACATGTCCAAATACCGTCCCGTTATCCTACACCGGTTCCCGCTCGTGCACCTCCGCTGACCTTGATCACCGACTGGAGGAAAGTAAGTGAAAAACAGTAATGAGGTAAATGCAATTAAAGAAATTGGTCAGTTGCATTTTTGCGACACTTGCACTAAATATCTCATGGTGGCAGTTCTAATTTTGTGAAAAGTTTTAGTGATGGATTTTACTTCCGAAGGTATGTACTATATTATTTTCTTATTAGAATATTTTAATGTGTCATAAAATAGACTATCTGTGAATTCACAAAAAAGGCATGTTTTTCTTTGTTTTCGAACTTATCAGGCTTTTGGGGTATTAATGACAGCTGCAGAGGTTACTGCACGGTCAACTGGACATAAAAACGTTGCCAGAGTTATAAAGGACATTCGCGAGAATCCAGCTTCTGCAAGTACATGCATTAGCCTTCAACAACCAAGTGCTGTGCAAGTGATAGACTGCTAAGTAATGACGAGGCATTAGCGTATTATATTGATTCAAAATCAACAACTCACTCATATAAACAGACTAGAAAGTGGATTATGAAAGTCGGGCATCACGTGTTTCCATCATATGATTGCATTGTTAAATCAAAAAAAGCATATTATCCTTCCGAGGAGCACATTGTTTTGACACAATCTCGAGCAGAAATTGAGCTACAAGCTATTTTGAATAAAACAGCAGAACGTTTAGTAGAAGCTCAGAGAGAAGTTGTCACAAGTGTGCTCCCCAATCTAATACCCAATTCATCGTTTATCACACAACATCTCTTATAAGTAAATGGGGATGTGACGGAAGTTCCGGTCATAGTGCTTACAAACAAAGATTTGAAAACAGCGAAGGCACTGATGAGTTCCTTTTTGTTTATTCGTTGGTTCCTCTAAGGTTAATCGACGAGAGTAACAACATTATCTGGCAAAATCCTCGTCCATCATCGACGATGTTTTGTCGTCCAATTAAATTCATTTTTGCCAAAGAAACAACGGAATTGACAAAAATCGAAACAAATAAGGTTTTGGGATAAATAAACGACTACTTGGAGGCTACATCTTATGATCTTGGTGGTTCTGAAATTTCTGTTAAGCACAAGCTTCTGCTGACTATGACTGATGGAAAAGTGTGCAATGCTTTGACAGAGACACATTCATCGCAGAAATGCTATATTTGTGGGGCCACTCCCAGAATGATGAATCAAGATAATTTTGGCTTGGGTTTGTCAACATTACATGCTTGGATTCGTTCGTTTGAGTGCTTTTTACACATTAGTTATAAGTTAGATATTAAGAAATGGCAAGCTAGGTCTTCAGAGGAAAAAGCAAGTGTAAAACAACGATCAGATGAAATCAAACAACGATTCAAGCATGAAACGGGATTAATTGTGGACAAGCCAAAGCCAGGATTTAGTTCCACAAATGATAGAAACAAAGCTCGACGTTTTTTCGGGAACCCCGAACTGAGTGCTCAGATCACAGGATTGGATGTTATAATCATCAAACACTTTGATGTATTGTTGAGGACATTGTCTTCTGGCTTCGAGATAAATCTTGTTGAATTCAAAAAGCCGAAGAAGAAACAGCAAGTGCTTCCCCTTGCTTCTCAATGGCGTCGCTCCAGATATTAATGGCATACGCTAGATCCCCAGTTGACCGGTTTTTTGCGAAAACCGTATTGTCGGTCACTGAGGATATCGTTGGCTTCTAGGTATGCCAGTAGCTTACTATTAAGTACACGCTCCATACTCTTACAGAGTATGGACGTGACTGAAATAGGCCTGTAGTTGGCCGGGTCAGCACGACTGCCCTTTTTGGGTACAGGCTGAACGTTAGCCAGCTTCCATGCTTTCAGCACCTTTCCAGTCATCTAGCGAAAGGCGAAACAGGCGTGTCAAGATTGGAGACAATTCAGGCGCACAAGTTCTATGAACAATTGCTGGTATCCCGTCGGGGCCACTAGCTTTGTTCACGTCAAGATTACGCAGCACTCTACGGACGTCCTTCTGATGGATGCGAATGTCCAACATACACGTCTCGCATCCAATAGGAGAATCAGGAGGGTGAGCGCCACTACTATCCAGACGTGAAAACTCCGCAAAGAAGGCGGCAAACAAGATTGCTGGTTTGAGCAGTGGTTACCACCACTGCTCAAACCTGACGGGTCTACACTACCGTGAGGGACGACAGAAGTTGAATTCGACCGACTTTGCCAGGGACCAAAACGCTTTGCTGCCAGCAGGATATGAAGCGAGTTTGTTCCCGATTCGGCTAACGTGGTCAAACCGAACCCTCCGCAAAACCTTCTTGCTGGACTTGGCAGCCCTGTTGAAGGCTCTCTTCTTCTGATCCACGTCATTTGCAGTTTCGAGCATCGACCCATGCTAAGTATGCCCCGTGTTTAAGCGCTTCAGCGCGATCACATTCGGCGCCAAATCAAGGTCGAGCTTTGCCGGACCAATGTGGAGTACTACATACCGTTCTCTGACCTAACAATTTAGGTCAGAGAACGGTATGTAGTACTCCATCCCCTGTCGCAAAACATCTACCACGGCGTTTGCGCACGACGATGAATCATTTGAAGAAAAGCAAGTAGGCTGCCAAGGATAACATGCAAAGAAAGATCGCATGCCATCCCAATCCGCTGACTTATATCGCCAAACCCGCCGAATGACTTTAAGGCTAAGATCGGGCGGAGAGGAGACGGGTACAGACTTCACCAGACAGTGGTCGGAACTACCTAACGGTGAAGATATCGTTACCGAGTAGCGGTCTGGATCTGTAGTCAGTAGAAGGTCCAAGCAATTGGCTTTGTGTGACTCAACATCCGGCACCCTCGTTGCTCCCTGGACCAGCTGAGTGAGATTTAATGCAAGTGCAAGATTGTGCGTCTCTCGCCCAGCATGGTCCGTGCACTGGTATGGGAAGAGCCACTCCTGGTGATGGGCATTAAAGTCCTCCAGTAACACGAACTGAGCTGCTGGGCCGCATCTGCCGCCTCACTGATGTATTGTGTGAGCCTGGTTCTCTCATGATCTCCGCTGTGCGAGCGGTAGACACAAACATAGATAATTTTGTCTATGTCCGTGTCCACCAGAGCCCAAAGTGTAGAAAACCTGGAGTCCTCAAGGTTCCGGAGACGCCAATAGCAGATGACGTCGCGGGCGTACATACATACCGCCGCACGTGGTTTAAAGTTGTGCTCCAAGGTAAACCCTGGGTATGAAAGATACGACACGTCTGATGGACATCTGAGCTGCGTCTCCGAAAGAAACAGCAGAGCAGGTTTCAGTCTCGAGGTGGTGATGGACTGCGACGAGATTTGAGTGCAGACCTCGGATATTACTGAGGTGCACTTTGAGAAAGAGGGAGTGCAGCCGCTGTTTAACTTTTTATTCCATTTCATGATTTAGAGAGTGAAGAGGAGAGAAGAAGGAATTGAAGTGAGGCTTCACGCTGTTAACCTCCAGACCCACACTAGACGGATGGTATTGATTGGGGAACTAGTCTGGAGACTGCGGGGACGCCCAAGCCCCCCCGGGAATGACCATCGGGCCCTCTCATCTGGTCGCCAACCAGCACGATGGTGCATTCCGGGATGTTTCGACAGTTGGTGGGGCAGCCTGTCATGTGTGGCTGGCACACTACTTGGGCCCCCAACTACCTGCGGTCGGCCAGCGGCGCACCGTGCCTCGGATCCGCTCCTCTCCGCGACAAGTCTCCCGATACGTCCGCACTAGTGCGAGCCAGATTGGTCTTTCAGCAGTGAAGCAACTACTTCGACCCAACTCCTTGATAGGCTACACAGGGCATCGTACCGGATAGTGTTGGTACGGTAACGGTAGTTGAGATCTCAGAACAATGTAACAGACTCTCTGTTACATTGTTCTGAGATCTCAACTACCGTTTAATAAATAGCAATAGGATAATCGCTGATTGCAAGACTCTTGCGAGACTCTCGTTTGGGCAACACTAGTACCGGAACACAGCTAGGCCGTTTGGCGGTACGTCTTTGCCCTGTGGGTGGTCACAAGCCTGCAGTTTTAACCTGCCACCTGTTTAATGTCACCTGATTAGCACCACCCGAGGGCCACATGTAGGGATTTGCAAACGGGTATCCTCTTACGGACACGGGTGACTCAGCCCCCAAAGCTGTCTGTCTGTCTGTCCGTCCGTATGTCACAGCTATTTTATTCCGAAACTATTAGGACTATACATGTGAAACTTGATAGGTAGATGTATTCTGTGAACCGCTTTCCGATTTGAAGAAAAAACTTAAAAAATATTTAAAATAAAGGGGGGCTCCCCACACATAGAACTAAAACTGAAAATATTTTTTTATTTTTTATGAAACCTATACGTGTGTGGTATCTATAGACAGGTATTTAAAAATGACATTAAAGTTTCTAAAAAGACATTTTCATAAAGTAAATTGTTTAAAAGATGAACGCTTCCAAAGTGGTAAAATGTGTGTGTGTGTCCCCTCTAACTTCTATAATAATGGAGTGAAAAATCTAAAAAATACATATATCTGTAGATCTTAGTATAAACTTTCAACCAAAATTAGTTTGAACGAGATCTGGTCAGCAATTTTTGATATACAGCATATTTTCTAAAACCGCAAATATGACTTTGTAATTCATACAACTACTATGAAAAACAAAGTTATTTGGCGTAGTTGTAAAAAATGTAGATAAGCTAGTTTTAAGAAATTTGCAAGTTATTTCTTTTGTCTATTAAATATACATATTATGTTATATTATTATAGTTACTTCGGAACCCTTCATGGGCGAGTCTGCCTTGCACTTGGCCAATTTTTTGGGGGGGAAAATCATCAAAATGACTCCTTTCGCTCTGGGTGTAGCGGAAAGTAGTGTCAGACGAATACTGAATAAAAACCCACTCTGTTCCTTCAGTTGCCCTTGTGATCCGGGGCTGTGGTGTCTATACATATATATGTCTGTAGATCTTAGTATAACCTTTCAACCAAAATTAGTTTGAACGAGATCGGGTCAGCAATTGAGATACAGCATATTTTCTAAAACCGCAAATATAACTTTGTAATTCATACAAACACTATGAAAAACAAAGTTATTTGGCGTAGTTGCAAAAAATGTAAATAAGCTAGTTTTAAGAAATTTGTAAGTATTTTTTGTCAAATAAATATACATATTACTTATATTATATCATTATAGTTACTTACTACTATATATATATATATATATATAGTAGTTTATTATATAAATATATAATAAAAAATATCATGAAAAAAAACATTTTAACTAAAAATAAGACAGAGTTCCAAAAATAACAAATTGGAAGTATTTTTTTTTGTTTTTAGTGTTTTGGTTTGTCGACTAGTGCTTTACCTAGTTACAAAAGCCTAAATGTAAACTACTTATCACCATTTACAAAATATTGCTTTTCCTGATGAAGAGCCGTTCATTTTCGAGGAGTTCTTCAGGTACTTCACCATCAGCTCAACTTCACCATATACATTTTAACAAGTATAAAGTGATTAACAACCATATTCTAGTAATCGAATCGCAACCCATGAAATACTTATAATTGAGTAGTTCCGGTAGCCGTCTGTGGTCTTCATCATCAGTTCCACTTCACCGAATGGTATTTTCCGAGAGCAACTACACAAGTTACTTTAAAAAATAATAATATTTGAAGAGTTCCCTCGATTTCGACAGGATTCCATCATCAGATCCTGACTTGATGACGATGGGACCACCTGGAAATATACCTACCAGGTGCCTTTCAAATAATAAAAATATTTTTTCAAATCGGTCTAGTTACGAGTAATCGGGGAACATACAGTTAAAAAAAACCGAGTCATTTGCACCCATTAAAAAAATCGGTATCATCTTGGGTTTAGACATTTGTTCAAAAAAGATAACAATTATTCCCAAACAATAGATAAAAAACTTACTTTCTCAAGTTGCTCATATAACATGCGTAAAGTATCGAAATTAGTATTGTGTAGTATTATGAATTATTTTGTGTTCGTACAGCGATCTATTTTTAGACAAATTTTTGTTGACAAGCGACATAGCGTCCACTCACGAAGGCGGCTGACCGCGTATTAAAATTTCTTTACACTTTTCTGTCCAATAAATCTAAACAGTGACCAACGAAAATAACCCGTAATGCGACTAGTTAAGATTCATGCGCTGTAGCAAAATATGTGAAAAATTTAAAAGGGATTTTATTTTTTTGTGAAGCTATTTGTTACATTTTCGTTATTATTAATAGGCTCATTTTGAGGTAATTATATCTGCTAGCCTGTGGTATTTTTTAAGAATCAAAATATGTAAATGTTTAGCAGAAAAAGAATCCTAAACTTAACCCTTTTTCCTCAACTTTGTATGCAGAGGTTTTGAAAAATCGTGTTTACAATACTAAAAACCATATTTTTTGTATTTTAAACATGGCTGCTTTGGAGATAAAGAAGTAATCTATCTATTGCAACTGTTAGTTTTGTTTGAATTTCTTTATATTAGTCGGAAAAGGCACCCAAAAACAGCTTATTTACGTCAGATTCGAACTTACGTCCTTAATGTTAATTTAGAGTATTAATTACAAAATCAATTCTTTGATTCATAAATATAAAACATTAAGTACTTTAAAATAATTTTATACTTTTAAATGAACTATTATCCAGGTCTCCAGTAATTAAATACAGGCATATGTAATAATTGAAGTATATGATTGAAGTCTTAAAATATGTTTAAACTAACCTTCATTGAGCCAAGTTTCATCTGTGTAATAAATGTTATGCCTTCAGTCCTTAATTTTGTTATGGTGTTTAAATATTTGATACGCCATAACACTATATCATATCTGTCAATGAGTGCACTCTTGCGGCTACATTTCACATTATTTAAATTGGAGTTTGATTAATAATTTATAAAATATAGTTCTTTTAAAACTGGGCAATGTTTCATCTGAATTTACAGCCTCCAGCACCTTCTCAATGGTAGGCAGTTCATTGTTAAAGTAAAACATGTGTACTTTACGGCGTATTCCACCCAAATCTATATTGATTAAAGTGTTAATCTTCGATAGTCTCGGTGATGGTGGTGGAGGTGATCTCAGGCAGCCTGTGGTTTTTTTTCCTTTATAAACCTGTTTACAGTGGCTCGTGATATTCCCATAATTTCAGCGGCTTTATTGATAATATCGGTTTTGTACGAATACAACGATACGAATCCTTCGGCCACGTTTCTTCTACGTGTTTAAACACATTAATAACAGCCACCGTTTCCGTTGAATGCATTGGAGTTTCCTTTTATCGCTTTTTCTTCGGCGAAGAAAATCTGCAAGCGCTGTTTGGTCCGGGTTCACTCATGTTTTAAGCACGAAAATGTCAATATTACAAAAACAAAACGATCAACAAATAACTTTAAACTGAACAAAATAAGAAACTTAATGAAAACAACAAAAGTAACAACTGAATAACAAGAATTCAACGAAAATATTTGGAAGCTTATCAACAAGTTGATCGATAGTAAAGATGGCGGATATAACCCGACCGATGACAAAACGTCACATTTTTATGTAAAATGTTCGCAGTACCTGTGGTATATAATTTAGTAGTATTAAAATCAGTTCGAAGTTTGGGAATCAAGTCTGTTTTGGATGTTTTTACATGTAAACGATTTAATAAATAATTAATCAAAATTAAGAAAATAATTTAAGGCATTTATGATATTCGAATTCAAATAAGTATGAAAGAATTTCATAAGTTCTACAGACATCATTCTAAAATATCATTTACAGTGTTGTCAGCGTTTTATTCCGTAGTTATTTTTATAAAATATATTCACTTCATCAATCGTGACCTTTAAAGTACCCTTTTTATGGTTTGTTTACCTTTTATCTCACGGCTTCCTGAAAACGGTGACGCATACACTCATGCAATTTTAGTGGCCGACGCACACGGACGCATTTGCTTGAATTAAGGATTGTATTAATTTGTCATGATGCTGTGTTTCCATTTTAAGTTAAATGAAAGATTTTTCCGTCAAAATTTAACACTTATTTTTTTTTATGACGGAAATCGATTCAGTCGAATTATTCGTCGAATCGATTTATTCTGTTGCACGTTGTATATATATATATTACATAGATTTAAAAGTATCGTATTTTATTAATGAGAACTGGCAGGGGGCCCCTTATATCCCAGGGCCCTGGGCTGCAGCCTAAATAGCCCATAAGTAGATCCGCCCCTGGCCGTACGCACAATGACAGTATTCCCAAAACGTTTTGTACGTTTGGGTGGGATATCCACCATGTAACGATCGATGGCGCGTTGCTTTTGTCTTGTATTCCGATGATGGAACGGGCTTGGCGGAATAAAGGTTGTGTAATTCCATCGCACACTCTCCGAAATGTAACCGATAGACTAGCAACTCGTCGTCGATGTTCAAGGCTGTGGAGCTTTGACTCGAACATTATCCGTTTCTCGATAGACAGGGTTGATAGAGGGTTCTGGTTCACCAATCCCGTGGCTCACCGGTTCTGGCGCAATCGCGGTCCAAGGAGTTTCAAAAAAAAAAAAAGTTTTGGGGTCCGCTGATCACGTTTCTGCAATCCGTTTTCGCGTAGGATGCATGGTTCCGGAGATACAGAAATCAATTAACAACAATCTGTTTCATTTCCGGTGAGACCCGTACCCTCGTTATCGACTTTCATTGTTCGCCTTTTCTTATCTATTGTCCGTGCGTCCGGCCGCGCACGCTCATTACGATTGCATTGACGTATGTATGTATGCATGTATTACTCATTGTTACTGCTACTGCTATTGTATACTTTTATTGTTCATAAACCATTGCTTACTTTACTATTCGGGATCATCACCCGGGACCATCATCAACGGAATCAATAAAACACATGCGTCATTCACAAATTTTATTTTTATCTACAAAATATGAGTGGAACATCTCATCCACTAAAATATCGTTGTACAGTGTGTTCCCTGTAAATATGTTTGTAAAACTATGCATTGAACATCCCTGAAACTTATATAGCAAATACATTAAGCAATATTCACCACAAACTGAAGTCCAATCATTCTGAATCCTATCAACACTCCAGCCCCATCTTTTACAATTCCTTTTCAAAAACTCGAGATGATATCGCGCAGGTGTTCGCCCATATGAATCAAAATATTGACCGATGCCATTCGTATCGATATGTACAGCTACCCAGTGTGAACCTGGTTTATCATCCGCATCCAAATTGCATATTATATACGTTGGTGCATGGGTATACATAGGGAGTCTATTAGCAGCATAAACATTATTTTCTAGACTGGGATGAATCTTTTCCAGATGTTTTTGTACTTCTAGTGTATCCATGATATAGCATATTATTACACTACCAATCTATTCAATGGTTGTCATAGGAATGTTCAATTATAGTGATTTGTAAATATTAAATCGCATTATTTTGTAGCACTCACAAAACAGGTTGATGCCAGCAATGTGAGATAAGTTTGTTGACTCATAGAGTTACTATCAGTTTCCGAAGGAACGTGAGATAATTTTGGTGATTCATAGAGTTACAATCAGTTTCGTTGTATTTAGGAATTTGTTTTAGATAAGAATGGTACTATATAAGATCGTACCATTGCAGTCATGCAGTCAGTCTATGGTCGTTTGACCGCAGTGGATTGTATACGTCTACCAATACTACGTTTGTGTTACTTCAACGCATCAATGGCCATGGAGGTAAGTGTTTATTCTATTGACAAACTTACTTGTATTCTTGTTGTTGTTTCTTAACGTGTGTGATTAAGTGTAAACAAATTGATATTAACATGATAACTGTCTTGTTGCGGAAATCATTCAACTTCGATGAAAATACCTATAAACAGTATTACTACTCACCGCTCTCCCCTCAACATGAAGAAGAGAACGATGACATCGTTATTAATAACACATGCGATGGTGGAAAAAGGAAATCACAACCGATTGATCATTTTTTTGAAGTGGCACCAAAAATAAAAAAGAAGAAACTGTTATCGTCAACCGTGGCACGAGCCGCTAGAGATGGTGTATCATACATTTCTAGTAATTCTGACGACGGAGACCAAGCGATGCATCTCATAAAAATTGAAATGTACGATATGAAGAAGCTATGTAAGATTCCAACTACTGATCATTGGAAACACGCTACCACGAGGATTAAATATTATGTAAAGAATAATAAGGATAGCATCTACGACAGCACAAACGGGCTCGTATACAATATTACGAAGACAATAGCAGAAAGTGAAAAAGTTAAAAAATACTTTTTTAACAATGACACCCATTAGTTGATTAGTGAATGTGATTCTGTTTACTTAAATTACTTCTATGTACTCATTAGATTCTACCTGGCTCGTCATTAATAACACATGCGATGGTGGAAAACGGAAATCACAACCGATTGATCTTTTTTTTTTTTTGAAGTGGCACCAAATAATAAATAAGAAGAAACTGTTATCGTCAACCTTGGCACAAGCCGCTAGAGATGGTGTATCATACATTTCTACTAATTCTGACTACGGAGACCAAGCGACGCATCTCATAAAAATTGAAATGTACGATATGAAGAAGCTATGTAAGATTCCAAATACTGATCATTGGAAACACGCTACCATGAGGATTAAATATTATGTAAAGAATAATAAGGATAGCATCTACGACAGCACAAACGGGCTCGTATACAATATTACGAAGACAATAGCAGAAAGTGAAAAAGTTAAAAAATACTTTTTTAACAATGACACCCATTAGTTGATTAGTGAATGTGATTCTGTTTACTTAAATTACTTCTGTGTACTCATTAGATTCTACTCGGCTCGTCATTAATAACACATGCGATGGTGGAAAAAGGAAATCACAACCGATTGATAATTTTTTTTTTTTGAACTGGCACCAAAAAATAAATAAGAAGAAACTGTTATCGTCAAACTTGGCACAAGCCGCTAGAGATGGTGTATCCAAGGTGTATCATACATTTCTACTAATTCTGACTACGGAGACCAAGCGACGCATCTCATAAATATTGAAATGTACGATATGAAGAAGCTATGTAAGATTCCAACTACTGATCATTGGAAACACGCTACCACGAGGATTAAATATTATGTAAAGAATAATAAGGATAGCATCTATGACAGCACAAACGGGCTCGTATACAATATTACGAAGACAATAGCAGAAAGTGAAAAAGTTAAAAAATACTTTTTTAACAATGACACCCATTAGTTGATTAGTGAATGTGATTCTGTTTACTTAAATTACTTCTGTGTACTCATTAGATTCTACCTGACTCGTCATTAATAACACATGCGATGGTGGAAAAAGGAAATCACAACCGATTGATCATTTTTTTTTTGAAGTGGCACCAAAAAATAAATAAGAAGAAACTGTTATCGTCAACCTTGGCACAAGCCGCTAGAGATGGTGTATCATACATTTCTACTAATTCTGACTACGGAGACCAAGCGACGCATCTCATAAAAATTGAAATGTACGATATGAAGAAGCTATGTAAGATTCCAACTACTGATCATTGGAAACACGCTACCACGAGGATTAAATATTATGTAAAGAATAATAAGGATAGCATCTATGACAGCACAAACGGCCTCGTATACAATATTACAAAGACAATAGCAGAAAGTGAAAAAGTTAAAAAATACTTTTTTAACAATGACACTCATTAGTCCATTAGTGAATGTGATTCTGTTTACTTAAATTACTTCTGTGTACTCATTAGATCCAAGGAGGTGTCGTCTTGTGGTGCTGAGAGAAAAACAAGATTAGAAGGAAGAGATGAGTGTGGCATACGTGAACAGATCACTTCATTGAAAAGCAAAACTACAAAACTGATTGGAGAAGAAAAAGTGAAGAATATGCAGTACCCAAGAGCTGAATATCCATTTTTCAGTTCAAAATCTAGACGGTTGTTCAGTTTCGGAGACTGGCCACTCTTTATGAAACAGAAGCGTGAAGATCTTGCAGAAGCCGGTTTCTTTTATGCTGGTCATGAAGACAGGACCAAGTGTTTCCATTGTGGTGGCGGTTTAAAAGATTGGGAAGATGATGATGATCCTTGGCAGCAGCATGTTCAATGGTTTAGTCAGTGTGCTTATGTAAAGTTTAAACTCGATCAGTGTTCTGTATAAGATTGAATAGGATGTTTATAAAGAAATAAAAAATAGTATAATGCATACAATTTGTATTTAATTTTATAATGTTTCCTTTAGTTACATACACATAACCTTAACTACTATAGTCTACAGTAACATTTCTATTTTTATCTATTTCAATAATATTATCAAACTCAGCATAAACAATACAGTTAATTGTTTGTATTAGTGAGGATTCAAATCGTACTTCTAATCTTACACTACCATGCTTTATGAGATTCCAATGAGCTGATGAGTTAGCTGATAAATCAGGAGTTAAATCAAATGCTAAAAGACAGTAACCTTTAGCATACTGTTCACGAGAGATTGCATTTCCTTCATTTAGAAAGTGAATACCAGTCCCCGAGAATAGAGTATGATATGCTGATGTAAATATATTATTATTGAAAGATGGTTGCAAAGCTTTTGAAGGTATTTGTTGACCATCAATATATAAGCTGAAAGAGTTAATACCATAGTTTTCAAAGTTAAATGGAATTTTAGTAAGCGAACCATTAAATGCAGAATTGTTTACAAATCCAATAATACATCTTTTGGGTACCTGTCCTAAGAATATATTATCAAGAGTTTTTCCTTGAACACCTGATGGAATTGTTAAAACTTTAACTTCAGCACGAGTAATAGGATATTTAGCAGTGGTAGAAGCTAAAACTTTCTGATGTGCGAGTAATACACTTGGATTAATTCGTGCTCTTCGAACAATAAGAGTTGCGTCTGTAATGCAAACTTTAAACTTTACATCATTTGACCCAGCAATTAAATTAAAACTCTCTCTTGATCGAACTAATTTTACACTCATTTCAACGCCATTCATTAAAAATTTATCTTGATTGAAAATGTCACCATGAAGATGACCAATCATTTCTATTTCCCTACTTTCATTAACTAATTCCTGTCTTTTAACAAATCCTATGTTTTTACCATCTGTGGAATCCATTTTTCCTGCTGTATCCTCATACCAAAGGCTACAAGTAAGATGAGATTGTTTAGCAGCAGGAGCATAGTTTAAAAGAGTTTCCATGTATGCTCGATAGGCATAGGTATTATTAGGTGGTGATACAAGTTTTTGGTTTAAATAAACATCAAGTTGACTAAAAAGTGAATGCAGCCAATTATTTACAGGTGCTACTGCTGTAGCTGATATCAAGTTTGATGAATCTTGATTTAATACTTTTGCCTTTATCTGGAGTAATGTATGAGACAAATCTATGTAGTCATCGCCTGTTCCAGGAACTTGAAACTCGATAGGTCCATCATCAGCAAGAGATGAAATTGGTTTATAGTGAATCCACAATCCATTTTCAATGCTTGTTTGTGTAGACGGTAATGCAAATAAATCTAATTCTGACTTAACGCACTCACAAGAATTATTATGAAGGAAAGACATATTTAATTTGAAAATATATCTTCGATGTTTTTTGGTTTTAGACCAAGTTTTTTCGTAGCTTTCACTTTAGCAGTTAGTGGTGGAATGAACGATGCCAATCGTTTTCTTTTAGTTATATATCCAGATCCTGTCATGTTAAATCGATCAATTTTGTTATCAGCCTTTCGTTTTAAGTTCTTACTAACTTGTTTAAGACGATCTTTTATTGAGGCTTCCATAGGACGCGCTTGAACCATATCCGATAAAAGTCCTACTCCAGCGTTTAATGCCTCCTTACCAACCACTCGAACACCACTTGAAAGTAAAGGTAAAACTGATCTAAATAACCCTCCTAAGAAGCTCCCAATACCATGACCGCGTTGGTATGGTGAACCCTTATAAATTACACCAACTCCTGATCCAGCTTGATGTGAATAATAATTTTCATATGGACATTTATGATGATCATGAGGAGAATACATTATTATAATTTGTGGAAATGTAGTTTAATACACACGGTTCCAAACTGGAATGGTATTTTTTGTCATGTGCTCGATCTTATATCTATTTCCAGCGTATCGAACTCTCTTCGCATAACAGGTAAGTAATGAGGTGGAGAGAAAACGTGCATTTTATTCGCACCATAAATGTATTTTGAAGGATCTAATGAAATGACTCTTAATAGCGGAGTCATAACATCACCCACAATCTGAGGTTCGATAATGTCGCAATATAGAAATAGTTGAGATGGTAACCCTAAGTGTAAATTAGCAGGACACTTCCCAAAATTTCTGTCTAGAAGATTTGTATTTGGTTTATAACCTAGTTGTAAACTTAATTTGGGTGATAATGTTACGGATGTTATATTTTTATCCAAAACAGAAATAGACACAAATTTTGTTATCTCATCATAACGAAATTTCAAGTTCTCTCTGATACCATTTAACGCTCTTAAAATATGTCCAACGTTATCATAGTTGGTAGCCGGAATATGTTTTTTGTAGTACACTGTTGATGGTTTATCTTCATTAGGCATTAACATGGTTTTTGTAATGTACACAACATTTTCATGATCTTGAACAGTAAACATGGTGCATGGATATTGAAACTCGACAACTCCAACCGACCATTCACCTTCTAATTTCATAGCTTTTGGTAATTTTGTTGAAAAATTTGTGGTCTTGTTATCGGGAAAGTATTCCATTGAACTATTGCTGAGCAAAGTTAAATAAAAACTTTCTTTATTCATATTTCTTTTAAACTAGAAGCTAAAATCCAACTGTTAAATTTATCTCGATAACCTTTCCACTTCACTAATACAAGAAGTATTAGTGAAGTTTCTGTTACCCGAATAACGAGTACCAATTATTTTATCTATTTTATATTGTGAGGTGGGGTTGTAAGTGACCTTCTGTAATTCTCTTTCATAAAAAGTACCAACTATTGCTTCATCTTGTAAATCTGTTATTGTACAAACAACCCATGGAGATCTATCAATTATTGAAGATATAATAAATATTTCATCACTCCAATTTGATTCATATCCTTTTTGGAAAACATGTTTATATTTAGTTATTCGAACATAATCACCCACATTGAAATTTGGTTTTGGATTTTCTAAAGAAAGTTTGTTTGATCCTCTATTATAAAGATTAGTCCAAACTGTCATAATATTGGCGGAACTTACATCACATGGGCACATCTTAATACTAGAGTGAATGCTGTGATTATAAGAGTATATTAAATCCTGTAAAACATCTATGTATCTATAAGTATTGTTATGAGTGAAATAACGCCACATTTTCATTTTTAGAGTTCTTTGAAATCGTTCAACAATACTAGCCTTAATATCAGGATTGTTAGTGGTATAGTAATTTATCTTTTTGGATTTAAAGTATTTTTGTACATCTTTTGAAACAAATTCTGTACCTTTATCAGATTGTATGTGAGTAGGTGTGGAATTACTTTCAGTAAATATACTTTCAAAACATTCTTTAGTAGTTTCTGAGTTTTTCTTTTTCATTGGTCTTGCAAAAGCATATTTACTAAATACATCAATAACACAAAGTATATAGTTGAAACCATCATTATATTGAGAATAAGTTCGCATATCACTTAAATCAGCTTGCCACAGTTCATTAATATTTGATAGAATGTACCTATTACGTGGAAATTTTTTCCGACTGGGTTTATGTAATGTATATGTTTCTTGTGATTGTAACCATTCATTTACTTGCTTTTTATCCATTTTACCCTTCATGGCTTTTGATAATTTATCAATACTACCAAAACCAGCGGGGTTAGATGGATCATAATAAATCCTGTTAATTTCTTCTAGTACGGGGTCCATTTTTCCCAATCGAGCTTTTTACGTATTTTAGTTATAGATCTTTTATCTCCACTGCTCGGTGTAGAAAACTCTTGAACTTCAATCTCAGAGGTTTTGTTCAGATCTTTTGCTTGAAGTTGGTTAATAAACTCACATCTCTTTGGATTTCCAATATAAGTAAGTGGTACTTTAATATCTTTTAATGCTTTAGCAAATCTATCCCACCCTACCGGATCACTTCTTTTTAAGGGTCTTAGTGAATCATTTATTAAATCAACAATATTACTTCTAGGAAATTTTTCATTATCAATTATGACTGTGCCTTCATTATCCCAATGTATTTTACTTTTACTTGTTCCAATTAAGTTTAATAATTACTCACCTTTTTTATTGTAAGTTTTTGGTATTAAACTGAGTATTTGAGTTGGTGTGTAAAGTGGATTTGTGTCATTTTCTTTACTTTTAATGGATCCTTTCTCATCCAACAAAGATTCAGTATCAACTGAACTTTTTAGATCTCTAACTTTATTTTTATAACCAATTTTAGATTCATTTGAATCTTCTTTAGATGTATCAGAATAAATTGGTAATCTGAGTGGTTGATGATCCTCTTCGGTAAAGTGAAGGTATCTTTGTAGTGTTTGTAAATATAACATCCACTTCTTGCGGTCTTTCGTCTTACTATTCATAATATTTTGCATTTCAATATCTAATCGAGACAAATTACTATTAACCTTATTTTCTTGTTTTAATTTTTCAATCAATCCAGGTTCAATAAGTATCATTTTCTTTGCATTTTCCATGTTAACTGGCTAGTCCACTTACTAATCCACTCAATATTGCACCTAATATTATTGGTAAGAAAGCCCCTCCTTTTTGTATGATTATATTTTTTCTTAGTTTATGTTTACACTTATGCACCAGTTTACGGAGTATATTTTTGTGTTTATTCAATTTTTGTTTATCTTGATCTTTAAGAGGTACCTTTCCTTGTAAAACGTTATGAATACATTCACAAATACAGTTTATTTCTTCTTATCACATGTTTTAAGTAACGCTCTTTGATATTTTGGTTTAAGCGTATGCAAAGCGCTTAGCAAATGTTTATGCGTTGTGAGTCGACGATGCATCATTTAGAAATGATTTGAATTGTTTGATTCTTGGTGTATTTAAACTCTTTTGTGGGGACGTAGACCATTAAATGGGAAGACATTTGTCTTGATACGACAAAAATCATTGGTATTCTGTTTTAAATCAACCATTAAATATCCATGCGCTTCTAAAATTGCATCCCTATAGGCATCTTCAATGAATTTTGGGTTGTCTGGTGACACTTGTCGTGCTAAATATCTTATTTGAGTTTTATCTCGAGGGTTTTTAAAATATATTATATAACTTGAGTTTAAAGAAATGTCTCTTTGACCTTTACCCTGATGAAATAAATTTTGTGTTAAATAAAATACACTCAGATTCCTGTGATGACTACCTTTTGTAAATATATCCACAATTCTTCCATCAGACTCTCTCATTAGATCATCAATAATAACAAGATGTGGGTTTTCACCATCAAACATATTAAGATTTGGAATTCCTTGATGATAGTTAACATTTGGTAAATTATATAAAGGTTGCATTTCATCAAAGCACCATGTGATCTGATTAAAATCACAATTACATATTTCTTTAACTGATTTTATGAAATTTGTTACAAAATTTGACTTCCCACATCCACTTGGTCCTGCCACAATAGCAGTAAACGGATGGATAAAGTGAAACATTTCACACGTCTAGAGTTCAAAGGGATGAAATAAAAAATGAAAATTATGTTGTAAAAATTAAATATATATATTGCTAAAATTACAAAAAAACATGTAACTGATGAAAAACAGAATGATCTGTATACTATTTCTAACACAATTATTACTTATCAGAACTTTACAATCTTCTCAAATGTATGTTCACCGTTTTATTATTACTTAGATATCATTATTTACAATCGAATAATTAAAACTAACACAATTAGTACATCAGAATTTTACAATCTCAAATTTAAACCTACAAATAAAAACCACAATTTTCTTACATTATTTACAATCAAACAATACATTTTAAATATGTAATAAACTATTATATAACATTATAGTAATATCATATTTTTACAATCAATATAAATTTTGTATAGGTACAGAAGTAAAAGTAAAAAGTATCAACACTTAACGTAATTTATAATGTCCAATGTATCAATGTTGTTGTCCATAATACATCGTTTGCTATCATTATATGATAAAGATGCTTTATTTAGTTTTTGTGTAAAAATAGTGTGTTTGATTGACTTAAACCGAAGCATACTACAATATTGTACATTTTTATTAAACAAACACGATTTGTAATTTTCCATATTCATTTTTTGGGTAACACTTTTGTTAACCCCTTTTGCCTTTGCTATAAATTTATCTTCTACTTCCAAAGCATACATTTTTGATCGCAACCCTACAAATTCCTTCAACACTTTACCATTATTCTCGTCTTTAAAAAAACCTAACTTCTTTTTATTTATTTTTGGATAATCGTAAATATTATTTTCTGGATAGTCTGATGTATCAAAATAGTGAAGTAGGTCGGGTTTTATATCCTCATACAAATTATCTGTAAAAATTTGATATATCAAACTATCGGTATGGGTGTACAATAACTTAATTGTGTTATTAAACTTTTTAACCATGTAGTTATAATGAAATTCGTACATAAGGGTCTTAGATATATCTAAAATACAAAATCCTAAATAAATTGGCTTATCATAAATTAATTTTGTTTTTCGTATTTCTGGTTTTGCAATCAATTCCTGAGCACCTAAAACTTTACCACGATTATCCCAGTGAGTTAGTAGTTTAACGTTTACTCTTTTTTCAATATTTTCCATTGTCTTACCGAAGACAGAATTGTTCATTAATTTAAAAAAGTCTTTTTCAAAGTTTGATTTAGCTAACGTTCTCAAACTAGTATTTAAGTCTATGTATTTCTTTAGCCAAGAACTCTGTTTAAATTTTAAAATTCTATGTACTTTAATTAATTTAATTCCCATTTCAATGCATTGTTTTAAATTCCTGTAGTGAATGATGTATTTATTTTTATTATTTAAATTAGGAACTAATTTAGTTTCTTTAGTATTACCCACACATATGTTTTCAGGACATAATGGAAAGTCAGAATGCAAATTATGAAGTTCATCAGGATATTCCAAATCAACTTCTAAAACATAACCAAAATCAGACGTATCCAACACATTATAATCTGTATTACAATTTATCCATTCGAAACCACCAACAGGAAGGGATTGGGACATTGCCCAACCATATAAATTATTCGCATCAAAATATGTTAGATATGAATTAGGTTTTTCACCATCATAATCCTCCATGAATTTATTATTTGCTCTAGCAAAACGATTGCTACACTGAGATACACCCCCTCTAATACCAGCTTTAAAAAAAGCAATTTTGTCATAGTCCGTTAACAATTCTAATTCTATTTTCGTAAATTTTAACATTGCATCCCAACTTAAACCTGGAGCAGTATAGTAATGGGCAGGATCTAATCCATAAGTTTTAATACAAAGCTTTCTGAAGTTTTCGAATATATCGGTCAAAAGTAAAACATCAGTTTTTAAATACAAATCGGAATAATCAGACATACTACTACACTTAAAATGTTGCCAAATATCTTTTGCATGATTATAATCATCGTTTGAAATATTTGAATCTGTGAGTGAACTATAAAACTGGTGTTGATCAGGAAGTGACGGATGTTTCAAGCAATCACTATTACGCATAATTCATTCATACCTTTCCGTCTTAAACGTAAAAAATCTTCATTATTAGGATAGTTTCTTTTTAGTTCTTTAAACTGATCGTCATTAAGATTTTTAGCTAGCTGATCTAAACTACATGATAAAAATTTCAATGAATCTACGAATCTTAAACTTACAGGTTGATTATTTATTGTTAACTGTTTTGAAAATGATATGTATCGTTCTTTATTTTGTGGAATAACTTCAACTTTGCCATCATCGAGGTTTAATGCATGGACAATAAAATGAGCATCGTAGTGACCGAGGTTATGTAAAAATATTGGAACATAACGAGGGGTTCTGTACTTAGAACTACACACTTGATGCACAACACCCCTAAAACTGCCAGTGTACCAAGCAAAATCGTAAAAAGGATCTTCATTTAACTGAGTTTCACAAATATGACAAATGTTTGAATTTGAAATTTTAATTTTATCTTCATCTGATAATGGAACGGGACATTTTTGGAAACAATTTTTTTTAACTATTGTTTTCACATCTTCACAAAGGCGATTCATAAACACTTGTGCACAGTTTGGCCCACTATACGTCTCATATTTTGATAATCTGTCATCATATGAACATTTAATGTAATATCCGAAACTATACACTTCATGTTTTTGAATATTAATTGTACTAGGCTTGGATGGATCGTTACTACATGATTCTATCGGGTTCAAAAATGCTTCAAAGTCTGCATAAACCACAAAAGGCATTTCCAACTTTTTCACGAATTTATCAAATTTTATTTTATTATTTGATGTTGCTTTACCGAACCAATCCTTTTTGGAATCCTTACCGTTTGGTAATTCCGTACAAATGTGAGCGCAATCATATTGTTGATGGTTATTAAGTCTTTCCTCTGATGGGAAATGAAGTAAACATGAATCGCATATATAAACTGCGTGATGATTACTTGAGATTTGTGAGCTAACTAACCGCGATAACTTTTTAATATAACAGTAATGATTGTTAGTACCATTCGATAAATATAGTAGGTTGATATGATTAGGTGTACGACATTTTGTTAAATATAAAGGACCTACAACTGAATTACACTTTTTTTCTTTATTATACTCTAAACCAATAACATTTATACTAATATTGTTTAATTTCTCTACTTTTGATATATCTACAATTTTAACCGGAAAAGAAATACCAGTAAATTTTAGTTTATTTTCATGAATTGCGTATGATGTTACGCGATCTACACTTTTACATACAGGATATAAACCGGAGAGTAATGCCCATTTGAAACACATATTATCATTATTTTTAACATCCTGAGGAAGATCGATATATGAACTACCACGTAAGGGATTGAATTTGTTAACATTCATATCTATGTATTTAATTTGATTAAGACTCCAACCACTATCTTTTTTTTCAAATTGACAAATTTTACCAACAACAGTGTCTATTAATGATGAAAAAAAAAATATTTAAGTCATCACCCTGACAAATTATGTAATTAAACGTTTGAAAATCAAATGTATTTTTAATACCTTTAGTTTGTTGTATGAAATCAGCATGCAATATGAAGTTTATTTTAAAAATTGTATGTTGTTGAATACATTCATTGATTAAAAATAAGATATCAATTTTTAATGAATTTAAAAACGATTCCGGTGTTTCAAAATATTGCCCCGATTGAATTGTTTTACTATTAATTCTATATCTTAAAATTCGGTTGCCAAAAGCGGTTTCAACAACTGTAACATTTGCTAGTGAATTATGTGATTTTAAAAGATTATTTTTGTGAACATTGCTTTTTAAATGGTTATTTAGATACCTTTTATTAATAAAAACATGACATGTGTCACATTCCACCTTATTGTTGTCCACGTTATTTGTTTCAGTCGATGATGTAGAAGCTCCTTCATCAAATTTTGCTTTCTTGGGAACCTTATTTTCGTCAGTAGTGATACCTCGTTTGATACCTCTTCCAACTTGTGGTTGACTGTAACAAAACAGCAAGAAAATTATTAGACAAATCTTAAAATAAAACAATACAACAATACCCCAACAGGACCCCAAAACCTTTTTTTTTTTTTTTGTTAGGTTTGAAACGCCCTGGACCGCGATTGCGCCAGAAGCGGTGGTGCGCCAGAACCGGTGAGCCACGGGATTGGTGCGCCAGAACCGGCAAATCACTACTACTTCAGGGTGTAGATCAAGTTGTACTGGCAGCTATTGAAGACTAAGTTCCTATTTCATTTATGTTTGTATAACGTTGTAACAGTTGTAAGATATAAAATAGTTAATGTTAAGGTTTACATTTTGTTTAATTTAGTTTTATAAATTTAGGATATGCATTATTTAAGGTGGAGGATTGTAATATATTTGGGTTTACCCACATAAGAAATTAGTAAATAAGATCACGTATAAATAAGCCTACATCATTGTAACAGCTCAGTTCGCAATATACGCTCGCTACAAGTTGACGTCCTTTTATTTATTACTCCCGATACTTCAGATAGCATCTACGACAGCACAAACGGGCTCGTATACAATATTACAAAGACAATAGCAGAAAGTGAAAAAGTTAAAAAATACTTTATTAACAATGACCATTAGTTGATTAGTGAATGTGATTCTGTTTACTTAAATTACTTCTGTGTACTCATTAGATTCTACCTGACTTTCTAATCCTTTGCTAGACTCTATATAATGAACATTATTTGAAATCTTGAACATTATTTGAAATTGGGTATCAGTTGGTCTACCAACACTTAACTGTTAATTACTGTGCTACCTAATTTCTTCTTTGCTATAAACATGGAAAACTTCAGTGAAGTGTGTACCAGTGCTTTTTTTTCCGCACCCATGGAAGAGAATATGGAACTATTCATCAACGAATTCAATCAGGAGCTGCCTAAAGTTTGTGATGAAATGGAGAAGTGTGAACTGTTTGATTCATCGTATGATGATGAGTTGTATAATTACTGTGCGATGGTTGAAACAGCGTTGATGTAAGTATTAGAAGTACAAACTCAATAAGAAAGATTATTGTTGTATTGTTTTATTTTAAGATTTGTCTAATAATTTTCTTGCTGTTTTGTTACAGTCAACCACAAGTTGGAAGAGGTATCAAACGAGGTATCACTACTGACGAAAATAAGGTTCCCAAGAAAGCAAAATTTGATGAAGGAGCTTCTACATCATCGACTGAAACAAATAACGTGGACAACAATAAGGTGGAATGTGACACATGTCATGTTTTTATTAATAAAAGGTATCTAAATAACCATTTAAAAAGCAATGTTCACAAAAATAATCTTTTAAAATCACATAATTCACTAGCAAATGTTACAGTTGTTGAAACCGCTTTTGGCAACCGAATTTTAAGATATAGAATTAATAGTAAAACAATTCAATCGGGGCAATATTTTGAAACACCGGAATCGTTTTCAAATTCATTAAAAATTGATATCTTATTTTTAATCAATGAATGTATTCAACAACATACAATTTTTAAAATAAACTTCATATCGCATGCTGATTTCATACAACAAACTAAAGATATTAAAAATACATTTGATTTTCAAACGTTTAATTACATAATTTGTCAGGGTGATGACTTAAATATTTTTTTTTTCATCATTAATAGACACTGTTGTTGGTAAAATTTGTCAATTTGAAAAAAAAGATTGTGGTTGGAGTCTTAATCAAATTAAATACATAGATATGAATGTTAACAAATTCAATCCCTTACGTGGTAGTTCATATATCGATCTTCCTCAGGATGTTAAAAATAATGATAATATGTGTTTCAAATGGGCATTACTCTCCGGTTTATATCCTGTATGTAAAAGTGTAGATCGCGTAACATCATACGCAATTCATGAAAATAAACTAAAATTTACTGGTATTTCTTTTCCGGTTAAAATTGTAGATATATCAAAAGTAGAGAAATTAAACAATATTAGTATAAATGTTATTGGTTTAGAGTATAATAAAGAAAAAAAGTGTAATTCAGTTGTAGGTCCTTTATATTTAACAAAATGTCGTACACCTAATCATATCAACCTACTATATTTATCGAATGGTACTAACAATCATTACTGTTATATTAAAAAGTTATCGCGGTTAGTTAGCTCACAAATCTCAAGTAATCATCACGCAGTTTATATATGCGATTCATGTTTACTTCATTTCCCATCAGAGGAAAGACTTAATAACCATCAACAATATGATTGCGCTCACATTTGTACGGAATTACCAAACGGTAAGGATTCCAAAAAGGATTGGTTCGGTAAAGCAACATCAAATAATAAAATAAAATTTGATAAATTCGTGAAAAAGTTGGAAATGCCTTTTGTGGTTTATGCAGACTTTGAAGCATTTTTGAACCCGATAGAATCATGTAGTAACGATCCATCCAAGCCTAGTACAATTAATATTCAAAAACATGAAGTGTATAGTTTCGGATATTACATTAAATGTTCATATGATGACAGATTATCAAAATATGAGACGTATAGTGGGCCAAACTGTGCACAAGTGTTTATGAATCGCCTTTGTGAAGATGTGAAAACAATAGTTAAAAAAAATTGTTTCCAAAAATGTCCCGTTCCATTATCAGATGAAGATAAAATTAAAATTTCAAATTCAAACATTTGTCATATTTGTGAAACTCAGTTAAATGAAGATCCTTTTTACGATTTTGCTTGGTACACTGGCAGTTTTAGGGGTGTTGTGCATCAAGTGTGTAGTTCTAAGTACAGAACCCCTCGTTATGTTCCAATATTTTTACATAACCTCGGTCACTACGATGCTCATTTTATTGTCCATGCATTAAACCTCGATGATGGCAAAGTTGAAGTTATTCCACAAAATAAAGAACGATACATATCATTTTCAAAACAGTTAACAATAAATAATCAACCTGTAAGTTTAAGATTCGTAGATTCATTGAAATTTTTATCATGTAGTTTAGATCAGCTAGCTAAAAATCTTAATGACGATCAGTTTAAAGAACTAAAAAGAAACTATCCTAATAATGAAGATTTTTTACGTTTAAGACGGAAAGGTATGAATGAATTATGCGTAATAGTGATTGCTTGAAACATCCGTCACTTCCTGATCAACACCAGTTTTATAGTTCACTCACAGATTCAAATATTTCAAACGATGATTATAATCATGCAAAAGATATTTGGCAACATTTTAAGTGTAGTAGTATGTCTGATTATTCCGATTTGTATTTAAAAACTGATGTTTTACTTTTGACCGATATATTCGAAAACTTCAGAAAGCTTTGTATTAAAACTTATGGATTAGATCCTGCCCATTACTATACTGCTCCAGGTTTAAGTTGGGATGCAATGTTAAAATTTACGAAAATAGAATTAGAATTGTTAACGGACTATGACAAAATTGCTTTTTTTAAAGCTGGTATTAGAGGGGGTGTATCTCAGTGTAGCAATCGTTTTGCTAGAGCAAATAATAAATTCATGGAGGATTATGATGGTGAAAAACCTAATTCATATCTAACATATTTTGATGCGAATAATTTATATGGTTGGGCAATGTCC
The DNA here is from genome assembly GCA_943138885.2 of Tholera decimalis. Taxonomy (NCBI): domain Eukaryota; kingdom Metazoa; phylum Arthropoda; class Insecta; order Lepidoptera; family Noctuidae; genus Tholera; species Tholera decimalis. The sequence goes on from OW964559.2 coordinate 21,306,214, forward strand.
CAATCCCTTCCTGTTGGTGGTTTCGAATGGATAAATTGTAATACAGATTATAATGTGTTGGATACGTCTGATTTTGGTTATGTTTTAGAAGTTGATTTGGAATATCCTGATGAACTTCATAATTTGCATTCTGACTTTCCATTATGTCCTGAAAACATATGTGTGGGTAATACTAAAGAAACTAAATTAGTTCCTAATTTAAATAATAAAAATAAATACATCATTCACTACAGGAATTTAAAACAATGCATTGAAATGGGAATTAAATTAATTAAAGTACATAGAATTTTAAAATTTAAACAGAGTTCTTGGCTAAAGAAATACATAGACTTAAATACTAGTTTGAGAACGTTAGCTAAATCAAACTTTGAAAAAGACTTTTTTAAATTAATGAACAATTCTGTCTTCGGTAAGACAATGGAAAATATTGAAAAAAGAGTAAACGTTAAACTACTAACTCACTGGGATAATCGTGGTAAAGTTTTAGGTGCTCAGGAATTGATTGCAAAACCAGAAATACGAAAAACAAAATTAATTTATGATAAGCCAATTTATTTAGGATTTTGTATTTTAGATATATCTAAGACCCTTATGTACGAATTTCATTATAACTACATGGTTAAAAAGTTTAATAACACAATTAAGTTATTGTACACCCATACCGATAGTTTGATATATCAAATTTTTACAGATAATTTGTATGAGGATATAAAACCCGACCTACTTCACTATTTTGATACATCAGACTATCCAGAAAATAATATTTACGATTATCCAAAAATAAATAAAAAGAAGTTAGGTTTTTTTAAAGACGAGAATAATGGTAAAGTGTTGAAGGAATTTGTAGGGTTGCGATCAAAAATGTATGCTTTGGAAGTAGAAGATAAATTTATAGCAAAGGCAAAAGGGGTTAACAAAAGTGTTACCCAAAAAATGAATATGGAAAATTACAAATCGTGTTTGTTTAATAAAAATGTACAATATTGTAGTATGCTTCGGTTTAAGTCAATCAAACACACTATTTTTACACAAAAACTAAATAAAGCATCTTTATCATATAATGATAGCAAACGATGTATTATGGACAACAACATTGATACATTGGACATTATAAATTACGTTAAGTGTTGATACTTTTTACTTTTACTTCTGTACCTATACAAAATTTATATTGATTGTAAAAATATGATATTACTATAATGTTATATAATAGTTTATTACATATTTAAAATGTATTGTTTGATTGTAAATAATGTAAGAAAATTGTGGTTTTTATTTGTAGGTTTAAATTTGAGATTGTAAAATTCTGATGTACTAATTGTGTTAGTTTTAATTATTCGATTGTAAATAATGATATCTAAGTAATAATAAAACGGTGAACATACATTTGAGAAGATTGTAAAGTTCTGATAAGTAATAATTGTGTTAGAAATAGTATACAGATCATTCTGTTTTTCATCAGTTACATGTTTTTTTGTAATTTTAGCAATATATATATTTAATTTTTACAACATAATTTTCATTTTTTATTTCATCCCTTTGAACTCTAGACGTGTGAAATGTTTCACTTTATCCATCCGTTTACTGCTATTGTGGCAGGACCAAGTGGATGTGGGAAGTCAAATTTTGTAACAAATTTCATAAAATCAGTTAAAGAAATATGTAATTGTGATTTTAATCAGATCACATGGTGCTTTGATGAAATGCAACCTTTATATAATTTACCAAATGTTAACTATCATCAAGGAATTCCAAATCTTAATATGTTTGATGGTGAAAACCCACATCTTGTTATTATTGATGATCTAATGAGAGAGTCTGATGGAAGAATTGTGGATATATTTACAAAAGGTAGTCATCACAGGAATCTGAGTGTATTTTATTTAACACAAAATTTATTTCATCAGGGTAAAGGTCAAAGAGACATTTCTTTAAACTCAAGTTATATAATATATTTTAAAAACCCTCGAGATAAAACTCAAATAAGATATTTAGCACGACAAGTGTCACCAGACAACCCAAAATTCATTGAAGATGCCTATAGGGATGCAATTTTAGAAGCGCATGGATATTTAATGGTTGATTTAAAACAGAATACCAATGATTTTTGTCGTATCAAGACAAATGTCTTCCCATTTAATGGTCTACGTCCCCACAAAAGAGTTTAAATACACCAAGAATCAAACAATTCAAATCATTTCTAAATGATGCATCGTCGACTCACAACGCATAAACATTTGCTAAGCGCTTTGCATACGCTTAAACCAAAATATCAAAGAGCGTTACTTAAAACATGTGATAAGAAGAAATAAACTGTATTTGTGAATGTATTCATAACGTTTTACAAGGAAAGGTACCTCTTAAAGATCAAGATAAACAAAAATTGAATAAACACAAAAATATACTCCGTAAACTGGTGCATAAGTGTAAACATAAACTAAGAAAAAATATAATCATACAAAAAGGAGGGGCTTTCTTACCAATAATATTAGGTGCAATATTGAGTGGATTAGTAAGTGGACTAGCCAGTTAACATGGAAAATGCAAAGAAAATGATACTTATTGAACCTGGATTGATTGAAAAATTAAAACAAGAAAATAAGGTTAATAGTAATTTGTCTCGATTAGATATTGAAATGCAAAATATTATGAATAGTAAGACGAAAGACCGCAAGAAGTGGATGTTATATTTACAAACACTACAAAGATACCTTCACTTTACCGAAGAGGATCATCAACCACTCAGATTACCAATTTATTCTGATACATCTAAAGAAGATTCAAATGAATCTAAAATTGGTTATAAAAATAAAGTTAGAGATCTAAAAAGTTCAGTTGATACTGAATCTTTGTTGGATGAGAAAGGATCCATTAAAAGTAAAGAAAATGACACAAATCCACTTTACACACCAACTCAAATACTCAGTTTAATACCAAAAACTTACAATAAAAAAGGTGAGTAATTATTAAACTTAATTGGAACAAGTAAAAGTAAAATACATTGGGATAATGAAGGCACAGTCATAATTGATAATGAAAAATTTCCTAGAAGTAATATTGTTGATTTAATAAATGATTCACTAAGACCCTTAAAAAGAAGTGATCCGGTAGGGTGGGATAGATTTGCTAAAGCATTAAAAGATATTAAAGTACCACTTACTTATATTGGAAATCCAAAGAGATGTGAGTTTATTAACCAACTTCAAGCAAAAGATCTGAACAAAACCTCTGAGATTGAAGTTCAAGAGTTTTCTACACCGAGCAGTGGAGATAAAAGATCTATAACTAAAATACGTAAAAAGCTCGATTGGGAAAAATGGACCCCGTACTAGAAGAAATTAACAGGATTTATTATGATCCATCTAACCCCGCTGGTTTTGGTAGTATTGATAAACTATCAAAAGCCATGAAGGGTAAAATGGATAAAAAGCAAGTAAAGGAATGGTTACAATCACAAGAAACATATACATTACATAAACCCAGTCGGAAAAAAATTCCACGTAATAGGTACATTCTATCAAATATTAATGAACTGTGGCAAGCTGATTTAAGTGATATGCGAACTTATTCTCAATATAATGATGGTTTCAACTATATACTTTGTGTTATTGATGTATTTAGTAAATATGCTTTTGCAAGACCAATGAAAAAGAAAAACTCAGAAACTACTAAAGAATGTTTTGAAAGTATATTTACTGAAAGTAATTCCACACCTACTCACATACAATCTGATATAGGTACAGAATTTGTTTCAAAAGATGTACAAAAATACTTTAAATCCAAAAAGATAAATTACTATACCACTAACAATCCTGATATTAAGGCTAGTATTGTTGAACGATTTCAAAGAACTCTAAAAATGAAAATGTGGCGTTATTTCACTCATAACAATACTTATAGATACATAGATGTTTTACAGGATTTAATATACTCTTATAATCACAGCATTCACTCTAGTATTAAGATGTATCCCCACTAGCATGCGGGGTAAAGGCCGAGGCAAGACCTCGGGGAGGGGGCCTCCCTCTGGAGAGCCCAACACTGGTCTGGCCTCGAGCGAGGCCAAACTAGAAGAGGCCGTGGCGGCTGCCATCCGCACCATCTCGCGGAAGCGCAACCGCAAGAGCAAGGAGGACGCGATCGGCGAAGCCACGGCCTCCATCCTGGCGGCCACGCGGACTTACAGCGGGGCTCCGGCTGCAAGGGACGATATGTCCGATCTGCGGCCGGAGGTCACCCGCCTGACTGCCGCCATAGAGGCTCTCCAGAGGGAGAACGCCGCCCTCAAGGCGGACCTGGCCGCAACCCGGAGAGGCGGCCAGCGGAATGCGCCGCCGCGGGGCCAAAAGGAGAAAGGCCAGCCCACACCAGCGGAGGACTCGGTTCTCGACCTGGTGCGACAGGAACTGGCCGCCATCCAGCAGCGGTTCTCCGTATTGGAGAGCCGCGTGCTGCGACCCCCGCTGGCGGCGACTTCGTACGCGGCTGCGGCCGCGTCCATGCCTCCCCAGACGACGACGAGGCCGCCTCAGGCGAAGACGGCCACGGTGCGGACGGCACCAGTGACGGCCGCCCCTGCGAGGGCAAAGACGGCCCCGGCCAAGCCGAAATCGGGCCCATCAAAGCCGCCTCCGACCCCGACACCTGCGGGGCCGAAGCAGGCGGCCAAAAAGAAGAAGGCCCAGGCCGGGAACCAGCCGTCCCAGCAGCCTCCTCCAAAGACTCCTCCGGCCGGCGCCGACTGGCAAGTGGCCGGGGAGAAGAGGAAGGCTGCTGGCGCAGCCAGGTCCTCGCGGCGTAGGGAGAGACGGCGGCGGCGAGACGCCGCGGCGCGACTGCGCGCCCCCAAGACCATGGCTGTAGTGATCACACTGCAGCCGGACGCGGTGAAGAGGGGCGTGTCGTACCGCGACGTGCTCGCGAAGGCGCGGCAGGTGATAGACATCACGGAGCTCGGCATCACCGGTGGCCTCCGTCACCGGGTCACTGCGACGGGGGCTCGGATGTTGGAGATCCCCGGCGCGGACAGTGGCTCTACCGCTGACGCTCTGGCCGAAAGGCTCAGAGCGTCCTTAAATGCGGAGGAGGCCCGAGTCTCCAGACCCACCAAGCGCGCAGACATGCGCATAATGGGTCTGGATGACTCCGTGACGGCCGAGGAAGTGGTGGCCGCCGTAGCCAGGACTGGGGAGTGCCCTCCCGATCAGGTGAGGGCGGGCGCCCTGCGTCCTGGCTTCACGGGGACGCAAACCATTACGGTTAGCTGCCCCGTCCCGGCGGCCAAAAAGATCCAAGAGGGCCGAAGGCTCCTGGTTGGTTGGGTGTCTGCGCAGGTGAAAATCCTGGACCCCAGACCCCTGAGGTGCTTCCGCTGCCAAGTGGGCAACCATGCGGCATGCGTGTGCACCTCGGAGGTAGACCGCAGCGATAGGTGCTTCCGCTGCGGTCAGCCCGGTCACAAGGTCGGCTCGTGCTCCGCCCCGCCTCACTGCTTCGCATGTGAGGCGGTTGGCAAGCAGGCCGATCACCGGGCTGGGGGCAAGTCCTGCGCCCCACCCACCAAGGCCAGGCGCAGAGGTAGGCCCTCTGCCGCCGCCGTCACCGCCACAGCCGCCGCCGCCGCCGCCGTCACTACTGCCGCCGTCGTCGCCGAAGTCGTGGCCAAACCCCCGCGAGGGGCCCTGGAGGAGGCTGCAATGGATCCCGATTAATGGCCCCATTGCGCTTCCTCCAGGCGAACATCAACCACTGCGCCGCTGCTCAGGAACTTTTGCTCCAGAGCATGGCGCAGTGGTTGATCAACGTCGCCGTGGTCGCCGAGCCGTATTTTGTCCTGCCCAGGAATGACTGGGTGGCGGACTTAGACGGCTCGGTGACCCTCGTTTCGTCGGCCGCCGCCGGTACCCCGCCCCTCGATCGCGTCAAGAGAGGGCGTGGGATCGTCGCAGCACGGTTCGGGGAGATCGCTGTGGTAGGCGTTTATTTCTCCCCGAACCGAACTCTCGCCGAGTTCCAGAACTCCCTAACGGAGCTGGGAGACGTCATCGTCGCCCTCGGTTCCCTCCCCGCCCTCGTCCTCGGGGACTTCAATGCCAAAAATCCGGCTTGGGGTTCCCGGTCCATGGACCATGGGCGGGGCAGGATGCTCGAGCACTGGGCCCGTGCGCAGGGTCTGGTGATCGAGAACCGGGGTTCTGTCCCTACGTGCGTGCGGTTTACGGGCGAGTCGGTGGTGGACGTTACGTTCGCCACCCCCAGCCTGTCACCGCGCGTCACCGACTGGCGCGTTGTGGAGGAGGTGGAGACCTATTCCGACCACCGGTATATCCGGTTCGACGTCTCCGCCCAGACCCCAGACGCGCCGGTCTGACGGGACCTGAGTGGTCCGCGATGGGCGCTGAAGCAGATGGACCGGGAGCTATTCCTGGAAGCCTCGATCGTGCAGGCCTGGGGGTCACCCCCGGACAGGCCTGCCGACAGAAACGACGAGGCGGAGTGGTTCCGGGAGGCCATGTCGGAGATCTGCGACGTGGCCATGCCCCGGGTTCGGCAAGGACGCGCCCGGCGTCAGCTGTACTGGTGGTCGAGTGAGCTAGCAGCGCTGCGTGAAGCGTGCGTTGCGGCGCGACGCCGGTACACCAGGTTCCGCAGGCGCCGCACCCGACCTTCGGATGCGGCGACTGTAGAGGCGGAGCTGTACGAGGGCTACAGGGCAGCGAAGGCCGTCCTCCGAGACGAGATCTGGCGGGCCAAGGAACTGGCCCGGGAGGAGATGCTGGCGACTCTGGACGGGGACCCATGGGGCCGCCCATACAAGTGGGTGCGAGAGAAGCTCCGCCCCTGGGCTCCCCCGTTAACGCAGAGTCTCCAGCCTCAGTTCTTGGAGGACGTGGTGAACGCCCTGTTCCCATCGCAAGGGGAGCACGCTCCCCCGCCCATGGCTCCGTCTCCGACGGAACCTGAAGCTGGCGCAAACGCGGACCACAGCGACGACGACGTCTACGACGCTCCAGAGGTGACCGAGGTAGACTTGAGAGTGGCGGTACAACGGCTCAAGGCCAAAAATACCGCCCCAGGACCCGACGGCCAGGGAAAGCGTGGGTCCTGGCCTCGGAGACTCTCGGGCCTCGACTAGGGGGGCTCTTTAGCGCATGCCTGGAGAGGGGCCAGTTTCCGCTTCGCTGGAAGACGGGAAGGCTGGTCCTGATCCAGAAAGCCAGGCGCCCTGCGGACTCCCCGTCCGCATTCCGGCCCATCGTGCTGCTCGACGAGGCGGGCAAGCTCTTGGAAAGAGTAGTTGCAGACCGCCTCCTCGGGCACCTGAATCGGGTGGGCCCGGATCTTGCGGAGTGCCAGTTTGGCTTCCGCAAGGGGCGCTCGACGGTGGATGCCGTCATGCGCGTGAGAGCCCTCACGACGGGGGACGCGGTATCCCGGGGCAGGGTCGTCTTGGCGGTGTCTTTGGACATTACCAACGCCTTCAACACCCTGCCCTGGAGTTGCATCAGGGAGGCACTCCGGTATCACCGGGTGCCGACCTACCTCCGTCGCATAGTCGAGGACTACTTGACGGACAGAGCCGTCATCTACCCCGGTCACCGGGGAGAGTGGAACCGGCGAGAGATGTCGTGCGGTGTCCCACAGGGATCGGTCTTGGGGCCGCCCCTGTGGAACATCGGATACGACTGGGTGCTGCGCGGCGACCTCCCTGACGGCGTCAGCGTAGTATGTTACGCTGACGACACGCTCGTCCTGGCGCAGGGAGAGTCGCACCAGGCGGCGGCCGACCTGGCGACGCAAGCGGTTGCGACAGTCGTTCATAGGATCCGGCAGTTGGGACTCGACGTGGCGCTGCACAAGACCGAGGCCATGTGCTTTCATGGCAGTCGGAACGCGCCACGGTCCGAGTCCCACATAACGGTGGAGGGGGTTCGCATCGGCGTCGGGAGGACGATGAAGTACCTGGGACTCGTCCTCGACAGCCGGTGGAACTTCAGGGAGCACTTCCTGAGTTTGGCCCCAAAGCTGAACCGGGCAGCAGCCGCCTTCAGGCGACTCCTGCCTAATCTCAGCGGGCCAAACGCCTCCTGCCGAAGGCTGTACGCCGGCGTCGTGCGGTCCATGGCCCTCTACGGGTCCCCAGTGTGGGCCCTGTGCATCCGGACGCGACCACTAAAGTTGGTCGCATGCCAGAGGGTCATGGCTATCCGAATGATCCGGGGATACCGCACGATCGCCGGCGAATCGGCCAACCTCCTTGCCGGATTGCTGCCCTGGGATCTGGAGGCGACTGCCCTCCAGCGCGTCTATGAATGGCGCGTGGAGGCGCAGCGCCGGGGCGTATCCCCGCTGCCTCGAGAAGTCGAGGCGCGGCGGGAAGAGCTCCGGCGCGATCTCAGGGCAGTATGGAGGGAACGACTGTCGCAACCGACGGCCGGGCACGCCGCAATTGCGGCGGTAAGACCCCTCTTTGAGGAGTGGCTAGATCGGCGTCACGGCGTCCTGACCTACCGCATGACGCAGGTCCTCACCGGACACGGAAGTTTCGGGTGGTACCTGTGTCTGATGGGAAAGGAGGAAACGTCTGGGTGTCACCACTGCGAGGGTCGCCCTGAGGACACCGTAGAGCACACGGTGCAAGACTGCCCCGCCTGGGCAGAGCACCGACGTGTCCTCACGGCGGCGATAGGCGGAGACCTCTCGCGCCCGGCATTGGTCGAGGCCATGCTGCGGGGCGAGAGGGAGTGGGAAGCGGTCGCCTCCTTCTGCGAAGCAGTCATGCTTCCGAAGGAGGAGGCGGGCCGCGAGAGGGAGAGGATGGCGTCCTCCCTCCAGCCCAGCCGCAGTGGTAGACGCCCACGGCGTCGGACGTCGGTCGACGATCTTCGGCCACCGTAGGCGCGGGCATGCGGACAGTGAGTAAAGGGCAACTCGCTGTCCGACCATGGACCATGCCCGGGTCGACGGTGCGTCGTGTTCCACGCGCGCCTCAAAGAGCGTCAGCAACGTGACGAGGCCCCCTCTGCAGAGGGCCGAAGCCTGCCGGGGTCGTGGGACTCATCCCGTTACCGTGGCCCCGGTATGTAAAGGGTTATTGAAGGAACACCGTGGATTTTAGTCAGTAAAAGTCTGACAGTCCCTCCCACCCTGCCCGGAGTGGGAGGACTTATTTGATAATTTTACCACGTTAAAAAAAAAAAAAGAAAAAAAGTATTAAGATGTGCCCATGTGATGTAAGTTCCGCCAATATTATGACAGTTTGGACTAATCTTTATAATAGAGGATCAAACAAACTTTCTTTAGAAAATCCAAAACCAAATTTCAATGTGGGTGATTATGTTCGAATAACTAAATATAAACATGTTTTCCAAAAAGGATATGAATCAAATTGGAGTGATGAAATATTTATTATATCTTCAATAATTGATAGATCTCCATGGGTTGTTTATACAATAACAGATTTACAAGATGAAGCAATAGTTGGTACTTTTTATGAAAGAGAATTACAGAAGGTCACTTACAACCCCACCTCACAATATAAAATAGATAAAATAATTGGTATTCGTTATTCGGGTAACAGAAAAGAAGTATTAGTGAAGTGGAAAGGTTATCCAGATAAATTTAACAGTTGGATTTTAGCTTCTAGTTTAAAAGAAATATGAATAAAGAAAGTTTTTATTTAACTTTGCTCAGCAATAGTTCAATGGAATACTTTCCTGATAACAAGACCACAAATTTTTCAACAAAATTACCAAAAGCTATGAAATTAGAAGGTGAATGGTCGGTTGGAGTTGTCGAGTTTCAATATCCATGCACCATGTTTACTGTTCAAGATCATGAAAATGTTGTGTACATTACAAAAACCATGTTAATGCCTAATGAAGATAAACCATCAACAGTGTACTACAAAAAACATATTCCGGCTACCAACTATGATAACGTTGAACATATTTTAAGAGCGTTAAATGGTATCAGAGAGAACTTGAAATTTCGTTATGATGAAATAACAAAATTTGTGTCTATTTCTGTTTTGGATAAAAATATAACATCCGTAACATTATCACCCAAATTAAGTTTACAACTAGGTTATGAACCAAATACAAATTTTCTAGACAGAAATTTTGGGAAGTGTCCTGCTAATTTACACTTAGGGTTACCATCTCAACTATTTCTATATTGCGACATTATCGAACCTCAGATTGTGGGTGATGTTATGACTCCGCTATTAAGAGTCATTTCATTAGATCCTTCAAAATACATTTATGGTGCGAATAAAATGCACGTTTTCTCTCCACCTCACTACTTACCTGTTATTCGAAGAGAGTTCGATACGCTGGAAATTGATATAAGATCGGGCACAGGACAAAAAATACCATTCCAGTTTGGAACCGTGTGTATTAAACTACATTTCCACAAATTATAATAATGTATTCTCCTCATGATCATCATAAATGTCCATATGAAAATTATTATTCACATCAAGCTGGATCAGGAGTTGGTGTAATTTATAAGGGTTCACCATACCAACGCGGGCATGGTATTGGGAGCTTCTTAGGAGGGTTATTTAGATCAGTTTTACCTTTACTTTCAAGTGGTGTTCGAGTGGTTGGTAAGGAGGCATTAAACGCTGGAGTAGGACTTTTATCGGATATGGTTCAAGCGCGTCCTATGGAAGCCTCAATAAAAGATCGTCTTAAACAAGTTAGTAAGAACTTAAAACGAAAGGCTGATAACAAAATTGATCGATTTAACATGATAGGATCTGGATATATAACTAAAAGAAAACGATTGGCATCGTTCATTCCACCACTAACTGCTAAAGTGAAAGCTACGAAAAAACTTGGTCTAAAACCAAAAAACATCGAAGATATATTTTCAAATTAAATATGTCTTTCCTTCATAATCATTCTTGTGAGTGCGTTAAGTCAGAATTAGATTTATTTGCATTACCGTCTACACAAACAAGCATTGAAAATGGATTGTGGATTCACTATAAACCAATTTCATCTCTTGCTGATGATGGACCTATCGAGTTTCAAGTTCCTGGAACAGGCGATGACTACATAGATTTGTCTCATACATTACTCCAGATAAAGGCAAAAGTATTAAATCAAGATTCATCAAACTTGATATCAACTACAGCAGTAGCACCTGTAAATAATTGGCTGCATTCACTTTTTAGTCAACTTGATGTTTATTTAAACCAAAAACTTGTATCACCACCTAATAATACCTATGCCTATCGAGCATACATGGAAACTCTTTTAAACTATGCTCCTGCTGCTAAACAATCTCATCTTACTTGTAGCCTTTGGTATGAGGATACAGCAGGAAAAATGGATTCCACAGATGGTAAAAACATAGGATTTGTTAAAAGACAGGAATTAGTTAATGAAAGTAGGGAAATAGAAATGATTGGTCATCTTCATGGTGACATTTTCAATCAAGATACATTTTTAATGAATGGCGTTGAAATGAGTGTAAAATTAGTTCGATCAAGAGAGAGTTTTAATTTAATTACTGGGTCAAATGATGTAAAGTTTAAAGTTTGCATTACAGACGCAACTCTTATTGTTCGAAGAGCACGAATTAATCCAAGTGTATTACTCGCACATCAGAAAGTTTTAGCTTCTACTACTGCTAAATATCCTATTACTCGTGCTGAAGTTAAAGTTTTAACAATTCCATCAGGTGTTCAAGGAAAAACTTTTGATAATATATTCTTAGGACAGGTACCCAAAAGATGTATTATTGGATTTGTAAACAATTCTGCATTTAATGGTTCGCTTACTAAAAATCCATTTAACTTTGAAACTTTGTTTACGCAAGTACCTACAACGTAGGTAATGAATGTAACGTTGGTCTATAGCGCTGGTTGTCTATAGCCAGTTATTGATATGTACTTAGATAAATACTCATACAGTCCACTTAAACTTATTGTCAAACCAGTCGGAAATAAATCTTCGCGACAAACACACGTCTATTTTTTCTAAAATCCTGCTAAACCAAACACTACCTTAATGCCTCAAACATATGGTCCTAAATCGAACCGGATACAAGTCGTCGACCGACCCAGGTGCGAGCGGCCGCTGCGTGTGAGAACAATAGCATTCCTAAGCGATAAGGATATTTCGGAGAAGTGGTTTAAAACTAATTAGTGAATACAAATAAATAGACTTTATTCCGTGTTAAACGCATAATTTCGGTGAACTTACCTATATACTGTGACTATCTGTGTTTCTTGTGGAGTGGAACAAATAAATAACGATGGAGGATCTCATTATGTATCAGAATGAGCTACTGGAAAACTTAAAAACGTCAGAAAAAAACTATAAGAAATCGCCGAAAGATAGAATAAAACGATCCTACTTAGAAACAAGGTTGGACTTATTAGAGGAACTATGGAAAGAGTTCAAGGAGGGTCATAAGTGCATTGTTATAAAAGTTGCTGATGAGGAAAGAGAACATACCTACTTTGAGCAAGATACTTATGAACTATTTGAAGAGACATATATAAACTACAAATCAACATTAAGAGAAGCTCTTCAGCCCTTTTTAGAAGAACCAAAATTTCAACCAGCTTTGTCTCAATCCTCTTCAATTAACGACGTGCGTGATTTCAAGAATCGAGGAATAAGGTTGCCCAATATACAGATACCCACATTCACCGGAAAGTACGAGGAGTGGCAACCATTCTACGACCTGTTCCGTACTCTAATTCACGACAATGAGCATCTATCACGTGTACAAAAGCTGCATTACCTGAAAAGCAACTTATCTGGAGAACCCGAGGTGCTGTTACGTAATTTTTCCATAACAGACGCAAATTATGATGAGGCCTGGAACCAACTAATAAAACGTTATAACAATACGAGGTTCAATAGTAACGCGATTATGAAGATTTTATTTACGCAAAAACCTGTGCAGGCGGATTCGGCTAGTTCAATTAAACAACTAGTCGACACAACTTCTACGTGTTTGAAGGCGTTGAAGAACATGGGTATGCAGACTGATACCTGGGATATGGTTACTACCTACTTAGTTGTATCGAAGTTAGATTCTGAATCTATAAAATTGTGGGAACAACAAATTAGTGCAACGTGTAATAACGACATACCTACTTGGTCGGAATTAAGAGATTTTTTGGAAGCGAGATTTCGAGCTTTAGAAATGATAGAAAGTACTAAGTTTATAACGGTGCAACGCAAACCAGTGGTCAAACCCAAGGTTTTCCATTCAAATGTTACCAGCAGTGAGGAAAAAAGGCCTGAAGCAAAATGTGCTTTGTGTAGCGGTGACCACTACATCTATTCCTGCAAGAAGTTTGGAGACAAGAATACGAATGAAAGACAAGAATTTGTACAGACGAACAAATTATGCTTCAATTGTTTGGCGCCTACACACTCCGTGAGTAAGTGTCGTCAGCCATCGTGTTGTAGGAAGTGTGGACGGCGGCACCACACCCTTCTGCATTTCGAAAGAGGACTACAGAACGAGAAACCGAAGGAAAGTGCAACTTCAACTACAGGTATAGCGATCAACAAATCTACAGGTACGCCTATTTCTGTATCTAATGATGAGCATATTGTAACCAACTTTTCTAGTGAACATATACATTCAAACAGTGTCCTATTAGCTACTGCTAATGTTTTAGTAGATAGTAGGAATGGTTGCAAATACGTTGTGAGAGCTTTGTTAGACCAAGGGTCACAAGCTTCGTTTGTTACAGAAGCAACAGTGCAATTATTGAATCTTAATCGTAAATCTGTGAGTGGTTGGGTGTCAGGTGTGGGAGAGAGACAAATGAGAATCAAACACAAGGTCACACTTTACGTCAAATCATGTCACAATCCTAATGCGTCAGTGCGGGTAGAGGCTTATGTATTGCGTTCATTAACAACAATGCTACCCACCACTAATCTAGGTATTCCTGAGTGGTCAGTCTTAAAAGACTTGGAGCTGGCTGACCCAGGATTTGCAACACCAGGGAGAATAGACATTCTCCTTGGAGCTGAGGTTTACAGCGACGTCTTGTTAGACGGCGTTATCAAACATCCTGAAAGAAATCTATTAGCACAAAACACAATTCTAGGTTGGGTTCTATCAGGAAGGATGTCACGAGAATGCACTTCAGCAGAGAAGAACTTCAGTAGTTTGCATATTCAGCATAAAGAAGATGAGATGCCTAAGTTATTTTGGGAGTTAGAAAACGAGCCAAACACCATACAAAAGAGATTATCAAAGGAAGAACAAAGATGTGAAGAGTATTACGAGGCTACAACGATCAGAGACAGGGAAGGAAGATACGTGGTAAGATTGCCATTCAAAAACAACAACCCAGAAGGGCAAGCTCAAGGACTGAGAGAAATAGCTGCTAAACGGTTTGAATTTCTCCAGAAGAAATTCGCAAAAAATTGCAAGTTTCATGAAGAATATAGTAAGGTTATGAAGGAATACATTAATCTTAATCACATGATTGAAGTACATTCTGCGGATATTAATAATCCTAAAGCGGTATACCTACCTCACCATGGCGTAGTAAGAGAAGATAAGGATACGACGAAACTTCGGGTGGTTTTTGACGCTTCGTGTAAGGGCAGTAATCAGGTTTCCTTGAACGACAATTTGCTTGTAGGTCCTAAGCTGCAACAAGACTTACGTCATATACTAATGAGATGGAGGACACATAAAATTTGTATTACTGCAGATATTATAAAGATGTACAGAATGGTGCGTGTAGCAGATGAAGACATAGACTATCAAAGGTTATTATGGAGACCAACAACGACTGAGCAAATAAAACATTACAAATTAGTGAGATTGACCTTTGGTACCGCATGTGCACCATACCTTGCAGTAAAATCATTGCAGAAATTGGCCAATGATGAGAAATCAACATTTCCAGCTCCTGCTAAAATAGCAAAGACTGAGTCAGGATGTGAGATAGAAGATGAAGCTGTTAGTATTTACAATGACATGAATAAACTAATGAACTTAGGAGGCTTTGAGTTACAAAAGTGGAGTAGTAACAATGAAAACGTGTTAAAACATATGAGTATAAATAAAAGAGATGATCATGAACTACCTTTTAAGGTCAATAGTTTAGTTAAAATACTAGGAGTTAATTGGAATCGAGACGCTGACAGTTTTGTATATTCTCTCAACTTACCAGAAATAAAGGAACCAATAACTAAACGACGTGTTATTTCTGATGTTGCTAAATTATATGATCCGTTAGGGTGGATAGCTCCTGTTGTTGTTATAGCAAAAATGATGATACAAAAGTTACGAAAAATAAGACTAAGATGGGACGACACCAGAAGTGGAGAACTGCTAACGGAATGGTTACACTTCAGAGAGAATTTAGCTCACATCAAAGCAAGTTCTATATCAAGGTGGTTACAATGTTTCCACACATCTACAATAGAGCTGCACGTTTTCGGAGACGCTTCGCAGGCGGCATATGGGGCAGCAGTATATATACGAGTAGTTGTATATATAAGACAGTGTCTACGTTAATTTAATATCAGCAAAAACAAAGGTTGCTCCTATTGAAAAACAATTATCTATTCTGAGGTTGGAACTCTGTGACGCTATACTAGCAGCGAAACTGATTTATGAGACAGCACAAGTAATGCTAAATTACCTGAGGTCGAAATACTGGATATTGCGAGCGAAGGACCAAGCAAACGGATATTACCGAAAATGTACAACTTGTATGAGATATGCAACAAACAATGCGGTACAGTTGATGGGTCAATTGCCAGAGGTACGAGTAAAACCCAGCAGACCTATCAGATTAGCTGGTGTAGATTGTCAGGACCTTTTTAGTGACAATGGTACTCATTTTGTGGGAGCAGACAAGCAGCTAAGAGACATGTTTGATAAGGCCAAATCTTCTATTCCTAATGATATAGCAGAGTTGTTAACTTTAGAACGCACTACATGGCATTTTATCCCACCACAGGCGCCTAATTTTGGGGGTTTGTGGGAGGCTGGGGTACGCAGTACAAAAACACATCTCACAAAGGTAATTGGAAATAGTACACTCACCTACGAGGAACTTACCACTGTGCTAGCACAGATTGAATCTTGTTTAAATTCGCGACCTATTTCGGCTTTAAGTGATGACCCCAATGACCCTCTTCCCCTGACACCAGGCCACTTTTTAGTTGGTGAACCTTTATTAAACCTATCAGATGAGAATTATACACCTTGTAAACATATCACTAATCTCGAGCGATGGCGGTTAGTCCAAAAAATGGTCAACGATTTCTGGAAAAGATGGTATAAAGAATATCTTGTTAATCTTAATAAAGTACATAAATGGAACACAAAACAACTTGAGCCAGAAATCGATGATATAATTATCTTAAAGGATGATAATATACCACCTAGTAAGTGGATATTAGGTCGAGTTATTAAAAAACATGTTGGTCCCGATAATCTGACTAGAGTTGTATCAATTAGATGTAAGAACAGTGTTTTTAAACGCCCTGTGAGTAAAATATGTATATTAACAAAAAAAACTTAGGATTAGTGCTACCTTCACTTTGTAAAGCTAATATAGTGTATCTACCTAATTATTAAAACTAAATACTTTAAACTAAGAACAATAAAACATATTTATAATTTACCGTGAAACTCATGTCTATTACTTATATACTTAGAAATAATGTTTAGCAAGTTATATGTGCAAGTTAATGAACTCATTACTTACCTTTTATAGATAAATACCTAATTTACTAGTATAAAACGATATTAGATAGTTAAGCAACTAACTCAAACAGCTGTGTAAAATACGATCCCGGCCCTCACATATGTAGATATAATAATAAGTATGTAGATATAATTTAGCTACTTGTAAACCTTACTTTTGCGGTATTATATTATTATGTTGTACTTGTGTGAATACTACTTAGGTACTAATTAGTTAATTATGTATTGGTGTAAAACTTACCTTAGTCATCATTAATTGTTACCTTAAAATTGTAATTGTATAACCATTACTTTGTTTAAATTCATATTAAAGAACTGCGTTCTTTGGGGGCCGGAATGTTTACGCAAGTACCTACAACGTAGGTAATGAATGTAACGTTGGTCTATAGCGCTGGTTGTCTATAGCCAGTTATTGATATGTACTTAGATAAATACTCATACAGTCCACTTAAACTTATTGTCAAACCAGTCGGAAATAAATCTTCGCGACAAACACACGTCTATTTTTTCTAAAATCCTGCTAAACCAAACACTACCTTATTGCCTCAAACACTATGGTATTAACTCTTTCAGCTTATATATTGATGGTCAACAAATACCTTCAAAAGCTTTGCAACCATCTTTTAATAATAATATATTTACATCAGCATATCATACTCTATTCTCGGGGACTGGTATTCACTTTCTAAATGAAGGAAATGCAATCTCTCGTGAACAGTATGCTAAAGGTTACTGTCTTTTAGCATTTGATTTAACTACTGATTTATCAGCTAACTCATCAGCTCATTGGAATCACATAAAGCATGGTAGTGTAAGATTAGAAGTACGATTTGAATCCTCACTAATACAAACAATTAACTGTATTGTTTATGCTGAGTTTGATAATATTATTGAAATAGATAAAAATAGAAATGTTACTGTAGACTATAGTAGTTAAGGTTATGTGTATGTAACTAAAGGAAACATTATAAAATTAAATAAAACAAATTGTATGCAATATACTATTTTTTTATTTCTTTATAAACACCCTATTCAATCTTATACAGAACACTGATCGAGTTTAAACTTTACATAAGCACACTGACTAAACCATTGAACATGCTGCTGCCAAGGATCATCATCCTCAACATCCATCATCCATCATCATCATCAACACTTGGTCCTGTCTTCATGACCAGTATAAAAGAAACCGGCTTCTGCAAGATCTTCAGGCTTGTGTTTCATAACGAGTGGCCAGTCTCCGAAACTGAACAACCGTCTAGATTTTGAACTGAAAAATGGATATTCAGCTCTTGGGTACTGCATATTCTTCACTTTTTCTTCTCCAATCAGTTTTGTAGTTTTGCTTTTCAATGAAGTGATCTGTTCACGTATGCCACACTCATCTCTTCCTTCTAATCTTGTTTTTCTCTCAGCACCACAAGACGACACCTCCTTTGATCTAATGAGTACACAGAAGTAATTTAAGTAAACAGAATCACATTCACTAATCAACTAATGGGTGTCATTGTTAAAAAAGTATTTTTTAACTTTTTCACTTTCTGCTATTGTCTTTGTAATATTGTATACGAGCCCGTTTGTGCTGTCGTAGATGCTATCCTTATTATTCTTTACATAATATTTAATCCTCGTGGTAGCGTGTTTCCAATGATCAGTAGTTGGAATTTTACATAGCTTCTTCATATCGTACATTTCAATTTTTATGAGATGCGTCGCTTGGTCTCCGTCGTCAGAATTACAAGAAATGTATGATACACCATCTCTAGCGGCTCGTGCCACGGTTGACGATAACAATTTCTTCTTTTTTATTTTTGGTGCCACTTCAAAAAAATGATCAATCGGTTGTGATTTCCTTTTTCCACCATCGCATGTGTTATTAATAACGACGTCATCGTTCTCTTCTTCATGTTGAGGGGAGAGCGGTGAGTAGTAATACTGTTTATAGGTATTTTCATCGAAGTTGAATGATTTCTGCAACAAGACAGTTATCATGTTAATATAAATTTGTTTACACTTAATCACACACGTTAGGAAACAACAACAAGAATACAAGTAAGTTTGTCAATAGAATAAACACTTACCTCCATGGCCATTGATGCGTTGAAGTAACACAAACGTAGTATTGGTAGACGTATACAATCCACTGCGGTCAAACGACCATAGACTGACTGCATGACTGCAATGGTACGATCTTATATAGCACCATTCTTATCTAAAACAAATTCCTAAATACAACGAAACTGATTGTAACTCTATGAATCACCAAAATTATCTCACGTTCCTTCGGAAACTGATAGTAACTCTATGAGTCAACAAACTTATCTCACATTGCTGGCATCAACCTGTTTTGTGAGTGCTACAAAATAATGCGTTTTAATATTTACAAATCACTATAATTGAACATTCCTATGACAACCATTGAATAGATTGGTAGTGTAATAATATGCTATATCATGGATACACTAGAAGTACAAAAACATCTGAAAAAGATTCATCCCAGTCTAGAAAATAATGTTTATGCTGCTAATAGACTCCCTATGTATACCCATGCACCAACGTATATAATATGCAATTTGGATGCGGATGATAAACCAGGTTCACACTGGGTAGCTGTACATATCGATACAAATGGCATCGGTCAATATTTTGATTCATATGGGCGAACACCTGCGCGATATCATCTCGAGTTTTTGAAAAGGAATTTTAAAAGATGGGGCTGGAGTGTTGATAGGATTCAGAAAGATTGGACTTCAGTTTGTGGTGAATATTGCTTAATGTATTTGCTATATAAGTTTCAGGGATGTTCAATGCATAGTTTTACAAACATATTTACAGGGAACACACTGTACAACGATATTTTAGTTGATGAGATGTTCCGCTCATATTTTGTAGATAAAAATAAAATTTGTTAATGACGCATGTGTTTTATTGATTCCGTTTTGATGATCCCGAATAGCAAAGTAAGCAATGGTCTATGAACAATAAAAGTAAACAATAGCAGTAGCAGTAATAATGAGTAATACATAGAAACGTCAATGCAATCCTAATGAGGGTGCGCGGCCGGACGCATGGATAATAGATAAGAAAAGGCGAACAATGAAAGTCGATAATGAGGGTTAGGGTCACCGGAAATGAAACAGATTGTTGTTAATTGATTTGTGTATCTCCGGAACCATGCATCCTATCGCGAAAACGGATTGCAGAAACGTGATCAGCGGACCCCAAAACCTTTTTTTTTTTTTAGGTTTGAAACGCCCTGGACCGCGATTGCGCCAGAAGCGGTGGTGCGCCAGAACCGGTGAGCCACGGGATTGGTGCGCCAGAACCGGCAAATCACTACTACTCCCTGACTAGCCAAAAAGTCTGCCATATCCTTGCTTGTGAACGGTGGTCCGTTATCTGAGACTATTTGTCTCGGTAAACCCTATCTAGAAAAAACTTCGTTAAGTTTTTCAATCGTAGAACTAGCCGCCGTACTAGGCACAGGAAATACTTCTAACCATTTAGTTCTAGCGTCAACCATAACTAAATACATTTTTCCGAAAATAGGCCCTAGAAAATCAAGATGCACCCTCGCCCACGGTCTAGAAGGCCAGGGCCACGGCGTGACCGCTTGCCGCTGCGGCGCGTCCGCCTCCCTCGCGCACACCGCGCACTCCCTGCACGTAGCCTCAATCGCCTCGTCTATGCCCGTCCACCAAACATAACTCCTAGCTGACGCCTTCGTCTTAACTATGCCCATATGAGGTTCATGTAATTCCTGTAGTACCCTGGCTCGACTACTTGCAGGAATCACTACCCTGTGCCCCCACATAACGCAGCCTAGCTCCTCGTACAGTTCCTTACGACGGTTAAAATACGGCTGTAATTCTCGAATATCATTATCTGTTGGCCACATATCACGAATATAATTTAAAACCCTACCTAACATTGGATCTACCATAGTTTGTTGTTTAATTGTATTATAATCTAATAACAATGCATTCTGTGCAAAATGTAAATACGTTTGCTCGGGGACCCGCAGTGACTCATCGCTACTGCACGGAACCGGCAGTCTCGACAGCCCGTCCGCACCGTTTTGTTTAGTGTTTACATATTCAATATTGTTGTAGTACTGGCTGTTTTGAGTAATCTATATAAAAAATTTGAATTTATGATGGAACAAGAGATTAACGGAGTTTTTGAAAAAATTGGGTTTTTCACAAATAAAATCAGACCCATGTGTGTTTATAAATAAAGATAAAGAAATATATTTGGCTATTTACGTAGATGATGGTATTTTAATTGGTGAAAACGAGATTGATTTAAATAAAATTATTAATAAATTAGAAACAGAGGTTGAAATGCGGAGATTTGATAAGACTGAAAAGTTTATAGGGTTTGATATTAAAGTAGAACAAAAGTTTATTAAGATTTATCAAGAAAGTTATATAAATCAAATTTTGAAAAAGTTTAAATATGAAAACTTAAAAGATAGTAGTCATCCGGTTATTTTAGTCGATACACATCAAGAGGGGAAAGTGGGAGTTGATGATGTGCATCGATATAGACAATTGATTGGTTCATTGTTTTATTTGGTTAATAAAACAAGACTGGATCTGGCTTTTCATGTTGGTTATTGTAGTAGGCATCAAGAACATCCTAACTTGAATGATTTTGCAAATATTAAGAACCTTTTTAGATATATTAAAAATACAGTCAGCAGTGGTATACAGTATGTTCGTGGTAATGATTTAAGTTTGAAAGCGTATTGTGATGCAGACTTTGCAGGTGATCCTGATACTAGGAAAAGTACGACTGGCTTTGTAATATTTTATGGTGGTGGTCCAATTCATTGGTGTTCTCGTAAACAGTCAGTCACCGCTCTTTCCAGTACTGAGGCTGAATATATTTCTGCAGCCGAATGTATAAAAGACCTCTTATACATTCAGAGTCTGATCTTCGAGTTGACAAACAAATTACCAAAAACACAGTTGTTTGTTGATAATCAATCAGCTATAGTATTGATTAAAAATGGAATTTTGAATAGAAGAAGCAAACATATTGATGTAAAGTATCATTTTATTAAGGAAAAAATAGATAAAAATTTGTTGGAAGTTCATTATTGTCCAACTAAAAATAATTTGGCAGATATACTAACTAAACCACTGGACAGAACAAAGTTTTTGAGATTGAGACAGTGTATAGTGAGTGATACATAAAGGACATTTTGTAATGTGATGAATTATGTAGGTTTATTAGTATATAAGGTTGTTTGAGAATTAATTTGAAACGTTAGTGTTTAAGTTAGTTATGTAAGGTGTTTAGATTAATTAATTCAAAAGTTTGTTTGTTGTATTTAGTTAAGTTGGGTGGTTTAATTGAGTTGGGTTTTTAAAAATGAGTTGATAGGAGTTAAATAGGAGATGTTATTCTAATTGCAATAAACATAAAATTCAGAGGGGATGTTGTAATATTGGTTTTATAGAATTTTATGTCTATGGTTTACTGGCAGGTTTTTAAGTCTATGGCATTTAAAACCAAAATGTTGTTAGGAATGTTTTAAAAATGTGACAAGATAGATGAAAAGAAAAGTCAAGTAGAAAATATTGTGAGTTGAAGATATAGTCGTTAGTCCGAGTGGTTGTATATGGTCGATCATAAATGATTTAGTTTTTTAGAGCAGTTTACCAATTTTATCAAACATGTATAGAATGTAATTTAGAATTTTGTAAAGGGTTTTTGGGAATGAAATAAAACACAGTGAAACTACAGAATGAAGTAATTTATTTGAATAAAGGATCCCATACTTACAACATCTTGGTAAGAGAACTATTCGATATCCTCAACAATAATTACTTCTGTCAATAAACGTCTAACAAGGTACACGTATTTTTCCTTTACTAAAACTAATATTTAGTAAAAACAACACGTTATCAGCACGAAAAAGGCTGTTAAGTGATATTGTTAGTTCTTTTCGTGAAAATATAAAAGTTCCGGAACTACAACATATTTTTCTGGATTTTTGTGAGCTGTTATCATTCATACAAATAATGAGTTCGGGCTCTGCGGAAACAAAATCCAATGCTATTAAGCCACTATGCAGTAGAGAGGGATATGTAACTTGGAAGTTTAAAATGAGAATGTATCTTCTACATGAAGATCTTTGGGAAGCTATCGTAGGGTATTCTGAAAATGACACCACTCCCGCAGACGTAAAAAAGAAGCGGGATGTTAGAGCTCTGTCTAAGATTTGTCTTGCGTTAGACGATGCTGCAATTACGCATGTCAGAAAGGCCAAAAATGCCAAGGAAGCATGGGATTCTTTAGCCTACGAGGACAAAGGAATTGGACGTCGATTGGCTCTTGAAAGAAGACTTTACAGATATTCTCTCACAGATTTTGATTCAGTAGAGAAGTACATAAGCGCAGTTATGAGCACTGCACAAGACTTAGCCGATATTGGTAAGGAACTTGAAGATACATCCTTAGCGGCTATACTTCTAGGAGGTTTGACTTCATTTTATGATCCGTTAGTTATGGCTTTAGAAAACAGCAATGCTAATATAACCACTGACATGATCAAGACAAAACTCTTGAATGAGTTTACGAAGAGTCTCTCCACTAAAGAAACTGTTCTGCGGACTCAGTGTAATAAGAAGACCAAACCAAAACCAAAACCTATTGTTTGCTATGGATGCAATGAACCAGGACACAAGCGTCCAAACTGTCCACACCGAAAGGTCCACAAGCAGGTACGCTCGAATCTACATTCTACACACTTAGGAGCTATGAATGTTGACTCAAAAAATGGAGCATTTTCAGAAGAAAAATGGATTGTGGACTCAGGAGCCTCAACTCATATGAGTTTCAGATCGGACTGGATGACAAACAAAAGGTCCTTCACTTGTGGTAAGGTAACAATTGCTAATGGTGACGAGCTATCAAGTGAGTGTATTGGAGATGTGTCTATTTTGAGTGATTTACAAACTATCAATGTCATAAAAAATGTTGTCTTTGTACCGAATTTAAAATCAAATTTAATTTCTGTTAAAAAGTCTATCGAAAAGGGTTTAACTATACTTTTTGATAAAGATGGTTGTAAGTTTTATAAAAATGATGATTTTTCTTGTATAGGTGTTCCGATACTTCGTGCTTCTTGTAAAAGTATATCAAATTGTTCTCTTACCAAGATGTTGTAAGTGTGGGATCCTTTATGCAAATAAGTTACTTTATTCTATAGTTTCACTGCGTTTTATTTCATTCCAAAACCTTTTACAAAATTCTAAATTGATCTAATACATGTTTGATGATAAAACTTGGTAAACTGCTCTAAAAATCTAAACCATATGATCGACCATATTCAACTGACTTCGACTACGACTATATCTCCAACTAAAATATTTTCTACTTGACTTTTCTTTTCATCTATCTTGTCACATTCAAAAAACCTTCCTAACAACATTTTGGTTTTAAATGCCATAGACTTAAAAACCTGCCAGTAAACCATAGACATAAAATTCCATAAAACCAATATTACAACATCCCCTCTGAATTTTATGTTTATTGCAATTAGAATAACATCTCCTATATAACTCCTATCAACTCATTTTAAAAACCCAACTCAATTAAACCACTACTTCATGTTGCCAGCTATGCAATGGAGCACCTATAAAATTCTACACCAACATCCCCTCTGAATTTTACACTCTGACCATCACTAAACACACTTCACTTATAAAACTCCTAACTTATCTACTTCGACTCTATATAAAATTATTACAAAACTCCTAACTTATCTTCTTCGACTCTATATAAAATTATTCAACGCTATCTTCAACACCAACTCCTCGAACTTCAACATCTTCACCACTAACTTCAACTTCGTCTTCAATCCTGCCTTCAGAAACCTCAGCATCTTCATCACAAACTTCAGCATTTTCTTCACTGCGAAAATCATCACCAACAACTCCTTTGCATCGCTTTCAAATTTCAACCACTATATCATCTCTGACTTCCCCTCTGAAAATTTTATTTTCTTTTGTTTCCAAGCGACATTGTCTTCCTTGACAATTTTGAATCTTCAGTCATTTTGAACAAAATTTATTCTCAATTATAATTTCATCTTGTAGGTACTCCAAAGAATTTTTAGACTTCTCTTTCCACGATCTTCTTACAACATCTGGTTAAATTTGCCCGGGGGCAGCCCATAACCTGTTAAAGTATATCAAATTGTTCTTACCAAGATGTTGTAAGTGTGGGATCCTTTATGCAAATAAGTTACTTCATTCTATAGTTTCACTGCGTTTTATTTCATTCCAAAACCTTTTACAAACTTCTAAATTGATCTAATACATGTTTGATGATAAAACTTGGTAAACTGCTCTAAAAATCTAAACCATATGATCGACCATATTCAACTGACTTCGACTACGACTATATCTCCAACTAAAATATTTTCTACTTGACTTTTCTTTTCATCTATCTTGTCACATTCAAAAAACCTTCCTAACAACATTTTGGTTTTACATGCCATAGACTTAAAAACCTGCCAGTAAACCATAGACATAAAATTCCATAAAACCAATATTACAACACTTCTGAGCGTGATGGATTGTACACTTTAAACTGTACTAGTAATCCATCGAAACAACAAGCGTTTGATGTGCACTTTGATATCTCTCAGTACAGACTTTGGCATAGGCGTTTAGGGCACTTATGTCGTATAGGTATGAGTAAACTTGTAAACGGTCTTGCTACAGGAGTTATCTTTGGAGACGTTGATAAGGAACCTTGCGTAGCATGTATAGAGGGTAAACAAGCCAGAAAATCTTTTAAGCCACTTTTGTACAAGAAAGCTTCTTCAATCTTGGAATTGGTGCACTGTGATTTGAGCGGTCCCATGTCTTCAGCCTCTTTTCAAGGTAATGTTTATGTTCTGTATCTTATAGATGATTTTTCGAGATATATTTTTATTTACTTTGTTAAAACAAAGACTGAAGTAAAACGCAGGATTTGTGATTTTCTAGCTTTGGTTGAATGACAGACTCAAAAACAGGTAAAAACATTACGTACTGACAATGGTTCAGAGTTTGTAAATAAAGAGCTTTCAGATTACCTGCTGTCTAAAGGTATTGCTCATCAAACTATTGTTCCATATTGTCAACAGCAAAATGGAGTAGCAGAAAGGACGGGTCGCTCTCTCATGGAAAAAGCTCGTGCCTTACTTTCTCAAGCCTCTCTGCCAAAGGCATACTGGCAAGATGCTGTTGAATGTTCAGTCTACCTGAAGAATAGATCTCCACATCGAGCTTTAGATGGAACAACACCTTTTGAGGTGTGGTATGGTGAGAAACCAGATCTGAGTCATTTAAGAGTCTTTGGTTGTAGAGCTCTTGTACATGTACCTACCCAGCTACGTACAAAGCTGGAAGTCAAAGCAAAAGAGCACTTGTTTGTGGGGTATACAGAAGATCCCCACACATACCTTGTTCGGGAATGTGAAAATCCTAGAAAATCATCTAAGGCAAGAGATATAACATTTTTTGAGGATTGTTTTACTGATTTAAAGACTAAGAAGAACGATAACAACTTAGTTCCATTGTTGTTATCAACTGATGAACAACCAAGTTGCTCTTATTCAAATCGTGATCTGGATACTGATGATCAGATACCGGCTGCCCCTATTATTTCTTCCACTTCAGATGAAGAGTATGATACACCGGATACGTTCATTGAGAGTGACGTGAAGATGTAAGTCATACTAGAAGGTATCCACAGCGTGAACATAAGAGACCTGACTATTTAAGTTTTGATTCTTGGGTGGCTGAATCTGTGAAGGTTTTATCAAACGAACCAACAACGTATTTAGAAGCTTTGAACTCTGAAGACCGAAGGAAGTGGATTTCAGCTATGAAAGAAGAGTATCAATCCTTGCAGTCAAAAGAAACATGGGCGCTGGTAAATAGACCCAATAATAAAAGAGTTGTTCCTTGCAAGTGGGTGTTTAGACTGAAAAGAGATGCTGATGGCAATGTTAGAAGATACAAGGCCAGACTGGTGGCATAGGGATTTGCTCAAGAAGCAGGCATAGACTATAAAGAAACCTTTGCACCAGTAGTACGAAACTCGTCACTTCGTACGCTGTTTGCTTTAGCTGCTGAAAATGAGCTAAACATGCATCATCTTGATGTTGATACGGCCTTTCTAAATGGCGTTCTACAAGAGGAAGTTTATATGGAACAACCAGAAGGTTTTGTCAGCAAAAACGAAGAAAATAAGGTCTGCCTGCTGAAGAAGTCTCTATATGGCCTAAAATAGGCTCCAAGAGAGTGGAATATTAAATTAAATGAATCATTAAATTCTATAGGTTTCATGCGAACTCCTTCGGAACCTTGTGTCTATACCAAAAAGTTTGGTAATGACACCGTCATACTGGCATGTTTTGTCGATGACGTTATAGTTTTCTATAAAGACATGTGTCATTTCAAATCCGTGAAATCTGACCTGGAAAGTCATTTCACTCTTAAAGATTTAGGTCCTCCAAAATATTATTTAGGAATGAATATTACGATAGAAAAAGGTGTGATTTCCTTGTCTCAACATAGTTATATACAAGATTTAATGAAAAAGTATAACTTGCAAGATTGCAAAACTGTTGATACTCCGTTAGTGCAAAAACTGGAAGATTCTACTGAAATGTGTGACCAAAAAGAGTATCAAACTTTGATTGGATGTTTGATGTTTCTAGCAATAAATTCAAGACCTGATATAGCGTATGCAGTGTCATACTTGAGTCAGTTTAACTCAAACCCTGGGAAAGCCCATTGGTTAGCGGCGAAACGAATCCTAAGATATCTAAAAGGTACCTTGCATTTTTCTATAACATACAAGAAAACTGGTGATTACCTATGTGGGTATGTCGATGCTGACTGGGCAAACGATAGGGATCGTCGCTCATATACAGGCTTTGTTTTTTTGTTAGGTGGTGGCCCGATATCGTGGGAAGCCAAAAAACAGTCCACGGTTTCTTTATCGTCCACAGAGGCGGAATACGTTGCGCTTTGCTCAGCCAGCAAAGAAGCGGTTTCCCTAAGACGATTTCTCTCTGAGGTAAGTGGTACAATAGATGTGGTGGCTCTGTCAGGAGACAGTCAAAGTGCGCAAAAAAAAATTGCTTTGAATCCTATTCATCACGGTCGGACAAAACATATTGATACCAAATATCATTATATAAGAGAGAAGGTATCGGATGGTACGATTAAACTTAATTATGTTCCTACGGCCGATTTACCTGCAGATGTATTTACAAAACCTCTGCAAAGAGTAAAATTTAAAAGATGCTTAAGTCGGCTAGGATTAACCTAATGTAGGTTAAGCTTTTGTAGTTTATTTTTTATGTAGATTAAGGGGGTGTGTAGTAGTACTGGCTGTTTTGAGTAATCTATATAAAAAATTTGAATTTATGATAATTACTTCTGTCAATAAACGTCTAACAAGTTACACGTATTTTTCCTTAACTAAAACTAATATTTAGTAAAAACAACAAATATCGTACGTATAAGCGGATAAAATAATTGCCCAGCGTTGTAATCTACTCGCGGCCATCGCTGGTACACCGTGTTTTGGTCCAAATATACTTACTAACGGTTTGTGATCGGTTCGCAAGAAAAATCGTCGACCACAAACATACTGATGTAATTTTTGTAAACAAAATACGATAGCTAACGCCTCCCGATCTATTTGTGAATAATGTTTCTCGGCGTTATTCAATGCGCGTGACACATACACTACCGGGCGGTCGCGGCCGTCGGCACCCAGCTATGTGAGTACACCGCCTATGCCCCGCGCGCTCGCGTCGCATGTCAACACTAACGGCTTGTTTGGATCATAATGAGCTAATACCTCTGCGCCTACTAATATTTTTTTAACTTTTGCAAACGCCCTTTCACACTCTGCACTCCATCTCCACATGACCTCTTTTTTTAAAAGTTCATACAGTGGTGATAAAATAGTACTCATATTCTTAACAAATTTAGCATAAAAATTAACTAAACCTAAAAAGGATCGCAACTCTGAAATATCTCTTGGCCTGGGAATTTTTATTATTGCTTTTATTTTATCTGAATCTACTTTAACCCCATCTTTTGATATGACATAACCTAAGTATTTGACTTCATTAACCATAAATAAACATTTACTCCTTTTTAGCTTCATACCGTGACTCTGTAACCGCTGGAACACCTTTTCTAACGTTTCTAAGTGATTATCCTGTGTTCCCGCCGTTCCGATGATGATATCATCTAAAAATACTTCTACCCCCGGAATATCACTAAGTAAATTCGACATAATACGCTGGAAGATGCCCGGACTAGAAGACAACCCAAACACAAGTCTATTGTACGTAAAAAGACCTCGATGTGTGTTTATTACAGTTAAATCTTTAGTATTATCCAATTCAATCTGGTTATAAGCAAGGGACAAATCAATTTTTGAGAAATGTGTAGCACCGTTTAAGCTCACTAACAAATCATCTATCTTGGGTAACGGATATCTATCGACCAGTAAGACAGGATTTAAAGTTATTTTGTAATCAGCACAGATACGAAGTCTTCCGTCCGCTTTACGTACCGGTACCAAAGGCGTCGCCCAGTCCAAGCACTCGACGGGCTCGACAATGCCCGCGCGTAGC
The DNA here is from genome assembly GCA_943138885.2 of Tholera decimalis. Classification (NCBI taxonomy): domain Eukaryota; kingdom Metazoa; phylum Arthropoda; class Insecta; order Lepidoptera; family Noctuidae; genus Tholera; species Tholera decimalis. The sequence continues at coordinate 21,335,603 of OW964559.2, forward strand.
ATGGCGTCCAGCTCCGCGTCGACCTGTCCCCTCAGAGCGTAAAGCCCGATTTACACTTCAACAAGTACAGTAGCGAGTTAACTTGCGTCATTGGCGAATTAAGTTGTTAATGTACTACTACTTAACTCGCTTTTGCCGTTCAAACTACAATAACAACTTAACTCGCCGATGACGCAAGTTAACTCGCTACTGTACTTGTTGAAGTGTAAATCGGGCTTATGGCAGCGGCCGCGCGCGGCAAAACATCGTCCTCACGCCCTCCCGCAACCGGAGCGTTGCCTTGCCGCCTGTGTACCGGCCCAGTCCCTCGCTGAACAATTCTTTATACCTGTTCAACAAACAATCGACAGTATCAGACATTTTGTGTACACTATGGTTAATCTCTTGTTGAAATGGAGGTATTTTAATACCCAATTCTATTAACCATTGCCTGCCCAGTAAGGAAGTCGTACCCCCGTCTATCACAAATAGTTCTAGATATTTTATTTTACCTTTGTATTGAACTTTCGGTCTTATAACCCCTAGTGGTCTTATATTGCTACCATCATAAAATTTTAACACTAAATTAAATGGTTCAATTACTCTATTGTTAAAAAGTTTATCATATGTTTTCTTACTGATACATGAAATCGCCGAGCCCGTGTCTAGCTCCATTTTACATGTTTTATCATCAATCAGTAATGATAAACTCACCGGGTTGTAGCTGCTCAAACATAGTTGATGAAGTTCTTCCTCCAGCTCGTCTGAACTGGAGTCACCCGCTCCTGCCCTCGGATGGTCGCTCGTGGTGGCATCCACATGGTTCACGCCGCGCCTCTTCCCTCTGTCACTGTTCGCCTCCGTCCGCGGACAAACACGCCTCAAATGTCCGCTTTGTTTGCATTTCCTACAAACAAAATGCTTATAGCGGCACTCCTCCTTGCTGTGTCCGCGCCAGCCGCACGCCGTGCAGCCCCCGGCGCCCTTCTCGGTTACCCGCGCCGAACGCCCGTGGTTCGTTCGTTGGTCCACTGCATGGTCCGCAAACTGGCCGCGCCCACGCTTTGCTCGCAAAGTGTTCACGATTGCCGATGCCTCCGCTTTCTGTTCCACGACTGCCGCATCCCGCTCGGCCGCCTCCAGCCCAACCGCCAATTTGACTGCTCCTGAGTATGTCAAATTGTCTTCCGCAAACAACCTTTGTCTGATGACGTCACTTTTCACACCGCATACAAACTGGTCACGCAAATTATCCTCCAAATTTGCACCAAACTCACAAGTTTTCGAGAGTTTCTTTAACTCGGTCAGATATTGTGTTACACTTTCATCGTCTTTCTGTCTTCTTTGTCTGAACCGGTAGCGTTCCGCCATGACCGCAGGTTTCGGTTGTAGGTGATTTTTCAAAATTGTAACGGCCTCTTCGTACGTTATATCCCTTGGTTTTCTTGGATTGCACAGCGTGCTCAGCAATTCGTACGTCTCATCACCTACGCCCGTGATCAGCATAGGCAGCCACATGTCCTTCTCGACCTTATTGACCTTGAAAAACATCTGCAACCGCTCCTCGTACAAAGTCCAGTTGCCTGACTTCGCATCAAAATCGCGAATCTTTCCGACTCCGCCGACCGACATTTCCCTCGAATAATTGCAGACAAACTTCGATGATTACGCACAAATAGTGATCCTCGTCGCCACTGTAGTATCGGGAGTAATAAATAAAAGGACGTCAACTTGTAGCGAGCGTATATTGCGAACTGAGCTGTTACAATGATGTAGGCTTATTTATACGTGATCTTATTTACTAATTTCTTATGTGGGTAAACCCAAATATATTACACTATCCTTATTATTCTTTACATAAGATTTAATCCTCGTGGTAGCGTGTTTCCAATGATCAGTAGTTGGAATGTTACATAGCTTCTTCATATCGTACATTTCAATTTTTATGAGATGCGTCGCTTGGTCTCCGTCGTCAGAATTACTAGAAATGTATGATACACCATCTCTAGCGGCTCATGCCACGGTTGACGATAACAGTTTCTTCTTTTTTATTTTTGGTGCCACTTCAAAAAAATGATCAATCGGTTGTGATTTCCTTTTTCCACCATCGCATGTGTTATTAATAACGATGTCATCGTTCTCTTCTTCATGTTGAGGGGAGAGCGGTGAGTAGTAATACTGTTTATAGGTATTTTCATCGAAGTTGAATGATTTCTGAAACAAGACAGTTATCATGTTAATATCAATTTGTTTACACTTAATCACACACGTTAGGAAACAACAACAAGAATACAAGTAAGTTTGTCAATAGAATAAACACTTACCTCCATGGCCATTGATGCGTTGAAGTAACACAAACGTAGTATTGGTAGACGTATACAATCCACTGCGGTCAAACGACCATAGACTGACTGCATGACTGCAATGGTACGATCTTATATAGCACCATTCTTATCTAAAACAAATTCCTAAATACAACGAAACTGATTGTAACTCTATGAATCACCAAAATTATCTCATGTTCCTTCGGAAACTGATAGTAACTCTATGAGTCAACAAACTTATCTCACATTGCTGGCATCAACCTGTTTTGTGAGTGCTACAAAATAATGCGATTTAATATTTACAAATCACTATAATTGAACATTCCTATGACAACCATTGAATAGATTGGTAGTGTAATAATATGCTATATCATGGATACACTAGAAGTACAAAAACATCTGAAAAAGATTCATCCCAGTCTAGAAAATAATGTTTATGCTGCTAATAGACTCCCTATGTATACCCATGCACCCAATTTGGATGCGGATGATAAACCAGGTTCACTCTGGGTAGCTGTACATATCGATACGAATGGCATCGGTCAATATTTTGATTCATATGGGCGAACACGTGCGCGATATTATCTCGAGTTTTTGAAAAGGAATTGTAAAAGATGGGGCTGGAGTGTTGATAGGATTCAGAATGATTGGACTTCAGTTTGTGGTGAATATTGCTTAATGTATTTGCTATATAAGTTTCAGGGATGTTCAATGCATAGTTTTACAAACATATTTACAGGGACACACTGTACAACGATATTTTAGTGGATGAGATGTTCCACTCATATTTTGTAGATAAAAATAAAATTTGTGAATGACGCATGTGTTTTATTGATTTCGTTTTGATGATCCCGAATAGCAAAGTAAGCAATGGTTTATGAACAATAAAAGTATACAATAGCAGTAGCAGTAACAATGAGTAATACATGCATACATACATACGTCAATGCAATCGTAATGAGGGTGCGTGGCCGGACGCACGGACAATAGATAAGAAAAGGCGAACAATGAAAGTCGATAACGAGGGTACGGGTCTCACCGGAAATGATTTTTTTTTAGTTTTGAAACTACTATGATGCTCAAGAGAAATAGAGGAATCTAGATTTGAGGAATTAGCGACTCTTGCGATTACTTTCTTAAAACTGCCTCATTCTAATGCCGATGTTGAGAGACTATTTAGTAGTATAAACGTAATAGAAAACAAGCAGAAGAACAGAATGAAGTGGAATCTTTTAACTGCAATATTAAAAATACGCCGCGGTTTAAGATTGGAAGGAAAATGCTGCAATGAGTATGAAATTCCAATAAAAGTTAGAAAACAAATCGGTAGCAAAGAACAAATAAATGTGAAACCGACGATGATGGTGCAGACAAAAGTTCTTGTATGTTGATTTACTGACTTAAAATATTTTATTACGTCATATTAAAGAATGTTGGTGTAGAATTTTATAGGTTTTATGTTGAGGTTATGGGCCTGCGCTGATTAGATTGGAAAGAGGAGTGTAAAGCAGAATCATGAAGCCCTAAAATTGTGAAAATCGGATGAAAATTTGAAAAGAAACAAAAGAACAAATTAGAAAATTAAAAATGGCGGACGAAATACCAAGATTATTAAATGAAAATGATTACAATTTATGGAAAAAGAAAATATTAATGTGCATTTATGCGAGAGAGTTGGATATTTGTTTGGAATTAATTAGCAATGAAAATAAGAAAGAATTTATAAAGAAAGATGCAAAAGCAAAATATTTAATTATCAGTGCTATGAGTAATAATTATGTGAACCATATTATTAATTGTGATTCCGCAAAAGAGATGTTGGAAAAACTCGATAGGATTTTTCTGGGGCAGAAAGAAAATCAAATAAGCCAATTACTACAAGAATTTTACAATTATAAATTGAAAGAAGAGGATATAATGTTGAGCATTAGCAATTTGGAAAAAAATGTTACTAAAATTAAGACATTAGGATTTAAATTAGAAGATAAACAGGTTATTTCAAAGATACTGTCCAGTCTACCTGAAAGCATGTCAAACTTCAGAACTGCGTGGGAATCAACAGGTTATGGGCCCAGCACGCTTCCACTGCGCAAAAGTAATCCGGCCTAGTGCCGTTCGGTAAGACCTTGAGCCTATGTGAAAAGTCCTCGTGACTAGTTGATAGAGTTTCCAGTAAGACGGTACCCAACAGATTATGGGCCTGCGCTGATTAGATTGGAAAGAGCAGTTTGAAGCAGAATCATGAAGCGCTAAAATTATAAAAAAACAGATGAAAATAAAGAAACAAATGAACAAAATAGAAAATAAAATGGCGGACGAAACAAAAAACTTATTAAATGAAAATTATTATAATTGTTGGAAACAAAAGAAAATATTAATATGCATCTATGCAAGGGAGGAGGTGTAGGAGAAAATAATAATTTGAGAGGGGAGGTGAAGATGTTGAAGTTCGAGGAGTTGATGTTGAAGATAGAGGTTTTTTGAAGATAGCGTTGAATAATTTTATATAGAGTCGAAGATAAGTTAGGAGTAGGTGTTTAAGATAGTGTTGAATAATTTTATATAGAGTTGAAGAAGATAAGTTAGGAGTTTGTATTGAAGATAATGAGGTTTTTTGAAGATAGCGAAGAGTTAGTTTTATATAGAGTCGAAGAAGATAAGTTAGAAGTTTTATAAGTGATGAGTAATTTTTGTATGAACATGTGTGTTTAGTGATGGTCAGGGTATAAAATTCAGAGGGGATGTTGGTGTAGAATTTTATAGATGGTGTAGAATGATAGATGAGTAAGTTGGATGTCAAAGTTTATTATATAGGAAAAATTTGTGTGATCGAGTAAGTTTGGAATACAAAGAGTAAAGTAATATATGGAATAGTATATTTTAAAAGGATGAAGGTATTTTTATAAAAGTAAATTTTATGTACCGGTTTTGTTTTATAAGAGTTCTTAAAGATAAAAACTATTGGTGCACCTAATAATAAAATGTGGTTGTAGTTATTGGATTTACTATATGAATAAATTATTGTAAGTATATACAAGTGAAAGAAAAGTTTCATTTATAAGGGATCCTGGATCATGGAAAAAATACCTACTCAACAAAGAACAACTTTTACTAATACAAGTAATAATAAATAAATACTGTTTTCTTTCGTAAAAACAATAAAGAATTGTGTGAACGCAGACCTAGCCGCACCGCAGTCTCTACAGTCCCCGCAGTCATCGCTTTTTGTTAATGGCCTCGCACATCTATCCGCGCCGCAGTCGCTGCAGTCGTTCCCGTTCCCGCACGCATCGCACTTGCAGTATTGCCAGATTTTTTAAAGCATTATCTGTACCGAAGATTTAAAAAATCTGTAAAAAATCTGTATTTGGTATTGGTATTTTGCTCTTTTGTGTAATTTTATCTGTAGGTGCTATAATAGGGAATAAGCAAGTAATTATTTATACGAGAACAAGTAATTTTATTATAAACCGTTGACAGAGATTCTCTGTCTACATTATAACTCTGGCAACACTGCGCGCCATGGATGCGAATGACGTCATCCACGCTGCGCTAGCCGCAGCGTCCGCTGCGTGCGGGTGACGTCATCAGCTGCGGCTTGGGGAGTTCAGTCGTTTCAGGGACTGCGGTGACTGCGACGCGGATAGGTGTGCGAGGTTGCATAGAACTTCATATAAAGAATTCGAATGCAAAGACTGCGGCGCGTGCGGTGCGGCTAGGTCTGCGTTCACCTTTAGAAGTTGGATTTGGTGGAGAGCTAGTTGAACTGTTGGCAACACTGGTTATACTTTCATTCAGTTTATTCATTTTCCGTTGAGAGCGCGGGAAAGTCAAGGGAAGGCGCGATTTTTTGGAAAGAAAAAATACTTTAGTTCTCGTGTTTGCATAACTACTTAATTGTAGTATTTGTAGTACGTTATGATGGGGAGAGTTAAGAAGAGGAAGAAAAGTGGGAAGGATCCCCCTGGGGATTCCCTCGAAGATGATGCTGACACTGGGTCGTTGCGCTCTATGCAGTCGGCCACATCTGAAGCAGAAAAAGAAAAGGATACGGACAAGTACATTGAATTCAGAGTACCTGACTACACCCGGTCTTATCCAGAATCTGGTGGAAACTTTGAATATATTGTATTCATCGAAAGTCAGAATCAAGTCCCGATCGGAGACCGTGATATGATGTCGTTAGCCACTAACTTTAAGAAATACAATAAAGGGGTTAAGCAACTTATCCGAATGAATCGGCACAAAGTTGGCGTTATTTTCGAGCGTCCGATATTTGCCAATGCTGCGCTCATAAATAAAAAGTTTTTAGATAATTTTAAACTCAAAGCCAGCATTCCAGCCTCAGCTACTGAAATTACTGGAATCATCCAGCATGTCCCAATTGATCTCTCGAATGAGCAAATATATTCAGCTATATCCAGCTCCAAAAATATAATATCAGTAAAAAGATTTCTGCGTCGGACTATTACAGGAAATAAAGTCACCTTTGAACCTACCAAGACAGTGAGCATCACCTTTTCGTGCGTCTCCTTGCCCAACAGCGTGGACCTGAACAGCTGGCGGTTTGAGGTACGGCCGTACATCCCGCCGGTTAAGCAGTGTCTGCAGTGTTTGAGGTATGGACATATAGCCAAATTCTGCAAAAACAGCATCAGGTGTTCCATATGCGGAAAAGATCATAGCTATAAAGAATGTACGATTGCCCCAACAGAAGCTACATGCTGCCAATGTAAAGGAAACCATATTGCTATTTCTGCAGAATGTCCTGTCAAAAAAGCTAAGATAGAATAAAATAAAAATAAAATTCAGAAAAGATCATATGCTGATGTATTAAATGAAAAGTCATTCCCTCCTTTAACTAACAAAAACCCTGCTGAACAACTTAAATTCCTAATTCAAACAGATCAAATACAAAACATTTTAATTCAGACCCTCCTTACTTTAATTTCACAAAATCGGAACAAAGAAAGTTCCATTACAAATGAAAATATTAAAAAAGTTCTCTTAGCAACAATACAGAGTGATAATAACATTAAACAATCTTAATTATGGATTAGTTAAATATTGTACAGTGGAATGCTCAGAGTGTTCGTAGTAATCAACTTATTTTTTCTCATTTTTTAATTGAGAACAATATTCATGTTGCTTTACTTTGTGAAACTTGGCTTAAGCCTGAGATGCGTTATTATATAAAAGATTATAATTCTGTTAGATTAGATTCTGGTAATAGCCATAATGGCGTAGCTATATTAATACATAATTCATTACAATACAAAAAAATTGATACTTTATATGATGACTCTATACAAAATATTGCAATATGTTTAAAATATGGTGCTAAGGAGCTTTCTTTGGTGTCATTTTATAGTCCTAGTAATTGTAATCCATCCTTTTCTAAATCAAAGCTGGATAATTTAATCAAAAGTATTCCTGGCCCTGTTTTGATTAGTGGGGATTTCAATGCCCATCACTCAGCCTGGGGCTGTAGTACACAGTGCAGTCGTGGTGTTGACGTTCTTGAAAGCATCAATGATAACAATCTTGTGTTGCTGAATAACGGAGATATGACTACAGTAGGCTCAGATAGGTGGCAAAGAAATGCCCTTGATTTAACCTTAATATCACCCTCGTTGGCTTTGTCTTGTAGCTGGTCAGTGCATGATGTTCCTCTTGGTGGGTATCATTTGCCTGTAATTACAAAAATTGTATTTAATAATTTTATTTTTTCATCCAATGATCTTTCAAATCTGCCTGTTCATGTAAATTTTAAACTAGTTAATTGGGAACTTTACACAGCTAAAGTAGACAATCTATTACAAAATTTTGTGGTTAATCACCAAAACCCTTTACAAACTTATAAAGAACTTATTCATATCTTAAATAAAGCTATACAGAATTCTGTTCCATGTTCTGATATTTCTCCTATACAAACTACTTCTAGTGCCTCACTCAATACATCTAGAACTTCTAATAAGAAAAAACGCAGTCCACTTCCATGGTGGAATAACAACTGTACTAGGGCTGTAGAAGATGCTAAGAACGCTTACATACAGTTTAAACATGACCCCTCACAAGAAAACTATGTTGAATTTAAAAGGCGACAAGCTATTAAAAAGTTGATTTTAAAAAAAGAGAGGTATTTGAGTTGGGTAACTTTATGCGAGTCTTTTAACAGAACAACTCCTTTAAGTAAAATTTGGAGTATTTCTAAAAAGTTTAATAGAACATATGTACCATCTTGCAATAATGTATAGCCATGGATTTTTGAATTTCTTAAAAAATTCACACCTGATACTGTAGAGGCCCCCTTTCAATCACATGATCATTTACCAACAGCAGCATGCTCAGATTATTTAACAGATCTATTTACTATGCGGGAATTGAAAGCAGCAATTTTTTCCAGGCGTGATACAGCTTTTGGCCTCGATTGTATGCCATATAAAATGCTTAAGAATGTTTCTTTGCAAGCCTTATTTTTTGTTTTAAAAGTTTTCACCTTACTTTGTCTAATGAAATTATACCTTTAGACTGGAAAATTGACTGTCTTATTCCGATTTTAAAACCTAATAAAGATAAAAACAAATCTGATTCTTATAGACCTATAGCTTTAACCTCTTGTATAGGAAAGATTTTTGAGCAGTTACTAAAGCAAAGACTAGAGTTCTACATAGAAAGTAATAATTTATTACCATCTAATCAGCTTGGATTTCGTAGAGGAAGGTCAACACATGAATGTATTTCTCATTTGCATCTTGATATTTTTAATGCTCGTAAAATGGATCATGAGTGTGTTGCTGTTTTTATTGACATAGTTGGTGCTTTCAATAACGTCAATCATCACATTTTGTCACTTGAACTCCGCTCACTTGGCATACCTGAAAAAATAGTTTCATGGATTTTTAATTTTTTACATGCTAGAGAAGTTTATGTTAAAGTGGATAAGCAATTAATTGGACCCCGTTTTTCGTATAAAGGGGTGTGTCAAGGTGGTATTATGAGTCCATTCATTTATGTGCTTTATATACATAAGCATAATATGGTTTTGGGTAGCAAAGTACTAAATTTACAATTTGCTGATGATTTGGTTATTTATACATCTGGTCCGGATATGGATGAGAATAAAAGTAATATTAATGGGGCTTTGAAAAATATGAGTAAATATTTTCATTATTTAAACTTAGAAATTAGTCCAGATAAATCAAAAGTTGTTGTGTTTGGTGAAATAGATTTTGATTTAGAAATTTTTTATGACAACTTTGAACTTCCCATTGTTAATGAATTTAAGTACTTAGGAGTAATTTTTTCTGCCAATCTAACATGGAATAAATATGTTGATTACATACTTGGTAAAGCAAATAAAGCGTACAATTTTATAAAATCTGTATCAGTACACGCTGATCCTAAAATTTTGTTAATGTTATACAAATCCTTAGTCCGTAGTCATTTTGAATACGGTTTTTTGTGTTTTGGGTCTGATCAGAGACTTATCCGTAAACTTGATGTCTTACAGAATCATAACTTGCGTTGCATTACAGGTGCCATGAAAACAACACCTATCAACTCCTTACAAGTAGAGTGTAATATTCCTCCACTGAAAATTAGATTTCAGTACTTAAAATCTAAATTTCTTTTAAGGCTTTTGTCATATAATAGCCACCCTCTTTACAGAAAACTTTCATTTTATCATACAGTTTATAATCCTTCAAATAACATTAACATTCCCTATTTACTTCATGACTTCTCTACTCAGCAACATGAACTTTCTCAGTTTATATATATTAGTCTATGATGAACTTTCAATGACCTTCTATAATATGGACGAGAAATACCTACAAAATACGCGTGCATACCTACTGTCAACTGCGGCCAAAAGATGGCTGCCATTGCTAGGGAAGCACATAAGTAATCAAAACCAAAAAGTATCGATATCGATACCAGAGTTTCTAACATTTCTTCGGGTTCATTGGTTACTTATGTAACAATACTTTTAAACTTTGGATAATTAGATTATACTTTTGGAATAACTGTAACAAGTCCTTTAGTTCTTTTCCTGAATTTTTAAAATTATAGTGCATTACATTCATATTAACATACAAGGGGTTAGAAGCACTGTTGGTTGGGCTACATTTTATGAGTGACTGACTGACTTTGTTTTTTTCTTGTGAGTGACTTTCTTGAAGGACAACCATTGACATATATATTACTGCGTACTATTATATAAATCAATGAGGACTACTGAGGTTTTTTTGCGATTTCAGGGTTTGTTTCACATTTAAAGTTGTTCATAAAGATCACTCTGACCCGCTTTTGGCTTAGTATCGAACTAACTGTCATTTGTAAATCTTTGACAGTCGTTTTTAGTCAGTGGCCCGAGTCTGATTAATACGATACCCTTGATAACTGGTTGCCTTACCAAGGGTATTACCCAGTACTATGGAGGTCAGATAGGCAGTCTCAGGCATTTAAAATATTGGTATTCAGCTGCATCAGTTGATAGACTGGAATCTTACCCTAATATATAGTTTGAAAAAGGTTAGGCAAATAATGATATTATAGGGCCGAAACTGCGTAAAGAGCGTGTGTCGTGTGTTTCGGAAACCGGATTATTACCTGCAAAGTGTCACTAGTTCAACTTTAACGGTGTACATGTCGTCGAGTCGAACGAAAACTTAATATTTATTACGTAGCAAAAAGGGGGCGCGGGGTCTGATTCGCCGCAACGTGCGGGTTCCCGCAACGGAGCACTTTTGTATGGGACCGCGTGGGCGATCGCTTTACGTAGTTTCGGCCCATAGAGATATTTGTTTACAACAATAATAAATATTGTAGAAATATAATAAATCTGAGGTTATTACAAGAAATAAAACAACAAAGTATTTTAAAAAATGTACCTTTATTCACCATAATAAATCTCCAGGTCAAAGTAAAATGCTGAATTTTATTTAGATAATTATTAGGCACTTTTGAAAGTCAAAACCGTTACTAATCATTATAAACTGCCCATTCAAATTGAGCTTAATTTTATAGAAACTAAAAGTGGCCTTGAAATTTATTTATGACCCAGATGTGCTCGGTAACGCATTCTCAGAAGTAAACGATTCGGGTTAAATCTGAAAAAGCAAATTAAAAGAGAAGTTAAAGTTAAAGATATATGCAAATGTTAGTTGTATGTAACAACACTTTTCGAACGACAAATTAAAGTTTATTTTATTTACTTTTTACATATCTGATCTAGGTGTTTCACTGGTAAGGGTGGTTGAGTCATCATGGAGAACGCCTGTTCGACATTTATGATTTCACGCAGAACCATCCCGTGTGTTTTTTTTAACACTGAAATTATTTTTTATATCTTGAATAATCTCATCTTTTTTATCACTAGCGCTAAACATAACAGTATGAACAGGTATTTAATAATATTAAAATTGAGAAACATTAATACTAAAGTATTGGATGAACCGACAGGTTCGTAGGGAAATTTAAACAATATGAAGTTAATTATTTGTTTTAACGGGTGGATTGACGGTACTGCATCATCACGCTGTCACGCAGCCTTATTACATCAAGGGTTTTATTGAAGATTGATTCTGCAGTGTAATGAACAGACACGTGGTACTTTAAGTCCAGGTTTGATATTTTCCATCCCAATGACTTCAAGCCACTTCTGGCGCAGCACTTCATTTTTAGGGAACCTGTGCAAATAAAAAACATACAAAATGATTTCAGTTTGATGCAGTTCATGGAACATATCAGAGACTGAACTAAATAACCACCAACTACTGCATGACGAAGTGACATTGTTGTGTTTTAGTACTATCGCTATTTTTATTTCTATTGTTAGTTTTATTTTCAAAACCATCTCTTCAAGCTCTTCATTTTGAAACCCTACTCTACTGATCTCTACAATGTACAAACTAAAAAAAATGTTAGTTTTTATCGATAGCTTATTAAATAAAAGACATCACTATTTTGAATTGTCATTTGTATTGTAAACAAAACATGATATAAATTTAGCAAATAGAGTTAAATATCAGATATAATTGGTATGTACATTTGGGAGCTTTTATTCTATAAATAAAACAAGCATACTTATACAAAAAAATAACAGCATGATAAAGTTTTTCTTAAAATACGGCTACTAACCTGTGCATGGTCAAATGAGGTTGATTGTGGTTTTTCCTTGCACCACACAGAATTATTGAACAAGTAGGCATATTCAATTTGCACCACTAGACACTCACAGCACAAAAAAATTTAGTAAGGAGCGTTTTTATTCCTAAAAATCACAATCCAAATCCAATGTTGTTGTTCATTTGACAGCTGATGTACCACAAAACCACGCGTCCAAAAGATGGCGGATGGCACGCGAGGTAGGTACTTTGACGGAAATGTTAAAATGTTGCCAGGCAGAGAATAAACAAATAGCATGACGTCTCTTTCTTCAAATGAGATTACTCATTGGTTAAAAAGAGACAAAGTGTAGTTTCATATTTCTGTATCGATTCAATAGATATTTGTATAAGCAAGTAAGATATAGACAATTACAGCGTCTCTATATTATTTCTATACTCTAAGTGAACTTTACAAATGTATTGACACTTGGACTAGAGGTTGGCACCGGAGCAGTGAGTACCGGAGAATAACCGGTGATTTACCGGTAAAAGTACTCAATTGAAATAATGGATAATTAACCGATTGATGTCCGGTATTCGTTGCTGTTGAATATAATTATGAACATGGCAACACACACCACTCACCACACGAATGACTGTCTGTGGTTCGTGGTCTATGTTCCCAGAACTATGAGCGTGCACCAGGCCCTGTCAACTTTGCAACTTTGTTCTAGCGGTTTGGATACCTACAGGGGCTGAATTTTTTGTGTTGCCGTAGTAAAAATAAATTTACACTTGTCAATTATGTGGTATCATTAGGATATTATGAAAAAAAAAAAACAATGTCAGCCATTGATATTTGATGTCGCTTGTTTGTTTCCCTGTATTTTTAATTTACCTTAATAAACGTCGAGTCGAGCTTCTGGTCCTCCGTTCTATTGTGTTATATTATAAGTGCAGTGATACGTGTTTTTTGAGATAGTGACTCTATTGTGGTCTGCGTATTAGAAACTTGTTTCGAGTTAGGACTCTAATAATGGCTGATAAAGAAAACTCAAGAAAGTGTTTTAAATGTGGGTGTTCACCAGCTGAAAACAACATTAAATTGTTTCGATTTCCTAAACCGGCTATAAGGAATCTGGACCGGTATGTAACACAATCATAAGTTATCAAAATAACCTATAATTTAGTAACTATCTACACCCTGAGTTATATAGAGGATTGATCTAAAACTTAAGCTAATTATCATAAAAACATGGGCATGGTTTATCGTGTGAGTGATGTTAATGGAAAACGAGACACATGGTTGAAATCTCTTTCACATGATGCAACTGAAAAACTTGCAGAACTTTTCCTCACTATTATTCTTTGTCAGTAATAATATTAGTCTGGAATAACCATCCCTCTCACTAGGAGTCGGGTGTTGATAGCTGTGCCACAGTTATAACTTGCAGCTATCAAGTGTCTCATTGCTTTTCTTGACTTTATTTCAAGTAAATGATTATTATTATGACTATGTATATATTTTTATTTTCTTTGCACATATAGTCCATAGTTTTGTACATATGATTAATTAGCTATTATTATTTTCAGATGCGAATTATGGGCTAAATATATTTTCCCGGATAGAAACTACTCTGCAACAACATTGCAGATGAAGTTGCACAATGAACACAGAATGCTCTGTCAGAAACACTTTAATGATGCTGATTTTACTGATGAGTCTAAAACAAAGCTACTTCGCTCTGCAGTACCATATGATGTAAGTTATAGTAGGTTTAAAATTGTATAAATATACAACGTGTAATTTAAAGGGTATATACAAACCAAGTGCACGGCTTCTTTGGATGATAATAAACGATATGGCAGGGGTTTTCTAATCCTATGTGTACATGTGTAGAGCATATTAGAAATTTCAATACATTGATACCAGAGACCGAATTTTTCAAATTAAGAAGAATGAAGTGAATTACTGGTATTCAAGAAACATATGAAACCAATAATTTGGGGTCAATTCTGTGAGTCACTTATTTTGAGCTAAAACTTTGCATAGAGACTCCATACCAGATGTTGTCTTCAGTCCTTTTTGATAGATATGGGGTTTCCGTTACACGTTGTATATGTATATTCTAGAAAACATACTTCAACCACCACTATATTAGTTTAAAACACAACTCTGATCTCTAAAAAATTAGACAAATGTGGTACAGAGCCTAGTTCCTCGTAGTCTATATCATTAGTGCTTAGTACTTGTTGCTTACCTTAATACCCTTTGTGTATACATATGGAATAAAGGCTTACTATTAGTGAAAGTGCAAGAATTAATTTGCCATTTCTAACATCTACCTGTTTCACTTGCATTGCGTAGGCACTTTTTTTTTGATAATAGGCTTGCGTTTGACTACCATCTCACCTGATGGTAAGTGATGATGTGGTCGAAGATGGAGCACGCTTGCCTAAAAGTAATGTATTCACTATGCACTTTCAGTATACTTAGCACTTATGCAGTAATTTTACAGTAAGTTACTTAAAGTTAGGGTAAGTGGCAAGTCCTATGCATTGTCTTTCAAATTAAATGCAAAATGAGTAGTTGCAATATCAATACTAAACTCTATTCTATTTTTCAGTGTGAACCTGAGTTGCCTTTAGCTGTATCATATGGTGTAGAACCTCAAGCTGGTCCTTCACATGCTTTTAGAGAAATTACAAATGAGCAAAATCTACCAGTACTAACCACTGAGCCTATTGTAGTAATATCTAAGGTACATACAAAAGGAGAAAAAACTGACAGGGAGAAGATGTTATATGCCAAATGTTGCACATATTTAAAAACAATTTGCCAATTGCGTAATCGTATAAAAAACTTGAAATCCAAAGAAGTTTTAAAAGCAGTTTCTGATGAAATGGCTGTCAAAAAATTATCTGCCAAAATAACTCCAACATTTGCTTTATTATTGCAAGGGCAGTTAAGAAATTGTAAAAAGAAAATCACTGGTCGAAGGTGGAGTAAAGAAGAAAAAATCACAGCTTTAAGAATGTTTAAAAGGTCACCCACATGTTACCGCTTACTACGAAGGCTGTTTCATCTGCCTTCACCCACCACTTTAAAAACATTACTCAGTAAGGTGCCATTTCGTGTTGGTATTAATAAACCAGTTATTGAATTAATAAAGAAACATATTATGGTACAGAAACCTTCGAATAATGTATTTACATTGATGTTTGACGAAATGTCTTTAAAAAAGCATCTTCATTATAATCCCAAGGATGATGTGATTGAAGGATTTCAAGATCATGCATCACAAGGAAGGTCTCCATTAATTGCTGCATATGCCTTAGTATTTATGATTACTGGAATAAGGCAAAAAGTAAAACAGCCCATTGCCCATTACTTTTCTAGTGGATTTTGTACTGCAGATAGGCTTGCAGTACTCCTAAAGGAGGTAATTTACTATAATATACACTGTAATATACTATGTATTTACTATAACATACTATGTAAATTCAGAACAGATTTTTTAGTTGTGTTTTCTTTTATGCATATCTATTAAAGTTTTATGCAGGTAGATTGAGTAACTATGAATTGTATAAATATGCTGACCAATTGTTTTCAGGTCTTACATCAATGCTTGGAAGCTGGCATAAATATTGTAGCCATGGTATGTGACATGGATGGTGCAAATAGGCGAGCTCTCAATATCTTGGGCGCATCTGTTCAGCACCCATATATTGTATTTAAAAATAAAGAGATTGTAACTCTGTTTGATCCACCACATTTGTTAAAATGTTTTCGAAATTTGTTTATGAAATATAATATAGAGTGTTCGCCAGATATTTCTTCGAATGATGTCATAGGAACAGGTAAAGTTAGCCTATAAATTAATTGGCTGCAATTATCAATATTTTATTAAAATGTGCTGTGTAATTATAGTGTGCTGGTTTTATTATTTACAGGTGTTGCAAAATGGTCTCACATTAAAGAATTTTATGAAGTGGACAGCACTAATGCAAATTTTGTATATGCTCCAATGTTAAAAAATGATCATTTAAATCCTAACACAAAACAGAAAATGAAAGTAAAATTGGCTGCACAAGTGTTAAGCAGTTCTGTGTCAGGTGGAATGTACGCGAAAATTGCTACAGGTATGCAATTAATGACTATAATACAATTCAGTTGAATCTGATAAGTAAAATACTAAAGAAATCACCTGTTAACTCGGTTCGACTCTTCATTTTTAGGGTTCCGTAGCCGAATGGCAAAAAACGGAACCCTTATAATTTCGATATGTCTGTCCGTCTGTCTGTCTGTCTGTCTGTCTGTCTGTCTGTCTGTCTGTCTGTCTGTCTGTCTGTCTGTCTGTCTGTCTGTCTGTCTGTCTGTCTGTCTGTCTGTCTGTCTGTCTGTCTGTCTGTCTGTCTGTCTGTCTGTCTGTCTGTCTGTCTGTCTGTCTGTCTGTCTGTCTGTCTGTCTGTCTGTCTGTCTGTCTGTCTGTCTGTCTGTCTGTCTGTCTGTCTGTCTGTCTGTCTGTCTGTCTGTCTGTCTGTCTGTCTGTCTGTCTGTCTGTCTGTCTGTCTGTCTGTCTGTCTGTCTGTCTGTCTGTCTGTCTGTCTGTCTGTCTGTCTGTCTGTCTGTCTGTCTGTCTGTCCGTCTGTCCGTCTGTCCGTCTGTCCGTCTGTCCGTCTGTCCGTCTGTCCGTCTGTCCGTCTGTCCGTCTGTCCGTCTGTCCGTCTGTCCGTCTGTCCGTCTGTCCGTCTGTCCGTCTGTCCGTCTGTCCGTCTGTCCGTCTGTCCGTCTGTCCGTCTGTCCGTCTGTCCGTCTGTCCGTCTGTCCGTCTGTCCGTCTGTCCGTCTGTCCGTCTGTCCGTCTGTCCGTCTGTCCGTCTGTCCGTCTGTCCGTCTGTCCGTCTGTCCGTCTGTCCGTCTGTCCGTCTGTCCGTCTGTCCGTCTGTCCGTCTGTCCGTCTGTCCGTCTGTCCGTCTGTCCGTCTGTCCGTCTGTCCGTCTGTCCGTCTGTCCGTCTGTCCGTCTGTCCGTCTGTCCGTCTGTCCGTCTGTCCGTCTGTCCGTCTGTCCGTCTGTCCGTCTGTCCGTCTGTCCGTCTGTCCGTCTGTCCGTCTGTCCGTCTGTCCGTCTGTCCGTCTGTCCGTCTGTCCGTCTGTCCGTCTGTCCGTCTGTCCGTCTGTCCGTCTGTCCGTCTGTCCGTCTGTCCGTCTGTCCGTCTGTCCGTCTGTCCGTCTGTCCGTCTGTCCGTCTGTCCGTCTGTCCGTCTGTCCGTCTGTCCGTCTGTCTGTCTGTCTGTCTGTCTGTCCGTCCGTCCGTCCGTCCGTCCGTCCGTACGTCAGAGCCATTTTATTCCCAAACTATTAAGACTATACATGTGAAACTTAGTAGGTAGTATTCTGTGAACCGCTTTCCGATTTTAAGAAAAAACTTAAAAAATATTTAAAATAAAGGGGGGTCCCCATACATGGAACTAGAACTGAAAATATTTTTTATTCATGAAACCTATGCGTGTGTGGTATCTATAGATAGGTCTTTAAAAATGATATAAGGGTTTCTAAAACCACTTTTTCATAAAGTCAATCGTTTAAAAGATATAAGCTTCCAAAGTGGTAAAATGTGTCCCCCCCCTCTAACTTCTATAATAATGGAGTGAAAAATCTAAAAAAATATATGTCTGTAGATCTTAATGTAAACTTTCAACCAAAATTGGTTTGAACGAAATCGGGTCAGCAGTTTTTGAGATACAGCTTATTTTATAAAACTGCAAATATAACTTTGTAATTCATACAAAAACTATGAAGAACAAAATTATTTAGCGTAGTTGTAAAAATGTAAATAAGCTAGTTTTAAGAATTTTTTAAGGTTTTTTTTTTATTCGTCAAATAAATAAACATTATATTATATTATTATAGTTACTACGGAACCCTTCATGGGCGAGTCTGACTCGCACTTGGCCAATTTTTTTTATTATTATAAACTAGCTGTTATTGATAGTTTCATCCATATCCTACTTTTTGTATATTGTACTTTATGAATTGACAGATGTAGATCAGATAGTAAATACAACTATTATTGTCTGTATTTTTGTAATTTGATAAATATTTTTTTATATTTACAGGAGGACTCACCTCAGAGGCTGTTGTGACTGCCAATATAATAAAACGAATGGATAACCTATTCGATGCGGTCAATAGTGATTCTCCCGACCTGCGGCGAGGAAAACCTCACGCTACAAATTTAAGGAGTAATACTCCACACCTGAAATGTTTCAGTGATATGAAAAAATTTTTCTTAAATATGAAATATATTGGGAGTATCCGTAAACCTCCGTCTCAGGAAGGCTGGGTATGGACCTTAAATGCCATGGAACGGCTGTGGCATAATTTGGTAAATTCAAATAAAATTGCCAGTTTGGCCACCAGAAGGATTCAGCAAGATGCGTTAGAAAACCTTTTTGGATGTATTCGCAGCAACTGTGGTTGTAACACAAATCCGACATGCGGACAATTTCTTGCTGGACTTAAAACGGCTGTTTTAAGTAATTTGTCTTATATAAGTTTAACAGGAAATTGTGAAAATGATAATTATGAAATAATTAATAATTTCAGCAGTATGATAAAATCAGCTGCACAACCCACACGCATATGTGCAGAGCCTGAATTAATCTTTAGTTTAAAATTACCTCAGGAAATAGAGGAAGCCATTAATAATGATAACGCAGAAATTCAGGCATGTGCATATGTATGTGGGTTCTTATTAAAAAAAATTATGCCCACTTGCGAAATCTGCAAAGACCTTTTTATTTCTAAATCTATAGAGAAACATCATTTATTTGTCGAGTTCCGGGAGTACACTGAGATTAAAAAAAGTTTAAATTATGTAACTAAAGAAATGGTTAATGTAGTCGAGTGCTGTGCTACATATAATAATAAGTTTTTAGAGGAAAATGGTTACAGGAAATCTATAAAAAAAAATATAACAGACCAAATGAAATGTTCAATTAATTTTGATTTTTTAAATAAATGTCCAGAACATAAAATATTAAATATAAATAACATTATAAATAGTGTTTTTGCTATATGCACCAAAAGATTTTGTATACTTCAAAATAGAAAATTTGCTGAAGCAGCATCAGCAGCTGCTCTTAAGCATAAAATGAACATAATCATGCATAAATAATAAATAAGCTTATTTTTATATGTAGTAAGTTATTTTATGTTCCTACACAGCACTGGTTTTTCCAATCACCACCAAAATAACATGATGGATGTTATTCAGTTATTATTGTTATAACATTAAGTCTCATAATTGTTTACATGTTTTCAAGTATTGAGTATTGTCAGTTTTATCATACATATTATGTACTTTATAACTGTTTGAGAAATGAATTCTGTAATAATGTTAATAGCAAGAGCCAGTTGTACTCGTTTTCAGACAAGATCAAAGGCTATTTTAACAAGTGGTTTGGTATTTACTCCTAGACACAGATGTTATAATAAATTGCAAGATTCTCTTTATACAATAGGTTGTCTGGAAGTATTTGTTCAGTGAGTGGTCGAGTTTTTTGGGTGTAATATATGATTTTTAAATATAAGGTATGCAAGTTGTATTGTGAAATAAACAAATCTTTAAGTTTTATTTTCGTTTTATTTTCAAATTATGCGGGCATTTTTACTTGTAAAGAAACACATGAGAGGAACTTATAAGCCATGTGTTTTCTTATAAGTATAAATGCCCACTCCGAAATAATCAATAAATAGGATTAGGGGGGCCCTACATTTAAACCCACATTTTGAATCTCCCGCCACGATAATATCGCACGCTAGTTTCTGTGGGCTGAGATAAGAGGGCGCTGTTGAAATCGTTCTCTACTTTTTTGTTCGAAGTTGACATTCTTCTCCTTTAGGAGTATATGTTCTGTGGCGTGCACATCGAGCTTGTACAAAATCTTCAATAAACAAAAGACTTCCAACAACCTGAGTATATTAATTCTAATTCTCCAAACACCTGACATGGTGTCAGAAGTGAAGAAGTCCACTGCGGACAACGCCAGCTACAGCGACGCCACATAAATTCAAATTCAAGACAAAAGACGCCAACGGACAAAATGGACTCCGAAGACAAGAAAGATGAAAAAATGCCTCACAATACAGGTACAAGTTTCACTTTGACGCCGCCTTATCTCAAAATTACAAATAATATGCCATTATCATGGAGAAATTTCATAACTACATTAAATATATATTTACGCGCCAGCGGCCTCGAACACGAGTCTGACAAAAGAAAAGTCGCTATCCTTCCGAGCCTTATAGGCGAAGAAACGCTTGAGGTTTTCTATTCATTCGACCTAAATATAGACACCGTGAGCTTCAAGGACCTCACAGAAAAATTTGAAAGACATTTTACGCCAAAAGTTAACATAGTCATGGAAAGGCATAAACTGTTCAACAGGAAGCAGAAACCGGATGAGAACATAGAAAAATATGCAACAGATCTCAAAAATATAGCTCTCCAATGTAACTTCGGAAGCCTTCTAGATGATTTATTAAAAGATATATTCTCTTGGAACCTGACATGTCAACACACTAAAGAAAGACTCTTAGTGGAGAAGCCTAAAACTTTCGAAAGCGCCGTAGAGATAGCCAAGACAATTAGAAACACGAAACTTGAATCAAATCAGTTGCAGTCACATTCAGACGGTATAGTTGCAGCGGTCAAGTCAAGTCATACCAGTCAAGATCGTCGTCCACAGTCATCATCAAGTACATTTCGTCAACCTTCAGCAAACAGGTCCAGTCATTCTCCAACAGGCAGGCCCTTTCAGCAGTCATTCCAGCAAAGACAAGCACCGTCAACTGGCTCCAATCAAGTATGTCAACGCTGCGGGCAAGTACATCGTGTTCGCTGTCCAGCAGCTGGGAGAATATGTAGTAATTGTAAGAAGCCTAATCATTTCGCGTCAGTTTGTAAGTCATTTAAGATAAATTTAGTCGATTCAGAGAGTCATGATAGGCAAGACAATACAAAATATTTGCAGCTAGGTCTGTTATCAGTCAATAATGTCAATTTAAATACTTCATATCATACAGACTTGAATATAAACAAACAGGCAGTTAGATTTCTTTTGGACACAGGAGCAGATACTAATTTATTATCTTTGAATACATTCAATACATTGCGTCTACCATCACAACTCATTACACAAAATACTGACAAACTTACAACTTTCACAGGACAGTCTATACCTACAGTAGGTCAATGTACTCTAAAAGTACAGTATAATAATCAAGATTATGATGTTCTCTTTCACATAGTCAACTTACCTTGTCAAAATGTCATTGGTAGAAATTCATGTGAGGCATTACACTTGGTCAAGCGTGTCCATACAGTCAAAGTCAATACATCATCATCCAATATTTCAGACAATTCAGATCTTTTCGAGGGTATTGGTTGCATCACTAACTTCGAAGGCAAATTATTTCTAAAACCAGATGCAGTACCCCATATTGCAGCATGTCGACGTGTTCCGTTTAGCCTAGAAGTACCACTGAAAGTAGAACTGAAACGTCTCGAAGAACAGGGCATTATTGCTAGACAAGATCAACCTACAGAATGGGTAAGCCCTATTAATATTGTTACAAAAAAGAATGGACAGATCAGACTTTGCCTTGACCCTAGTAAATTAAATAAAAACTTGATGAGACCACATTTTCAAATTCCTCATTTTGATGAAATAAAGTCCAATTTAGAAGGAGCCAAATATTTCAGTACATTAGACGCCAATAAAGGCTTTTATATGGTCAAATTAGATGAAGAATCATCCAAACTATGTACTTTTATTACCCCATTGGGACGGTATCGTTTTCTTCGTTTACCCTTCGGTATCACCTCCGCTCCAGAAATATTTCACTCTGAAATGGTAAAACGTTTTAAAGACTTAGTAGGTGTTAAAATCATGATGGACGACATCCTGGTTTATGGAAAAACACGTGATGAACATGACCAGCGCTTAGCCAAGGTCTTAGACAGAGCACGAGAACTCAATATAAAATTTAACAAAGACAAGTCTAACATTTGTGCTACACAAGTAAAATATTTAGGCCATATATTTAGTGAGAAAGGAGTTGAAGTCGACCCTTCAAAAGTCGATGCTATTTTACAAATGCCTAGCCCAACAAGCCTACAATCTTTACAAAGATTTATGGGAATGGTCAATTATATTGGTTCATTTATACCTAATTTATCTCAAAAAACATGTCTTATGCGCTCTTTATTGTCAACAAAAAATGCCTATGTTTGGACCCCTAATCATGAACAGGAATTCCAACATTTAAAGTCTCTAATTAGTTCAGCCCCAGTGCTAACTTATTTCAATCCCAAAAAAGAATTAATTCTGTCAGTAGATTCATCTCAAGATGCCATGGGTGCTGTAATCCTACATGACAAGCAACCTATTGCATATGCTTCTGCTACTTTAACTAGTTGTCAGCAAAAATATTCTCAAATAGAGAAAGAGCTTCTAGCTATTGCATATGGATGTGTGAAATTCCACCAGTATGTGTATGGAAGACCTGTCTTAGTGGAGACCGACCATAAACCACTAATTACTTTATTTAAAAAACACTTACATGACATACCTACTAGACTTCAAAGGATTATGATGAGACTACAACCTTATAACTTAAAAGTCACTTATAAGCCAGGGAAACATTTATATATTGCAGATACTTTGTCAAGAGCTGCAATGCCTAACTCAGCTCTATCTGATTTAGATGAGGATGTTGATTTACATGTCAATTTAATCATGTCCAGTCTTCCTGCCAGTCAAGAAATGATAAATAAAATCATAGAACACACCAACAAGGATCCTATATTGTCACAAGTCAAGTATTATTGCAAAAATTCATGGCCAGAGCACAAACGTTCAGTCGGTCAGTCAGTCAAATGCTATTTTACACTTAAAGACAAGTTACACGTTATCAATGATATCATATTCAAAGACTCACACATTGTAATTCCTGAGTCACTCAGACAAGATATATTACAAAAAATACATACAGGACATCAAGGCATAAATACATGCATAAGATTAGCCAAAACTGCAGTCTATTGGCCTAATATTAACTCAGATATAGAAAAATTTGTCAGTCAGTGTCACACATGTCTAACTTATCGTTCCAGTAATAGTAAAGAACCAATCATACAACATGATTATAAATACTTACCATTCAACAAAGTGGGAATTGATTTATTTGACTTTAATGGTCAAAAATATCTATTATGTGTTGATTATTTCTCTAAATATGTAGAAATTGCATTACTTCAGCCTTCAAGTGCTGCTGAGACAGTGATAATGCACTTAAAATCTATCTTTGCCCGACATGGTATTCCAGAGGTCATGGTTACTGATAATGGTCCACCATTTAACAGTCATAATTTTAAATCTTTTACCTTAGAATGGCAAATAAAACACACAACTTCAAGTCCCTACCATAGCAGGTCCAATGGCATGGTTGAACGGGCTATAGAAACAATTAAAAACATACTAACTAAATGTCATGCTGATAACACTGACCCTTATCTAGCATTGTTACTTTATAGAACTTCATCTAAGACTACAGGTTATTCACCATCTCAGTTATGTATGTCCAGACTTCTTCGCACTACAATGCCCATACATGAAAACCAATTAGTTTCCTCATTGCCAGATTTACAAAAATTAAAGTCAAACATTGAAAAACAAAATAAAAAATCAACTCTTTATTACAATAATCATTCCACAGCATTGTCTCCATTAGAAAAGGATGAAAAGATATACTTCAAAAAGCAGCCCAATAGTCAATGGACTCCCGGCATAGTACTAAGTACAGGACCTGACCCGAGATCCTACATCATAACGTCACCGCAAGGTACGTTTCGTCGCAATAGACACCACATCCTGAAACCCAAATATGATAATGTACCACACAATACACAAACTTCACAAAGTTATTCAGATGTACCTACGATTCGCGAGACACAATCTTCACCATGTAATAATACGGTAGATGTTCCAGTCACTCGTTTACGTACCGGTTGTACTATAGAAAAGCCTGTGAGGTATAGAGATTAATTTTACGATCCAATTGTTACAGTACTCTTTTTATAAACATCAATGTAAATACTTAGTTGTTTTATATATATATATATTAAACTGACGTTACTTGTCATGTTATGTCATATTTTAAGATTAGTGTTGTATCTTAACTAGACTAAAATAGTGTTGTGTAATTACATGTCTTGTCAACTAAATTGTATCCGCATGTCATCTTTTGAAAAAGGGAGATGTTGAATATAATTATGAACATGGCAACACACACCACTCACCACACGAATGACTGTCTGTGGTTCGTGGTCTATGTTCCCAGAACTATGAGCGTGCACATCGAGCTTGTACAAAATCTTCAATAAACAAAAGACTTCCAACAACCTGAGTATATTAATTCTAATTCTCCAAACACCTGACAGTTGCATCTCA
The DNA here is from genome assembly GCA_943138885.2 of Tholera decimalis. NCBI lineage: Eukaryota > Metazoa > Arthropoda > Insecta > Lepidoptera > Noctuidae > Tholera > Tholera decimalis. Next base: position 21,360,536 of record OW964559.2, read on the forward strand.
TTTTTTTATATAATAAAGTTACACAAATAAAAGACACATTCAACAATATCTTTTTTTATAAGTAATTATTTAACATTCATGACAATTATTTACCAACTTGTTTCTTTCGAATTAGATTAATTATTTCAGTCATTAATTCATAGCGGTCTTGTCCGTTTATGTGATTCATTTCACTAGCAACTAACTGGCCAAATAATTTGTTGCAATGTTCGTGGTTATTTTTGTAATTTTCTGTTTGCGTTCCTTTTTAGGGTTCCGTAGCTGAATGGCAAAAAACGGAACCCTTATAGTTTCGATATGTCTGTCCGTCTGTCTGTCTGTCTGTCTGTCTGTCCGTCCGTCCGTATGTCACAGCCATTTTATTCTGAAACTATTAAGACTATACATGTGAAACTTAGTAGGTAGATGTATTCTGTGAACCGCTTTCCGATATTAAGAAAAAAATTAAAAAATATTTAAAATAAAGGGAATCCTCATACATGGAACTAGAACTGAAAATATTACGTAGTCGTAATATTTTAGTAAACTTTAGTAAGTTTTCAAAATCCCAAAGAAATCCAATCATGTGAAATAAAGTATTTTCGTGTACTTTATTGTTCTCATAAAGTATAGAGTATTATTACCTGAAATAACGTATAACATTCAAAGTTTTGGGACCAGAATTTCTACACCGGTAGGTGAAATATTTTTAGAAACATTGAAAAACTGTATGAATGATCGCTTATAGGAATACGAATCTCGAACTGTTTGTCGAATTTCTACTATACTGCATCCAGTTTTTAGAAACAGCTTTAGACAATTGCAAAATAAATTGACTGCTAAAGATGCTGTAAAGGCAGAAATAAATAATATTTTCCGGATCCGAAATATATCTCAAAGCGCAGAAGAAACAGCCACGTCAAGTGAAAATAGTACAAGAGAAACTGGTCGCCCGGATTTGCTTGGATTTCTAAAAAGAAATACCAGTAATGCAGATATGACATCCGCTAAGGCAATGAATTTATTCAAAATGTATATGGAAACACAGTATCCTGAAAAAAGCCACAATTGGGATGAAGTTGTGCAATTCTGGAAATTCAATAAACATTTAAAGCCTTTAGACGAAATAGCCTCTAAATACGTAGCTGTGCCTGCTACATCTGTAAGGTCAGAGAGAGTATTTTCAGCGACAGGACAAATACTTAATGATAGAAGAAACATGTTCCGCTATGACGCTGTTGACATGTTGTTTCTTAAATCAAAATCAGCATTTGTTATCTTTATAAAACGTTTTTTTTTTTTTAATAAATGATTATATAAAGTACATCAATGGATTATTCTTATTTCTTCATTTATAATGTATAAATAAAAAAAAGAAACAAAATTTCTTTATTCTCCGGTAACCTCCGGTTTTTCACCGGAGATTGCCCAATCACCGGTGAATTCAATCGGTTCTTAAAATCTCGCTCCGGTGCAAACCTCTAACTTGGACTTGACAATAGTAAATTTATAGATATGAATATTATTATAAAGGTGAACGCAGACCTAGCCGCACCGCAGTCTCTACAGTCCCCGCAGTCATCGCTTTTTGTTAATGGCCTCGCACATCTATCCGCGCCGCAGTCGCTGCAGTCATGCTGCAGTCGTTCCCGTCAGTGTTGCCAGATTTTTGAAAGCATTTTCTGTACCGAAGATTTAAAAAATCTGTTTAAAATCTGTATTTGGTGTTGGTATTTTGCTCTTTTGTGTAATTTTATCTGTAGGTGCTATAATAGGGAATAAGTAAGTAATTATTTATACGAGAATAAGTAATTTTATTATAAACCGTTGACAGAGATTCTCTGTCTACTTTATAACTCTGGCAACACTGCGCGCCGTGGATGCGAATGACGTCATCCGCGCTGCGTGCGGGTGACGTCATCAGCTGCGGCTAGGGGAGTTCGGTCGTTTCAGGGACTGCGGCGACTGCGGCGCGGGTAGGTGTGCGAGGTTGCATAGAACTTCATATAAAGAATTCGAATGCAAAGACTGCGGCGCGTGCGGTGCGGCTAGGTCTGTGTTCACCATAAAGCATGATTTGAAAACCAAGGAAGAGGTGTACTGTACCAGTTATTGAATGAGCATTCTGACTATCAATGTATATACACTGATGCTTCTAAGAGCAGCACAAATGTCGCAATGGTTATTTACATACCTTTTAATAAGACTGGTCACTGGACTGTGAGGCGATGGCTATTTCAGCTGCTTTGGATTTCATAAGTGAAGAGAACTCTGGCTTCATTTCTTGGCTTATTGTAACGGACAGCATGAGTGTTCTTATGGCATTGGATAACAACAAACTGGATGCTTCTACAAACTACATCATATATCGCATCAAAGAAAAGTATTTCACACTTCAATCAAGAGACTGATATCAAATTTTTGTGGACCCCTTCGCACATCGGAGTCAGTGGCAATGGCAATGAAAACGCAGACACTTTGCGAGAGCCATTGTTGACATAGGAAATGCAGAAATTAAATGTGTTGCCATACCTAGCTCAGATTTATTACCTAAAGCCGGCTCTACACGTTGGCCAACACAGTGGTGAATGTAGTGGCCAGTGCCTATTCGCCCGGGCACGCCGCAATTGCGGCGGTAAGACCCCTCTTTGAGGAGTGGCTAGATCGGCGTCACGGCGTCCTGACCTACCGCATGACGCAGGTCCTCACCGGACACGGAAGTTTCGGGAGGTACCTGTGTCTGATGGGAAAGGAGGAAACGCCTGGGTGTCACCACTGCGAGGGTCGCCCTGAGGACACCGTAGAGCACACGGTGCAAGACTGCCCCGCCTGGGCAGAGCACCGACGTGTCCTCACGGCGGCGATAGGCGGAGACCTCTCGCGCCCGGCCTTGGTCGAGGCCATGCTGCGGGGCGAGAGGGAGTGGGAAGCGGTCGCCTCCTTCTGCGAAGCAGTCATGCTTTCGAAGGAGGAGGCGGGCCGCGTGAGGGAGAGGATGGCGTCCTCCCTCCAGCCCAGCCTCAGTGGTAGACGCCCACGGCGTCGGACGTCGGCCGACGATCTCCGGCCACCGTAGGCGCGGGCATGCGGACAGCGAGTAAAGGGCAACTCGCTGTCCGACCATGGACCATGCCCGGGTCGACGGCGCGTCGTGTTCCACGCGCGCCTCAAAGAGCGTCAGCAACATGACGAGGCCCCCTCTGCAGAGGGCCGAAGCCCGCCGGGGTCGTGGGACTCATCCCGTTACCGTGGCCCCGGTATGTAAAGGGTTATTGAAGGAACACCGTGGATTTTAGTCAGTAAAAGTCTGACAGTCCCTCCCACCCTGCCCGGAGTGGGAGGACTTATTTGATAATTTTACCACGTTAAAAAAAAAAAAAAAAAAAGTGCCTATTCGCCAACGTGTAGAGGGGGTGTTTGTGCATCTTGGGTTTTTTTTTTTTTTTTTTTTTTTTTTTAATTGGCAAGTCGCTATTTGCGCAATGCCATCAACAAAAAACGAGGAAACTTGGTAGAAAATGAAATTGTAAATTTAGGGCACGGAATTAGGATGGATATTGGATAGGATTATTAGGAAAGGCATAAACATAAGTAAAAATTATATGCGTAAATTATTCTGAGTGATAAATGATGATAGATATATATATATATTTGAATCATTAGAAGCCAGTAAGACAGAAATGGAGGTAGGAAAGGTAATGTTATAGGAAAGTAAACTAGAAATAAAAGAATCATGACTAAGAAGAGGACAGGAGAAAAAAATATGATTTAAATCGCCAACATCACCACATTCGCAAAGGTCACTGGCAACAATCTGCAATCGGGCAAGGTGGACTTTGGAGCAATTGTGACCCAACCTCATTCTAATAAGGCAACTGGTAGCAGCCTTACCAAAGTTAAATTTAAAAAACCATGGTGTTTTGGGAATACAAGTTTGAATATGAGAATAATATTTTCCTTTAATAGTGCTGCTGTCCGCCCACAACTTGCTCCAGGCATCCCAAAGAAAGTTCATTGGCAGATTCGCCAAGTCGTGGCTAAAGTTAATGTAAGGGAACAAATCACCACAGTCCACAGCCTCATTAGCCAGTTGATCGGCTCTCACATTTCCCGCGATACTACTATGGCCAGGTATCCAAGCGAGAGAAATTTGAAGACCTAATTTGGAGCATTTATATAAGAGATCTCTAATAAAAAGAACTATGGGAAATATTGGTTTACATTTAAAAGGATTTCTTTTAATAGCCTGTAATGCACTTAGAGCGTCTGTAAATATTATTGCTTTTTCCAATTTCATGATGTTAATATACTCTAAAGCTTTGAACAGTCCAAAACATTCACCAGTAAATACTGATGATTCAGGAGGAAGCTTGATTTTTTGTACTATATTATACTGTGAGTGGAAAACCCCAACTCCAACATTTCCTAAAGAAGAGTGCTTAGACGCGTCTGTGTAAATATGATGCCAATTCTCCCATCGCAAGCCTTTGGCAAAGTTAAATGATTCTTTAACAAAATAATCATTTTTATTAATGTCTAAGTTCAGGATAACATCCGGAGAAAACACCAATGATTCATAAGAATGATTGAAGAGAGGAAATGATAGTGACTGGTAAATTGGAGCTTGCAAAGCCATAAACTTTTTATAACTTATAATAAGACAAGGAAGAGATTTATTAGACCAATAACGAGAAGAATTGGTTTCGTCTAGAAGAGACTGCAATTTTTGACGTAACGGGTGATTAGAAAATTGAAATGAACGGAATAGAAATTTGTCAGAAAGATACTGACGTCGAAGTGAAAGAGGAGGATCTACAGTTTCAACCTGTAAAGCATTTATTGGGCTTGATCTCATAGCTCCGGTCACTATTCGCAGTGCTTTTGACTGAATTCTGTCTAATTTTTTAAAAGCAGCTGAATTTCCAGGTTCCAATAAAAATGTTCCATAGTCAAGCACACTTCTAACTATTGCGTTATATATTAATTTCAATGAATAGGGGTGGGCACCCCACCAGACCCCCGATAAACATCTCAATATGTTTATTCTTTGTTCACATCTTGCCGTTATATAATCACAGTGTGGAATACCAGTAAGTTTACTATCCAAAAGCACTCCTAAAAATTTTACCGAAGATTTCACAGGTATTAAATTATCATCATAATATACAGAAACAGGGGGAGGAAGGCGCATCCTAGTAAAAAGTACAACTGTACTTTTAGAAGTAGATAGCTCAAGGCCATTGCTATCCATCCATTTTTTTTAAAGGCTAAGACCCGATGTCATGGTATTGCAAGCCGTTTGTATAGAGCTGTGAGGGCAATATAAAAGAAGATCATCAGCGTATTGTAGCACTTTCACTTCATTGTTTAAAGAACTCTCAAGATCGTAAGTGTAAATGTCATATAATAAAGGGCTAAGAACTGATCCTTGAGGAAGACCTTTCCACACGACTCTAGATTCACAACTAGAATCCTGAAGTGTAAGTTTAATATACCTCTCAGATAACATGTTTAGAATGAAGTTTGTGAGTAAAATGGGGACATTTAACTGCTCCAGTTTATATTTTAATGTTGATATTACAACATTATCATAAGCAGAGGTTATGTCAAGAAAAGCAGAAATTATGGATTGATTCGAAGAAAATGCTAACCTAATATCAGTGACAAAGATGCTTAAACTATCTATGGTACTTTTACCTCGCCTAAAACCAAATTGACTCTCACTGAGTAATTTCTTGTTTTCTAAAAACCATTCTAACCTATTTTTTACTAAATGTTCTGTGATCTTTAGCAAAACTGATGATAGAGCAATTGGTCGGTAAGAAGTGTTATTGGATGGACATTTGTTGGGTTTGAGAATAGATATAATATCTTGTGCTTTCCAAGAAAGCGGAATATTTCCGGTTATCATAATTTTATTAATTAGTTTTAAAAAATATAAAAGAGATGTGTCACTCATATTTGATAGAAAAGAGTACGGAATACCATCTGCGCCTGGAGCGGAGTCTTTACTGTGGCATACAACAAGTTTAAGCTCTTCTAAACTGAATGGAGAATTAAGGTCACAAAGAGAATCTATTGTCGAAAGGGGAATAGAATTTGTAATAATCTTTTCCGGGACGTATGAGGGAGCTAATTTACCTAAAAAACTATTTACCAACTCAGGTGGAAGGAATGCGCTAGATGAATCTGAGAACGCCGATCTGAACCTTCTAATATTCCGCCAAACCACAGATGGTTGAACGTTAGGGGAAATAGAGAGGCAAAATGATTTCCAGCTTTCAAATTTCTTTTTTTTAAATAATTTTTTTGTCTCTGTAATTGAGGTGCTTAAAATATTAAAATTTTCTACGGTAGAATTTTTAAGGTAATTTATTTCACACTGTTTCCTTTTTTTAATTGCATCTGTGCAATCTTTGTCCCACCATGGCGGAGATGGGATTTTATTTTGTGACTTTTTGAAAGGAAAAAGTTTATCTGCAGTTTTTATCATGGCTTCGGACAAGGCATCGGCACAGAACTGTTCATTACCACATTTAATTTCAGGTAGAACGGACACTATGTTATCTAAATGCTCCTTATAAGTACGCCAATCAACATCCCCCAGTTTGTACTTCAGCCGTGGAGCGCTCTTAGAATAAGGTTTTTGATTGAAGGGAAATGATAAAACTATAGGAAAATGGTCACTGCCATAGGATGAAAGCATAACTTTCCAGGTCAAACGCGAAGCTAGTTTGTCAGTGCATATTGACAAATCGGGTGCACTAGCACCTTCATGTGGAGAAGTGCGTCGAGTTGGAGACCCAGTATTTAATAAACAAAGATTGAGATTATCTAGAATGTCAAGTAAGGTGCTACCATAGTTATTTGTTGACGAACTTCCCCAGACTTCATGCTGGGAATTAAAATCACCTAAAACTATAAATGGTTTAGGAAGAATTGAAAAAATATTTACAATTTCATTAAAAATTACAACAGATGGACGAGGAATATATACAGAAACAAAACAAATATTATTATCTACAACTGCTGCAATAACAGAAAAATCATTACTATGAGGTGGGATTGTGAAAAATGAAAATGAATGATGATGTTTGATGAGTAAAGCAACACCGCCATACCCATCAGAGCGGTCTTCTCTGAGACATGCATACCCAGGGATCCTAAACAAAGACCCTGGTTTAAGCCATGTCTCTTGAAGAGCAAAAACAAAAGGTTTATATTTATTTACAATATGTATAATTTCTGACTTTTTATTAATTGCACTTCGGCAATTCCATTGTAAGACTTTGTTGTCCATGATTATTATTAGTTGATGATTGAGTAACTGCATTTAATACAGTGGCAGCGATGGACGGTGAAAGGTGATGTGTTTGAGTTAATGATTTTATCAAAGCAATGATTAGTTCATTTACAGTCAATGCAGACAGATCATCCTTAGCGATGAGGGCACAGCCATCTTTTGATTGAGGAACATTCCTAGCAAGTTCCTGATGGAATTGCTGATCATAACCTTTAGAAAACTGGGGTGGGGAGCGAGGTTTAATAAAAACTGTTTTTTTATATGATATTTTATTTTGTTTAGATGGAGAGTAATCAAGGGGAACAGAAGCATTGATATGTCTTGAAGTTGTGGGAGAGGAAAGCAAGGCATCAGCATATGATATTTTAGAAATTGTGGGATGAAGCTTTGAAGCTTCAGCATATGAAATACATGATTTGGCCATGGATTCTTTAATGTTTTTTTGACGTTCATATTCTAAACATTTCTTGCTAGTAGCCTCATGAAAACCATTGCAAAGACAACAAGATAAATTATCCTCAGAGACTGTGCACCCTTCCCCAGAGTGACCTTGACCACACTTATAACAGCGGGGTTTGGACCTGCATTGAATCTTGACATGGCCATATCTACAACAATTGTAACATTGAATTGTTGGGTAAATGTACAGGTCAACAGAAAGTGCTGTATAACACATATATACACGCTTCGGAAGAATTTGGCCATCAAAAGTTAAAATAACGGTTTCTGTATTTTTTAATAAAGGTTTATCATCAAAAATAGTTTTTCTTTTGATTCTCCTTAGCTTTAATATTTTGCCACAACCAATTGGCACAGAGATGTTTTCTAATATTTCATCATCATTCCACTCTACGGGTATGCCTCTGACGACACCCATGCGAGTCACAGAAAATGAGGGGATAAAAGCTTTATAACACTCCCTTTCCAACAACTTGCTGGTTATAAACGAGTTGGCATCATTATAAGTGGAAAAAGCAATAACCAGCCTGTTTCGACCTATTTTCTTTAGACTACCATTAATTATGTTATTGAAAGAATTCCTTTTTAAGAATCGACCAAAAGTAACTGGATTCAGAAAAGTATTGTCATTAGAGGCAGTTTGCTCCCTCTGAACATGTATTAAAAACGGAGCCGCATTGGAGGAATTGTATAAGAGCCGAGCAACTGAAGCTGGACGCTGAGACGACCCACTCAGATCGTCAACGCCAGCCCTTAACAAAGGAGTACGCGGAGGATCAGATGCCTTATTAGTATCATCTACAGTAATCATTGTATCCATCTCGCCACAATCACAATCGTTAGAACGTTTCCCGCCATTCTTGCGCCTTTTTTTATTACAGTGTTTGCAAATTGTCGGCCGAGCAGACACCCTTTTGCGTTTTGAGCTATTGTTGCTTAATGATAATGAACAATCAGTATCAACTGCACTGGTTTCATTATTAGAAATTGTCACATAGTGACCTATTTCTAGTGGTGCCGTTCCTCCGGGGTCACCCGGAGGATCCATATTAAAACTACAAGAACTAAAAAAAACTTACCAAATTTGAAGAAAACACTACGACTACACTAAAACTAAATAATAAAATGAAATATATACAAAAACTTAATCTAATCCAATATACAAAAAATAATTTATAGAGCCAAAAAAAATCACGTCCGCCAAAGTTCAGGTTTCCCGCGCTTTTTTTCCATCTTGGGTTGTATTGGAATGATCACCGACGAGTTGGCGCGAGATCCGTGTGGTGTCGGTTTTTTGCAAAAGATCAAAGGGTTGTTGGCCGAGTATTGGCTACCGCGTCCACACGTTGGCCGCGCGTTTAGTATGCTACGAGCTCCCAGAACGATCGCACGCACCTGGATTAAACATTTTAACCGACTTCAAAAAAAAAGAAGGAGGTTCTCAGTTCGTCTTGAACTTTTTTTTATGTATGTTACCTCATAACTCGAAGTCAGCTCGACCGATTTAGAAAATTCTCTTTTTATTTGAAATGGTATACTTTCTAGTTGGTCCCATTGTTATGAAATCAGGTTCTGATGATGGGATCCTGGACTAATCGAGGGAACTCTTCAAATATTATAGGCACATCTATAGCGTTTTGGTTATATATAGTTGCTCTCGAAAAGCACCATTTGGGGAAGTGGAACTGATGATGAAGACCACAGATGACCACCGAAACTACTCAATAATAAGTATTTCATGGATTGCGATTCGATTACTTGAATATGGATGTTAAGCACTTTATGTTCGTCACAATGCATATGTTGATGTAGAGCTGATGGTGAAGTACCAGGAGAACTCCTCAAAAATTAACGGCTCTGCATCGGGAAAAGCAATATTTTGTAAAAGGTGATAAGTAGTTGACATTTTGGCTTTTGTAACTAGATAAATTACAAACCGACCCACTAAAAAACGTGATTTTTTTTTAAATTTTTAACTATTTTAGGCGTTGTAGTGTTTTGATATGGAAGTTGGTTTTATTTTTTGTTAAAAAGTTTTTATAGTCACGCGTCGGTAACAACTAGTGTAAACAAAATGTCAGTAATGACTAATAACGAAGAAACTTTTCGGTTTATAGAGCTCTACCAAGCCATAAATTGTTTGTGGAACCCAAGAAGCAGCAGTTAGCGCCTTAATATCCATTTTAATAAATACGTCCGCACATTAGCCTGAACCATAGCAAACTGAACGACCTTCCAACGTGTGGACGCTATCACGAACTCTTGGCCAATATGCTGGCCACTACATTCGCCACTGTGTTGGCTAACGTGTAGAGCCGGCTTAAGATCAAGGAAGATAATATTCGATGTTGGCTTGAAGATTGGCAGGAGACTCTGCAAATAAAAGGCACTTGGTATGCAAAAATCAATACAGCTATTGGTTCAGCTCCTTGGTTTACGAAGGCACAATTTCATAGAAGCAAACAGTTTTACTCTTTACTGACTCGTCTAAGATTTGGACATGGACGTTTTAATGCTCATCTGGCCAGAATGAAAATAATAGCTTCCCCTAAATGCACTGATTGCAACCTCGATAAAGATCAGACTCTTAATCACATTATTTTTGAATGCCCAGCGCACAATGTGAATCGTATAATATTGATTGACAAGTTGCTTGAGATTTACCAAACACCGGCAAACCTCCCGCGCGACATTCAAGGATTGCTGGAGAATTTTTCTTCGTATATTCCATTACATAATTTTATTACATCTAGTGGGTGTAAAATTTGATCGGGACTTATATATATGGCTATGACATTGAATTATTTAATTGAAATAACTCTTGGAAACATAGATGATACATATAACTTGGAAATGACCACATGGAAATGAAGATAAAACTTGATTTGACAAAAAAAAAAAAAAAAAAAAAAATGTTTTAGATTGACAAAACATCTAACTATGGAAAAAAGAAGACATGGCATATGCCTTGATTAAATAATATTAAGATAAGAGTTTACTGATGACTTGGCTTTAGCCTTACTTTAATTTTATAGAAGAATACACAAATATGACGAGGCTGAATGGTCTTTAGACCGAAGCCTGCCTTTATAAAGGCGAACAAATAGTAATTAAAAAAAAAATAATCCGTTGACCCGTTGCTTTGCTTGTCGTTTGAACTTATCGTTTTAACTTTTAAAATATTCAGGAATAGCTGTCACACGTGTCAGAGAGGTTTTTTTTTCCGAATTTTCTATTTTAAAGCATTTTAAAGATAAATTTTACTAAATTTTCAGATTTTGTGCGCAAAACTGTGAGCTGGGTGTCCATTATGGACCCTCCACCCCCTCCTGCTCCACCCGATCCTCCCGACGCCGTAAAAACTGGATACGGTAAGCGACGTCTGGATGATCCAGACGGAATTGGTGGCGTCTGCCCCAAAAAAACTATTTTAAGCCCGGGAATGGCTGAAGCAGCCACCCAATCGATGTATGTCCACCCGAGCCTCGTGGTGGGCATTAAAGCATATATTTCGTCCGATAAAGGACCTTTTATTGTCCACGTTTCTAGGTCCGAACCGGATCCCTCTGCTGGGACGTCTATTCGTCCGATTAAGTTTGGCCAATTCTTATATAAAAATAAAATCGCGAACATTCGCCCCGATGGAGTAAAGAAAGTGGGCAGAAATAAAATTTCTGTCGAATTCACGACTGGAAATGCGGCCAACAAGTTTCTAGATAACCCTATTTTAGATGCCAATGACTACGCGGTAACCATTCCCACCTATAACATCACCAGGATGGGCGTAGTCCGTCAGGTGCCAGTTGATATGCCTATGGACGAGTTTGTAGATTCCTTAATCCTACCCGATTCTTGCGGAATCGTTTTAAAAGCGCGCCGTCTAAATAGGAAAAATAGAGAGGAGGGCAAAACCACTTGGATACCTACACAAACAATTGTTATCACTTTTCAAGGCCAAGTGCTCCCTCAAAGGGTTTTTTCATTTCATACCTCCCTTCCCGTTGAGGCTTCCCGCTACCCGACAATCCAATGCCAAAATTGTTGTCGCTTTGGCCATGTCAAAGCACAGTGCCGCATGCCGGTCTAAACCAAGATGTTACCGTTGCTCTCAAGCCCACCCTGGGGACAGTTGTGACATTGTTGAGACTAAGGCTACCTGCGTCCACTGTTCAGGTCATCATTACGCCTACAGTGGTAGTTGTCCTGAGCAGGGTAGGCAGAAGTCCATTAAACTTCTGATGTCTCAACAAAACATCTCTTACGAAGAGGCATCAAGATCACACCCTAAAGTTTCTAAATTATATTCTGAAGTGACCCAAAATACTTCCACCTCTCAATGTTCCTACTCCTCTTCACAAACTGACTCTAACCATCCCACCCTTCCTCCATCAGTTTCTTATAGAAAGACCATTGTCTCCTCCCCGCGACCCAGAACCTCCCTAGGGAAATCATACGACAGAGCAGCCCATCACACAATAGTTGCTGATGAACCCTCATGCCTTCCGAATGGTTTTGCGTTGCTTACGCAGAATCTTTCGCAAGTTCCTCATCAAGAGGATAATCTTTTAGAATTACTCTTATCGCTCATTATTAGTTTAATATCTCGTAATAATTCCAACTTACCGCCCCACGTTGCCCAGAAACTTTCCCAACTTCTCTCAAATAAAACCAGTTATGGATCTAGTGTCCGTAATTCAATGGAACACACAGAGTATTCGACCGCGGAAGCCTGAATTATTTTTTTTGATAAATAAATTTCACCCGTCAGTCATCGCCATCTCGGAAACATGGTTAGTGCCTGGTTCACGCTTTCGGGTTTCAGGTTACTCCTGTGTTCGAGATGATAGGGCTGATGGGTATGCAGGAAGTGCTCTCCTTGTGAAGCGCTCCCTCCCATTTTCCCAAATACCACTTCCCCATGTATCTCCCGACATCAATATCGTGGCTGTGAGGGCCTTTAATATTACTTTTCTTTCTGCATACGTTCCCCATCCTCATTCTCATCTTATTCCAGATCTATTATGCATTATCTCCTCAGTTCAACCTCCAGTCATTTTTATGGGTGATTTGAATGCTCACCATTGCTCTTGGGGTTCAAGTCATGATGACAACTTTGGTCTTGCCCTCCTCGAAATTTTTGATGAAGCGAACCTCTGCATCATCAACAATGGTTCTCCAACTAGAAGAGCTCGCCCCTCTCAAAATCCTAACTCAGCTGTAGATCTTACCGCATGTTCCGCCTCTTTAGCTTCTGTACTTTCTTGGGAAGTCTTATCACACTCTCATGGAAGTGATCATTTCCCTATCCTTGTCTCTATTTCTGACAGAATAACACCCATGCGCAATTTTAATCCTTCTTTTAAATATAGAGTAAATAATGAAAATTGGACCTCCTACTCTTCTTCCATCGAAAGTAAATTACCTTTTCTTCCCTCTCCTGGGAGAACCAATCTTGTTGAATGTTATACAAAATTCGTAGATACGATTATTGCTAGTGCAGATGACAACTTTCCTCGTAAGAAACCCCAAAATTTTAAAGTATCCACTCCTTGGTGGGATTCAGAATGCACAAAATCCGTGAAGGAAAGAAAAGCGGCTGAACAAAACTATAAAGCGCTAATGACTCTTGAAAACTTTTTAATTTATAAGAGGAAAGCGGCCGCAGCCACCAGACTTCTTACCAAAAAGAAGAAAGAAGGGTGGATCCGCTATTGTGAGAGCTTATCTCCTAGGTCTCCTTCTTCCCTAGTTTGGAAGCAAATTAAAAGATATAGAGGTTCTTGTAGCATTGCCGATATTTCAGCCAATGATCCTTCTTCCTGGCTCGAAGCCTTCTCGGATAAATTAGCTCCGCCTTCAGCTCCACATCAGAGCTCCCTTCCTTCTCTACCGGTTCCCCTCCCTTCCGTAAGCAGCCTTGATGCTCCATTCTCGTTCTCTGAACTCCAGCTGGCTCTTGATGGTCTCGCAGATTCGTCTCCTGGGGTAGACGGGATCCCGTACTCGTTTTTGAAAAACCTATCGAATGTAACGAAGCAATACTACCTCGATCTTGTTAATAGCTTCTTTGAATATGGTCTAGTCCCACAACCGTGGAAAAATCAAACGGTGATTCCGATTCTAAAACCTGGCAAGAACCCTTCAGATCCCAATAGTTATAGACCTATCGCATTGTCATCAGTTTTATGCAAGGTCACCGAGCATATGCTGAAACACCGTCTTGAGTGGTTTGTAGAGAATAGAAACTTGTTGCCCAAATTTCAGTTCGGATTCAGAAAAGGTATGAGCACTATTGATAGTCTTAGCATTCTAACAACTGATATCCGTATATCTCTGTTAAAGAAACAGGACTTAGTAGGAGTCTTTCTCGATATTGCCTCAGCATATGATAACGTACTCCTGTCAGTGCTCAGGGATAAACTTCTCCGTCAGTTGAATGTTCCGGAAAAGTTAGTTCGGTTTATATGCAACTTATTGATGGAAAGGACTATCTGTATTAAAACCCATGATTCTCTGTTACCACCTAAGACTATCTGGAAAGGCTTGCCACAGGGTTCAGTTCTTAGTCCTCTTCTATTCAACCTATACACATTTGACTTGCACTTTTCGGTTGACCCATTTTGTCAAATTTTGCAATATGCTGATGACTTAGCTCTGTATCTTTCTGTAAAATCTTTGGAAGAAGCTGAAAAGCGATTAAATTCGGCCCTCAGATACCTATCTGACTGGCTCCTTTTACACGGACTATCTCTTTCAGCTCCTAAAAGCACTGTAGTTATTTTCACCAAAAAACGATTTGTTCCCCCTGTCGTTATTAAAATCAATGAAGAAATTATACCTTTAGAAAACAATGTAAAGTTTCTGGGAATCTGGTTGGATTCAAGGCTAACTGGTATTACTCATACTAACTTTGTTTCTCAGAAATGTGAAAAAAACATTAATATACTCCGCTCTCTATCTGGAGTTTGGTGGGGTGCTCATCCATACTCTCAAAAATTGATTTATAACGCCATAGTTCGCAGCCATTTGGATTATGGACTGTTTCTACTAGACCCTTGTAACAAATCTGGCCTTCAAAAATTAGATAAGTGCCAATCAAAATGTCTTCGTATAATTCTCGGAGCGATGAAGTCATCCCCCATTAATGCTATGCAAGTCGAGTGTGTAGACCCTCCTCTTTCTATTCGCAGACAATTTCTTGCCAATCGTTTTTTGTTCAAGCTCGTGCAAAATTCCGAGCATCCCCTAATAAGCAAGCTGGACCAATTATCCTCTATTTTTAACTGCTGTAGTCGTTCTAATATAGAACTTCCATGCCTTCTTCGTGCTTACCTTCAGTTCACTCGTCTTCCTTGCCCACTTTCTCAAAACACTATCTTACCTATTTATTCTTCACCTTACGATGCCCTTGTGTTCCGACCTAATATTCTCTTGGACTTTGGTATTAACAAAGGTACTTTAGAAGCTAATACATTTTTTAAACGTAAAATTTCCTCTGATTATTATAACTGGGTTACTATGTTCACCGATGCTTCCAAAGTCCCAGATGATAGCCCAGTCGGTGTAGCTGTTTGGATTCCCTCTACGAAAATTATCTTAAGTTATAGATGTCCCTCGGTTACATCAGTTTTTACTGGTGAAGCTATAGCCATTTTTGAAGCCATTTCATTTGTCAAATCCCATAACATAAATAACTGTATTATATTCTCTGATTCTAAAAGCTGCCTTCAATCCATTTTGTCCAATCCTTTCCGCTCAAAATCTAGATTTCCAATTATTCTTAACATTAGAAATATCTTATTTCAATGCCACAAATTAGGAATTAATATTGTTCTAGCCTGGATCCCTGGCCATACAGGTATTTTTGGTAATGAGTCAGCCGATTCATGTGCCAAAAATGCTGTTCATTCTGGCTCCCTATCATTACCTACCTACCATTCCGAAATTTACTCTCATGACATCATCACCACATTGTCTTCTATTTTATTTAATTCATGGACTCAAAAATGGCAAATATCGAAGAAAGTAAAAGGTAAATTCTATGGTGACATTCAACCCGAGATCCCCCATAAACCATGGTTTTTTAAATTTCGGTGTGCCAACAAATGGACCACATCAATTATTTGCCGTCTACGTCTTAATCATTGCTGTTCGCCCTCTTTCTTGGCCAAACTTAGGATTAAGGACAACTCGCTTTGTGAGTGCGGTTTGGATGAAGGAAACGTGGACCATATTTTCTTCAGCTGTCCCAAATTACGATGCTCTTTATATGATATTTTACCCCCTTATGTTCCCCGTCCAACCTCCATTAAATGCCTTCTCTCTCTTGTATTTACCCGATTTGTTTATGATCTATGTATGTTCATTGAGACAAATAAAATAAAGCTGTAGCGTATTATACTTTTAACAATTCTGTTCCATATTCCTAATTTACTCATTCTATTCCTTCTACCACTGGTAAACTGGTAACACATTACAAAAGCTGTCATATCATGTTTGCGTACAAAATAATGTTGGGTTTTTTAATACTTTTCTTTTCATCACCAACCAAGATACTTAACACAACCTCCTGCGTTTGATGGTCTATTATTCTACACGTGATATTGGCAAAATTGTGGTGGCTCCTCCACAAACGCCATTTAACAAGAGTTGAAGTTGAACTTTTAAAATTGTTATGATCTAGTACAAAGAAGTTGTATCGTTTTACAATTTAATAATTTACATATGCCTGCTAAACCAGCTAGCCGAAGTGGTGAGTATAAATTGTAGGTATTGTTATTTTGGCCCAATTTTATTTCCGTTCAGTTTAAATATGAAAAAAAAATAACTAGGGCTTTTATTGCTATAAAATCTTACTTTCTGTCATTTTCACAGAGAACGATGGCCCAGGTAAGATGAGGATGAAACCCAAAACTCGCAGTAGTCGCGCGGGTTTAAAACTACCTGTGGGCAGAATTCACAGGATTCTCAAGAACGGCAACTATGCACCTCGTGTTAGTCAAGAGAACCGCAGTCATATAAATTGAAGCGTCTTGCTTGACTCAAGACGCTTCAATTTATATGACTGCGTTTCTTGAGTACTTGGCTGCTGAGATCTTGGAGTTAGCGGCAAAGGCAGCAGAGGAAAATGACAGAAGCAGGTGAGCTTGCAAAATCAACATAATTTTTTATACCATAATGATGAAACAATGAATGAGGGTAGTCATACCCACATTCGTTATTTAATATGAACTAAATTTAAATTAGGCTAACTCTTCTGATGGTAATGGAATCATATCTAGGGAACTCCTTCGTAGTAGTAGGGGCTTACTTAAAGCAAGAAACTTACTTTGAATAAAGTTTTTTCAATCAATGCTCACTATAAATAAGTTTTCAAATTATTTTATTCTTATACCTACTAGAAATCTATACTCTTTGTTTAAAATTTTTGCAATGTAATAAGTTACACTTTACGGACTGAACTACCCTTAGTATTAAAAAAAATAGTTTAAGTTCAACAACATTTTAAGAATATTTTATCATGACCAGAATCTCACCTCGACACATCCAGCATGATGTGTCGAGGTGAGATTCTGGTCAGCTGTGCGGAATGATGAAGAACTGAACAAAATGCTGGAAGGTGTGACCATATCACAGGGTGGCGTGATACCTCATATTGAAAAGAAGCTTTTACCAAAGAAGACAATGAAAAATTCAACAAGCTTCTAATACTAATGGTTCATCATAAGAATATTAATTAAGATTAATATTCTTATGATGAACCATTAGTATTAGAAGCTTGTTGAACTTAAACATTAACAATAAAATGACCTGTGAGTTAAGACTCACAGGTCATTTTATTGTTAATGTTTTTGTTGCAAAAATGTATTGATAAGAGGTCAAGGTAGGAGATAGGATGTATATGTATACTGAGCTTTGAATTTTCTGCTGAATCATCCAAAAAATAAAAATAGAAACAAAAGACCCGATTTGCACTTTAATCTAAACTAAATTATTTTTGATACAAGCAGTCAAAGCAAACAACAAAATGTATACTACCTCGTGTATAGACAGTCATTCTTTATACTATCTGGAATGAACATGTAAAATAGATTTCCTAATTTGTTAATGTTTGAGATTGGCTTCAAAGCTAATAATGTTGATCTACCCCCTCTAAATTATTATAATATTTAATTTTTGTAACTTGTTGAATAATCATTAATCAAACTTATAAATAAGTTTTGCATGTAATGGTGATGGTGAATTTTTATAATTATCTTATTAAATAAAAATTATGAAAGCAAGGTAATGGTAATGGTATTATTCAGTAGCATCCTATAAATAGGCACTTACCTACATTTTATGAAATTAGTTCCCCTCTACTGAATTGTGAACAGATAAAATTAAAAAAAATTGGCCAAGTGCGAGTCAGACTCGCCCATGAAGGGTTCCGTAGTAACTATTATAATATATACTGTTAGATGTGTTAGGTGAATATAGCGCAAGTAGTGGTGGTAACTGTCATGCCTATAAAAGGACGCTTGATCGAGTTATGTCAATCATTAGTTCGCCAGTCGTTGGACGGTGAGGTTGACAGTGTCCACGCTACATTGCTGTGAGTTTGTTCCATTTTCCCTGTATTTTTATGGTGATTCTTGCTGTGAATATTGACTGTTGTTTGTTTAAAGTCGAGCCCTGTTATTTGGTAAAATTACAGTTGTAATTCAGACTATGTTGTTGTTAATTAAAGTTGAGGGTATTTCCCGGGTGCTTATATTTTTTATTTCTTCTCAATACTGATTCCTAATATCAGAAGTGGGATAGGATCAACGTTATCCTGTTTTGCTAGCCATTCTGTTATTTTCTTTTGTTAAATAAGCAAGAAACATCAATGTCTGACAATTTGAATCATGATTGTGGTATGTGAAGTGATATCCGAAAGCACCGCCGTGCTAGGATAGTGTCGGTCGTGAAATTAGTGTTTTGTTAGTTCGTATTAAATCGTTAGAAAGTATTGTGCATAGTTCATCGCAATCATATTATGTGTGTCGACACGTGGTCGCCAGTTAGATTCCTCAATTCATTCGTTCCACGTCGTTTTCCTTTGATAAATATCGCCTTGTGCTGTTTGCACCGATCAACCGGCGGAAACGAATAATGTGGGTACCTAGAGAAATAAATACATCATCTATGGTGACCGACAGGATTGTCGTCAGTTGCGAATACCTGACGTAAATAACATTTCACTTGAAGGTATGAGCACTAACTCGGATACCTACCCTACATGTGCAGACTATATTACTGTCGTTTGCTCCTTTGTTACGTATTGTTCGACAACTTAGTGACGAGTTGATCTCTGTTATTTTGTTATTATGATCACAGTGATTATAATTCATGGAATGAGGACTATTTGAATTAGAGCATCTACCACAAACTCTTGTGATTATTGATATCACTTGCAAAAATGATTTTGTTGAAAACCTTTTCGGAATATGTTAAGCTCAGTTCATTGAAGGGCACTGATTCTGAAAATCGTTCATATTGAAGGAAAAGAACACTTGGATTGTTGTATGGAAAAAGTGTTTTGATGTGATCAGATCGATTGTGTAGCAAGTTGAATCCTAAGCTTGTTTCTGTGTCACAAATTTATTTACATGTTCTTGTCGTGAAGAAATTGAGAGACGCAAAACCGATCTACCCGCAATAATTATTTTATTGTCGCGGTTATACAAGGTGTACTGATTGATCTAATCATTGACAGTGGCTTGTTTATTTCTCATCTATCGTCCTATTTTACCTGTGTGCGTAAACCGTTTCCTCATATTGAAAGGTAAAGGTTTGGGAAATCAAGAAACCGAAAGTACTTCTTTTGTTTGTTTACATTTCATTTGGAGTTTGTGATGTCAATGTTTGTTATTGAAGAATTAGCTGGTGGCTAGATAATACTGGTCGCATAAGTAAATTTCCAAGGTCGAGGCTGGTCCGTGGATGAGGAACCACAATGACATATCAAGATTCCTCTGTGCCTCGAAAAATACATTAGGCTGTTGGTCCAACTGTAGTTTCACAACTTTGATAGTAGTTGAGGATGGTTGGTAGCCAGAACAAGTTAATCTTTGTTGTGCTAACGGTTATGGTGTTGTCAAGCTGCTGGGTTGCTCCAGCATTACCTTAAGGCGATAGGGGACGCAGTTCTCGTGCTGCTGGTGATTGCCACGTTGGCAAGCCGTTGCAACTTGAAGTTTTACGCTATGTTTACGCGAGCGATTCGCTGCAACTATTTGGAGGATCTGTTAAACTAGACTGAGTAATACTCAGTCTCTTGTGTCCATTTCCATAAACACATCTCTAGTTTATTGCAAACTTGACCAGTTGCAGTAGTAAGTGAGTTTTCCTAATATTTTATATCGGGCACTGATACATCCACTGTGACCATATGCTTATTTTGAGTCGTACGATGGATGGTGGATTAGAACTTTTGTGTAAGGTCCTCAAGAGTATCACCAGTTCTGGGTTTTCTATAAATCTGAAAAGTGTACTTTTCATGTATCTGAATTGTATATTTGGATAGGACCGTAAGTGAAGGTCAGGTAAGCCGAGCGGTTGCTAAGTCGAAACTTTGGTAAACATTGAAACATGAACAAGTTACTATTAAGAAGCAAGTCGTGCTGGTTGCTGTCGCTCTCTGCTCATGTGTTTCAGATTTCTGACTTCGTCTTTGTGACCAAGCACTCACAAAGGCACTACCAGGCGGCGGTCGAGTAGTGCAGTCCTGTCGAGCTGCCGACCGCGCACCGTTGCACCTGGCGAGCACGAGTGGTGCTGGCGTGGTATACTGCTGAGCAGCCGGCGCTGGTGGCGCGGTGTTGAACCGCTGACCTGGAGCGATGAGCTATCTAGATGCCGAGCACGAGTGGTGCCTTGGCGGACTGTAGCGCTTGAGCGGCGCCTTGGCGTGCTGTAGCGCTTGAGCGGCGCCTTAGCGCACTGTAGCGCTTGAGCGGCGCCTTAGCGCGCAGACCTGCTGTCGCGCTAGTGGAGCGCGCAGACCTGCTGTCGCGCTAGTGGAGCGCGCAGACCTGCTGTCGCGCTAGTGGAGCGCGCAGACCTGCTGTCGCGCTAGCCACGTATAACGGATGTCGTTCCCGTATAACGTGTGCTTTGTCGTGTAGAGGACGGACTGCGAGACGTTCCTTTCGGTGATTTGGTAATCGCCCTACACGATGGGTCATGTAGAGGACGGACTGCGAGACGCTCCTCTTGGCGATAAACGCCCTACATGGCAGCGACTTGTGTGATGTATGACTATCGGTGAATGGAGTTATGATACAAGGTGTCTCAAAAGAAAGTTCACATTTAAATCTTTTTTTAAAAGAAAAGTCTTAGCTTTATTGAAAAAATGTTTATTTTATATTGAAGTACACTGTTTGGGAATTTATTTTTTAAAAATAACATCGTCCAAATGTAAACCGTTGCGCTCTCGGCATTCATTTAGTCGGGCACTAAAATTGCCTATGACAGCTCGGCAGGTAGTCTCCGTGATGGCTGCCATTTCATGACGGATATTTTCTTTTAATTGTGCCAGAAAAGTCGGTTTATTAGCGTAAACTTTTGATTTGACATAACCCCACAGGAAAAAATCCATAGGCGTTAAATCGGGACTCCGTGGAGGCCAATTTATGTCACCTCGCCAGGAGATTTGTTCGGAAAAATTTCTCGAACTCGAGGCAGAGATCTGTTGGACGTGTGTGAAGTTGCTCCATCCTGCTGGAACCATGTTCTTTGGTTGTAACCAGGAAAGTTTTGCAGTTGGGGTACGAAAAACTCGTCTAACATCTCCACATAACGCTCTGAATTCACTGTGAGTGTGCGTCCCCTTCCATCTTCAAAAAAGTAAGGGCCGATAATTCCTCGCGCCGACATCGCTGCCCATACGGTGACTTTGGGTGAATGTAGCGGTTTCTGATGTTTTTGTTTTGGGTTGGTTGCACTCCAGTAACGACAATTTTGCTTGTTTACAAGCCCATTCAGGTGAAAATGGGCTTCATCGGAAAACAAGATGTTGGTGAACGTTGGAAAGCGCTCAATCATCTGATTTACAAAGGCAAGCCTCTGACCAGCATCTTGAGGCTTCAGTTCTTGCACTAACTGAATTTTGTACGGGTGCAGCTTTAAATCTTTGTGTAAAATGCGGCATAATGAAGATCTGTGCACATTTAAAGCAACAGCACGCTTCCGAATCGAGAGGTTTGGATCATCTCGAATAGACTGAGTAACACTGTCCACGTTTTCGGCTGTTCTTGATGTTCTTGGTCGCCCAGATTTTGGTTTCTCCAGAGTTGACCCAGTCTCTTCAAACTTCTCAACCCATTTTGCAATGAGACGAGTGCTAGGCGCATCATTTAAGTGACGAATATGTCGAATACTGCAGAATTTTCTACGCGCTACAGTCGCCGAATTACCGTTTTTGTAAAACTCACGTACGCACAACGCACGGTCCGCACCAGAGAAACGCTCCATAGCGACTAAATTCCCAAGAGCCAGACTACCGACTGACATACCCCCCGCGCCCCTCAGAATAGTTGCTTTCGCGTAATAAGATAAGCAAATGTGAACTTACTTTTGAGACACCTTGTATTTTGCTGTGACGAATGGAACTCTATGGAGTACTAAGATAACGTCTTGGTACCTCATAGACTACTTAGCTAGTTAATTTATGTGTCTGATGTATGAAAGAAAAAGGCCACATAAGATGAATTGAGTGTAAGCTAAAGAATAGGCAAATGTGTGTGCTCTCCGAGAGACATTAATCTTCCTTGTTGGTTTCACAGCAGACGATCTGACTGAAGACACTACTTCTGCCCAACATGGTACGGATCCAGTCGCTGGGCCTTCCCGTACAGCTACTGAGACCCGTGCTGTAGCGCTTGAGTAGCGCAGCGCGCAGTCCTGCTGGCGTGCTGGTGCAGCGCGCAGTCCTGCTGGCAGACCCCCGTCGTGCCCCTCAGAGCTTCGGAAAAAGAGGTCCATAGTGCAGCCGAGGACGGTGCACAGTCAGGAGAGGCCGTGTTAGATGTGTTAGATGAATATAGCGCAAGTAGTGGTGGTAACTGTCATGCCTATAAAAGGACGCTTGATCGAGTTATGTCAATCTTTTTCACTCTCCGCCCGACGCTCGCCCGAGACGGTCGTGCCGCTCTGCGCTCCCGATCGTTCTGTGTCTGTGTCATCGCTTCGTCGCGCTCGCCGTGACGTCATTCGTAGTCGCCGACTACAACTCCCGATCCGGAACCGCCTTTTTCAAGGCAGTGAAGGATATTTTGTTTCTATAACAGAGTGTTGTCAAAAACGTTTTGCCCCTTCAGGGAAAAACCATAGTTTTGTGGTCCTTGGTTGGAAACCTCACGGTGTCAACGAAACCAAGGGGGTGTTGACCCGACACACCCGCTGATCCCCTTCAGGGTGAAGCAGTTAATTGGAGTCGAGTGCTAGGTTTTGGCCTTGGGGGATCTCCTAGTCAAACCTAGTTACTGAGTTTCCCTTTCAGCTACTCACCTAGTGTCGGTTGCGTGTGTCTACCTCTTCGCACTAGACCCAATAGGGCCCGGTTCGCACAATAAGACTGGCGACCGGTTACAAGCTTAGGGCTCACCATTAGGTACTCACCTCCCAGTCTCTACCCGACTGGGAGGGTTACACATCCCCGGACCCATCCATCCGGGGAGTTAGGCCAGTTAGGCTTTAAATAGGCCCCCCGCGGGAGAGCAATCTCCAAAATTTCCCCGTTAAATTTTTGATCCATTCGCCAATCATGGTGAACTCCAATATTTTAGAGATATTATTAGAAATCCTTAGGGAAAACCCTGCTATTTCCGCCAAATATGGCGGAAAAATCCAACGTGAAATCGCTAATTGTCCCCCGGCTACCGAAGCCAACGTCGCTGATTTTAGTGACGCGCTTGACAGCCCATTATCTCCCCCGCTTGCCGATCAAGGCATCCCTGTTGGTCAATTCACGGAAGTATTTATTAACTCCGATCCCATTGTTCGTCAAGCAACGAATGACTTCCAGGTAGATAGCCCTTTATTGCCCCCGCCCGCCGACAAAATCGTGCCGATCTCCCGATTCCCGAAATCACCCATTGTTTCCGGCCCACCTACTAATCCTATTGTTCATAGAACAATGGACGCCGCGCAGGTGTGCGCTGCACCTGAATTCCATGAAATGGACACCACCGAACCTGTGTCCAATAACAACTCCGACAATGATTTGTCATCATGCCCCTCGTCCTCGGAAGACGACTTTCAAGTCGTCACCGGCGGCAAGAGAAAGAAAGGGAAAAATGCCTCCCAGGCCAGCAAGGCCAAAAAGACCACCGCGTTGCCTCCGTCCACAACTCAAACGCCCGTACGACCCGCTAGCCTCGTCCCAACTACCTCTACTCGCGCGCAGGATAGTCGTCCCCCCAGCCCGATAGCCCAAACTTCCTCAGCCCAAAGGAAGCAACGCCCTCCGCCCCCCATTTACATCCAAGACAAGGGGAAATGGACTGATGTGTCCAAGATGTGTGTTGATCGAAAGATCAACTACACAAACGCCCGTGCCTGCCAAAATGGCATTAAAGTCACCGTCCCTGCGTCGAACGACTATAGGGAACTATATCGCGCCCTCCGTGAAAGGAATATTTCCTTTCACACTTTCTCCTTCCCCGAGGACACGCCCACTCGTGTAGTTATTAAACGTGTCCCTAAAGAAATCCTAGTACAGGATATTAAAGACGACCTTGCCAATCAAGGTATACTAGGGATCGCCGTCC
Source organism: Tholera decimalis (assembly GCA_943138885.2). Lineage (NCBI taxonomy): Eukaryota > Metazoa > Arthropoda > Insecta > Lepidoptera > Noctuidae > Tholera > Tholera decimalis. The sequence goes on from OW964559.2 coordinate 21,385,073, forward strand.
ATCGCTTACATAAAGCGAGAGGTGGTGAATTGTACGACATGGTTCTTGTCATTTGTGAACCAACCGAAGGTCATCACCCGATTTTCAAGATTAAGTCCATTTGCTCCCTATCCGGTATCTTAATTGAAAAGCCCTATAAAACCGCAACAGTGGGACAATGCCACCGTTGCCAACTGTATGGCCATGCGCAGAGCAACTGCTATGCGACTCCCAGATGCGTCAAGTGTCTGGGCGAGCACAGCACTGCGGACTGCCCTCGGCCCAAAGACCGAACCCTCTGTTTGGAACCACCCAGCTGCGTTCTCTGCGGCCAGACCGGTCACCCGGCAAACTACCGCGGCTGTCCCAAAGCCCCCAAACTCGCTCCTAAATTAGCGAAGCGCGCCAACGCCCGCCTACAAAGAGAGGCACCTTCCTCTCAAATTCCCCAACGTCTCGCTCCTCAGAGACCATCCCCGTGGACCAGGCTAAACGATGAAAAAGCCTTTCCCTCCTTGGCTCCTGCCAAACCTTTGCAGGCACTGATGGATATACCCATCGCAGCGCAGATCCTGCCTATAGCCGTGGCTCCAGAGGCCACAACCAGTCCCAAACCCGCGCCTCAAACCACTGCTGCTCCTGCAGCCAAACAACCGCCCAAACCCTCACCCGTCGGGAACGGCGAGTCTTGCGCCCAGACTCTACTGCGCCACTATAAAATATTTATGACCCGCTAAGCCAGGTCTCTCCGCGATGCCCTTCTGGCTGCCGAACAGCAGAACAACGGCAAAATTACTACGGAAATGTACAGCCAAATATTCAGCACACACAGTGATGTCGTGCTAGGCCTCGACCAGATGGATGCGATGGACTGATCCAATGGATTCCCAACGCACAAACCACACTAGGCCTCGATCCCTTAAATTAGGTTTTTTCAACGCCAATGGCATTTTCAACCAACGCGCCGAAATAACTAAATTCCTCCGCGACCACCAATTAGACGTCCTCCTTATACAGGAGACCCTTTGAAACCCCACCGCGCTGACCCCAAAATTGCGAATTACCGTCTAGTTCGCAATGACAGAACACGCTGCCACGGTGGCGGTACCCTTATTTATTATAGGAAGGAGTTATACTGCATCCCTCTCAGCCCACCCGCGCCTCTCTCTCACCTAGAGTACTCTGCCTGTCGACTAGGCATGACTGGTCATCCTCCGATAACCATCATCTCTGCCTACCATCCTCCACCATCGGTCGCGTCTCTTGCTTCAGACGATCCTATCGCGCTCACCAGCGATCTCACGACTCTCTTTGGCCTGAGTGACTCCGTCTTACTAGCGGGCGATCTCAACGCCAAACACCCCGCTTGGAACAGCAACACGACTAATGCCAGAGGCAGAATCGTGTATAACCTAGGCGCGACCCTAAACTATGACGTCATCGCTCCGATGACTCCTACCCACTACCCACACGACCCCAACCATAGGCCCGATGTCCTCGATGTGGCGCTCCTAAAGAATGTAAACCTCCATTTGCACTCCATAGAAGCGCTTCACGAGCTCAACTCGGATCACCGTCCCGTTATCCTACACCTAGGTTCCCGCTCAGGTAACCATGATCCTACCCAATCTCCTCCGACCCAAATGATCACCGACTGGAGGAAAGTAAGTGAAAAACTGAAATCCACCACGTCGCCTCACTTGGACACCATTCCTGACCACATAGTCTCAGTCGCTGACACGACGGCGGCGATCGACTCGCTTGCAGATCACGTACAATCCGTCCTGAACGATTGTTCAAGGGAAGTTCCAGTAGCGGAAGACCACCGCTGGAAACTCCCGGACGATGTACGGAATCTGATAACCGAGAAGAACGCAGCCATCCGTGCGTACAGCGCTTTTCCCTGCGCCTCAAACAAAGCTCACATGCGCAACTTACAGCGTGCTGTAAGGAAACGCATTGCCGAGCAGCGTAATGCGAGCTGGGACAAGATGCTGAGCGAACTTGAGCCCACCCATCTTGCCTTCTGGCAGCTTCAGAGGAAGTTACGATCCACTGAAGAGGCCACAATGCCTCCTCTCATTCGTCCCGATAAGAGTGTCGCCTTCGATAACTCTGAAAAAGCAGAATGCCTAGCCGACAGCCTAGAGTCCCAGTGTTCTCCCAGCTCTCAACCAGTAGACCAAGCCCACCTCGATATGGTGAACGCCGAAGTCGAACGTAGAACTTCCCTTCCGCCCGTCGAAGATCCCGATAATCCACTGGCCCCCATCACTCCTGATGAGGTCCAGGATATCATTAAAAGTCTCCAACCGCGAAAAGCCCCTGGCTCCGACGGCATCACCAATAGGGTTTTCAAACTTTTCCCCGCCCAGCTTATAGTGCTAATGACTGCCATCTTCAATGGCGCATTGAGCAATAATATGTTCCCCGCAACCTGGAAACAGGCCACCGTCATAGGTATTCCTAAACCAGGCAAGCCCAAGTCTGACCCGTCTAGCTACCGTCCCATTAGCTTACTCAACGTCCTCGGTAAAATCTTTGAAAGGCTTATATATAAGCGGCTCAAAGATTTTGCCGAAGCAAAGAGTCTAATACCCAATGAGCAGTTCGGATTTAGAACCGAACACTCATGTATCCAACAAGTTCACCGCATAGTAGAACACGTCAGCGCCGGCTTCCAACAGGGCGCAATAACGGGAGCCTTATTCTTCGACATAGCGAAAGCGTTCGACAAAGTCTGGCACAATGGCTTAATCTATAAGCTATACCAACTCGGCGTGCCTGACCGTCTCGTGCTCATCCTACAGGACTTTTTATCGAATCGCACCTTTCGTTATCGAATTGAGGGGGAGCTTTCCTCCCCCCATCCCATTCGCGCAGGAGTTCCTCAAGGCTCCGTACTATCCCCCCTTGTTTTCACGCTATTCACTAGTGATATTCCCAAGCATAAAAATACCCAACTAGCCCTATTCGCCGACGATACGGCTATCTATTATACCGGTCTTAAACCCGATGCCATCGCTCGCACTCTCCAAACTTCCGCAAACACTCTGGCCAAGTGGTTCCGGAAATGGAGAATCGAAGTCAATCCAGACAAAAGCCAGGCAGTCCTCTTTTCTAAACCGCGGATAAACCCAGCCTCCCCCCGTCCGATTACCATGTACGGCAAGCCGATCCCTTGGGAAAAGCAAGCCAAATACTTAGGCGTGGTCCTCGATAGACACCTCTCCTTCGCTGAGCACATAAAGCAGGCACGTTCACGCGCCGCTTTCGCTCTAGGTAGGCTCCACTTCATTCTTAGCTCTCGCAGCAAGTTATCACTCAGGTGCAAGCTGCGTATTTTCACCGCGGTCATCCGTCCCATCATGACCTACGCCTGCGCTGTTTTCGCACACGCAAAGCCCTACCTCCTCCACAAGATGCAGACCCTCCAAAACCGATTCCTCCGTAGAGTCACGGGAGCCCCCTTTTATGTTCGAAATGAACTTCTTCACGTAGACCTCAAGATGCCCACCATCCAGCAGTTCATGAAACGCGTCTCCAAGCGTTTCTTTGAAACTTCAATCCAACATAGGAATCCCCTTATCGTATCGGCCGCCCAATACGAACCCTCGCGTATCTCTAAGATTCGCCGACCAAGGCATATCCTAGTCACTCCCGATGACGCAATCACCCTGCTCCAAGAGAGCCGTAGGGAAACAAGTACAGTGGCACACAAACACAAAAACCGTCCGTCCTTCCGTCCTCGCCGCCGAGGCCTGCCGCGACGTCCCCGTAATAGTCCTCCCCGACCCTTGCCAGAGCCAGCCCGCGACGCTGAGCCAGTAGCTTTAAATTCCCTTATTAATAATAATAATGATATGATCCAGCTTGTCCCTAGCTGCCCTCCCGCTGCGACGCCCTAAGCCGAGGTCCGTACCCCACAGGAGGTGCCCTTAGCGTGTAGTTGCATAGTTTGTAAGTTTTTTAATAAGCCCTGGCTGGAGGCTTTAATTAATTTATTAATTAAGGCAACCACAGGCAAGCCCGGTTAAGCAGCCGACAACCTCAGAGGTTGACCTGCGCGATGCCACAAAAAAAAAAAAAAAAATGTCAATCATTAGTTCGCCAGTCGTTGGACGGTGAGGTTGACAGTGTCCACGCTACATTGCTGTGAGTTTGTTCCATTTTCCCTGTATTTTTATGGTGATTCTTGCTGTGAATATTGACTGTTGTTTGTTTAAAGTCGAGCCCTGTTATTTGGTAAAATTACAGTTGTAATTCAGACTATGTTGTTGTTAATTAAAGTTGAGGGTATTTCCCGGTTGCTTATATTTTTTATTTCTTCTCAATACTGATTCCTAATAATACAATATGTATATTTATTTGACAAAAAAAACCTTACCAATTTCTTAAAACTAGCTTATTTACATTTTTTACAACTACGCCAAATAACTTTGATTTTGTGTTTGTATGAATTACAAAGTTATATTTGCGGTTTTAGAAAATATGCTGTATCTCAAAAACTGCTGACCCGATCTCGTCCAAACCAATTTTGGTTGAAAGTTTAGGCCGTGCGCCGCACCGGTAGACTGCCCGCAGTGCGCGCACTTCTATGACACTCCATACTTCACAAATTTTGCGGTGCGGTAGAACTACCGGAATTGCGGCCACCGCAAGGCAGTGCGCGCACGGCCTAACATCAAGATCTAGACATACATGTTTTTTAGATTTTTCACTCCATTATTATAGAAGTTAGGGGGGGGGACACATTTTACCACTTTGGAAGCGTATACCTTTTAAACGATTAACTTTATGAAAAAAGTAGTTTTAGAAACCTCAATGTCATTTTTAAAGACCTGTCTATAGATATCACACACGCATAGGTTTCATGAAAAAAATATTTTCCGTTTTAGTTCCATGTATGGGGAGCCCCCTTTATTTTAAATATTTTTGCTTAAAATCGGAAAGCGGTTCATAGAATACATCTACCTACCAAGATTCACATGTATAGTCCTAATAGTTTAGGAATAAAATGGCTGTGACATACGGACGGACGGGGTCAGTGGGTCGTCTTAGGGGCGGAGTTTAATGCTATGTTCGAAGTAAGACACATGCAATCAATGCATCTTTGCCAACGCAGTGGTAGGTAGCTCATTGATGCCTTTCATGAAGAAATCAGCTGGACGGAAGACAACAAATTCTTCTAAGGCATTTTCAACCGACGACAAAAAAAGGAGGAGGTTATCAATTCGACGCGTATATTTTTTTTTTATGTATGATCACCGATTACTCGAAGACGGCTGAACCGATTTCGAAAATTCTTTTTTGTTTGAAAGGGTATACTTTGAAATTGGTCCCATTGTCACCAAGTCAGGATCTGATGATGGAATCTTGGAGAAATCGAGGGTACTCTTCAAATATTATAGGCACACCTATAGTGATTTGAGTATTTTTTATAGTAACTTATGTAGTTGCATTCGAAAAGCACCATTTGTGAAGTGGACCTGATGACGAAGACCACAGATGGCCACTGGAACTACTCAATATATAAGTAGGAATAATAAGTATTTCATGTGTTCCGCTTCGATTACTTGAATGTGGTTATTAAGCACAATATGTTCGTCACAATGCATATGGTGAAGTGAAGCTGATGGTGAAGTACCAGGAGAACTCCTCAACAATTAACGGCCCAACATTGGGAAAAGCAATATTTTGTAAATGAATATAAGTGGTTGACATTTAGGCTCTTGTAACTAGGTAAATTAAAAATCGACCAACTAAAAAGAGTGAAATAAAAACTTTTTACCAAAAAATTAAACCGACTCCCAAAAAACACTGCAAAGTAAAAAGTAACTTTAATTTCTGAAGTCGGTGCCAAAAACAAAAATACAAAACTAAAGACACCGACTACCGAAATTAGTTTATTTTTTACTTTGCAGTGTTTTTTGGGAGTCGGTTTAATTTTTTGGTAAAAAGTTTTTGTAGGTACTGCCTCTCGGCACAGTATAAAAATTATTCTGTGCTCTCGGGCACCTAAGTAGGTAGCTATTGAACTTTTTTACCGCCATGAAGTTATCCAAATTCTGGAAAAAGTAGAAGTCTGTCGTACTTACTCACCAGACCTTGTAGTCTGAGCTAATAGCAGAGCATACCATAAGTATAGCGAGTAGCGGAGAACTTTCAACCCCAGCTCTTGTAAAGGTCAATTTATACTAGCGCAGAGTCTAAGGGTCGATTTATACTAGCGCAGAGTCGAAGCGCATCGAAGCGTCTATCCAAAACTGAACATAACAAATTCAACCTTAACTCCACAGCGTAACGCACACATTACTTCAGAGATTTTAAAAAGACGCGCGCATTCTTCGAAATTCCGCGAACAACGCTGATTGGTTCGCGCCCGTGCGCGCGCATTCTTGTGTGTCCACGCGCCCACTAGCGAACCAACGCGTCATCAGTCGGAAATTGGCCTGCGTCGGTGTTAATCACAATGGACTCGGACGAAAAATTACTTTCTTTTTCTTCTTTCTTCGTTTTCTTCTTCTTCAACTTCAGATATAAGTAATATCATAGCAAAATCAATGTCAACCATTTTACACACGTTTCAGCTACGAGAGTCAACTGGCAAGTGATTCAATAGCTCTGCTGTTGATGCCCATTACTACACGTGAGAGTGCGCGCGTATTCTGGTGAATACGCGCGCATTTGTGCGAATACGTGCGCATTCGTGCGGCTTCGCTTTAGTTGTAAAAAATTTGACGCTTCGATGCGCTTCGACTCTGCGCTAGTATAAATCGACCCTAAGCGCATCGAAGCGTCAAATTCTTTACAACTAAAGGGAAGCCGCACGAATTTTACGTGTAGTAATGGGCATCAACAGCAGTGCTATTGAATCACTTGCCAGTTGACTCTCGTAGCTGAAACGTGTGTAAAATGGCTGACATTGATCTTGCTATGATATTACTTACATCGGAAGTTGAAGAAGAAGAAAATGAAGAAAAAGGAAAAGGAATTATAGTGTTCCGACTGATGACGCGTAAGTTCGCTAGTGGGCGCATGGATACCTACGTGAGAATGCGCGCGCACCAATCATCGTTGTTCCGAAAAATGCGCGCGTCTTTTTAAAATCTCAAAAGTAATGTGTGCGTTACGCTGTGAAGTTAAGGTTGAATTTGTTATGTTCAGTTTTGGATAGACGCTTCGATGCGCTTCGACTCTGCGCTAGTATAAATTGACCCTAACTTGGAGACCGTCTGCTGTGCAGTATGAAGTCGCGCGTTGTCGTGCAGGAGCAGCCGAGCCAAGCTATTGACCAAGTCGGTTGGAGACGTGCAAAATTCTACAACATTGTGTTCAGTTCTTCACAGTACACATCTACAGTTATGCTTATCCCATTTGGTAAGAATTTGTGATGGATTACAGCGTCGTTAGGCCACTAAACAGTGACCAATAATTTTCTAGGGGTCAGTTTTCGTTTAGGGATTTGTTTAAGTGCTAAACCAAGATCTAACGAACTTGCTGAGCGCTTGCGAGTGTCAAACAGAATCCAATTTTCATCGCAGTTAAGTAGGTATAACAATGCGGTTAAAAATTCTTTCATTTGTGTGCCTGTTCAGCGGTGCAAGGCACGTCTCGACGCGACTCTTCGCGCTGGCGATCAATGAGTTCGTGGTGCACCCATAAGTCAGGCTTTTTTACCTTGCTAATTTGACGCAAATGGAACAACATTCTTTTAAAGCTAACGTCGAAAGCTACTGTTAAGTCAGCCGTAGAATGAGTATCATCAGCTTCCACAACCGCCTTTAATTCGTCATTGTTGACGAATTCGTCAGTGTTCGGATGACCACGGTTTTCATTTTTCAGGTCGAAATTTCTAGAAAGGAAGCGGGCAGACCAAAAACGGGTGGTGCGTTCGTTCCGTAAACGTCGTTGTTGTTGCGTGCCGCTTTGCTGCCACGGCGGTACTCATATTCCATTTACTCAAATTTTTACCGTATCCACGATGACGAAAAAATTTTAAATTCGATGAATACAGAACGATAATCATTAAACTCAGACTAATTTTGAAAAAAGAATATTCCGCAATAATATTTTGAAATGTAATTTTGTAATTTGAAATGGCTAGTACAGCAAAACTAGCCGTTTTTCATAGGGTAGCCTATTACTTTACTCTTTGGGGTAGCCGCATTGAGTTATAATGTAGTACGTAGTATATTATAACTCAATGAGGTAAAGACCTGTTATATGACACAATACCAGGTCTGTTACAATCGGTGTGGAGGTGTGCCCTGCTTGGGCGGAGCATCGCCGTGTTCTCGTGGAAGTGATCGGCGGCGGCGACCTCTCGCGACCATGGTGCGGGACGAGCTGGAATGGGATGCTGTGGCCTCCTGCCAAGCAGTCGTGCTAGCGAAAGAGGAGGCTGAACGCATGAGGAAGAGACAACTTTCTTCCTCACGCCGCACAGGAGACGCCCCGAGCGTTGGGGATCGCGAGTCACTTTCTCCAGCCACCGAAGACGCATGTGACTCAGGCTGGCTGGACAAATCTTCAAAATAGTTATCTAAGATTATGTAGCGTCACAAATTCTGAAATAAGGGCCGAGTCACACCGAAATGGCAGCGGCCGCGGGCGATGCCAGCGGCAGCCGCGGGCGGAAACACCAACAAGACGCGCGAGGCGCGCGGCCGCTCGCGTCACGCGTCACCGCGGGCGGCCTTACGACCTTTTCAAGCGATACTGGTCTTTTAAGTATGTAGTTAAAGTTTAAAATTATTTCACACTGAAAGTGCTCGCCGCGTCGCTGCCGGCCGCTGCCATTCCGGTGTGACTCGGCCCTAAGGGTGTTTAGCCGGCACATAATGTGCCCTATTGACCTAGTTAAATGCGAGCTATTTTAAGATTTGTCCAGCCAGCCTGAGTCACATCGAAGACGCGGGCCTGCGGACGGCGAGCAGGGTTAGCTCACTCGCGTCGTGTTCCACGTGCATTTCAAAGAGCAGTTATACCTGTCGCCAAATAACTTGGCAAGGTTTTGGCGTAGTGGGGTAAGTTCGCGCATCGTGCACTTAGTGAAAAAAAAAAGTGGTTACTTTACTGCTTGCCATTATTCTATGGTTATTGTCATCATTTATTTTTAATCATAGCTGTTCAGAAGAATGTTAAAGAAAGAAGAGGAATTCATTCGTTAATTCGGTATTATAAATAAAATAGATATAATACATAAATACATTTAAATGTGAAAAAATGTATTTAAAAAAACATTAAAAATAATAATGAAATGAAATAATATATATGTTCTCGTCGTCACAATTAGTTAACAAAACTGCTACCCCTTTTATTTTTCTTTTTTTCCCGGTGTCCTAAAGTTAAATAAAATTTAAATCAACAACTCGTAACAAAAACAAAGGGTACAACTTTCGTGTACGCAAGTGTATTCGGGAGCAAATTGAACGAGAACTAGTGTTGCCCAAATGCAAGACCAAGACGAGACTTAGGCCAGTCTTGGTCTTGGTCTTGCGTCAATACATCTGGTCTTGGTCTTGGTCTTGGTATTGCGCTCTCAGTCTTGGTCTTAGTCTTGGTCTTGCAGCAAGAGTCTCGCAAGTCTTGCAAGTCTTGCAAATACCTATTAGCCTAGGTATTGCTATTTATTGAACACGTTAGTTTAGATTTTGGATTATTATTCGTGCTGTAAGACGTATGTAGTTGCAGAATTATAATCATCAAAATCATCAATACAACCCTCCAAGTTCATAAAGGTCGAGTAATTATTAAAAAAAAAAAAGACTTATTCAAGGTCAAACTCATTCCTCGACCTTTGAACTTGGAGGGTTGTATTGATGTTTTTGATGATTATGATTCTGTAACTACATACGTCTTACAGCGCGAATAATATTTTAATCAACAAACGATCTAGCACTGGCCTGCAAATCGAAAAAAAAATAAGAAAATTTGAATTTTGCGGGCTATCCTGGAGCATTCACCAATGAACAATGTTAATCAACCAATAATAGAAGACTACAGGCAAAGCCTACCTATGCGGCCAAAATAAGGAAGTGCGTGTGTGTTGAGATTAGCAGATTTCATTACAGTGTTACAGTGTGCGTAGGTACATTTTTAGGCAATTTGTCGTACTCGTGACTGGCGCGCTTTGCTACGTAGGTACTGTCGTAAGTATGTGTAAGTAAGAAACAATGTACCTACATTGTACCTACTACAACAAAATTGTATTCCTTAGAAAAATAATCGTCGTACCTACATGACGATTATTTTAATAATAATTAGTTTGTTTAATGGAATGGGATGGAAGAGTTGTAGAATAAAGACAATTTATGCAATTTAACATTTATTTAAATAAAAAATTGAACACAAATAAAAAAATTGCAGTACAGTACACAATAGCATTGACATAATTTAAAAAAGTTATAAGTACAAATCAAAGCGTTTCCTTACACAAAAATTCTCCTAATGTACCTATGTAAGTACCTATGTATTATTGTATCTACCTATAAATTGGTAAAAAAAAGATATGAACGGCTCGCCAACATGCAGATATAAACCCCGAGAGGTTTTCGTTGTGTGGCTAAAACCAAATGTGAATATGTTGCTTTAGAATTTAAAAAAATTGGTTACTTTATATTAATTCTTTTGACCAAGAATTAATACAAAGTAACCACCTGGCTGACTCATCACTTAATCTATTTCTATGTTTTCTAATTACTAACGATGCTTTAGAAAATAATCTCTCAGCAGGTACTGAAGTTGCAGGTATCGAAAGAAAATCACGAGCCATCTTGGATAAAATCGGATATTCCGTCTCATGCGTCCTCCACCACTCTAAAATGTCTTCTGAGCTGGCGGCTCTCGGTTTACTTAGGTACTCCTCTAACTCGTCAATAACTAAGCCTTGAAGACAAGATCCAGATCCAGATGACGACGTAGAGGGACATGCATTGAGTTTCTCAAAGTCTATTACATCTTCATATTCTTCATCCTCACATACTTTGTTTTCATTTCTTGGTAATTCTGGAGATTTAGACACCGAGTGTTGCTGTACGTGTAGACTTTTATATTCTTTATAAAGTTCATTAAATTTGCGCAGGCTTTCTGTTTTAATTTGCTTCCCCCATAATGTCATATCAAAAGTCTGAGCTATGTGCCTTGGGTCTAAAATTAAAGTGGTACAGTAAACCCAGTTGCTCTTCTTATAATGTTTAAGCATTTTATCTCGGGCTGCTTGGAAACCTAAAATGAGCCTTTCATCCACTTCAGTTCGATTAGGTTTCTCATCTAATTGTTTTACCATGGATTCAATTTTATCAAGCAATAGATTGAATGATACAATGACTAGCGGTAATGTAACATATTTTTCTCCACCAAGTTTCGTTGATAAAAGTTTAAAGTTTATTAAAAACTTATGTATTTTTTCGAGTATTTGTCATTCAGTTTCTGTGATTTTAAAATCATTCAATTCGGTATTCGGTTCAATTCAATATGCCATATTCCAATAAACATTCGTGGAAAATCGTTGCAATATCTAACCCAGTATGTCGACCGCGCGATGGTATAAAATCAAGGACTACAGATCGATACTTCCATTCATTGTCTATATAATGAATAGTGATCCCGTAGTAACTCCTACCAGCAATGGACGTCCATCCATCAATGGTAAATGACATTTTACATGAATATTGGTGTAGTCAATTTTTAACATTCGATTGTAGTTCTTCAAATCGCTCCTTGACTTTCCTTCTTAGTGTCGACCTTTTAGGAAATATCGTATTCCGGCAAATCGATCGAAAATATTCCTGTGTATCTTCATCATCGAAAAATGAGAAAGGAAGATATTTTTTTACAATCCAATCAACTGTAGCTGTCATGAAGTTGTCACTACGGTTTTCAGATACTGACTGTAATAAAATATTAAAGTAATAATAGGTACCTATTAGATTTTAAAACTATGAGCATAGCATGATATCTATAAAAATATACTATAGGTACCTACTAGCAAACCTGCGGCGGCTTTACTGTCGTAGATAATGCGTTTCTATAAATCAATACCTAAACTAGCTTCGCATTTGAATAAATTACCTAGGTAGGTACAGATTAAAATCGTGTTACGGAAAGGATATACTTAATGTACATACATATCAAGGGCACGGATTCCTATGGTGATAAGTGATAACAAACCAATAAGGCAACATTTTTTAATACCTATAATTACCTACATAATTATTATAAATGTTTGTAAGTGAATTCTACACAAATCATTCATTACATAGGTACCTACGTCAGCTGATCGGTGTCAAATAGTGTCAATCAATTATTCATCCAAGAAACAACTCCGTAAAAGATTTGTTTTTCTGGTATTTTTATTATTATATTGATAGTTTTATGCCACAAAATAACAAATACTTGAACACAAATTAGTTAGTACAAAATCTAAGTAGGTATTGTAGCTTGGAAAATTGTTTTTTGTTTGTAGTAAAAAAAACTTAAGTAGGTACCTACTGCTCCGGCTGCCTCAGTAATTAAGTAACTATATACCTACTTAAGTAGAGTAGGTACTTTATTTAGCTGACGGTTCAAATGAATGCAGATTCTAAACCAGATACCTACCTACACTCTTCACCCCGTTTGAATGGATATACCCTACCCTTTCTGTAACACGTAATACAAGGGTAGGTACCTATACAAACACCCGTTGTTAGAAATAGAGATTAAAATCGTAAAACAATTTAATAACTACGTACTACTCATCATTATCATAGCTGCATAATCAGCCGTAGAACGTCCACTGCTGGACAAAGGCCTTCCCACTCGGGGGGTAGTTGCCCATAATTGCCAAGCTGGGCAGGTTTGGCGGCAATCGGAGGACTACGTAGGTACTACTAAATAATTTATAAAAAAAATATAAACCTATAAAAAGTAAAGTAGATACCTAAGTAAACTCATAAATTTTAATGTAGGTATTTATGAAACACCCTTATTTGCATTGTTTTTTTCATCAATTTACAAAAATAAAGTACCTACGAGAAACAGCTAGGTACTTTACTTTGGTAAATTACTGTAATTATTAATTGAGTACCTACCTAGTATTTACGTAACATATTTTTTTCTTACCTGTCTACTTTTTGCAGTGGTTGTTAAAAAGCTTGTGATATCTCCACTTTGACTTTGACTTAATGTTGGTTTTCTTACAGGAAGAAATATTTGCGATTCCTTCTCGTGAAAAGATAGTAGATGCTTCCTTAAGCCTGAAGTGTTTCTGTTTTTCATTTTTATTTCAACTTTTTTATGTTGGCACAATTTACAAATACCAATTTGGGACGCATGAATTATTTCGAAAAACTCGTCAAATTTGCTTTTAGGTCTTTTAGATCTAATTCTGCAACTCTCACTACTCCGACTAGAGCTATTTGAATCTTCGTCACTCATGTCAAATTGTAAACAATCACTCCGAAAGCAATAAGGATTTAGAGTACCTAGCTAGGTAAATGGGTGAGAACAATAAATAAGATAGACTCGAAGCGAAGCTCAATTGGAAATGACTGAAATTGAATTAAAAACTCATATTTATAAGCACAAGCCGAAGACCGACAAAGGAAAATGCGGCATTCTTTGATAGATAGAATACATCTTTGAAAGATTAAAAAACAGAAGTATCAGAATCAGATAGGTTTTGTGCCTACGCAAAAATAAAGTGTAGATAATTATGCAAATAATATCGTTTATTATGTTCCTCTTTTATTGGAACTAGGCAAGTTCCGTTCCGGTACGTTGCCTGTTGTTTTTATGGAGGTTACTCGCTACTAGCGATAGAAGTTGATAAACCGACACTGCAAATCTCGATTTTTGGAAGTGTGTGATTTTAAAACAAAATGCGTAAAGCAATATGACGTCGCTCATATTTGGAGTTTTTCCATGTTTCCATTTTGTTAAAATCACCCACTTCCAAATTTGCAGTGCAATGTCCTTTAAAAAGGTATAATAGGTAATAATAATATAAACTAGGTATATTATTATTACTTACTACAATTTTTTAACCGACTTCCGAAAAAGGAGGAGGTTCTCAATTCGGATGTTTGTTTGTTTTTTTTTTTTTTTTTTTTTTATGTTTGTTCGGGCATAGCTCCGTCGCTCGCCAACCGATGTGAAAAATTCTTTTTTTGTTGGAAAGGGTATACTTCCCAAATGGTCCCATGAAAATTTTATCGACATCGAACAAGCCGTTTCTGAAAAATCAACAAAATACTAAAAAAAATATTTACATTGATGATCTTTTCGGTTACTCTATATTGTGTTTTTTGTTCGCGCGTTTTTAGTTTTTTGTAGTTGACATTTTGGCTTAAATTGACCCACTAAAAAGCGCGAAAATAAAAACTTTTTTGCAAAAAAATAAAACTGACTTCCATATCAAAACACTACCATGCCAAAAATAATTTTAATTTCGGAAGGCGGTGTGAAAAAAAAGAAAATACAAAACCAATAACACCGACTACCGAAATTAAAATTATTTTTGGCTTTGTAGTGTTTTGATATGGAAGTCGGTTTTATTTTTTTGCAAAAAAGTTTTTTATAATATCTACCTATCCTTACGACTACAATCTTCCTTGCGAGGACAACATAATCTAGTGGCTAGATCGGCGTCACGGCGTCCTGACCTACCGCATGACGCAGGTCCTCACCGGACACGGAAGTTTCGGGAGGTACCTGTGTCTGATGGGAAAGGAGGAAACGCCTGGGTGTCACCACTGCGAGGGTCGCCCTGAGGACACCGTAGAGCACACGGTGCAAAACTGCCCCGCCTGGGCAGAGCACCGACGTGTCCTCACGGCGGCGATAGGCGGAGACCTCTCGCGCCCGGCATTGGTCGAGGCCATGCTGCGGGGCGAGAGGGAGTGGGAAGCGGTCGCCTCCTTCTGCGAAGCAGTCATGTTTCCTAAGGAGGAGGCGGGCCGCGTGAGGGAGAGGATGGCGTCCTCCCTCCAGCCCAGCCGCAGTGGTAGACGCCCACGGCGTCGGACGTCGGCCGACGATCTCCGGCCACCGTAGGCGCGGGCATGCGGACAGCGAGTAAAGGGCAACTCGCTGTCCGACCATGGACCATGCCCGGGTCGACGGCGCGTCGTGTTCCACGCGCGCCTTAAAGAGCGTCAGCAACATGACGAGGAGAGGGGGCCCTCTGCAGAGGGCCGAAGCCTGCCGGGGTCGTGGGACTCATCCTGTTACCGTGGCCCCGGTACGTAAAGGGCTATTGAAGGAACACCGTGGATTTTAGTCAGTAAAAGTCTGACAGTCCCTCCCACCCTGCCCGGAGTGGGAGGACTTATTTGATAATTTTAACACGTTAAAAAAAAAAGTAGGTACCTACTCAGTACAAATATATTTTTCATAATTTTTGTTTTTCAATAATTTGTTGTGTGTAATTGAATGGTAAACTCTAAATCTTACTTGAGAGCTTTTTTTAAAATAATCTTATGGAAAGCAGTGTTCGAATTCGAACCAGTATGAGAATGTATTTATACAAGAAACTCAAGCATTCAATTTATACCTACCTACTGCTGAGACATCTTCAAGGTCACTTAATTTTATCCTCCTGTACCAACCCTACCAAAATAGGTAACAATTTTGTGTGCCTCTGTCCGTTGTCGGCGAATGCGGCGCTCAAACAGTGTCAAATGCTGTGATACACTTGTTGCAAACCGCGGCGTCTTTGTCGGTAATTATCAAATAAGTAGGTATATAATACACCGACCGACCAACAGTTTATTCGCAGAACGTTACATTTTCCCAGCCAACCTTGAACCTTAATTCTTTAGCGGTAAAGTTGAAAATCTGTTAAGAAATTTGACAGATTGTAGGAGCTTGATGTGCTGGCGTATGTACCATAACATTGGCTGCCGTAGAAACTGTTACTAGACCTACTCGACTCGCTGTTAGTTTTAAATTTTGCTGAATAGGAGAATAAAATAAACTTTTAAACATAAGTAGGTACCTACATAATGTTCATAATTATAATTTTGTAGGCTACAATTTTAAGCACATACCAACCTACGAGTACTAACGTTAGATCTGCACATTAGACATAAACAAGCATAATATACCTACGCTTACTTTTACATCGTTCTGGAGCCGAAACATAGTACCTACCTAACTCCAGTCGAGTAATAATTACTATTGGCGTTGTTATTTTTTTTTAAGAATTCTAATATAGTAGTTAGAAATGTATCATTTTTTTTCTGTCATTCGAGTTAAATCTTTGTAGCGGTTCCACTATTTCATTCATAAATGCAATATGGTACTCGATCTACTTAGTGATGACGTAGCGCGGAACCGCTGTGCACCTGCGGGTCAGTTGAGGGAGTCAATGGACGACGGAAAAAAATAATATTGCATAAAACCTACAACATTCTTTTGGCGGCAGTCGGGCGGCTTCTACAAAGGCAGGCAATTCGAACAGAAAAATGAATCGTTTCGTCTGTCGAATAGTGTTCATTATTATTTAGCAGCGGTGCCCTTTTTAAGAAATTATTGAACCGAATTAAGACCTTAATTTTATACAGATAACCGTGTGATTCGGTTGTGCATCTTCGTCATCATCTTCTAAATGGTAAAATTTCTAATTTTCACCGTTAACTGTTTAGAAATAAAGTCTAAATTTGCTTTTCGTATACTTATTTGTGTACGTATTTAGATCGCGTATGTATTTTTATCTAATATGTCTATGAAATAAAGGTATCCTTATGAATGGTGTGGAATTGTGGATACTTACGTTTACACACACATATGCATTTACTGCAAGAAAGCGTTACTTCGAGTTCTCATTATTTCACAAAAAAAAACAAAAAATTTAATTTTACGTCTTTTTTTTATTGTTCTTTTTTGAAAAAAATAGTACCAATCATTTCGAATTCGATGATCGAGTTCATGGCTTTCGGTTCCAGAACGATCTAACAGTAACCGTGTATTATTATAGGTAGATACTTACAAGGTATGAACTTTGCTAGAAAGTTATTCTAGGTAGGTACATTTTATCATATGGGATGATGGGAACAGACTTGTGAGTATTAACACGCTACTTACTTAATAAATGGTTGAAATATAATAAGTACTTACCTACCTAATCAATACAAAACCTTAAGGGTTCTTTCAGACGAGCGGCACGTTGCCAACTGCAGATACAACTGCAGCCCTTAGTTTAGTGTTATGACGATACCTACGGTTTTGATACTGGGGAAAGTCTCTCAAAATCGGGATTGAAACCAAATGCCTACTTAATAACGCCCAAATCTCAGTTTGTCTTAACTGCAAGACGCAAGAGTCTTGCAGGCTTAAGTCTTGTCTTGCTCAAGTCTTGCAGGGTTCAGTCTTGGTCTTGGTCTTGCTACAATAAGGCGGTCTTGGTCTTGGTCTTGGTCTTGCGAAAATGCAAGAACAAAACCAAGACCGATTTTGGGCAACACTAACGAGAACTACTGACGCACCAATCGATCGCGCGCTCGGAGCGGCGCACAGTGGTCCGGATTTTCAAAATGATGGACTTTCGATCGAAGATGGTTATTTCACTAAACAAAAAATGGTATCGAATAGTATATATAACGCTAATCAATATTTATTACTACAATTTTTCGATAAAATTGCTATTTCACGTCAAAAAAAAAATATTGAAAAAAAAATTGTATGGGAGAAAATATAATTTATTTTTTTTCTCCGGCTAGTATCAAAGTATAGCAACCAAACCTTATGTACTAGTAAGTACTTGTTGCCTTTAATACGACGACATATAATTTGCTTGCGTATCCCTGCGGCCTTGGCGCCTACGATGATTCAAAGTTTCAAATTTTTAAGTCCATTTTTCTTAATGTTTTTGACGATTCATTTTAAAAGAAACGGTTAGAAATGGATAAAGCCCTGAAAAGGGCTATTTTCAGAAGTCCTGAAAAGGATTATTTCAGGTAATCCTGAAAAGGATTATTTTAATGAAACGACTTATCTTACTAACTCAATTCAATCAATAACAATATCACTAAATCTGTCACGCTATTACGCTAATGGATCGTCAACTCCTGCCTGCAGCTCCTGTAGATCCATATTTTCAGTTTCTTCTGTTGTTACCTCTGGCAACAACAAAAGCTCTTTAACATCCGAAAAAAAGTCGAAATGTTTTGAGTTGTTGTATTTTGGTCGAATATGGGATAAATATGGGTCCTAACTAATTAAAAAGTCTTTGTTGGTCTTCATCCTGTTAAATTTTCTTGTGTGATTTTCACGAACTTTTCGAAATTCTTTATTTCTTGCTTCACTGGCTTCTTCGGAAAGAATACCAATTGGTAGGAAGCCAAAGTGTTCGCAAATGTCTGCACCATGTATGAGCAGCTTGTGCACACTTGCGGGCACATAAAACCACGGGTATAGATGAACAAACATGTCAGCTGTATCTCGACAATGTGTTCTAAATTTTTCAAAATCTATGGCACATCCAGATGAAATTGTTTGAAGAATAACCGCGAAATGCTTTAGTAGGTCTTAATCAATATTGGTAATTTCGGCAGATTTCTCATAATCTCTCAAAAACCTTCTGGCTGTATTTCCGTCGTTTGTGGTTCCAAAGCCTTGCTTAACAAAATCTACAAGAATTCCCATTTGTTGCTTGAATTTTTCTTGTGTCAGTAGTTTTTTCGCAGCTTTTAGTTCCCTGTTAGCACCTCGTGCAGCCCACATTTTAAAGTCCATGTTGTATGATATATGTAGAATACACTCCATACAACGAATCCACATATGAAGAGTAGAAAATCCATATTTATAAACATTTTCTCGTACAGGTCTTGAAAATACTTCTGACAGCTTGTTCATCTCAGTCGGCTTAGCAAGGCAAATATTACAGGCAGATGCAGATGAAGTATCAGTTATAATAGTGGCCACTTTTCTGTCGATCATTGTCACATGAAGGTCGTGATTAATCTCCAGCCCGGCAAACTTTGTGTATATTCTGCTCTCTTTACAAAATTCAAACTTAATAGGCCTACAATAATGGGTTGAAGGTGTTGGGTTTTCCCAAATGGTGATATTATTAGAAACTAATTTAAGAGAGACAAGACTTGACATAAATACCGATGAATCACTGAAGTTTACATCCTCACTTCTTTGCTTGTAGGTGCTTTGTGAAGAAGCTCTATCGAAACCCCATTTACTGATTACCTTCAATCCTTCATTTGACGAATCAACTTGGGTACCAGTAATCTGAAGAATCTTCTGGACTGTCAGATCCAGTAGGGCTTGAATCTTCACTTGAGCTCCTCTCTCAGTAATTTCTAAATCGCTTGGTTAGCATCTTTTCTTAGCTTCAAGGAGTTTGTGATACGATGGTAAAACTGGAACTTCACAATCTATCAGCACATTCCTTAAACACAAATATTTCCACTTTGACAGATTCAAAGATGTATAAAGACCTAGAGAGTGATCTTCGTCCAAAGATTTTTAGCTTACTTTCTTTTTAAACAAAGTGGTTTGAACAATCGCAACACTATCAGGGTTTTTCGTTATACGATCAATAATATTAGCTAAGTCATTCTTCTTTTCTGTCTTAAATCTTATGACTAATGCAAAAGTGAGTTCTTTCGGTGAGTATTCCAGAAGAGACCCTGAACGTATTCCAGAAGAGACCCTGAACGTCTTTTCTTCTGTGTGTTGCCGAGGTCAACAAATGGTTTCCTAATCTGAACTAAATCCGTAGATGTGCCCACAGTTGATGTGGATGGAATCACAGCTGCTACAGTATCGATATCAACGGAAGTACTCGTAATGTCTGACGATATGTTTTTGATAACTTTATCTTGAGCTAGAAAAATTTCTGATAAATTCACTGTAGTGCAATTTGGACAACCAATATTTGATTGTAACCACTCAACATGTCTGTTCATGAACGTATTCTGATTTCTTCACTTGCCCATCTGTGACTCATATTACTAATATAATTTTTTAAAAGGGTCTTAATTATTTCTGAATCTTCTGAACATATTTCAACTGGGATGCGACAATAATAGCTTCATAGAGTCGTGTCAAATTTTTCATGTCTCCTTCAACACGAAGGAACATAAAAATATCTAAATTCGCAATAAATGCAGCCAGAACGAAACTCACAAAACTTTCACACAGCACGGATAATGATGTTGCTTCCTCAAAGGTTAAGAAAAAAGTGCCCTCAATTGTTACCTGCACATATATTTATAACAAACACAAGTTCGCAAGTAGTGACTGACATAATTAGTACCGCTGCGTTCAACAACCAATCAGCGTCGTCGATATTACCCCTACCACCCTTTGGTGGTGGGGGTTAATTATTATTTTCTCAAAGTAATAGTTTTAGTCATTTAGGTAGGGGAGACCGGGGCTACAATTAACAGAGGTAAGTATTAACAAGCAAATTTCTCTATAACTATACTCAATTTGACAACTGGATCGCGCTGCATGCCACAGCCATTGGTTAGTTGCGCTCCGCGCGTCATGTGAGTGAGCTGTGTGCCGGTCGAAATTTTTAAGCAGGTAACGATCTTGTTTTAGTTCACGATTTTTTGATTTGTACAATAATTATAAAATGTTATGATTATGTTTTTTGTTTCCCTAAAAGCATATTTTATACTTAAGAATTCTAAGTTTCTTATTTGCCATTACTATGGACCAATATTTTATAATGTTATTTAATACTTAAAGTGTACCTCTGGGGCTATAATTAACACATGGGAGGGGCTAGAATTAACTTGTTAATACCTACCATTTGAAACGTTAAGTAAAGTAGTAACCAGTCGAAACCATAAGACCTCTACCAAAAGCTCCACCACGAATTACGTCAAATAGAAAACGCGCTAAAACGTCTGCTATTCTTACCGATGCCTCGGAAAAAAATGAAAATATTAGTGAAATGAAAAAGACAAAAATCACATCAAAACACGAAAATAAAGAAAACAAAAAAGATAAGGGAAAAGGTAAAGGAAAGGCGAAAGGAAATGTAAATAAAGACGAAAAAGTAGGAAAAGAGAAGAAAAGGATATTAAATGAAAGCAATAGCTCTAACGATGATGATGACTATTTTTGTAACATTTCCTATAATGAAGATACATCAGGTGGTGAATGGATCGAATGTATCTCTTGCAAGGACTGGGCGCAAGCAGGATGTATCAAAGGTGACACAGCATTCTGTTGTTTGAATTGTAATTCAGATGATGAATACTAATAGATACTCTTTCAGTTCGTAGATATTTAAAATAGTTCCTAATCCTTGATATTTTTTGTTGATTTTGTATTAAACTACTTTTTATATACGTTGTTTAAGTCTAAAGACGATAATAATTAAGTTTAAGATGTTTATTAAAGACTCATTACCTAGCTTTTAAGATAAAAAAATGTGCCATTTTCTACCTCATCGTATGATGTTGTTTAAGTAATATGTTTAATTAAAGTTTAAATATAAAAAATATGTCCTGTTTAAGACTGATAAATAGTTATTTTATAGAGATTTTACTTTGTTACGTTGAAATATTTAAACGTATTTTGAGATTTCCTTTATGTTCAGATATTTTGTGATTTTGTTATTGTGAGTTTATAAGAATACGAATTCCATGCAAGGCTATATTAATTACACTTTAAATTAATAAAAAATATGTCCTAAATATATTTATTTTTCTTTATATTAGTCAGCATAACCTATGTTAATTTTTACCCCTTCTGTTAACACTTGCCTCATACCTGTTAATTCTAGCCCCAAACCTGAGGTAACAATTAACATGCACCATTTTTAGGAAAAAGCGTTCTATCTACGGCATCGTTATTATTACGTTTGTTTTGAGATAATTACGTAATACCTGAATGATTTAAGCATCATGTATCTAAAAAATCAAGTCTAAATGTTGAATTATTTCTTAGCTACAACTAAAAATATATTTTTTGTTAATTGTGGCCCCGGTCTCCCCTATAGATAGTCATCGTCAGCACATAACTGTCTTCAATTACATGCAACAAGTTAAAATTTATTAAAAAAATATGTAATTTTATTATCTATACTAATATTATAAAGCGGAAAAGTTTGTTAGTTTGTTTGTTTGTTTGTTTGTTTGTTTGTTTGCTTGAACGCGCTAATCTTCGAAAGTACTGGGTGGATTTGGATGAAATTTGGTATGGAAGTAGCTTGAAGCTTGAGGAAGGTTATAGGCTACTTTTTACCCGACTGCAAAAAAGGAGAGTTATGTTTTTATCGTGATAGAATCCACGGGAGCGAAGCCCCGCGAGAGTACTAGTTGTCATATAAATGAAATGCCTACCAAATGCCTAAATTTATATTTTTTAATTCTTATTGTATTTAAAAAAATATATTTTTAGTTCTTCTTAATTGTTAAATTCGTTAATTAGAAAATACAACATAAAAATTTGAAACTTTGAATCATCGTAGGCGCCAAGGCCGCAGGGATACGCAAGCAAATTATATGTCGTCGTATTAAGAGCAACAAGTACTTACTAGAATATAAGGTTTGGTTGCTATACTTTGATACTAGCTGGAGAAAAAAAAAAATACATTTTCTCCCATACATTTTTTTTCAATATTTTTTTTCGACTTTAAGGAGCAATTTTATCGAAAAATTGTAGTAATAAATATTGATCAGCGTTATATATACTATTCGATACCATTTTTTGTTTAGTTAAATAACCATCTTTGATCGAAAGTCCATCATTTTGAGAATCCGGACCACTGTGCGGCGCGCGAAATATGACAAAAAGTTGGCAAAAATCTATTTTGCTGTTTTTTGAACTGATTTATAATACTTTATTACTAAATAATATAGAAAAACTAATATTATTAGGGTTATTTATTGAAATAAAATAATAATCAATAAAAATGTAATCAATTAATTTATTCATCGTCATGGATTACAGATATTTCATTAGGACTTAAAGTTACAAGCTTTTTTGGTGGTTATTTCCTTAATCCAGTACTGTATGTATCTGAAGACGCCATTAATCTCTGAAAAGTATTTTCTATGGCGACTTTTCTCGAGAATTTTCTAGAATAGTTTTGTCTTTTTCTGATATCCTTATTTCTTCACTCAAAAGACTGCAATGCCAATATTGTCTACAATTAGGGGCCCATGGACTAAAATTTTATGGCATATTGAACCACGGGTAAATAAAAACAAAAGCTGACACAGTCCGTAGGCAAAACAAACGAAATTTCTCAAAATTAAGTTTGTATCCACTTGATATAATTTTCACTGTCTCTTGCTTGCTACAGGCTACTTTCCGAGTTTCAATTTGTAACCCAAATGCAAGATGCACTCAGCAAATCGTATAATCCAGGCATGTAGTGACGAAAGCCCATATTCAAAATTTTCCTTAGTCATCTGTTGATGCACTTTTTGATCAGATTGAAATCTTTGGAGATAAGCCCACACAGATAACACCGCATGGTTAAGCTTGTATCCGTAAGCGCATTCATTACCACCATGGTAAATATATCGTGTTTGACACACCATTCAGCAGTCCTAGTAGGTGCTATATCTGATATCTGTTTTTTACATTTAGAGTGTCCAATTTGGATACTTCTATTGTCTCATGAGCAGTGATCGGAGTAGGTAGATTGAAATGGGGTCATTGATCCGAAACGTATATATTAACTAGCTTCCGCCCGCGACTTCGTCCGCGTGGAAAAAAATTTCCCCGATTTTGAAAGATTCTTCATTAGTGCTCCGCTCATATTGGACTTAGCGTGATGATATATAGCCTATAGCCTTCCTCGATAAATGGGCTATCTAACACTGAAAGAATTTTTCAAATCAGAACCGTAGTTCCTGAGATTAGCGCGTTCAAGCAAAAAAACAAACAAACAAAAAAACAAAAAACTCTTCAGCTTTATAATATTAGTATAGATATGGACATTCCTCCGGAATTGGTGGATTATTAAAAAAAAACCGGAACTTATGTAGGAATTTTATTCTGCCAGAGTGGAAGGAGTCATTTGATGATTTGCCATCCTCAAAAAAGGTAGGAATTGTAATAAAATGAGCAATATTATTCTTTATTCTACCCTTAATGCAAATTACCATGACCACTATGAAAATATTTAAATTTAAGTGCAACAATTTATGTCTATCTATAAAAGTTCTAGCCATAAAAGGCTAAAAATAAAAAAATAAAAATTAAAGCTTCGATCGGAATTAGATTGTTTTTATTATTCAACAGATAAATAATGAATTAATTTAGTTTTTATACCTTCCTTTAAATTTTGAATAGAGTAGGAATAATATCACTACCAACATTAACAATGTTTAATTGAATCCGGAAATACCGGAATTACTTTCCGGGAAAATGGCTTATCCATGTTATTCTTTCTGTGTGCATTTATGATACAAGTACTAAAAATCAATCTACCTACTCCGATCACTGCTCATGAGCCATCTGAAATCTCAAGAGTCGGCAATATCTTGGCGATGACGGGCGAGGATTTTGCCAGACGATATTTTCCCTTTGATTCAAACTCTTGAACTGTTAGTCTGTTTTAGCATAGCATTTTCCACTTCTTTTGTAAAGAAAATGCATTTTTTCTAAGTCTCTGATTCTAGAAGTAGACTCTCTATAATACTCAATAAGAGTTCTTCTACTAATTCTCTTTGGAATTAGATCCTGGAAAAAAGAAAAATAAATATGAATTAATGAAATTCTACCTTAGGACTAAAATTGACAGTTTGTTCAAGATGCGCAAAAACGAGCATCCCTTTCTAGGTATTTTTACAAGAAGGATGTGTAATACTCGTTTTAAGGTGAATTTGAGGGCTTGACTCCACTTGAGTTAGTACTTTTACTCTGTGCGAAGTTTGATCACTCTTTAAATAGCGACTACTTTTAGAAAAATATGAAATAACATAGAATTTCAATTCAAAAGTAACTTTTTAATACACACATCAAAAGTGTCTAGGGATCAACATATATTTTTGCAATAACTTTTCTCCTGATTGATATTTTCTTATTGAATTAAAATTTTCTTTAAGGATTCATCAAATAAAGTGTTTTCGTTTGTTACAGTAACGATAAACCAAGTCACCTTTGCATTAATAAAGAAATTTGCCATTTTCTTAATAAAGGGATTTTTGACATTTGAACCACTAACATTAAAGTTCGAAAAAAAGACTGAAATAACAGTTTTCTTTAAAATTTTATTGGGTAACTTAAACAATTAATAATCCGTGTTTCTACCGCGAACACTAACAACACAAGAACATCGGTTTGGCATACTCAAAATGAGTTCATCCAAATCACGCTGTGGAATGGCCGCCCATGTTCGTTGCAACAACAAAAAAAGGTCTTCTTGCGACTGGATACCCTCCATATTCGGCAGAGCTCTTCTCTGTAGCATATCCCATGCATGCTCAATCGGGTTCAAGTCTGGCGACTGAGCAGGCCAGAGCAGGACATTGATGTTAGCTGCGGCGAGAGTCTGTCTTACAACTCTTGCGGTGTGCGGTCGTGCATTATCATGCATTAACTGAAATAAGGGACCGATTTGCACTTGTAGAGGAACGATGACGTCAGATACAATCGTCTCAGCATAAATTTGAGCGTTGAGGTTGCCTCTGATCCAAATCAACTCAGTTCTTCCGCCGATCCAAATACCCGCCCATACCATGATGGTTCTACCACTATAAGGATGGACTTCCTGGCAGGATTTTAATCGCTGTTGGCGTCCAGGTGTTCTCCAGTGTCGTATACGTCTTGTATCCGGTCTCATACCAAAACGAGACTCATCAGAAAAGCACACGAAACGCCATTGTTCTTCTGCCCAATTTCTGTGTTCAAGAGCCCATTGATATCGAATCCTACGATTGTGCATTGCTATAGGTGGTACCCGTAGCGGTCTTCGGGAATGAAGGTTCACTTCATGCAAGCGGTTTCTGACTGTTTGGTCGCTAATTAAGTTCCCTGAAGAGTGATGAAGCCTCACGGCTAACATCATGGCGGTTATTGTTGGAGCTCTTCGAGTTAAGATTTGAATGTATCGGTCTTGTCTCCATGTGGTGCGGCGATACCGTCCTCCATGGCGCTCAGCCACGGTACCAGTACTTCGGTAACGTGTCCAAAGTCGACTGATAACACTCTGACTTGTATTCAGAGCTAAAGCCATAGTACGTTGCCGGGAACCAGCTTCTATCATTCCCACGGCTCTGAGCATTTCTTCCCTGCTTAAATGACGTCGCCGCTCCATAATAACGTTGGTTTTAATCAGTAGTAGGGAAACAGTAGCACTAATAATGTCTTCAATGCGTTGTATGTTTTTATAGGGAAAATATTGACAGCTGATTTTCATCTTTTACTCGAATTTGATTAACAGTTCCTGTTTCAAATTATGAAATGCACCAAAAAGGATCCATATAAATTTATAAAATCATAAATTTATTACAAAGCCACATCTCAATCTCAAGAAATCCGCATAAAAATGCTTGATCCCTAGACACTTTTGATGTGTGTATTTATAATTATAGTTCCTTACAGCCAGGAGTAGAATCCATCACCAAAATACTTAATTCCACCGAACAACTTAATAATGGGGGAGAGGGCCCTGATGTGCGTAGACGAACATATAGCTCCGTAAAAATATTGCTAAAAAATTACAATAGTGACTATTTACCGACGAAACAGTGTTTAAAAGAAACTAATAGTGACATTAAGTAAGTGACATTGAAGTTCGTGAAAAATATTCACTATAATTGACTAATATCAACATAAAGTGAGGAAGAAAAATAACGACTGCATAATTCAAAAGTGATGATAAAGTGACTAATATTCTTCAAATAACGGATTAGTGGAAGTGTCTTGGAGCCCTTTAAGACCGATGTAAAAGGAAAAGGTACAAAACATATAAACACAATATTATGCAGTAAAAATATTCAAATAATATAAACAAACAAAGTACAAGTCATCCACACTTACTGTGTATAAGTGACATCTGTCTATCCACTTTGAAATATAATCTATAATCTAAAACTCCAAAGAAACTAACTCCATCTATCGTCGGAAAGCATAACTAGAGACCTAAAACTCGATTACTATATGCCATAGTTTCTTCACTACTAACTAGGCAGCGCAACCAGTAGCTTTTCAAACCGAACCTAAAAAAAGTCCTTCAAAAGATCGCGCCAACCACCTTATGTTCAGGATGCCAACAAAAGTTGCCAATAAGGGAAAACCTTATTTGTTCACTTTGCAAGTGTAGATATGATTTAGAATGCGCTGGTGTGGCTAAAGACTATTATATGAAATCGATGACATTGGAAGTTAGAAACTCCTGGAAATGCCAGGCATGCGTGTGTAAAATACCAAAGACAGGGAATACAGACACTCCTGTACGATCCCAAAAAAGCCCCGAACACAAAAACTTAACCACACCAACAACGAGCAATAATGTTACTTCATAGTAACATTATTGCTCGTTACCATATGATAATGAAAACCATAAGTTCCAAAACCATTTGCTCTGAAGACCTGAGTTTTTTAGGAGACACTCTACACACAGAGGATATTGCGTTAACAAACACATAAAACCAATTTAACATGCAAAGTCTGAGCGAATTAATTATACAACGATTGAAAGAAAACAATAAATCTATCATTGAAGAAATACAAAACACTCTACAAACCGAGATTAATAGAGCCATTACGGAGTTCAAACAAGATTTTAATACCAAAATGAATACTTTAGCTGTACAAAATGAACAAAGAAAGCAAGAAATCCCAAACATTGTTACTAAAATAGCATCTCTACAATTAGAAAACGAAAATTTAAAAAAATAAGTGAGAAACCTTTCAACTCGGACGTTCCATGCACCAAGCATACAAGGAAGCAACCTCCATAAATTAGTACTCTATGGGCTCACAGAGTATTATCAGGAACCAGAACGCGACCTATATAATAGACTGATAGAATTATTCCGAGATATACTCAACGTAGACCTATTAGGCTACATAGAAGACATCTATCGAGTAGGAAGAAAAGGCACAAATAACAGACCGCTTGTAATAGAATTGCTCAGTAAAAGGATTGTCAGTAACAGCCAGTGTTTTTAGGGAACTGGCTTGAGAATTTCAGAGTTTTTAGATGCGAAATCAAGAAAGGAAAGAGCTCAAATGAAAGAAGAACTATTTAGGGCTAGGCAAAACGGACACCATGCAATAATAAAAAACAACCAATTATACATTGACGGAAAATCTGTTAATAGAAAATACAACAACAACGAACCACAACTAGTAGATACAACATACCCGGAAAATTATACGGGAATAAAGAACACCGCTAACCAATCTCAACATACGGATATGGCGAATGAATCTGTAATCCATACATTTCGCAAGCAAAGACCAACCATTTAAAATACTATTCCAGAATTTCCAAAGTCTTAATAACAAACAACACTTACTTGACGCTTTCATTTCCCAAAATTCTATGTATAAAGCAATATGTATCTCGGAAACCTGGCTCTCAGAAGATAAACTAGAACTAATTAAGATTAGCGGCTACAAAATTGCATCATCATACTGTCGCAGTAACCGAACGGGCGGCGGCGTCTGTATCTTACTTCAAGATCATAATTATAGACTGCATGCATAGAAGTGATATAACAGATAAATCTATAGAATATGTACTAGAGTTATGCGCTATTGAATTGTCTAAAGAAAACTTATTAATTATAATTATGTATTGGAATAGAAGAGAGGAAGAAATATTTTACCAACAACTAAAACTAATTCTAGAATATGTGAATAATAAATACTCTAAACTTAATATAATCATAGGTGGCGATTTCAATATTAACGTACTATCAAATAATATCAAATCAAATCAATTCATAAATTTAATGCAGGAATATAAATTTACCAAATACATAAAAAGTGCTACCCGTGTAACGCCAAACACAACTACATGCTTAGACTTAATATTTACAAATTTTAAATTCAAAGATATGTACACAACTGTAGAAGAGTTCGGTTTTTCAGACCATAATAGTACTATTTTCCATCTTAACTTGCCTAAACAAACAAAAAGAATCGCCTGGTACGTGAAGAAAAGATTGTACAATCACTCAAATATATTAAAATTCAAATCGAGATTACAAGAAATAAATTGGAATGACATCTTAACAATTGATAACGATATGAATAGCAATTATGAAGCTTTTAATGACACACTTATTAATATATTAAATCAATGTATGCCATTAAAAAAATTCAAGTTAAAACCTAAATATAAAAAATATTGGCTCACCGTAGGCATAAAAACCTCTTGCAAAAATAAAAGATTACTAAAAATACTAACAACTAAAACAAACAATCCAATAATAACTCAGTATTACAAAAAGTATGAAAAAATTCTAAAGAAAACAATAACGACTGCAAAAAAACTACACTACAAAAATAAAATGCTTAAATCTAATAATAAAGTTAAGACAATGTGGAGCATAGTAAATGAACGTACAAATAAAAAAATATAAAGTGAAAAATGTAACATAACCCTACAAACGAATTGCAGCGTAACTTCTGAACCTAATGAGGTAGCAAACATTTTTAATGATTTTTTTTCTTCAATCGGGGAAACAACGATCAACTCAACCTGTAAACCGAAAAGATCTTCTTTTGTGTGTCCTACAGAGAATACAATCTTCCTTAATCCAATTGATCCTTACGAAGTTAACCTATTAATAAAAAACCTGAAAAACAAAAACAGTCATGGCGTTGATGAACTTCCACCTGCCTTATTAAGGCAATGTGCAGACGAACTAACATTACCATTTCATATATTATTAAACCAATCATTCGAAGAAGGAGTTTTCCCAAACCTCTTACAGAAAGCTCTTATAAAACCTATTCACAAAAAAGAATCTAAAACAGATCCCAACAATTACCGCCCCATTGCCATCTTACCGACAGCTTCCAAAATATTTGAAAAAGCCATGTGCAATAGAGTATATGCGTTTTGCGAAAAATATCACATATTTAATGACTGCCAATACGGGTTTCGAAAAAACCGTTCCACCGTCTTGGCCGTTTACAAATATATTCAAAAAGCACTTGATATCATTAACAATAAAAAGTACGCGATAGGACTACTCCTGGATATGACCAAAGCATACGACAAAGTACAATTTGACATATTATTAAATAAACTATATAGTATAGGCCTACGCGGGAAATGTTATGACTGGTTTGTATCCTATTTGAAACATAGGAAACAAATCGTGGAAATCGAATATTATAACAATATAAAAAATGAAATAAAGCTAATTAGATCAGACTGCAAACAAATCACCGCTTCAATCTGCCAAGGCAGCGTAATAGGGTGTTTCTTATTTCTTGTTTACGTAAACGATCTTCCAAATAATATAAATGAGTCATGCGATCTATTCGCGGACGACGTATCTATACTAACCTCATGCGAAGATAACACGAATTTAAATGAGAAATTAAATACCATACTAAATTCTACAATTAATTGGATGACTGAAAATAACCTAGAAATCAACTTCAATAAAACTAAAATAATAGCATTCCATCCCCGCCAAAAAACAGAAATAAATATAAACTTTAGCTTTAAAAATAATAAATTAGAAGTAGTTGATAAATTCACCCTATTAGGCATAAACATTGATACGCATATAAATTGGAAGTCAGATATTCAGAAAGTAAGAGCTAAAATATCAAAATTTTCACACGCCCTCCGCGAGATCAAAAAAACTTTTTTGCAAAAAATAAAACCGACTTCCATATCAAAACACTACAAAGCCAAAAATAATTTTAATTTCGGTAGTCGGTGTTATTGGTTTTGTATTTTCTTTCTTTTTTCACACCGCCTTCCGAAATTAAAATTATTTTTGGCTTTGTAGTGTTTTGATATGGAAGTCGGTTTTATTTTTTGCAAAAAAGTTTTTATTTTCGTGCTTTTTAGTGGGTCAATTTGTAATTAATCTAGTTATAAAAGCCAAAATGGGTCAGTGAATTTTCCAAATCTGTTCATAAATGACGGAGTTATGCGCGAACAAAAAACGCAATGCAGAGTAAACGAAAAGGTCATCAACGTAAATATTTTTTTTTAGACTTTTCTTGATTTTTTCAGAAACGGCTTGTTCGATTTCGATAAAATTTTCATGGGACCATTTGGAAAGTATACCCTTTCTAACAAGATAATAATTTTTCAAATCGGTTGGCAAACGACGGAGTTATGCGCGGACAAACATAAAAAAAAAATACAAACATCCGAATTGAGAACCTCCTCCTTTTTTAGAAGTCAGTTAAAAAAACCACAGACCTAAAAACCGCATTAACAACGTACTACGCGTACGCCTATGCATGGCTCAAGTACGGAGTCATTTTATGGGGCAACAGTACTGACGCACCCACACTATTTACCCTACAAAAAAAACTAATTAGAATCCTAGTTAATATCGAAGCCGACGATAGCTGTAAACCCTACTTTCAGGAACTTAAGATTTTATCCCTACCCTGTCTCTATATATTTGAAATTTGTAAGTTCGTGCGCAAGTACCCCGATTTCTTTACAAAAAGAGAAGACATACAAACAAAAATTACTTTAAGACATAAAAATAGATTAAACTTACCAATATCACGTCTAAAAATACATTCTAACAGTACCTTTGTCATGTCCATAAAAATTTATAACAAACTAGCTTCCGCCCGCGACTTCGTACGCGTGGGAAGCTTTTCCCGCGCAAATCCCGATCCCGTGGGAATTTCTGGATAAAAAGTAGCCTGTGTGTTATTCCAGGATGTCAACTATCTACTTACCAAATTTCATTCAGATCCGTTCAGTAGTTTTTGCGTGAAAGAGTAACAAACATCCATCCATCCTCACAAACTTTCGCATTTATAATACTAGCTTCTACCCGCGACTTCGTACGCGTGGGAAGGTTTTCCCGCGCAAATCCCGATCCCGTGGGAATTTTGGGATAAAAAGTAGCCTATGTGTTATTCCAGGCTGCCAACTATCTACTTACCCAATTTCATTCACATCCGTTCGGTAGTTTTTGCGTGAAAGAGTAACAAACATCCATCCATCCTCACAAACTTTCACATTTATAATATTAGTAGGAGTAGGAAGTAGGATTAGTAAGAAGATTACCCGAAACAATAAAGAATATTAGCAAATATAACGTATTTATTAATAAATTGAAGCTTTCCTTATAACGAAATGCTACTATACTATAAGCGAATACTTTAATGATAAATTTTCTATTTTATAAATTACTAGCTTCTGCCCGCGACTTCGTTCGCGTGGGAAGGTTTTCCCGTGCAAATCCCGATCCCGTGGGAATTTCGGGATAAAAAGTAGCCTATGTATTATTCCAGAATGTCAATTATCTACTTACCAAATTTCATTCAGATCCGTTCAGTAGTTTTTGCGTGAAAGAGTAACAAACATCCATCCATCCTCACAAACTTTCGCATTTATAATATTAGTAGGAATAGGAATATCTACTGACCATATTTCATTCAGATCCGTTCAGTAGTTTTTGCGTGAAAGAGTAACAAACATCCATCCATCCTCACAAACTTTCGCATTTATAATATTAGTAGGATTAGTAGGACAATGTAAGTATAGGTGCTATAAATGATATGCCAAAAATAAATAAAACTACTGTACGGACACAATTGATGCAATAATAATATATAGTAAATAAATAGTTAATAACAGTTTATAAAATAAATGGTTTTAAAATGTTATTTAGTAACTAAATATACATACATAATATATATTTAAACACAATGACCTATTAGCAACATACCTTACTAATTACTATAATGAATAATTAAATAATTTAAAAAAGTATCACATTCAACACGCAGTGTTCTTCCTCCTCTCTCCTAGATTGGTTTATGCTGTGCCCGACAGGGTCCATAATTGTGACTTATATAACTATGCATAACAACTATGTAACATTATGGTACGCAATAAAGAATTGAGAATAATATGATTAGTTGAATCAAGGAACGCCATTATTTACGTCAACTATTAGCTGAGCCCCGCTGGCACACAAATTTGTTGCCAGCGGGGCTTAACTAATACTGGTTTACTGGCACGTTTTTGTGCCGCTGGGGCTCTAGAGATTAAATAAAACAAAACACATCCACTGCTCAACAAGTCAAACTCTTAACTGGGATACACATTAAGTGGGTATGGGCGAGGGCGGCGCTTGCACAGGTAGCTAGACCATTTTATTGAGCATGTCGCTTAAACTATAGAAACCAGATTACGTGTAATTTGTAAATTTGATTATTTGCCAACTTTTAGCTATATTTCGCCTGTGTGCGGCGCTACGTCATACCCCGCGTCCCGCTGACACCTAAAAATTTACTTCTGCGTATTGAACGACTCTTGCCAAGTTATTTGGCGACAGCTATAATTCATTTATTGTTTTATTCTAGATGGCGAACGCGAATGCATACGAAATATTTGAGTTTTTGGAAGCTGATAACGCAGAAGTTAACAATACAAGAAAGTGGCGTCGTGTGCAGCTACGTATTGTAAGGAATGCGACCTCTTCAATTTAGACGAAGCGGGGTTTGTTAAGAGATACAGACTGACAAAGGTTCTAGCATATAACCTGTGCAATGAGTTGAGGCAAGTGTTGAAGAACCTTACAAAATCTACAGACTTGTCTGTAGAGACGAAGGTAATACCCTTATTTCTACCGCGAATACCACTAAAGCAGTGTATTGTATATTTGTCATTTACCACTTTTATGTACCTATACATACTTACTAAGTTATATTACTTTTGTCTAGGTGTTAATTGCATTATCATTTTATGCAACTGTATCACACCCATACCAACGTCCAGTAGGCAGTAGTAAGGGTCATTTTGTGGCTCAGCAGACTGTCTCTTCAGTCATCGCACAGGTTACTGCATGTCTTAACTCACTGCAGATGAGACAGAAATATATCTTTCCAGTGAATGGTCAAGAACGCACCAGAATTAAAATGGAGTAAGTATAAACCTTTTTTATTAGAATATTTTGTGAAGTCTTTGTTTAGCTATAGAATGAGGCACTTGGCTAAATGATAACAAATAAAAGAAAGAATACAGTCAAAACCGAATATAACGACGCATCGGTTATTACGACGTTATGGCGAGGTCCCAGCCGAAACCCTATATAAACAATAAAGTAAACCTACCGCTTATAACAATATCGGATATAGCGACATATCGCTTAAAACGACGAAACTTTATCGAGAAGCATTGGCTATTGCGACCAAATTGTCACATTTTTTCCCGCAAAATAAAACATTACTGATGATATCAGATCAAGTATGGATAATAGGAAGTTGACTGTCCTTTCGTTACTGGACTTCAGCAACGCCTTTAACACTGTCGATTTTGATGTCCTGCTCGGTATACTCTGCTCTCTTAACATATCTCCAACAGCAATTGATTGGTTTCGTAGTTACCTGTGTGGCCGCCGACAATGTATTTGCTTAGAAGGTACATCATCTTCATGGTGCAATACTACTGCTGGCGTACCACAGGGGGGCGTTCTCTCTCCTCTTCTTTTCGCCTTATTTATAAATTCTATTTCAAATGATCTTCTCTCATCCTATCACCTTTATGCTGACGATCTGCAAATTTATTCGCAAGCTCCCGTTGAAGAACTGTCTGAGGCGGTGAAGATTGTGAATAAAGACTTAGCGCGTATTTCTGATTAGAGTTTGAATCATGGTTTGAGGGTTAATCCTGCGAAGACTCAAGTCATTATTGTTGGCAGCCCTAGGCTACGTTCCAAAATTAACTGGGCAACCCTTCCTCAAATCGTTTTTGATGGAGCTGCTATACCTTACTGTGACTCAGTAAAAGACCTAGGTATTTATATTGATAGGGATTTGTCTTGGGGTCCCCAGTTGCAAGAAGTAAGCCGCAAACTGTTTGCCTCTGCGGGGTCTTTACGCAGATTGCGCAATTTCCTGCCGACTGCCACTAAAATTGCGCTTGCCCAATCCCTTCTTCTCCCTGTTCTCGACTATGCTGATGCAAGTTATCCAGATCCTACTGAAGTGCAGCTAGATAAGCTTGAGCGACTCCAAAATTTTTGTATCAGATTCATATTTGGTTTGCGCAAATATGATCATGTTTCTGAGTTTCGCATTAAACTCAAGTGGCTGCCGATCCGCCTTCGCCGGAATGCACATATTTTATCATTACTTTACAGTATTCTCTTCAATCCCACAACCCCGTTTTATCTCAAAGAACGCTTTAAGTTCCTTCATGACACACATGTAAGAGATTTGAGATCATTGGAGAATTTGAGACTTTCAATGCCTGCACATTTCACTAAATTCTATGGCTCATCGTTTACGGTGCAAGCTATTCGTTTGTGGAATGCATTGCCGGTGTCACTAAGACAAGCTCAGTCACTGGCTACTTTTAAAAGCTCGGTTGCTAATTATTTTCATTCCAATTTATGACTGTTCTTTTGTTTTCTCTCCACTTGATGTTAAAGAACACATTATATGTATTGTATTATTTAATTACCTATGTATTACATTGTATTTATATGTATATATATATATTTGCATATACATTTATTTATTTTAATATTTAAATAATTTTTGTTTCTCTGTTTTTATGAGTAATGTAGTTAGTACACTAATTTAGCCCTCCCCACTTTAATTAAAGTTTTTAAAGTCCTTCCAAAGGTTGTCTGGAAGATATCGCTTTCAGCGATAAGACCGCCATTGTTACCATAGAATAAGCAATATTGTTAAATAGGTGTGTTTAAATTTTGGTGTACAATAAAGTATATTCTATCTATCTATTCTATCTATTATGTATAATTCAAACTTTCTAATCTATGAAGGATTATTTTGATTTCTCACTGTAATTGTTTTAAATGAATACCTATATTACCAGTGTTATAAATGAGAAAGTTTGTGAGGATGGATGGAGATATATCCAAAATATATAGGGTTCAACAAGCAGTTCAAAGTTGCATATCTGCATCCGTAAACGTCTATAGCTATAAAAGTTACTTAAAGTGCTACAAGCTGAATCAAATACTACCCTAGCCATCACAGTAGTTCTCTATAGAACTCATTTACCACTTACACCTTTATAAAATATGACAACTAGTATTTGCGTGTTGCGCGAGGTGCAAGCACCTAACGTGTTCACTTAAAAAAAAAATGGGGGGGGGTTGCAAAATTATTTCGACTAAAGCACTGCCCCTCTAAATGAATCTGAAAAAAAAAAATGTTCCAGGTCTCTTAATTTCCGAGATCCGCCTAAAGGGGGTGAGAAGGGGGGCAAGGGGGGCGACATTGAAAAATGATTTTTACTTTACCGAGCCTCCTCTATACGAATCCGTAAAAAAAAATACTGTTCTCGAAGTTTCCGAGATACGATAGGGAGGGGTGAAAAGGGGAGGTTTGGCACTTTTCCCGTAGGTTTGAGAGTTAGTTGTTTACGAATCTGTCAAAATATACATACCTCCCCATCCACCATCTGGGAGAACAATTATGTCAATGAGTCAGTGAGTCAGTGAGTGGCAATTTAGCTTTATATAATATAACTAGTATTTGCGTGTTGCGCGAGGTGCAAGCACATCGCGTGCTTGGGAAAAAAAATGGGGGTGTGGATGGGGGGAGATGGGGGGGGGGGTTTGCACAATTATTTCGACTAAAGCATTGCTCCTCTAAATGAATCTGAAAAAAAATGTTCCAAGTCTCGTAGTTTCCGAGATACGATAGGGAGGGGGGAGAAGGGGGGTGAAAAGGGAGGTTTGGCACTTTTCCCGTAGGTTTGAGAGTTACTTGTTTACGAATCTGTCAAAATATACCCACCTCCCCATCCACCATTTGGGGGAACAATTATGTCAATGAGTCAGTGAGTGAGTGAGTGGTAATTTAGCTTTATATAGTATAGTAACTAGTATTTGCGTGTTGCGCGAGGTGCAAGCACATCGCGTGCTTGTGAAAAAACAAAGGGGGGCGCGGTGATGGGGGGGGGGGGGGGGGCTTGCACATTTATTTCGACTAAAGCATTGCCCCTCTAAATGAATCTGAAAAAAAAATGTTCCAAGTCTCTTAATTTCCGAGATCCGCCTAAAGGGGGTGAGAAGGGGGGCAAGGGGGGCGACTTTGAAAAATGGTTTTTACTTTACCGAGCCTCCTCTATACGAATCCGTAAAAAAAAAATATGGGTCTCGTAGTTTCCGAGATACGATAGGGAGGGGGGTGAAGGGGGGTGAAAAGGGGAGGTTTGGCACTTTTCCCGTAGGTTTGAGAGTTACTTGTTTACGAATCTGTCAAAATATACCCACCTCCCCATCCACCATTTGGAAGAACAATTATGTCAATGAGTCAGTGAGTGAGTGAGTGGTAATTTAGCTTTATATAGTATAACTAGTATTTGCGTGTTGCGCGAGGTGCAAGCACATCGCGTGCTTGTGAAAAAAAAAAGGGGGGCGCGGTGATGGGGGGGGGCTTGCACAATTATTTCGACTAAAGCATTGCCCCTCTAAATGAATCTGAAAAAAAAATGTTCCAAGTCTCTTAATTTCCGAGATCCGCCTAAAGGGGGCGAGAAGGGGGGCAAGGGGGGCGACTTTGACAAATGGTTTTTACTTTACCGAGCCTCTTCTATACGAATCAGTAAAAAGAAAAAAATACGGGTCTCGTAGTTTCCGAGATACGATAGGGAGGGGGGAGAAGGGGGGTGAAAAGGGGAGGTTTGGCACTTTTCCCGTAGGTTTGAGAGTTAGTTGTTTACGAATCTGTCAAAATATGTATAAAATAATATATATATAATGTATGTAATAATATTTAGATTATGAGGGTAGTTTTATAACTATTGGTTCATGCGATATTGTCACCACCGCCGCGCCAGTCCGCAAATATATGCTGTACTATCCATACGTCTTTCATTCCGCTCACAGTCGACTCAGTACCTACTAACTACATATTTCTCAGTGGCGACGAGAATTGAACAATTCGCGTGTAATTTAAAGTGTTTACCATGTCGGTCGGGAAAATTAGTGAGTTTAACTTGCATAAAGACGATTGGAACCTATATATTGAACGCTTAGAACAATACTTCGTGGTGAACGATATACGGAAAGAGTTACATGTGCCGACGTTAATAACCGTTATGGGTGCAGAGAGCTACGAGTTGCTTGTCAATCTATGTACACCGAATAAACCTAAAATAAAAACTTTTGAGCAGTTATCGGAAATAATGGGTGTTAAACATTTACAACCTAAACCAAGTGAACTCGCCGAGAGGTACAAGTTCAGGCATAGGAAACAGAAAGAGGGCGAGTCCATATCCGAATACGTGGCGGTACTTAAGAAAATGTCGAAGACCTGTGAATTTGGCAGTTGGCTCGAGGAAAGTTTGAGAGATCAATTGGTATGCGGAATAGCAAGCGAGAATATTAGGCAACGGTTATTTGCGGAATCAAACCTGGATTACGCTAAGGCTTATAAACTGGCCGCCAGCATGGAATCAGCAGAGAAGGACGCCGCCATAGTTGAAGGTCGTAAGTCGTCAGCTGCTACGGACGCGGCGACGGTGACGTGCCAGGCGGTGACGGTGAGAAGACAAGTAGCAGGCGAGCAGCGGCAGCAGGGCGGAACGCGGGGCGACGCGCGTGTGGGACGAGAGATGCGTGAACGGCGCACGGGCCATGGGTCAGCGATGTCGGTGCCGGGTGAGCGGGCTCGGCTTGGGGAGCGAGCTCGGTCGCAGCGGCAGTGTCGTGTGTGTGGCGCTAGTCACGATGAATCAATGTGCAAGTTCGCACGTTACGTGTGCAGGGTGTGCAACCAGCAAAGGCACCTGCGACGTATGTGCCCCAATCTAGTACAGCAACATCAGGTTGACGTGCAAACCGCGGGCAGTGATAAGGACGCGGACAGTGACGAGGTAATTTTTGTTGATGTCTGTAAATTGTCGATTTCCAGTTGCAAACCTATCTATATAACATTGAATGTGCATAACAAAGAAATAGCGATGGAATGTGATACCGGAAGCGCGGTGTCTTGTATTAGTCGCGAGTGTTACAATAGGCTGTTTAACGATCTTCCTCTGCAACCTTGTAAATTAACTTTAAGATATTATACTGGTGAAATTGTAAAACCATTGGGTATAATAAGACCGCAAGTTCGTTATAAGAATAGTAGTGAATTTTTGGAATTACTGGTTATCGAGAAAGGAAAAACTATTCTTTTAGGGCGACATTGGATAGCGGCATTAATAATCCAACATCCCGATTTTAATTATGATGTTAATAATATAAGGTAAAATGATGATTGTGATGTATCTTTTTTCAGTTCCAAATATTGTAACGTGTTCGCGGAGGGTCTCGGGCGCTTTACGGGCGCTGCTGTGAGCATTCACGTGCGGCCGGGCGCGCGGCCGGTGTTCATGCGCGCGCGCCCGCTGGCGTACGCGCTGCGCGAGCCGGTGGAGCGCGCGCTGGGCCAGCTCGTGCGTGACGGAGTTCTCACCCCGGTCGAGCGTTCCGACTGGGCTACACCGATAGTGCCAGTCGTAAAGAAGGATGGTAGCATTCGTATCTGTGCTGATTATAAATTAACCTTAAATAAAATTATTGAAATTGACCGTTATCCGTTGCCGAGGGTAGAAGAATTGTTATTTCGTCTTCAAGGGGGTGATCACTACAGTAAAATCGATTTGTCGCAAGCGTACGCACAATTTGAGCTCGATGATACAAAAAAATACACGGTGATAAATACGCATAAGGGATTGTATATGTACAATAGATTAGTGTATGGTTTATCGTCTAGTCGGGGCATTTTTCAGAGGCGAATTGAACAGTTACGGCCCATTCACGACTTTGGTCTTAGCGGCGAGCGGCGGCGGCGGCGTCATAAGGGTGGTGTAGAATGTTTACCAATAATTTGATTTTTTGCTATATTTCTGTAATACAATATTAAAACATGTCAAATTAAACCTAAAACCGATTAATATTTCATACAAAGTTTAGGGGTCTATAACTCGTAAAATACTAGGTATAAAAAAATTACAAATAACAAAAAATATTTGTATTAGTACATAAAAATCAAAAATACTCATTTGAATCCTTAAGTCCCCACTTGACGATTCCAGCCCACCGTGCGGCGGCGGCGGCGGCATGCGGTGCGTTTTACACGCCACGTACCCTCAGTAGCGGCAAGCGGCAGCGGCCGAGGTGGACGTATTTAGGTAGTCAGAACGTGCTTAAAATTATGGCGTTATCAAAATTATCCCTTCTGTGTTTAGAAAGCAGTATATTTTCAACCGAAGACAAAAAAGGAGGAGGTTATCAAGTCGACGCGTATATATATTTTTTTATGTATGATCAAAAAATGTATGTATGAAAACAAGATATTCTTAATATGAGAGAAGGAGTGCACGAACTAAATAAAGATCGATATTTAAATGACGAATTTCGTGACCTATACGAAGATAACAGAAAATATCCGGACAAGTTTTATGAGTACCTACACAAGAATGAGTGTGGATAAATTTGATTATATTCTGCAGCACATAGTCGTATATTTAAAACAGCATATCAGAACCAAAAGGGTTGTCACCAATCCAGAAAAATTGTTTCTCGCCTCGGTTTACATTACCGCCACAAAATCGTCTAAAATATTTTTTGTTTATAAATTCGCCGCCGAGTCCATCACACCTACACCGCTATCCGCGCCGCTCTGTTTCGTGGCGTCGCACGGTGGGCTGAAAAACGGCTTTCATAGACTTAGGCATTTTATTTTGCAAGTGCCAGTTTTTGTGCCGGATATCACTTCTATTTGTTATAACAATATACAAAAATGACACCAGAATTGATTCTGCACAAAAATGAAGGAATTATAATTTTTTTACGAAAATTTTGTATGGAGCTAGTATGAAAAATCGAAATATCTCTGAAACGGCAGCGATAACCGTAATATCCTTATAGGAGGTTTTAGTACTAATTATTTATGATTTTTTGACATACGTTACATAATGGTTGTAGATGCCTTTTTTTTTTTTAAATCGTCAAAATATTTTTATTTATTTTTACATATTAAACGTTCCTTTTAGTGTATAAGTTGAAGAATTCAGAGCTTTAACAACTCTTAACATAAAATAGCATCACC
Organism: Tholera decimalis; assembly: GCA_943138885.2. Lineage (NCBI taxonomy): Eukaryota > Metazoa > Arthropoda > Insecta > Lepidoptera > Noctuidae > Tholera > Tholera decimalis. The sequence goes on from OW964559.2 coordinate 21,426,221, forward strand.
CCTATAGACCTGAAGGACTAGACAGAGGTGTGTAGTATCTTGTTGATCTTGTAAGATTTCCAACAATACCAAATAGTTGAATATCAGTGTCAAAGTGCCCATGCTGTCGCTTCTTTTAGAAAGATAGGGGAATGAAATTGTTAATTGATCATACCCTAAAAGTATGATTACAACATAACCGGACACATAATAATATCGACACAAAAGGAATTTTAAAACCTTGCATACGTTCAAAATACAAAATAACATATTGTGTAGTCATCTAATGAGTCTGATGACAAGTAATTAAGTAATTAGAATGATGGTTGTAGTCTTCTGATTCTAATGAGCCTATTAAGTGATTAAATGATTTGAAATATCTCGCAACAATACCAACTAAGAACTGCATTCACCTTTTTATAATTAGTGAGCTAATGTGATTTGCTAATGTTGATTAGTTCTACTATGAGTTCTACGAAATGTTTTTGACGATTATAAATTTTTATTATCATATCTTTTATAACTTTAATGAGGGTAGTTAACTAATTATTGACTTTATACAATAAAAGGGCTATAATTTTGTTCCATAATTTAGATTGTTCACAACCGTGTAACTGCTAACACTAAAACTATTTGCTTTGCGACTACAAAATCTTAGAATGGAAAGTTTAATCACCAACTTAGATTTGTTTGTTCTTCTAAAAAGTGAGTATCCTTCATTTAATCATGAAGTATTGTTTAGTGCAATTGTGTCCCGCATAGGCGATTGCCTTTCTGCCGAAGATCAAGTAACTCTCAAAGAATTTTGCCGGAGATTCACGCGAGCTGCTTTAAACAGGTGGCAGAAATCTAAACGATTCTTTGATAAGTTTAGAAATACGTACGGAGAGTGGTTGCAAGCAAATATTGATTGGCCGAGTTGCGTGCAAACTTTAATAAATCAAGAACCAACTGTTGATGAGATACCAAGAGCACGCTCAGTCTCTCCAGAACCTTCGACATCATCGACTGTTGGAACAATGACAAAAAGGTCCCGAAAACCATTCAAAGATCTGGGAAGCAAACAGAAAAAGAGAAGATCTAGTGAGCACATAGGCGAGGATTCCTGTGAATTGGCATATGCAGCTGCAGCACGTTTAAAAGAAGAAGGTTATGAAGATATCGCATCTGTAATCAATTATATGATCAAAAATCCAGAAGCTGCCGTTAAAATCAAGGAAAGCATTAAGAAAACAGTAATATTTACACGAGAGAAAGCACTTGGATTGCTTCTTTCACTTAAGCTTTCAAAGTGGCAATATATTACGTTGCGAGAGACTGCCATTCGGGAAGGTGCTAAGGATATTTACCCATCCTACTATAAACTGCAACAAACTAAGCTTGCATGCTACCCTCCTAATCAATCAGTATCAGTTACGGATTCATCAGCTAGAATTACACTTCAAGCTTTACTTGACATCACGGTGAAGCGGATTCTTCAAAGTCTTTCTGATAATGTGGAAAATAAGCAGTTAAAGCTGATATCGAAGTGGGGATTTGATGGTGCTTCCAATCAAAGCCGATACAAGCAGAAAATGGACGGCGAGCATGATGATTCAAGCATTTTCATGACCTCCTTGGTGCCACTGAAACTGACAGATGGAGATAATACTATATGGACAAACCCGAAACCATGCTCAACTTTTTATTGTCGTCCGGTTCAGTTCACTTTTGTAAAAGAAAGCCATGCAGTTGTCATTGATAACAAAAGAAAAATGGATGAGGAAATTGAGGCCCTTAACCCCACAGAGTGCATTAATAGTAACAGGGTGACTCATAAACTAATGATGACAATGATCGACGCAAAAGTCTGCACGTACCTTTCTGAAGCTAGATCAAATGCATCATGCTACCTGTGCTTAGCAAAACCAACAGAAATGAACCACTTAGATGCTGTAACATCAAAAACTGTGTGTTCTGACATATATGAATTTGGCCTATCATCCCTACATGCCCGTATAAATTGCATGGAATGTCTGTTACACATTGCGTACAGACTTGACTTCAAACAGTGGGCAGCAAGAAGTAATGAGCATAAAGATATGTTACAAAACAGAAAAAAAAACATTCAAAATAAATTTAAAGAGGAGCTCAATCTGTTAATTGATATAGTAAAACAAGGCTCGGGAACTACCAATGACGGGAATACCGCAAGGAAGTTTTTCGAGTTTCCCAATAAAACTGCAGCTATTACTGGGTTGGATCAAAACCTGATAAAAAGATTTGCTGTTATTTTGCAAGCAATAACATCTGGTGAGAAGATCGATGTCATCAAATTTAAAGATTTTGCTCGCAAAACAGCAGAAAAGTACGTGGAATTATACGACTGGTACTACATGTCATCAACCGTACATAAACTATTAATACACGGAGCTGACATAATCGAAAAAAATGATATTGTCCCGATTGGGACTCTCTCGGAAGAAGCCTCAGAGTCTCGAAACAAAGATTTTAGGAGGTTCCGGGAACATCATTCGCGGAAAAGAAGCAGGCAAGATTCTAATCAAGATATCCTAAATATGCTTGTTGTTTCTTCGGATCCTTTTCTAAGTGCACAAAGGCCGAAGTTAGATGCCAAAAGGAAGACAACCTTTTTTGCTGAAACTCTCGACCTAATACAGTTTCCGGAAACTGAGTTCGAGTTTGTAGGTATATCCGATCTGGATTCTGACTCGGAATTGGAGTCCGACAACGAAAGTTGTAAAGAAAATTTGTAAAATTTAATTATTTTTCTTTATGTTCTTTTGTTATTTATGTTAGTTTATTGTACCAATATGTTTAGTTAATAATTTCATAAATTATAGTTTCAAATATGTATTTTGTATAATTGAATTTATTAGATATTATTTTTGTTACTTCTGTTTTATTTAAATTACCTATCAATAAAAAGTTTATATACAGTCTTTTTTTTTCACATATTCTTAATATTTGGGGAAAAAGCATGCTTCCTAACGATGTTCTTAACTTTGACACAGTTCATGGATCGTTTTGAACAGTTTCATATGTTAAAATAAATAATGTTAGTACTATAATCCCCTATAAGGATATTATTATTATTATGTGTCCGGTTATGTTGTAATCATACTTTTAGGGTATGATCAATTAACAATTTCATTCCCCTATCTTTCAAAAAGAAGCGACAGCATGGGCACTTTGACACTGATATTCAACTATTTGGTATTGTTGGAAATCTTACAAGATCAACAAGACACTACACACCTCTGTCTAGTCCTTCAGGTCTATAGGGGTGATGCTATTTTATGATAAGAGTTGTTAAAGCTCTGAATTCTTCAACTTAAACACTAAAAGGAACGTTTAAATATGTAAAAATAAATAAAAATATTTTGACGATTTTAAAAAAAAAAGGCATCTACAACCATTATGTAACGTATGTCAAAAAATCATAAATAATTAGTACTATAACCCCCTATAAGGATATTACGGTTATCGCTGCCGTTTTAGAGATATTTCGATTTTTCATACTAGCTCCATACAAAATTTTCGTAAAAAAATTATAATTCCTTCGTTTCTGTGCAGAATCAATTCTGGTGTCATTTTTGTATATTGTTATAACTAATAGAAGTGATATCCGGCAAAAAAACTCGCACTTGCAAAATAAAATGCCTAAGTCTATGAAAGCCGATTTTCAGCCCACCGTGCGTCGCACTCTGCACTCATTCGCTTGTACATTTGATCTCGCCGCTCCCCGCACCGCGCGCCGCTGCAGTGATTCGCTCTGACAAAACCGCGCGCGTTTTCGCTATGAGCGGCGACTCGTGGCGTGCTTCATACATTTTCATACTTTTGTTCTTACCGCTCGCCGCCCCGCGCTTAGCCGCCGCTCACCGCGGCAAGGTCGTGAATGGGCCGTTATTCGCTGACATGCCACATGTAGGTGTTTTTCTCGATGACATAATCGTGACAGGAAGTACGAAATCAGACCATATTAAAAATTTACATAAAGTCTTCCAGCGGTTGCAAGAGTACGGACTTAGAGTAAAAAAGGAGAAATGCGTTTTCTTTTCAAAGTCTGTTTCTTACTTAGGCCACATGATAAGTAAAGAGGGGGTGCACACGTGCCCAGATAAGGTTAAAGCAGTGATGCAGACGCCGGCACCTGTTAATATCACCGAGTTAAGAGCGTTTATAGGTCTTTTTTTTTTTTTTTTTTAACGTGGCAAAATTATCAAATAAGTCCTCCCACTCCGGGCAGGGTGGGAGGGACTGTCAGACTTTTACTGACTAAAATCCACGGTGTTCCTTCAATAACCCTTTACATACCGGGGCCACGGTAACGGGATGAGTCCCACGACCCCGGCAGGCTTCGGCCCTCTGCAGAGGGGGCCTCGTCATGTTGCTGACGCTCTTTTAGGCGCGCGTGGAACACGACGCGCCGTCGACCCGGGCATGGTCCATGGTCGGACAGCGAGTTGCCCTTTACTCGCTGTCCGCATGCCCGCGCCTACGGTGGCCGGAGATCGTCGGCCGACGTCCGACGCTGTGGGCGTCTACCACTGCGGCTGGGCTGGAGGGAGGACGCCATCCTCTCCCTCTCACGGCCCGCCTCCTCCTTCGGAAGCATGACTGCTTCGCAGAAGGAGGCGACCACTTCCCACTCCCTCTCGCCCCGCAGCATGGCCTCGACCAATGCCGGGCGCGAGAGGTCTCCGCCTATCGCCGCCGTGAGGACACGTCGGTGCTCTGCCCAGGCGGGGCAGTCTTGCACCGTGTGCTCTACGATGTCCTCAGGGCGACCCTCGCAGTGGTGACACCCAGACGTTTCCTCCTTTCCCATCAGACACAGGTACCTCCCGAAACTTCCGTGTCCGGTGAGGACCTGCGTCATGCGGTAGGTCAGGACGCCGTGACGCCGATCTAGCCACTCCTCAAAGAGGGGTCTTACCGCCGCAATTGCGGCGTGCCCGAGCGTTTATAGGTCTAGTAATGTATTATGCAAAATTTATTAAAAATATTAGTACTGTTCTTGCTCCATTATATAACCTTCTTAAGTCAGGGGCTAAGTTCAATTGGAGTGAAGATTGTCAGAGAGCTTTCTTGAGAGTGAAACGCCTTTTGGTGGAAGGGGAAGTATTAATTCACTATAATCCGGAGCTGCCACTGATTTTAACTACAGATGCGAGTAGCGTGGGCGTTGGCGCGGTGATATCGCAAGTTACGGAGGGTGGTGAGCGGCCGGTGGCGTATGCGTCGCGATCGCTCACACCAACCGAACGAGCTTATGCGCAGATAGACAGGGAGGCACTTGGGATTGTATTCGGGGTTCGTAAGTTTCACCAATATTTGTATGGTCGTCACTTTATACTACGAACTGATCATAAACCCTTAACATATATATTTAGTGATAAAACGGGTATCCCAGTAATGGCAGCTTCACGGCTACAACGATGGGCGGTTCTGTTATCGGGTTACAATTATAATATTGAGTATATCGCGTCTAGCAAGAACAGCGCAGACGCTTTATCACGCTTACCATGTAGGAATAGTTACTTTGATAAGTCGAAAACAGAAAGTACATATGTTAATTTTGTAGAAAATTTTTTACCTGTCACTAGCAATGATATCAAAAGAATGGTATCCAAGGATAAGGTATTAGGCAGAGTCATGTTATATATACAGTCAGGTTGGCCGGCAGTTTGTCCTAATAGTGATGAGATTAAGCCGTTCTTTGCTAGGCGAAATGAATTATACGTAGAATGTGGGTGTATAATGTGGGGTTATCGCATGGTGATCCCTGAAACATTGCAAGGGCAAATATTAAATCAGTTGCATAGCAGCCATATGGGTATAGTTAAGATGAAAAGTATAGCTAGGAGTTACGTGTGGTGGCCTAACATCGATAAGGATATTGAGGAATTAGGTAAAAGTTGTGAAACATGTGCGGCGGAAGCGAATGCGCCCCCGCGGACGACCGTACAACCGTGGCCATACTATACTCAACCGTGGACTAGACTTCACATTGATTTTTTGAGCCCTTACCGAGGTATGACATTTTTAGTATATGATAGATGCGTCATCAAAATGGTTAGAAATATTTGAAATGTCGCGAACTAACGCGTCTAGTGTTATTAGAGTATTGCGGTCGATTTTCGCGAGGTTCGGTTTGCCGGAACAGCTAGTATCAGATCAAGGACCACCTTTCACCAGTACTGAATTCAAAAATTTTATCGTCAATAATGGAATCAGACAACATTTTTCTCCCGCGTATCACCCGGCCTCAAATGGAGCGGCAGAAAATGCAGTGAACATTTGTAAACGTACAATAAAAAAAGCTATTAGGGATCGCGTGGATATAGACACAGCTTTACAAACATTCCTGCTAGCATACAGAAACACAGTGCATAGCACTACGGGTGAGACGCCTGCTATGTTATTGCAAAAAAGAACTTTACGCTCCAGACTGGATTTGTTACGCACGGAACGATCAGTAGGAGCTAGAGTACAGGATGCGCAGCAGAGACAAATTGATTCGGCAGGAGGGGTAGCACGTACTTTTAACGAAGGGGATACCATTTGGATGAGGAATTACGGTTCTTCAGTCAAATGGATTAAAGGTTCGGTTTCAGCCGTTGATAGTGCTCGACGATATGTGATAGCAAGGGATAACGGTCAATTGGTTAAGAGACACGTGGATCAGATACGGCGCAGATCCCGCGTATCGGTGGGTGGTCCAAGTACGGTGGAAGAAGGGGCTATAGAGGGTGAGAGCTCCGTTGTGCATGCTGGGGACAGTATGATAAAGTCGGGAAAGAATGAGGATGAATGCAGTGGTGAGAGTGTGTGTGAAGAAAATAAGTCGAAACAGTCTGTAAGCAGTGAGGTGAGTGGTGTTGAGCACGATCTGCTTTCTGATCAAACAACATCAAATAATTGTGCAAATCCCCCCCCATCTCGCCCCATCAACGCCCCCCCCTTTTTTTTTTGTTTTCACAAGCACGCGAGGTGCTTGCACCTCGCGCAACACGCAAATACTTGTTATACTATATAAAGCTAGATTACCACTGACTGACTGACTGACTCACTCACTCATTGACATAATTGTTCTCCCAGATGGTGGATGGGGAGGTGGGTATATTTTGACAGATTCGTAAACAAGTAACTCTCAAACCTACGGGAAAAGAGCCAAACCCCCCCTTTTCACCCCCCTTATCCCCCCTCCCTATCGTATCTCGGAAACTACGAGACCCATATTATTTCTTTTTTACGTATTCGTATAGAGGAGGCCCGGTAAAGTAAAAAACATTTTTCAAAGTCGCCCTCCTTGCACCCCTTCTCACCCCCTTTAGGCGGATCTCGGAAATTAAGAGACTTGGAACATTTTTTTTTTCAGATTCGTTTAGAGGGGCAATGCTTTAGTCGAAATAATTGTGCAACCCCCCCCATCACCCGCCCCCCCTTTTTTTTTTTTTTTTTCACAAGCACGCGAGGTGCTTGCATCTCGCGCAACACGCAAATACTCGTAAACAAGTAACTCTCAAACCTACGGGAAAAGTGCCAAACCTCCCCTTTTCACCCCCCTTCTCCCCCCTCCCTATCGTATCTCGGAAACTACGAGACCCGTATTTTTTTTTACGGATTTGTATAGAGGAGGCTCGGTAAAGTAAAAATCATTTTTCAAAGTCGCCCCCCCCGCCCCCCTTCTCACCCCCTTTAGGCGGATCTCGGAAATTAAGAGACTTGGAACATTTTCTTTTAGATTCATTTAGAGGGGCAATGCTTTAGTCAAAATAATTCTGCAACCCCCCCCCCATCACCCCCCACTTTTTTTTTTTTTTTTTCACAAGCACGCGAGGTGCTTGCACCTCGCGCAACACGCAAATACTAAACCCCCCCCATCTCCCCTCTTCACACCCCATTTTTTTTTTTTTCTCACAAGCACGCGAGGTGCTTGCACCTCGCGCAACACGCAAATACTAAACCCCCCCATCTCCCCCCCATGTTTTTTTTTTCACAAGCACGCGAGGTGCTTGCACCTCGCGCAACACGCAAATACTAAACCCCCCCCATCACCCCCCCATCCTTTTTTTTTTTTTTTTTTTTCACATGCACGCGAGGTGCTTGCACCTCGCGGAACACGCAAATACTAGTTGTATTATATAAAGCTAAATTACCACTGACTCACTGACTGACTGACTCATTGACATAATTGTTCTCCCAGATGGTGGATGGGGAGGTGAGCATATTTTGACAGATTCGTAAACAAATAACTCTCAAATTTACGGGAAACGTGCCAAACCTCCCCTTTTCTCCCCCCCTTCTCCCCCCTCTCTATCGTATCTCGGAAACTACGAGACCCGTATTTTTTTTTTACGGATTCGTACAGAGGAGGCTCGGTAAAGTAAAAACCATTTATCAAAGTCGCCCCCCTCCACCGCCCTTCTCACCCCCTTTAGGCGGATCTCGGAAATTAGGAGACTTGGAACATTTTTTTTTTCAGATTCATTTAGAGGGGCAATGCTTTAGTCGAAATAATTGTGCAACCCTCCCCCCCATAACCCCCCCTGTTATGGGGGGGAGGGTTGCACAATTATTTCGACTAACCATTTTTTTTTTTTCACGAGCACTCGAGATGCTTGCACCTCGCGCAAAACGCAAATACGAAACCCCCCTCATTACCCCCACCCACTTTTTTTTTTTTTCACAAGCACGCGAGGTGCTTGCACCTCGCGCAACACGCAAATACTAAACCCCCCCATCACCCCCCCCTAAATTTTTTTTTTTCCTAAGCAACACGCAACGCGCAAATACTAGTTATATTATATAAAGCTAGATTACCACTCACTCACTCATTGACATAATTGTTCACCCAGATGGTGGATGGGGAGGTGGGTATATTTTGACAGATTCGTAAAGAAGTAACTCTTAAACCTAAGCACGCGAAGTGCTTGCACCTCGCGCAACACGCAAATACTAGTTATACTATATAAAGCTAAATTACCACTGACTCACTCACTCACTCACTCATTAACAGATTGAGATTTTGACAGATTCGTAAACATTTAACTCTCAAACCTACGGGAAAAGTGCCAAACCTCCCCTTTCCCCCCCCCCCCCCTTCTCCCTCCTCCCTATCGTATCTCGGAAACTACGAGACCCGTATTTTTTTTTACGGATTCGTATAGAGGAGGCTCGGTAAAGTAAAAACCATTTATCAAAGTCGCCCCCGCCCACCCCCCTTCTCACCCCCTTTAGGTGGATCTCGGAAATTAAGAGACTTGGAACATTTTTTTTTCAGATTCATTTAGAGGGGCAATGCTTTAGTCAAAATACTACTGAAACCCCCCCCCCTCATCACCCCCTCCATTTTTTTTTTTTTTCACAAGCACGCGAGGTGCTTGCACCTCGCGCAACACGCTAATACTAGAAACAACTAACTCTCAAACCTACGGGAAAAGTGCCAAACCTCCCCTTTTCACCCCCCTTCTCCCCCCTCCCTATCGTATCTCGGAAACTACGAGACCCGTTTTTTTTTTTTAACGGATTCGTATAGAGGAGGCTCGGTAAAGTAAAAACCATTTTTCAAAGTGGCCCCCCTCCCCCGCCCCCTTCTCACCCCCTTTAGGCGGATCTCGGAAATTAAGAGACTTGGAACATTTTTTTTTTCAGATTCATTTAGAGGGGCAATGCTTTAGTCAAAATACTTCTGCAACCCCCCCCCCCCATCACCCCCAACTTTTTTTTTTTTTTTTCACAAGCACGCGAGGTGCTTGCACCTCGCGCAACACGCAAATACTAGACCCCCCCATCTCCCCTCATCACACCCCATTTTTTTTTTTTTTCTCACAAGCACGCGAGGTGCTTGCACCTCGCGCAACACGCAAATACTAAACCCCCCCATCTCCCCCCCATGTTTTTTTTTTCACAAGCACGCGAGGTGCTTGCACCTCGCGGAACTCGCAAATACTAGTTGTATTATATAAAGCTAAATTACCACTGACTCACTGACTGACTGACTCATTGACATAATTGTTCTCCCAGATGGTGGATGGGGAGGTGAGCATATTTTGACAGATTCGTAAACAAGTAACTCTCAAATTTACGGGAAACGTGCCAAACCTCCCCTTTTCTCCCCCCCTTCTCCCCCCTCTCTATCGTATCTCGGAAACTACGAGACCCGTATTTTTTTTTTACGGATTCGTATAGAGGAGGCTCGGTAAAGTAAAAACCATTTATCAAAGTCGCCCCCCTCCACCCCCCTTCTCACCCCCTTTAGGCGGATCTCGGAAATTAGGAGACTTGGAACATTTTTTTTTTCAGATTCATTTAGAGGGGCAATGCTTTAGTCGAAATAATTGTGCAACCCTCCCCCCCATAACAGGGGGGGTTATGGGGGGGAGGGTTGCACAATTATTTCGACTAACCATTTTTTTTTTTTCACAAGCACTCGAGGTGCTTGCACCTCGCGCATAACGCAAATACGAAACCCCGCCCCATCACCCCCACCCACTTTTTTTTTTTTCACAAGCACGCGAGGTGCTTGCACCTCGCGCAACACGCAAATACTAAACCCCCCCCCCATCACCCCCCCTTAATTTTTTTTTTTTTCTTAAGCAACACGCAACGCGCAAAAACTAGTTATATTATATAAAGCTAGATTACCACTCACTCACTCATTGACATAATTGTTCGCGGTTCACTTAAAAAAAAAAATGGGGGTTTTAGCACAATTATTTGGACTAAAGCATTGCCCCTCTGAATGAATCTGAAAAAAAAAATGTTCCAAGTCTCTTAATTTCCGAGATCCGCCTAAAGGGTGTGAGAAGGGGGGCAAGGGGGGCGACTTTGAAAATGGTTTTTACTTTACCGAGCCTCCTCTATACGAATCCGTAAAAAAAAAAATACGGGTCTCGTAGTTTCCGAGATACGATAGGGAGGGGGGAGAAGGGGGGTGAAAAGGGGAGGTTTGGCACTTTTCCCGTAGGTTTAAGAGTTACTTCTTTACGAATCTGTCAAAATATACCCACCTCCCCATCCACCATCTGAGTGAACAATTATGTCAATGAGTGAGTGAGTGGTAATCTAGCTTTATATAATATAACTAGTATTTGCGCGTTGCGTGTTGCTTAGGAAAAAAAAAAAATTTAGGGGGGGGTGATGGGGGGGGTTTAGTATTTGCGTGTTGCGCGAGGTGCAAGCACCTCGCGTGCTTGTGAAAAAAAAAAAAAGTGGGTGGGGGTAATGAGGGGGGTTTCGTATTTGCGTTTTGCGCGAGGTGCAAGCATCTCGAGTGCTCGTGAAAAAAAAAAAATGGTTAGTCGAAATAATTGTGCAACCCTCCCCCCCATAACAGGGGGGGTTATGGGGGGGAGGGTTGCACAATTATTTCGACTAACCATTTTTTTTTTTCACGAGCACTCGAGATGCTTGCACCTCGCGCAAAACGCAAATACGAAACCCCCCTCATTACCCCCACCCACTTTTTTTTTTTTTCACAAGCACGCGAGGTGCTTGCACCTCGCGCAACACGCAAATACTAAACCCCCCCCATCACCCCCCCCTAAATTTTTTTTTTTCCTAAGCAACACGCAACGCGCAAATACTAGTTATATTATATTATATAAAGCTAGATTACCACTCACTCACTCATTGACATAATTGTTCACCCAGATGGTGGATGGGGAGGTGGGTATATTTTGACAGATTCGTAAAGAAGTAACTCTTAAACCTACGGGAAAAGTGCCAAACCTCCCCTTTTCACCCCCCTTCTCCCCCCTCCCTATCGTATCTCAGAAACTACGAGACCCGTATTTTTTTTTTTACGGATTCGTATAGAGGAGGCTCGGTAAAGTAAAAACCATTTTCAAAGTCGCCCCCCTTGCCCCCCTTCTCACACCCTTTAGGCGGATCTCGGAAATTAAGAGACTTGGAACATTTTTTTTTTCAGATTCATTCAGAGGGGCAATGCTTTAGTCCAAATAATTGTGCTAAAACCCCCATTTTTTTTTTTAAGTGAACCGCGAACAATTATGTCAATGAGTGAGTGAGTGGTAATCTAGCTTTATATAATATAACTAGTTTTTGCGCGTTGCGTGTTGCTTAAGAAAAAAAAAAAAATTAAGGGGGGGTGATGGGGGGGGGGTTTAGTATTTGCGTGTTGCGCGAGGTGCAAGCACCTCGCGTGCTTGTGAAAAAAAAAAAAGTGGGTGGGGGTGATGGGGCGGGGTTTCGTATTTGCGTTATGCGCGAGGTGCAAGCACCTCGAGTGCTTGTGAAAAAAAAAAAATGGTTAGTCGAAATAATTGTGCAACCCTCCCCCCCATAACCCCCCCTGTTATGGGGGGGAGGGTTGCACAATTATTTCGACTAAAGCATTGCCCCTCTAAATGAATCTGAAAAAAAAAATGTTCCAAGTCTCCTAATTTCCGAGATCCGCCTAAAGGGGGTGAGAAGGTGGAGGGGGGCGACTTTGATAAATGGTTTTTACTTTACCGAGCCTCCTCTATACGAATCCGTAAAAAAAAAATACGGGTCTCGTAGTTTCCGAGATACGATAGAGAGGGGGGAGAAGGGGGGGAGAAAAGGGGAGGTTTGGCACGTTTCCCGTAAATTTGAGAGTTACTTGTTTACGAATCTGTCAAAATATGCTCACCTCCCCATCCACCATCTGGGAGAACAATTATGTCAATGAGTCAGTCAGTCAGTGAGTCAGTGGTAATTTAGCTTTATATAATACAACTAGTATTTGCGTGTTCCGCGAGGTGCAAGCACCTCGCGTGCTTGTGAAAAAAAAAACATGGGGGGGAGATGGGGGGGTTTAGTATTTGCGTGTTGCGCGAGGTGCAAGCACCTCGCGTGCTTGTGAGAAAAAAAAAAAAAAATGGGGTGTGATGAGGGGAGATGGGGGGGTCTAGTATTTGCGTGTTGCGCGAGGTGCAAGCACCTCGCGTGCTTGTGAAAAAAAAAAAAAAAAGTGGGGGGTGATGGGGGGGGGGGTTGCAGAAGTATTTTGACTAAAGCATTGCCCCTCTAAATGAATCTGAAAAAAAAAATGTTCCAAGTCTCTTAATTTCCGAGATCCGCCTAAAGGGGGTGAGAAGGGGGCGGGGGAGGGGGGCCACTTTGAAAAATGGTTTTTACTTTACCGAGCCTCCTCTATACGAATCCGTTAAAAAAAAAAAACGGGTCTCGTAGTTTCCGAGATACGATAGGGAGGGGGGAGAAGGGGGGTGAAAAGGGGAGGTTTGGCACTTTTCCCGTAGGTTTGAGAGTTAGTTGTTTCTAGTATTAGCGTGTTGCGCGAGGTGCAAGCACCTCGCGTGCTTGTGAAAAAAAAAAAAAATGGAGGGGGTGATGAGGGGGGGGGGTTTCAGTAGTATTTTGACTAAAGCATTGCCCCTCTAAATGAATCTGAAAAAAAAATGTTCCAAGTCTCTTAATTTCCGAGATCCACCTAAAGGGGGTGAGAAGGGGGGTGGGCGGGGGCGACTTTGATAAATGGTTTTTACTTTACCGAGCCTCCTCTATACGAATCCGTAAAAAAAAATACGGGTCTCGTAGTTTCCGAGATACGATAGGGAGGAGGGAGAAGGGGGGGGGGGAAAGGGGAGGTTTGGCACTTTTCCCGTAGGTTTGAGAGTTAAATGTTTACGAATCTGTCAAAATCTCAATCTGTTAATGAGTGAGTGAGTGAGTGAGTCAGTGGTAATTTAGCTTTATATAGTATAACTAGTATTTGCGTGTTGCGCGAGGTGCAAGCACTTCGCGTGCTTGTGAAAAAAAAAAAATGGGGGGGGTGATGGGGGGAGATGGGGGGGTTTAGTATTTGCGTGTTGCGCGAGGTACAAGCACCTCGCGGTTAAATTAAAAAAAAAAATGTGGGGGGGTGATGGGGGGGGGTTGCACAATTATTTTGACTAAAGCATTGCCCCTCTAAATGAATCTGAAAAAAGAAATTTCCAAGTCTCTTAATTTCCGAGATCCGCCTAAAGGGGGTGAGAAGAGGGGCGGGGAGGGGGGACTTTGAAAAATGGTTTTTACTTTACTGAGCCTTCTAGACGAATACGTAAAAAAAAAATACGTGTCTCGTAGTTTCCGAGATACGATAGGGAGGCGGAAGAAGGGGGGTGAAAAGGGGAGGTTTGGCACTTTTCCCGTAGGTTTCAGAGTTACTTGTTTACGAATCTGTCAAAATATACCCACCTCCCCATCCACCATCTGGGAGAACAATTATGTCAATGAGTGAGTGAGTGAGTCAGTCAGTCAGTCAGTGGTAATTTAGCTTTATATAATATAAAATAATAATTACGAAGGTCATTCTGCCACTTACAGCTGTACCTACAGTGGTTTACATTGTAACTTTTATAGATAACTGTTTAGTAACGAACCATAATTGTGCAAAATCTAAAATGGTTAAGCCCAAGCTCGATAGATGGTGATGGCGTCGAAATAGAAGTCGCTATGGTTTCGTTACCGCGATTCAGTAGGGTCCACACAGATTTAACGAAATAAAGCCAGCTCAGATCAGAACACTATAGTGGTTTTATTCATAATCCTGTAAGTGTTCCCAAAAAGTTCTACGTTACCAGCTCGGTAGCAAACATTGGTCCATCGACCCTGGATCTCAGACCCAGAACAGTCTGATTTTTTGAAGTTCAAGCGGTGTTGTACACCGCACTCCGCCGTACTCGCAGTGGATCGCTGCGGCTAAAGTACCGGACACCCCGCACAGGCTGCGACAGCTTTGTCCGACGCTTGTGCAAGGCGGACGAGCGCAGCAGCAATCGGGAGTCTAACGAGTTCGCTAGAGGGCGCCTCTAGTATCATACCAGTTCTAGTTCAAGTGCAAGAGGCGGCGGTAGCAGCGCTTAGTACACGAGGACGCCGCAGGGGGCGCTGCCAGTACAGTACCAGTTCAATCTTCAGGTGTTTGTGTGAGTGAAGTGCAAACCGTGAGTACATTCATATATTTATCAAGTGACGATAATCAAGTAGATTTGCCAAGCAATATTGAACTTTAATTATATTGCGAATTTAACTTTAATAATTTAGAAGAATATTTGGACTTAGAAAATTTAGAATCAATTTGTTAGTACATAATTATTAGTCTTAAGATTTGTGCATGTTAGTTAAGGACTTAGAATATTTGCATTAAAAACGGAGGAACGGGGAATCTATGCCCGATTTCTACCAGTTAATGTTTTTAAAACACTTGTAAAATTTTTAGCAGTTATTGTAACTTAGAAAAAATACGTTGGTTTTTGTTCAGCAACTTTTAGATTGATTGTTGATCTTGTTTATTTATTAAACTATTTTATAGGTCACATTTAGAAAGCTTATAATATTTATATTACGTTATATTTATTGGCTATTGATAGAAATTTAAAATGGAAGGACAAATTAATATATTAAAAGATCTTCAAAACGTTATTCAAAAAGCATTTACAAATTTCAAAAAATGTCCGAAGGATAGGCTAACGATAGAATACACAGAGACTAGACTTGAATTATTAGAAAATGATTGGTCGTCATTTAAAGACACCAAATCACAACTTTATGGGCGGTTTAAGTTAGAAGACATAGAACAAAAGGTTGTCGATATATATGACGCAACCGAAGATACGTACATAACGAGTAAATGTTTAATGAAGTCTACGCTAAATAAGCTGAGTGTCAGTCAACCAATGTCACAAAACAGTGGATCTTCTAAAAGTAATTCTAAACCATCTAGTCCATTAGTTAAGTTACCTAAAATTACAATGCCTTCGTTTTCTGACAAGTACAGTGAATGGACAACTTTTCACGATCTATTCACTTCTTTAATTCACAATAACAGTTCTTTGGATAACGTGCAAAAATTACACTATCTCAAAAGCCATCTTACTGGTGAAGCTGAACAGTTAATTAGGCACACACCAATAACAGATGCTAACTACAGCCAATGTTGGGCTCAATTAGAAAAACGTTATGCTAATAAAAAATATTTAACTAATTGTATTTTGAAAAGATTGTTCAGCCAAAAACGTTTATATGTAGAATCAGCAACTTCCTTAAAGGAGTTATTAGATACCACTAGTGATTGTATAAATGCTTTATAAAATTTGGAGATCGATGTGAGTACATGGGACGTGATTATCATTCATATAGTAACGTTTAAACTAGATAACGAAACGCGAAAACAATGGGAGTTAAGCGTTTCCAACGACTCCAGCAATAAACTGCCCACCTTTGAGCAATTTAAGGCTTTTATTGAAAGCCGTTTCCGCGCGTTAGAGTTCATAGAGCCGAGAAAGGCTGTGGCACACCAGGTCAATTCTCAAGCCCATAGTTCAAAAGCAATGCTAGCTACAAAATCAGCCAATATGTTATGTGAGTATTGCTCAGAAACTCACAAGCTCTGCTTCTGTAAGCAATTTGCAAAACAGTCCACAGAAGAAAGACGAGACTTTGTAGCTAAAAATAAAATTTGCTTCAACTGTTTAGGCAGTAATCATACAGTATATGATTGTAAAAAACAGACCTCCTGTAGAGTTTGCAAAAAACGACATCATTCCCTGCTGCACCCAAATGGAGAGCCGGAGAATAAAAGTCAAGATGCTACAGTGAAACCTTCTATCGATAACACTAGTGAATCAACTAGTGATAACCCGATAGTTGCATGTCTGTCTACAGGCAAGGTGTCCAAACCCAGACAGGTATTACTAGCCACCGCGTTAGTAACTGCCGAGTCCAAGATGGGTAAGTTCCAAACTGTTCGAGCCTTACTCGATCAAGGCTCACAAGCTTGTTTCATAACAGAGGCCACCGTACAATTATTAAATCTAAAGAAGATACCCGTCCGAGGTATCGTTTCCGGTGTAGGAGACAATAGATCAACCATGGCTAAGCACATGGTGCATTTGACGATCAAATCAAGATCAAATCATGATTTTCAAGTACAAATAAATGCTTATGTTTTGCGCAAGATTACATCTTACTTACCTGAGCGAAGTATAAATATAAGTTCACTGGATTGGTTCGAGAGCAAAGGTCTGTTTCTTGCAGACCCCAAGTTCAGCTCACCCAATAAGATAGATATTTTATTGGGTGCAGATGTTTATTGCTATATCATAAAGGAAGGAATAATCAAGAGTCCATCAGGCGCTCTGATAGCTCAGAACACCACTTTAGGGTGGATCATTTCTGGTATAGCTAGTACAGATCATAACAGGTCAAAAGGATACGCAAACCAGTTAAGTGTACACTGTACACAGGTCAATGAAGATGATCTCCTCAAGAAGTTTTGGGAGATTGAGGAACATACTATTACAAAGAAAATACTTCATCCAGAAGAGATAAAATGTGAAGATTTCTACAATAAGACAACTGAAAGAGATGCTACAGGTAGATACATTGTGAGGTTACCATTTCGCGATGAAGATTCTGCCTGTAAGGCCGGAGGTTCACGCGTAATAGCTGAAACTAGATTGAGGTTATTAGAAAAAAGATTGAGTAAGGACACAGATTTAAAGAAACAATATCATGAAGTTATACAAGAATACTTACAGCTCGGGCATATGCGACCTGTAAACGAAGAAGATAATAAAAGGAATGAAGCAGTATACTTACCGCATCACGCAGTGATAAGAAACGATAAGTCCACGACGAAAGTTCGCGTCGTTTTCAATGCCTCCCAGAAGAACAAAAACGGAGTTTCTCTCAATGATACGCTACTGGTTGGACCGACACTGCAAGCCGACTTACGGCATACTGTTTTGAAGTGGAGAGTGTACTTCATTGGTATTGTGGCAGATATAGTTAAAATGTACCGTCAAGTCAAAATAGCAGATGAAGATGCCTTATTTCAGCGCATACTTTGGCGAGATAGCCCAGAAGAGGAGGTCAGAGATTACGAACTTATGACGGTGACATTCGGAACCGCTTCAGCACCATACATAGCAGTCAGATCACTCCATCAGCTCGCATATGATGAAGGAGACAAGTACCCACTTGCAGCAAACAGAGTGTTAAATAGTTTTTA
The DNA here is from genome assembly GCA_943138885.2 of Tholera decimalis. Lineage (NCBI taxonomy): Eukaryota > Metazoa > Arthropoda > Insecta > Lepidoptera > Noctuidae > Tholera > Tholera decimalis. The sequence goes on from OW964559.2 coordinate 21,444,213, forward strand.
TATGGATGACTTAATGACGGGCTGCGGTAACGTAGAAGAGGCAGTAGAAATCTGTAAACAAATGGTAGAATTATTGGGAAAAGGAGGCTTCACATTGCAGAAATGGAATAGTAATAGTAAGAAATTATTAGAAATATTAAGTTCAATGCATGGAAAAGAAGTAACAGTCAACACAGGTCAAACTAATATAAAAAATAAGGACAACCAAAACAAAAGTAGAAAAGACATGTTAGGAATGGCAAGGAATATAGAGAATAAGGATATCAACATTAAGCTAGATAGTACTATAAAGATTTTGGGACTTACCTGGAACCACCACGAGGATACCTTCCAGTACTCGGTTAATCTTCCAACGCTGACAGCTGCACCTGTAACAAAAAGATCTATAATTTCAAATATAGCTCGTTTGTTCGACCCACTAGGCTGGTTAGCACCTAGTGTGATCGTAGCAAAAATGTTTATCCAAAAATTATGGCTTGCAGGTATTAGTTGGGATGAAGAATTAAGTAAAGGGTTAGTAACTGAATGGAACACTTACCGCGAAGAGCTGCTATTACTCACACAAGTTCGTATACCTCGTTGGTTGGGCACAGACTCAAAGCAAGAGCTGGAATTGCACGGTTTTTGCGACGCCTCAAAGGCAGCATACTCAGCCGTAGTTTACATGCGGATAACTGAAGCTACCGGTGAAATTCGTCTTTCGTTGTTAGTTGCAAAAACCCGAGTTGCTCCGATTAAACAAATGTCCATTCCTCGATTGGAGTTATGTGGCGCAGTACTTTTGTCAAAGCTGTTGACCGAGACTGCTGAGGTTTTAAATATTGCAAAGGAAAAGATCACGGCATGGACTGATTCCACTGTCGTACTGTCATGGTTTAATAGTCATCCTAGTAGGTGGAAAACGTTCGTAGCGAATAGAACCTCGGAAATCTTGAGCGTAATGAGTTCATCTCAATGGTTTCACGTCTCAACCAAAGATAACCCAGCAGACTGTGCTTCTAGAGGGATACTACCCAGTCAATTGATCAATAATACCATGTGGTTTACAGGACCTGCATTTTTAAAGAACAAATTTATTGAATACAAACGACCACAGGATTTTAATATAGATTTAGAACAAACAATACAAACACATACCGTTATAATTCCGGAACATTCAATCTTTGAAAAATATTCCACTCTACGAAGATTGGTAAGAGTGGTTGCGTACTGCAGGCGATTCTTGAAAAAGGACACAAATAATACAAAATATCTAAAAGATCATGAGATAGCAGCAGCATTAGAGAACTGTATAAAGAAGACTCAAAGAGACTCATTTAGCCTGGAATATGCACAACTAAAAGAAAAGGGTATATTAGAATCAAAATCAAGTAAGTTAAGATCACTTTGTCCTTTTCTCGATAGCAAAGGCATAATTAGAATCCGAGGACGACTTGAAAAGTCGGAGTTAAACGAGAATACAAAACACCCTATTATGCTTCCACACCGCAGCCATCTGACACATCTTGTTATTGCTGATGCGCATGAAAAAACATTGCACGGTGGTCCTCAAATGATGTCTAACATTTTAAGGTCAGCCTATTGGATTGTTGGGGCTAGGAGTCTGGTCCAACAGTATGTTCGCAAGTGCGTAATCTGTGCCAGACAAAAGGCTAGTGTCCGAAACCAACTAATGGGCTCTCTCCCGTCAGTCCGTTGTACACCAACAAGACCGTTTCTGCATAGTGGGGTGGACTATGCTGGACCTATAAGCATAAGAACAACAAAGGGCCGTGGTCATCATTCGTTTAAAGGTTACATATGCCTATTTGTATGTATGTCCACGCGCGCTATTCACTTAGAAGTCGCAAGCGATATGGGTACACAGGCATTTCTAGCAGCCTTCCGACGGTTTGTAGCTAGGCGAGGTCATTGTGCTAAAATATGGAGCGATAACGGCACTAATTTTGTAGGTGCCTCCAAGGAGTTGCAGCAGTTGACATCAATTCAACCCTCAGTAGCCGAACATTTAGAAGCAAACGGTACTGAGTGGCATTTTATCCCACCGCATGCTCCCAATTTCGGAGGTCTTTGGGAAGCAGGAGTGAAAGCTACTAAGTTTCATCTGAAGCGAGTTATTGGCGACTCTACACTCACATACGAAGAAATAACTACTCTCCTTTATCAAGTAGAGGCTTGTTTGAACTCACGTCCAATAAGCATTATCAACTGCAGTGACCCTGGTGAACCACTGCCTTTAACGCCCGGACATTTCCTTATTGGTGAACCATTGCTCAATGTGCCGGATAAAAACTACGAAGGTTCCAACGTGAATTATTTGACTCGGTGGCAATTTGTGCAAAGAATGTTGCAGTCTTTTTGGAAAAGATGGTCCCAGGAATATTTATCTAATCTCATGAACAGATACAAATGGGCAAGTCAGGTTCCCGAGCCTAATATTGGAGATGTAGTCTTAATTAAGGAAGATGATTTACCACCTTGTCGTTGGTTGCTAGGTCGAGTAGTGGAAAAACATCCAGGCGATGATAAACTCACCCGTGTAGTCACATTATGTACCAAGTCTTCAACTATTAAAAGACCCACTTCCAAATTATGTGTTTTGCCAATGACAAACCAATGAATAATGTATACTTAGCCTATTATGTATTGACCAAGTTCATGTGGTAAGATATAATAAGATCATATTTTGGATCAAGTCTGTGTTAAATATTAAGGTCTGATGAATATTTATATTGTTTTTTTTTTTTTATACAGTATTGTGTACAGTTTTATGGACTTAGGTTTACAATGTACATCTTTATCATGTATTTAAGATCAAAACCGATAAAGTTAGATCACATCCTTTTTGGGTTAATTTGAGCTATCAAAGGTTTTTCCTATTGTTAAATTATTATAGATGTTAAGATCAGTATGTATCAATTAGATGTAATTTAAATTTAAGAAGGACATTCTGTCACTAAATGTCCTTGGTGGGCGGTATGTTTAGTAACGAACCATAATTGTGTAAAATCTAAAATGGTTAAGCCCAAGCTCGATAGATGGCGATGGCGTCGAAATAGAAGTCGCTATGGTTTCGTTACCGCGATTCAGTAGGGTCCACACAGATTTAACGAAATAAAGCCAGCTCAGATCAGAACACTATAGTGGTTTTATTCATAATCCTGTAAGTGTTCCCAAAAAGTTCTACGTTACCAGCTCGGTAGCAAACAATAACTTTACTACAAAAAGGAGTTAATTGTAGACTGTTAGCAGCACCTGTACAGGAGTTATAGTAACCACTATTATACTACTACAAGTTTTATTATAGAAATAATAGATGCTCTTATGCATACTATAGTTACAAAAAAATCATCAGTGTAACTAAAAACTACATTACATATCCTAAAAAGAAACAAAAAATGCTAATCATCTAATACTAAAGTATTTTATTTTTAATCTTTTAATTTTAAAGAAGACTTCGAAAAATGGTTTTTACTTTACCGAGCCTCCTCTATACGAATCCGTAAAAAAAAATACGGGTCTCGTAGTTTCCGAGATACGATAGGGAGGGGGGAGAAGAGGGGTGAAAAGGGGAGGTTTGGCACTTTTCCCGTAGGTTTGAGAGTTACTTGTTTACGAATCTGTCAAAATATACCCACCTCCCCATCCACCATCTGGGAGAACAATTATGTCAGTGAGTGAGTCAGTCAGTGAGTCAGTGGTAATTTAGCTTTATATAGTATAACTAGTATTTGCGTGTTGCGCGAGGTGCAAGCACCTCGCGTGCTTGTGAAAAAAAAAATGGGGGGGGGGTGATGGGGGGGTTTAGTATTTGCGTGTTGCGCGAGGTGCAAGCACCTCGCGTGCTTGTGAAAAACAAAAAAAAAAAATGGGGGGTGTGATGGGGGGAGATGGGGGGGGTTTAGTATTTGCGTGTTGCGCGAGGTGCAAGCACCTCGCGTGCTTGTGAAAAAAAAAAAAGTGGGGGGGGGGTTATGGGGGGGGGGTTGCAGAAGTATTTTGACTAACGCATTGCCCCTCTAAATGAATCTGAAAAAAAATGTTCCAAGTCTCTTAGATTCCGAGATCCGTCTAAAGGGGGGAGAAGGGGGGCGGGGGGGGGGGACTTTGAAAAATGGTTTTACTTTACCGAGCCTCCTCTATACGAATCCGTAAAAAGAAAAAAATACGGGTCTCGTAGTTTCCGAGATACGATAGGGGGGGGGAGAAGGGGGGGGAAAAGGGGGGGTTTGGCACTTTTCCCGTAGGTTTGAGAGTTACTTGTTTACGAATCTGTCAAAATATACCCACCTCCATCACCACCATCACCATCCCATCCACCATCTGGGAGAACAATTCTGTCAATGAGTGAGTGAGTCAGTCAGTCAGTGAGTGGTAATCTAGCTTTATATAGTATAACTAGTATTTGCGTGTTGCGCGAGGTGCAAGCACCTCGCCGATCACTTAAAAAAAAAAATGGGTGTTTTAGCACAATTATTTGGACTAAAGCATTGCCCCTCTGAATGAATCTGAAAAAAAAAAAATGTTCCAAGTCTCTTAATTTCCGAGATCCGCCTGAAGGGGGTGAGAAGGGGGGCAAGGGGGGCGACTTTGAAAATGGTTTTTACTTTACCGAGCCTCCTCTATACGAATCCGTAAAAAAAAGAAAATACGGGTCTCGTAGTTTCCGAGATACGATAGGGAGAGGGGAGAAGGGGGGTGAAAAGGGGAGGTTTGGCACTTTTCCCGTAGGTTTGAGAGTGACTTGTTTACGAATCTGTCAAAATATACCCACCTCCCCATCCACCAACTGAGAGAACAATTATGTCAATGAGTGAGTCAGTCAGTGAGTGGTAATTTAGCTTTATATAGTATAACTAGTATTTGCGTGTTGCGCGAGGTGCAAGCACCTCGCGTGCTTGTGAAAAAAAAAACTGGGGGGGTGGTGATGGGGGGAGATGGGGGGGGGGGGGTTAGTATTTGCGTGTTGCGCGAGGTGCAAGCACCTCGCGTGCTTGTGAAAAAAAAAAATGTGGGGGGTGATGGGGGGAGATGGGGGGGTTTAGTATTTGCGTGTTGCGCGAGGTGCAAGCACCTCGAGTGCTTTTTATAAAAAGAAAAAAAATGGGGGGGGTGATGGGGGGGGTTTAGTATTTGGGTGTTGCGCGAGGTGCAAGCCCCTCGCGAGCTTGTGAAAAAAAAAAAAAAAAAGAGGGGGGGGGGTGATGGGGGGGGGGGGGGTTGCACAAGTATTTCGACTAAAGCATTGCCCCTCTAAATGAAGTTTACGAATCTGTCAAAATATACCCACCTCCCCATCCACCATCTGGGAGAACAATTATGTCAATGAGTGAGTCAGTCAGTCAGTCAGTGAGTGGTAATTTAGCTTTATATAATATAATAATAATAATAACGAAGGTCATTCTGCCACTTACAGTTGTACCTACAGTGGTTTACATTGTAACTTTTATAGATAACTTTACTACAAAAAGGAGTTAATTGTAGACTGTTTGCAGCACCTGTACAGGAGTTATAGTAACCACTATTATACTACTACAAGTTTTATTATAGAAATAATAGATGCTCTTATGCATACTATAGTTACAAAAATTTCATCGGTGTAACTAAAAACTACATTACATATCCTAAAAAGAAACAAAAACTGCTAATCATCTAATACTAAAGTATTTTATTTTTAATCTTTTAATTTTAAAGAAGATTAATCTCAACATTTCACAAATCACGAACTTAATTTATAAAAGCCTATTCTTGGGTTCTTATTGTATAAAGATATCAGTCTCACTCAACATTTGGATTTGGGGCAGTACCATCACAGGATCCATTATCCTCTTTAGCCAAATTACGATTTTTTTTGTGCAACGTTCTCATCATCATTAGGCAATGTCTTTTCAATCGGAATATTGTCTTCATTGGACAAATTTTCTTTATTCTGATCTAACGATATTTCCCATCCTGAAGGGCAGATTGACAGCTCTTTCTTGTCTGCATTTATAGTTTTAACTATTTTAAAAGGCATTCTGTAATAAAACAATAATAGATGGTTAATTGAAATGTTTAAACTTCATAAATTATGGTATAGGTATAAATAAACCATAAAATATCTGGATCTTATTTCTACCGACAACAAAATAAAGTGAACTATTATTGAGACGTTTGATGATTATCTATTTAAAATATTTTTTAAGTCATATTAAAGAACATTTTTAATAATACAAGTATATAGGTACTGTTTTCTTTCATAAAAACTAAAAAAAAATCTTTACATTTTAGCGGTTTTTAGAGTAGGGCCGATTTTTGTTAGTGGTTTTCTGGTGGTTTTAGAAGTTGAATCTGGTGGAAAGCTAGTTGAACTGTTGGCAACACTGATGTGACATAAGCTTATGTCAGTTTACTCAATCGAATTAAAAGTCGTGGTATAGTATGCCGTCCGTGACATAAGACAACGACATAATACGATGTAATTTGAAAACGCATTCTTTAGAAGTCAGAACCTACATAATCTACGTCATTTTTGATCAGTTTGCTAAATAAGTACCTACTGTAACTATTGGACAATTTTATAATTATCGTTTTTTAGCTTCTGACTAATGAGTTGCTTGTACAGAATTGAATCCAGGTAATAATGAAAAATGTGGAATCCTTCTAATATATAATATTATAGATATAAATAAATTGAATTATTTGGATGTTCTTAACTATAAAATATTATTTTTATTCTCGTATTCATTGATGTGCACTAATGAAGGTTGTCTGGAAGATAAGGCCGCCATGGCTTAAGCAACATTGTTGATTAGGTGTGTTCCAATTTTGTATATTCTGTCTATGTATCTATCTAATGATACATGGGCAAGCTTAATGCAACATGACACCATTCAATGATCGAAGGATATGGTTGTCAACTTATTTCAATAGTTTTTATCATTACGCCTACTCCTACGGGGCATTTTGCAAACAGTCTAGATGTTGAGAATACGGCCCTATTAAATTCTTGATTACATGTACTTAAGAATATATTATACGTTATTGGAATTAGTCAACCATACTTTACCTATAAGTCACAGATGAAGTGTAGTTTTAGACCGTTACATCACTGTTGCCTTCGTTTAATTGTGTTACCACGATATTAATCGAAGTTGCAACGTAGGTATTGTGATTTATCCCATAGTAAACATAAACATTAGTATGTTTTATATTATTATTACCTACTTATATTGTATTGTATAAAAATATTATAATAATTAGGCCTAGGGTCATTTCGCCTGTTCGCGTCCATTTAGTGCAGTTGGCAAATTTGACGGCGATGATAAAAATGTCCCAGCACTAATTTCTATGAAAATTTTATGTAATGTGTTCATTATATTAGTCTATTTTAAGATTAACTTTCAGTTTTGTTCGAAACATCTTGTTTTTTTTTAAATAGATAAACTTCAGAATCAGTCGTTTTACCCACTTTGCGTCCACAAAATCCAAATTGCGTCCACCCGTGAACCATTTAGCGACAGCGTACACCAGCTTAGAAAAGGAATATAGGGGTGATGGGTATTTCTAAGAATTTGTAAAGAAAGATTGTTTTTTAACAATTTCTTTATTTATGAATATAAATATTAAAAATCAACAATATTATCATTAAAAAATCACTTTAAAAAAATTAAAATAATTCTTCTCAACTTCGATTGAACTTTAAATTAGGTAAGTAGTAGGTAAATAATGATTGCACCTTTAAGAATAAACAGTAATCAGTTCTGTTAATTTTATCCCATGAAAAACATAAATGTGAAATGAGGGCCAAGTTCAATATTATCATAAATGCCTTGGTTGTTGACTTCAACGACAAAAGAAGTGAAATCTAAATGGGTGCCAAGTTCAATGGTCAGTCCTGAAATTTATTTAGAACAACATAAAATATCATTTATTCTTATAACTTAGGAGAATATATTGTAGCCTAAGGTCTGACTTGGCTTGGATATCATTACTTTTTGTACATAAATTAGTAGTAGGTATTTACTTATAACAAAATTAATACAAATGGTTTTTTGTTAAACTACTGTATTTTCCTACGTTTACGGGGTATAATTCTCCTTTTTGTGTTATTTTTTATATTTTCTTGTACCTTTGAAATGTTTGAATGAATTGCCCATTCAGTATCCGGAATTCTTTTTACGTGTTTTGCCTCCATGGTGTAGTGACCCTCTAAGATAATAGGTGGCGCTAGTGGTTGTAGAATACGGTTAGTTACGCGTAATAAATACGAAAATTTACTATATTCTTATTTATAAGTACAAAAACGGAAATATTTGGATCAAAAAAATTAAGGGTGGTATTTAACTCGTTATATATTCACGTAAAGATCTTAAAATCCACATATATAGATTTACAGGCACTAATTATAAATTAAGTGAAAATTATAATAAAATGAAAAAAAATACCAGTTTCTGATTTTTTCTTCATGCCAAATTTGAACTTTCTAGGTCATCTCGAACTGGGTTATAGTTTTGATCTATAGGTCAGTCATAAAAATTACGATTTTTGGACGTTAATATCTAAATAACCGTTTGAGATATGTTTATAAAATTTGGAACACATATGTATCTCGTCAGTCTCAATATATGAACCAAATTTGACAAGTTTAGGTGAAATAGTTTTTGAGTTATGAGGGGCTTAAAAGAGGCTCCAAATGGTTCGTGTAATATTACACACAGTGAGCTGCGCGCCAGTTCTTGGCTTGACACGCTCCCGCGTGTCTAGACCCTAAAATCACAAGGTATATTATTATTGCTAAAGATCAGCCTTGCTTAATAATTAATATAATCAGTTTTTGGCTATATTAAAGCAAGAAAACAATACAACAATTTTGAATAGCATATTCTTTGCATATTTGTCTTATCGATTTATTCTTCTCTCGAATTTCATTTAACGACTTTTTTAAATCGTCTTCTGTGTATGTTCTCTTTTCCTTCTTCTTTCTTGTCTCCGTAGAACTCAGAATGAAAGAAATTACTCATTTCATTTAAAAATAGAATTATAAACACGTAGTCTTAATAAAAAGTGTACAATAATAATAAACAATACATTTTTAATTATTTTTACAAGCAAGTCAATTGTATTTAACGAAAATAGTCGACACAATTTGGTTTAAGTATTATTATCCCCTGTAGGTATAGTTTGCGTCCATTCCGGACGCAAAGTGGAAGTTTTGTAAATTCTATATAGTAATTCGAGTTCACCTTATTTTAAACGTTAAATATCAAAAAAATTAGCGAAAACATAATTAATATTATTCCTTTTTTCATTATGAAAGTGTAGAAACAGCTATGTATACAAAAATTCACATATAATAACAATAAAAAAATTTAGCATCGAAAGTGCCGCTGTACACTATTTTACAACCGACGACAAAAAAAGGAGGAGGTTATCAATTCGACGCGTATATATATATATATATATTTTATGTATGATCACTGATTACTCGAAGACGGCTGAACCGATTTGGAAAATTCTTTTTTTGTTTGATAGAGTATACTTCGAAATTGGTACCATTTGTCACCAAGTCAGGATCTGATGATGGGATCCTGGAGAAATCGAGGGAACTCTTCAAATATTATAGGCACACCTATGGCGTTTTCGGTATTTCTTATAGTAACTTGTGCAGTTGCTCTCAAAAAGTACCATTTGGGGAAGTGGAACTGATGATGAAGACCATAGATGGCCGCCGAAACTATTCAATAATAAGTATTTCGTGGATTGCGATTCGATTACTTGAATATGGATGTAAAGCACTTTATGCTCGTCACAATGCATATGGTGATGTATAGCTGATGGTTAAGTACCAGGAGAACTCCTCAAAAATTAACGGCCCAGCATTGGGATAAGCAATATTTTGTAAAATGTTATAAGTAGTTGACATTTAGGCTCTTGTAACTAGGTAAATTAAACATCAACCAACTAAAAAGAGTGAAATAAAAACTTTTTACCAAAAAATTAAACCGACTTCCAAAAAACACTGCAAAGTGAAAAATAACTTTATTTTCGGAAGTCGGTGCCAAAAACGAAAATACAAAACTAAAGACACCGACTACCGAAATTAAAGTTATTTTTCACTTTGCAGTGTTTTTTAACCGACTTCTGAAAAAGGAGGAGGTTCTCAATTCGGATGTTTGTTTGTTATTTTTTTTTTTTATGTTTGTTCGGGCATAGCTCCGTCGCTCGCCAACCGATTTGAAAAATTCTTTTTTTGTTGGAAAGGGTATACTTTCCAAATAGTCCCATGAAAATTTTATCGACATCGAACAAGCCGTTTCTGAAAAATCAACAAAAGTCTAAAAAAATATTAACATTGATGATCTTTTCGGTTACTCTATATTGTGTTTTTTGTTCGCGCGTTGTTAGTTTTTTGTAGTTGACATTTTGGCTTTTATAACTAGATTAATTACAAATTGACCCACTAAAAAGCGTGAAAATAAAAACTTTTTTGCAAAAAAATAAAACCGACTTCCAAATCAAAACACTACAAAGCCAAAAATAATTTTAATTTCGGAAGGCGGTGTGAAAAAAAAAGAAAAGAAAATACAAAACCAATAACACCGACTACCGAAATTAAAATTATTTTTGGCTTTGTAGTGTTTTGATATGGAAGTCGGTTTTATTTTTTTGCAAAAAAGTTTTTATTGGAAGTCGGTTTAATTTTTTGGTAAAAAGTTTTTATTATCTAAACATCCCGCGTGTACGCGCTCCCTTGTTGAACAGCCGAGACTATTTTTTCTAAACGGGACGGGATTGGTTCATTGTTGCCAAGACGACTAAAGCAAAATAATGTCGCTAGACTTTAAGGTTCAAAAGTCGCTATAAGACGCTAGGTGGTAAACAAAATAGCTTGTGAACGGTTTTTTTTTGTGGTTGTTGACTAAGTTTACTGTTATCAATTAAAAAAATTGAATTATGGTCAAATTTCGAAACAATATTTTGACTAAACGACCGGTAGGTTATTAGTGTTCTGTGGTCAAACGAGCTTACTTGATGAGATCGTCGTTACGGTGGATCCACAAGGTAGCCCGTGAAATTCAAATTTTCTTACGTGTTTTGCAATATGCAGTGTGGCAGTGTCAGGTTGTTTATTGACAAAAATATGATTTGCTACCTTAAGACGCAATATAATCCCGTTGACCTTGCTCAAACGGGCGCACACAGACACATCACAGAGAATGCCCCGCGCACCCCCTCATTTGAGGGGGTGAAGCAGATGAAGTGGGACACGAGTAGTCCCGCCTACTGCGGGGTGCACCGCGCGAATTTCGTCGATGCGTGTTTTTCATTACATTTAACATCGTAATTTCGCGGCTAGTTTACAGAGCTCGAGCGGTCCAGTGTGTCCCCGTTCGGATTTCGCGCCGCGTTTCCGCGGCGATCACCAAGATCGAATCTCATTTGCGGTATAGCTTTTTGTTGTCTTATTTATTAAATATTATGTATTTATAGATATTTACATATTTTCGTGTTGTTATTATTTTAAAATATGTGCATAGTTTTGTTCTCTTATTTTTTATTTAATTTATTAGGTTATCAAAAAAATTTTTAGCAAAAAAATAGAACCGACTTCCATATAAAACACTACAAAGGCAAAAATAACTTTAATTTCGGTAGTCGGTATCATTTGTTTTGTAGTTTCTTTTATATTTTTGACACCGCCTTCCGAAATTAAAGTTATTTTTGCCTTTGTAGTGTTTTTATATGGAAGTCGATTCTATTTTTTTGCAAAAAAATTTTTTTCACGCTTTTTAGTGGGACTGTTTGTAATTTATCTAGATACAAAAGCCAAAATGTCAACTACTTATCACCTTTTACAAAATATTGCTTTTCCTGGTGCAGAGCTGTTAATTTTTGAGGAGTTCTCCTGGTACATCACCATCAGCTCTACATCACCATATGCATTGTGATGAGCATAAAGTGCTTAACATCCGTACTCAAGTAATCGAATCGCAATCCACGAAATACTTATTATTGAGTAGTTTCAGTGGCCATCTGTGGTCTTCATCATTAGTTCAACTTCCCCAAATGGTAATTTTCAAAAGCAACTGCTCAAGGTACTATAAGAAGAAAAAAATTTGAAGAGTTCCCTCGATTTCTCAAGGATCTCAACATCAGATCATGATTTCGTAACAATGGGACCAACTAGAACGTATACCCTTTCAAACGCAAAAAGAATTTTTCAAACCGGTCCAGCCGTCTCCGAGTTATGAGGTAACATACATAAAAAAAAGTTCAAGACGAATTGAGAACCTCCTCCTTTTTTTTTTGAAGTCGGTTAAAAACAATAATTTTTATTCCTATAGATATTTTATTTCAGAATCAAGAATAATATAATGAAAAAGAAAACATCCAAAAAGTTTGATGGTGGATTCTGAAGAAAAATAATATACAGGGTGTTACAAAAGAGTTTAAGTAATACCAAAGGAGGTTATTGTACTCATAATTATGAACAAGTTTTACTATGGCACCAGCTCTGAAATCGCAATTAAAACAGCTGTTTCAATTATTTTTTTCCAAGGGAATAAACTTTTTGTATAAAATAGCAGTTTATTTTCGTTATTTTTATTTTCGCAATATACGGTTTATAAGAATACAGCGTGTGAAGTGAACATACCTACGGATGCGAGGAGAGACGAATGAAAGGGTGGGATACGGACTGGGTGGATGGATGGACAGGTGAACGAACAGGAAGGATACATAAAAATTAAACAAGCTAATTATTATAATTTTATTTTGTGATTTTTTGACGTATTTACGCATACGGAGCGCAATGTTAATACACAAATTTTGGAAAAAAATTACTCATTTCACAAATCTTCAAAATTTAGTTTTCTACTACAACAAGTTTTGTTTTTAGGCATCCAAAACAAATACTGCCTTGTATGTGCTCGTGCAGAGAAAAAACAAACTGCTGCACCGGAACAGTTTGCTTTCATTCCATTTCGCTTTTGTCTTTTTTGTCACTTTTATCTCTATCTGTATTTTCATCTCTATTTTTTACGTATGGTTCACGAATTTTCATATTTATTGAAATTCGGAGATCAAGTATCTCAGGTAAAATACAGTCTAAATAGAACTTTTTCAATTTTTCTTTCATTTCTCTTTCCCAAAATGTATCATCTCTTTGAATGATTTCCGTCTTCAGCTTTTCTTTTTCATTCTCCCATACGGCAAACAAACAATATTTTTTTTGGGTTACGTGTAGCTGTCCTTGAACTTGGTAATACCAAGCATGTTTTTTGTTGATGGCTAGTTCACTAGTTTTTGTTTTTTGCCAGAAGTTTACTTTTTTATTTTCAATTGCTGCTGCTAGGCCCATTTTGTGGGCTGTCAAAGGACACTTTACTTCAACAACAGTATTTTCTTCAATTAATCCATCAGGCGTTGCACCCAAGAAACATAGTTCTTGGTCTATAAATAAACCACAGGGTCTAATCGTTTTGCGCTCTTGTACAGCCAATTGTGCAAGTGCGATTTTTTCATTCAATTGGCCATGTCTAATAGATTCCACGTGGTCAATTTTGTTTCGATAAAGAATATCTTTGACTAAATTAGCACATGGTGTATTAATACGCCTTTTTATAACTCTGCCGAAATTGGATGCAGTCAATAACGATCTTCTCATCTCTAGCCATTCTCCACTATCACTTTGTAAAACAGTTTTTCTTTCAATTGTTGCTCGTTCCAAATCAGACTTTTTAATTTTTTTCATAAACTCGTTTTTCAGTTTATCCGGTATTTCTACCAGCATATCGGGCTTTTCACAGGACTGGCCATAATCCTTATCGTCTTGTTTTTTACTGAAAACAAGCCTTCTTTTTCTTTTTATATATCTTTTACTAGGGAGTTTTTGTTTCTTCTTTCTTTCTTCCCACAGTTTCAAATTCAAATTCAAATTCATTTATTCAGTTTGCCTCTTGGGCTCTTATTGGTAATTTTTTTAGAAAGCTTCGAAAGTGCATTTTCTTCATTGAACGACACTGCTGACGCAATGCATCGCGTCTGATATGAGTTTTTGAGGGAAAAATTAACTCTTTTTCCTCCTACATATTTTGCTATTATGCTATGTATGATAGCGTTCTACAACGTTACTGTCCACGTCATGAAGTAAACTTCGAGCATGGCCAGCAATACTTTGTATCATTATACTAATTCTCTGCCACAAAGAACTTAGCTGAAAGTCACTTGGAACATCATTTTGCTCCAAATCTCCCGTTTTTTTGCAGAAATGTGTTTTGCATTCAAGGTGGTTTCCAAAAGCGTGATGATGTGCTTGTAAAATGTCCTCAAATAATTTTTGCTCTTCTGGGCAGGGATCATTTTTATTTTTTTGTATTGCTTTGGTTATGCAGGATCTCATGCTCAAAACTCGCGATATGGTCAATAATTTTCTGTGACTTTTTAAATATTTGGTTTCAGTTTGCAATGTCATCATTTTGTTACAAAAATTCCTCAGTAAATGATTTCTGCATTCTACTTTTTCGACGGTAATATCAAGGTAAGGTCTTGCCTGCAAAATTTTGGAATAAGTACTTGAGTCACCATCAGATATTAGTCGTCCGTAAATCAAACCGTGGGTAGCTAATGACTGCTTAATACCTTCCACTATAATTTCGCTCTCCATTCCTGTGGACGGACCGGAATAGTTTTTCGAACATAAATGTTCAGGCACTGTTGTTTTTTTTTCTTTTCGGCACGATCACAATGGTAGCAATATTTATTTCGGACTCCCAAATATAAAAGTTTGCCTGTTTTTCTACCTATGATTGCAGCAGCGCCGGATAAAGCTGAATATTTTTTTTGTACGACCTTTTACCGTACACACCATCTGCTATCACATCTATGATAGGCGTACCATTCTTTGTGACCCTGCCTTCTGCTATAGCCATAATTTTCTCTTCCTCAGCTGCTTGATCCATGGACTGTTGTGTCAGTTGCTGCCAGTTTTCCGACAGTAATTTGTGGTTCTTTTGGTATGTTTTTTGGGAAATCATTGGCAAATTCATGGCTGATGAAAATTCTTGTAGCTGAGAATGACCACAACCAATAGAAATTGCACCAGCTACAGCACATGTATTTATTGATAAACAATTATCATTGTCGTTAATGATAACAAATTGTTGTTTACACATTTTACATAAAAAAGTAAATTTGGAAGATAAGCCGTGAAGCTTTTCACCAACTAACTCAAGAGAAGATAGCCCGCAGTCTAATGGTCCGTGATTTGAGATCTTACACAACTTTAAAAAAAAATAGGAAACATTAATAATCCTGCGTCCAATTTGTATGTTCTTTTTAGGAGTATAGTTTTCCGTCTGTAAAAATAAATGAATATTTTTTTTATACCATAAAACATTGTTTTAACTTAAAATAATTTTAAATAAGTATGTTTTCACGGAATAACTTACTTCTGCACTATAATTTAACCCATCAGTTTCTTGGTTTTCAGGTTGGACATCACAATGACTTTCTTCAGTAGCACTAGCCACCTAAAATTGAATTATACCATTTTTATTTATAAAACTAATTCTACACAACTCGCAAAATTATGTTACTGTAACGTGCGGTTGAAGTTACCTGTGTATTAAAGGTTTCTTTTAGTACTTGCTCAGATGAATATGTACTTTTATCAATAACTTCACGACCGTGATCATTCTGTGATGCCACAGTTTCCAATCTAAAAATACAAAAAGTTTGTGGTAATGAAATTCATTACAAAATAAAGCGGGACATTATTTACCATGTTTGTTATTTGTTTCGAGTTTCGATTGTGAAACAACTGAAAAAATTGGCCAAGTGCATGTCAGACTCACCCATGAAGGGTTCCGTAGTAACTATAATAATATAATATAACATGTATATTAATTTGACAAAAAAAAGACCTTACAAATTCCTTAAAACTAGCTTATTTACACTTTTACAACTACGCCAAATAACTTTGTTTTTCATAGTGTTTGTATGAATCACAAAGTTCTATTTGCGGTTTTAGAAAATATGCTGTAATACAAAAACTGCTTACCCGATCTCGTTCAAACCGATTTTGGTTGAAAGTGTATATCTACAGACATATATTTTTTTAGATTTTTCACTCCATTGTTATAGAAGTTAGAGGGGGGGGGGGGAGGGAGAGACAAATTTTACCACTTTGGAAACGATTTACTTTATGAAAAAATGGTTTTAGAAACTTCAATCTCATTTTTTAAAGACCTGTCTATAGATATCACACACGCATAGGTTTCATGTAAAGAAATATTTTCAGTTTTTAGTTCCATATATGGGGAGCCTTCCATGTATGGGGAGGTTCCATGTATTTTAATTTTTTTTTTTTTTTTTTTCAAAGTCGGAAAGCGGTTTATCGGAAGACGGACGGACGGACAGACAGAAACAGATAGACAGACAGACAGACATGATGAAACTATAAAGAACAAATACAGGGTGGCAGGGACATCTACGCGCAACCGCTTACCATGGATTCAGTACATGATTCTGGACCCCCTGCGTGGATAGTTTTCGTCGGCTTTTTCTTAATTTCATAAAATTACGAAAAATCCGACGCAATAAAAAAACAGTAAATTCACTTATTTCAAACAGTAATGTAAACAAAACTCGAAAAGGCTACCTGATTAGTTATGTTGATCTCGCAAATTAACCCTAGCAAAACAGCTGATCAGGTAGCTCTTTCGAATTTTATTTACATTGCTGTTTCAAGTGAAACAAGTGAATTTTATATTTTAATTAACAATGATTTTATACAGTTTTCAGTAAAAAATACTGAAAAATCCTGAAAAATTAAAAAAAAACGACGAAAGATTCCAACGCAGGGGGTCCAGAATCATGTACCAAATCCCTGGTAAGCGTTTGTGCGTCGATGTCCCTGCCACCCTGTATATTACTTGTGCCAAAATATAGTAGTAAATATCCCGTTTTAAGACAGATTTAGTGACCATGTCAATTTTAAAACTGCGTGAAAATATCAATTCTAAATTTTCTAGTTCTGTGGTTCAGAAGTTGGTACATTTTAGATTTCATTTTTTAGGGTTCCGTAGCTGAATGGCAAAAAACGGAACCCTTATAGTTTCGATATGTCTGTCCGTCTGTCTGTCTGTCTGTCTGTCTGTCCGTCCGTCCGTATGTCACAGCCATTTTATTCCGAAACTATTAAGACTATACATGTGAAACTTAGTAGGTAGATGTATTCTGTAAACCGCTTTCCGATATTAAGAAAAAAACTAAATAAAATACCCCATACATGGAACTAGAAATGAAAATAATTTTTTTTATGAAACCTATGTGTGTGTGGTATCTATGGACAGGTCTTTAAAAATGATATGAGGGTTTCTAAGACCGCTTTTTCATAAAGTCAATCGTTTAAAAGATATAAGCTTCCAAAGTGGTAAAATGTGTGTCTCCCCCTCTAACTTCTATAATAATGGAGTGAAAAATTAAAATAAAAATATGTCTATAGATCTTAATGTAAACTTTCAACCAAAATTGGTTTGAACGAAATCGGTTCAGCAGTTTTTGAGATACAGCATATTTTCTAAAACCGCAAATATAACTTTGTAATTCATACAAACACTATGAAAAACAAAGTTATTTAGCGTAGTTATAAAAATGTAAATAAGCTAGTTTTAAGAAATTTTTAAGGTTTTTTCATTCTTCAAATAAATATACATATTATATTATATTATTATAGTTACTACGGAACCCTTCATGGGCGAGTCTGACTCGCACTTGGCCAATTTTTTGTATTCATTTCGTAAAATTGTTGAGCTACAAATAAAAGATTAGGCAACTAACATTCATAGTTAGGTACATACCTATTCTCTTACTTAGTTATGTATGAGAATAAGCAACATCTGAATTTTCAGATCAATCAGATATTTTGTCATGCACATTACTGCCCATATCAATAAACCGCGGTCTTGAAACAAAATGTTTCTTACTTTGTTTTATTCTTTATTATAGCCTAGATAATGTGTCGATACTTACTCATTGAAAATAACTTCGGCGTTGACATTTTCGACTTTCTTTCTCCTATAAAAAAAAATGAAAACATTTATTTTTTTATTCAACAAAATATTTACAAAAATATCTAAATATAATATAAAAGTACTTTCAATAAAATAGAAGTGACAAAAAGACAAATTAAGACCCTAGGTTTGATCCAGGACACTGGCGGTTGCCAATCCGATTCACTACTATACACGCTAATAGAACTTAGGAATTGTGATGAAATAACTGACCGTATTCGAGTAAAATAAAGTGCTCAATACTGAGATGGTTCCAATAATGTGTCATAATATTTTAGAAATAATTTAGTAATCTAAAATATTCTTACCTTTTAACATCGTTCATATGTACGGCGTTTGATTTATATGAACGTTTTTTAGTCCTTTTAACTGGCTTCACTTTATTTCCCATATTTATAAAATAAAATTGAAATCAAGTTACGCTATTTTAACCTGAAGTATTTTATATTTACAAGAAAGAAGATTATTTATAGAAAATTGATATAAAAAATGAATTTTATAAATAAAATAATGAATTTACAGACGAAACTTTACAATAACTACAAACAATTCCGAGTCGAAATAAATCGGCGAGAAAAGCGACACGTCCATATAGCAACAGGCGTTGGCCGGCACTGTCGGTACACAGGCGTTTACGCACACATGCGTACGTATTATATTGCGAAATAATAATACGCGATTTACAGAAAATGTATTGATTGGATTAAAAAAATAAAACACTATTTCGTTAGTATGTTTCTTGTTGAATAATTTGTCAAAAAATCAGAATGATCGTATGTATTTTAATATGGTTTTTATTCGTTAAAAGATTTTTTTAGAGGTATCTTTGTGATTTTTTTCTATGAATTAAAATTTGTTGTATTATGTTTTCAACACACTACTTAACTAGATTATATCCTGAAGAATATCATATATTTTTCTGATTGTGTTAACTGCAGTGAATCATATACTTTAACGCATTATAAAACTCGCGTTTAAACCTATTTTCGCGTCTGGAGCGCCTTAAAAAATGTAGAGACCGCGCCACTACTCAAGTCCGATAGACGCGGCGCTAGTGTCTATGTCATAAAATATATTGTTCCTTACTTTTTTCGTGGAAGCGTGGACCACTGGAACAAAAAAAAATTACGCGGGCTGTCTTAGCGGAATCAACTTTAGATTAGGATTAGACAAAGACTTTCAATGACACAATTTTATAATAGTAGATTATTAACCAAGGGGATAAAGCAGTGTCTTCTGTCGCGGGTGACGATTTAAATCGCGAACGTAACGAAGGACATGAGGTTTACTCCCGAGCGCAGCGAGGGTGTTAAAAACTTAAATCACGTGCGAATCGAGGGATTTAAGACGAGTCCTGAGTGTAGCGAGGGATGTAAGTTCACCGAGGAAAATACTCTACTTTTCGTACCATTTGCGAAAAAAATAACACAATAATAATATGAGATAAGCAGTTAACAAAAATAATGACAATTAAAAGTAAAAGTTAACATTCGAAACATTGGTCCAATTATTGATAGAGAGAGTTACATTTTTGTTTGGTACATTTATTGTTGATGAGTTGATTTGAGTATTTCTCTGTTCTTGCGTCTGAGGAACTTGCAAATTCCTAGACTAATATTTTTTTTGTCGGAAAAGCAAAGGCATCAAGCTCATACGGCCTCGTCGGTTTTCGTAATTTTATTTAATAATCATAACTGCATAATAAATGCGTATTCCTTTTTCAAAAAGATGTATAATGCTTTATATACAAACTCAATGGTGTAAACACTAATGTAGTTCAGTATAAATTTCGGTAAGTATTCCAAATTTAAATTACATTCTCCCCCTAGAGGATGAATGAAATTCAGTACAATTTTCTTTCCCTGTTTTTAACAGATTAAAAATAACTATTGTTATGTTCGCTTTTTGTGGGATAGAATGTCACTTTTTTGAGCAAGTGGTACGAAAAATAATTTACACATAATTTATTATTATAATATGAATATCTTTAAATATCTTTTAATTTGTCTATTGACTAGTAAGTATGGAAATTTATATGTAGACTTTTAGGGCAACCTGTAGATAACCAAATTAGAAAAGGCGCTAGAAATGTCGCTATATTATTTTTGTCACTAAATCGGAGTAAAAAGTCATTTTTGATATCAAAATGTCGCTTAATCTAGCGACAAAGTCGCTAAATTTACAACACTGGATTGGTTTGGCGCACGGACCTTTTGTCCATATGTGTGTGCCTCTTTTACATTGAGGTATTAGCGGTAATGACTTTTCGTTTGATTGGTGTGTTAGTTTACTTATTTTCGAGGATTTTTAAAGGGAGATCCATAAAATGGACGCGAATTGGGCGATGGACGCGAAAAGGCGAAATTACCCTATTACGTCCCCCTGCAGGGATACAGGCCTCCTCTCTATGAGATGGAATGGGCCGTGATCCACCACGCGGGCCCAGTGCCGGTTAGTGGATGTTGTACAAGGTCTTCAAACTTTTGGTCCTAGGACATACCGCTTTTCTCACGATGTTTTTCTTCACCGATTTGACAGCAATGGTGATTAAATAAATTACACAAAGTAATGTGTCTGACGGGGCTCGAACCCATTACCTGCAATTCACAAGTCGGGCCCGTAACCACTGGGCCACCACTGCTCTTATGTTACATAATATTCGTAGAAATTATCAAATACATAATTATATACAACGTGTAACGGAAACCCCATATCTATCCAAAAAGGCTGAAGACAACATCTGGTATGGATCAGTCTCTATGCACAGTTTCAGTTAAAAATAAGTGACTCAAAGAATTAATACCCAATTATCGGTTTCATATGTTTCTTGAATAGGTACCAAAAATAACAAACGTGTCACAGCACTACAAGGGTCAATAACTTTCACGTCACTTGCCAATAACATGATAATTCTGTTCGTTCTTCTTTTTTTGAAAATTTTGGTCTCTGGTATCAATGTTTTGAAATTTGTAATAAGTTCCACACATGTAGACATAGGATTACAAAACCCTTGCCATATCGTTTGTTATCATCTAAAGAAGCCGTGCATTTGGTATGTATATACCCTTTAAATTACACGTTGTATGTCTGGGCAAGGGCGGATCCAGCTTTGATGCAAGGGGGGGGGGGGGGGTCACATAATCGTGGTTAAGTCACAAGTAGTTATAGTTTCCTGACTCCACTGCCGAAATTCCGCCAAGTCGAGCAAAAAAGCGGCACGGCCGGGCCATACCATCCTTTTCTCGAAGCAGTTCAAGCCATTTTCGACCCCCTATAACTTCGTTGTGGATAAAACTAGAAGCCTGAATTGACTGGTTGACTTGGCAATCGCACTAAACAATCTAATTTATATATGTATTACTTGTGAGATATACAACGTGTAATTTAAAGGGTATATACATACCAAGTGCACGGCTTCTTTGGATGATAATAAACGATATGGCAAGGGTTTTCTAATCCTATGTGTACATGTGTGGAGCATATTAGCAATACATTGATACCAGAGACCGAATTTTTCAAATTAAGAAGAACGAAGAGAATTATCGTTTTATTGGCAAGTGGCGTGGAAAGTGATGACCTGAGGGTCATCACTTTCCACGCCACTCAGTCACAGTCACACTCAGTCACTCAGTCACAGCACTATGAGTAGTGCTGTGACTGTGACACGTTTGTTATTACTGGTATTCAAGAAACATAATTATGAAACCAATAATTTGGGGTCAATTCTGTGAGTCACTTATTTTGAGCTGAAACTTTGCATAAAGACTCCATACCAGATGATGTCTTCAGTCCTTTTGGATAGATATGGGGTTTCCGTTACACGTTATATTGTGTTTTCATGCGATGGCCGAGTCAATCTATTTATTTAAAACGTTAAAGATTTTTAATATTGATATGGTCACTATACGATGTTGTTAGTTTAGATAATTAGGTAAAAACTTAAGACAGAAGGTCCCTTAAGTAGGGACTGAATAAATTAATAACCGACTTGGTATTTATTACATGGACCTCACAACTTTTTACGGTAGAAGAATTGAGTTGCGAGACTTGGTTTTTTGACAAGTATTGTTTTTATGGGATACCTATATATTCATGGAATAATCTATATTATACCTAACCTACTAATATTTAATGGCTGAAATCTTTTTTTTTTCGAATTGCCACTGAGATAAAAAAGTTATACTTATAGCATATAGGCTTATATACTATTCCAAACTTTTGGTAACGGAAGCATTTATTTGGCTTTCTTTTACATATTGTCAATTAAATATCACCCAATTGTATTAGCTGCAGTTTACTTAAAACTATTAAAATAAAATAAGTAAATAAAATGTCTTGAGATAGATTTGTAAAACTTCTAGTAGGCTAAGTAGTGGGATTTAATGGATATATCTATTTATTGTGAAATTCAAGAGAGTCGACCTTATTTGAAGGTATTTGCAGCACAATAAAAATGGCTTGTATATCTAGCTTAACCTTATGTTACCTACCTATTCCATTACACCTGAGTCTTAGCCCTAGTCTTAGTCACCTCACTCTACAGCCCTAAGGAGACTAACATAACGAAAAAAGATAAAAGAACGCTTAAATAAAACGAAGTAGATAGTTGTGCAGGCGGGTAAAACCGCGAGCATAGCTTGTCGAAAATATACTCTGTTTATCCACCTAGGCCTAGGAGTCATACTCAAATTAATCTAAAACAATAGTAGTGTGTGGCATTTCTAAATCTGGGAAATGATATGATGTTGAGTAAAAAAAGAACTCGTTATTAGTACAAAAAAGAGAAAGTTAGTCGCTCTTCCCTCACTATATATGTAGTTAGACATGTTATGCGCATCAGTGTGTTATGGAATCGTACATAATATCTACGGAATGCATTCTTTTCACATAGGGAGTACGGAACTTTGCAGGAGAATAGGCTATTAACATGTTTTTTTTTATAAAACCCCCTTTGTCATCCATTGGCTTTTTATTATGCAATTGTTTCAATTATTGCTAGGATGTCTTAGTAAACGCATGTATTGTTCATAACGCTAATGATGTTTGCAATCTTTGTTACAAGCAGAGCATGAAGTTGGTCAGTTGGATATTACCCAGCGATTTTTAGTGTTACTACGGGTGTTACCTCATAGTAAGGTGGGGGTGTGCGAAGTCGATAGTGTAACTATCGATAGAATGAAAGTAGGTACATAATTACATAGTTTTGTGTGAAGTTTTTGTTTGAAGATATCGAATTAATTCGGTACGTTTTTGAAGGTTTATTTGATCTAGATAAAGGTAATGTATCGAATGTTTATGCTTATAAATAGATAATATTATCTATAAGATATGATTTGAATTGACAGTATATAGATAGCATTTTTTCGTTTATTTACCTTATACATAAAAGAATGCAGGGTTATTCATATTAATAGCTTCAAAAAACCACTAAGTAGCATTATACTTTAACTCTCTTAGACAACAAACAGAATAACCAAGATCTTCAGGAATCAAATACTTTAAAGTATTGTTAACCTGTGTGATCGTATTTGTATTTGAAATATTCTATGAAATAATTTAATTTCGAGATGAAAACTATCAAATAGCTCTTTTCGCTCTGGGTAGAGTGGAAGGGAATGTCAGACTCCTCCTGCAAAAAAACCCACCCAGTTCATTTGGTTGCTCTTGTGTACTGGGGGCACGGAATCTCGATAGAATATTCCCGCTATTCCAGGCCCTACCGGGCGCCGAAAACTATAAGCCTAGCGAACAGAAATGTTATTTGGTAGAAAATATTGTATCAACATCACTAGTGAAGGCGTTGCGCAGACAGGCCACTAAAATGTCGAAAGAAAGTGAACGCAATAAGCGGCGACAGCGAGCGCTGGCTGTTTGTTTCTGGCAGTATGCTCAAATGCCTCTGCCTCGGCGCGCGTACCTTTCGTGGGGAGCGAATGACGCGCGAAATTTGTTTATTTGAAATCCAATTGTGAAATACAATAACAACAAATTTATCAAATATGTTATGAATTAAAGTAGAGCTGATAATTAATAAATAACAAACTTTAAGTGACCATTTGTAACTAGATTGAGTGATTTACTTAGTTCAAAATGGATTTGTCAGGTGAAGCAAGCAGTGCAACGCGCATTCTCGCCGCTCGTCACATAAGTGCAGACAAATCGCTACCCGAAACGAATATTGAAATAAATTCAACGCTTCTGTGCCATAGCTACAGCCAGAATCCCGACTTTGCGTCTTACTTTTCAGGTAGGTAATTCTATAGAATTAGTACAATTAGTATTCTATCTTTTGCTAATCCTATAAGTTATTGCCTTCCGATGTTTACGAGATGAATTTAACTAAGTAATAATTCAATAAAAAATGTAATTCTGGAATTCCTTAGGATGTTACAGATTTTCAACGGGTAAAGTTTAGCTGCAAATTGTGGTTACTAAAGTTAAGAACAAAACAAATTGATAATATTACCATAGGTATTATTTATATTAATTCACTTTTTGAATTTAAATGTCTTCCTTTTTGGTGAAACTGCATTATTATACCTAATTGGCTAAGCCAATATGACATGATAGCAGCTCGTTCAATCAAATCTTCAGTCGACCAGTGCAACCTTTTTGGTTATCAAGTTTGTTAAAATATTTTTATGTCCAACGAGTGAATCATTTGTTTAGTATTGATAATGTAGCTTTATCTCTGACACGATATTTTTAATACCTAGATACCTACTTAACACCAATTTATTATCATGGAGTATTTGAGGCTTCTCTTTGCATTGTTTTGATAATCACTTTGAAGGATGTAATTTCCTTGTTTTTAGGGTACCGTACCTCAAAAGGCAAAACGGAACCCTTATAGGATCACTTTGTTGTCCACCTCTCTGTCCGTCTATCGAAAACCTTTATTTCGGGAAAGCGTGGAGATATCGAGTTGAAATTAAAACCATATAGTCAAGTCTATAGCCCGTTGAAACTGTGAAAATCAAACTTCTAAATTAACATAAAAATATATGGCCATTTATGCCGCCAAAAACGCATATTTCCACACTCTCAAGGGAATCAAAATTGATAAGGTAATTCCCGTTGTCCAAGAACTATCAACTTTGGCAAGTAACATCGTTTTATAGTGCCCGTTCAAGAATAAATTTGAAACTATATATTTTTTTATAAAATCGTTAAAAAAGTAGTTTTATAGGGGGTCAAAATTTATCATTAAACCTCTCATCAACGTAAGCACAAAATATATTTAAATAGTGTAGAACTACTACTACCTGACTGCAAAGGGTTCCTTCAGGTATAAAAGATCAAGGTAAATTTGGCGTGACTCTTAAGAGATAAATGGTACCAACTTATACTTGACCTATTTGTATAATTCTAGAAAAAGCGTCCGGTTTTGCAAAGTAAAATAGACCTTACAGTAACTGCAATTGCAACACATATAACGGTAGAGCAATGTTAAGAAAAAATAAGCCTAAAGTCAAGTCCTTGAAGAATGAAATTTGTGTTTCTTAGTAAGCTGTCTTTAGAGTGGCGTAAAGTTGTGTAGGTTAAGTCCATTAAGTCCAAACGTGATTAAGCTCGGTTGGTGACAGGCATTACAATGAAACCTGTTTAAATAGGTTTCATTCCAGGTACTGTGCATTTGAATTTCAAAGTTGCTATATAGGCAGGTACCTAAAATTAACGAGTTAGGTACAGATGTAAAACAATCCTCAAAGCTCGTACCTAAATAATAAAAGTCGCACGGTGTACATCTCTGGCATCTGTTACAGAAAGTAAAGAAGAAAAAACACTGACACTGTCGTGCGAAGGGTTCTGGTTTTACCCAACTACTGGTTTGCGGAAGTCATATAGGCAGTGGCTGCATGTAAAATACTAGTACTTAGCTGCATCCAGTTTAGACTAGAATCCGTCCATAACATAGTTACTAAAAGGTGAAGCGGGTATAAATAAATCCTAAAAACTATGACCACAACAAAATAAAAATAAATTCCCAAGTGCGAGTCAGACTCGCTCATGAAGGGTTCCGTAGTATAAATGACAAAATTACATTTGCGTTATTTTTTTAAATGTGCTATGTATGTCAAAACCTGTTGACTACATCTCGTTCAAACCTCGTAAAAATTTTCGTTGTAAGTTTTCATTGTGCTCAGCATTCAGCATAATTATATTTTTTTTAGATTTACCCTCCGTTTTTTTTAAGTTAGGGGGGGGGGGAAACACATTTTATTACTTTGAAGAGTGACTATGTTTCAGACGATTGATATTACGAAAAAGAAATGGTTTCAGAAACCTCCTACAACCATTTAGTATAAGGTTCCTCATTAACTTGTCTCGTTAGACTTTAAAGTCATTTTATAAGATGCTCGACTATTGCTCTTTGTCTTGTTAAGCAGAACGCAGCAAGGTTGTTATCATTTTTCAAGGATTTTCTACAATAGCTAGTTTTTTTTTGCAATTTCAGTCACCATATTAATGTATATGCAACATTTATTTCATGTTAATTTTATTACAACTAATAGTTGACCCGACGAACATTGTCCTGCCCTGATAAGAATATTGTCAAAAGCGCTAAGGTTATACTTATATGTATTACAAAAGTTATTACGGAAAAGTTTTCTTAAACGTCTTAATTTCCCGCGCTACTTTCTTCATAGGCTTTCGGCATAGTACTTAATAGCCAGCTCTTGGGTCGCGGGAAGTGTCAACTAGCCATTCCTAAAATTTCTTTCAGTCACCGTATTGAATAGTTATTTTATTTTATTATGTTTGGAAAACTTACTCGGCCATATACCTATCTTCATCTTATCTACAAATAAAAAGTCATAAAGATAAAGTGTACATGCAATAAGTACTTGCCTGGTAGTTTGTTTTTTTTACATAAAATAAGGTCATCGATCTTTAAATTAAATACAAGAAATCAATTATTTCCAATTGATTCTTTAATCTGTTTTTCTTCTTACAGAGATACTTCTAGATTCAGAGACAAGAGAGAGATTTTTTTTTTATCTAGAACAACTTATTTTATATAGAATATCTCTGTATTTATTCATTTTTCTGTCGAAGGCACACACACAACGGGTCACAGATTATGTTAACATTTTATTCTTAAACTTGATAATCAACTTGAATTTCAATGCTAAAATCATACGTGATATAATGCAGGTCACCTATGGCGTAAGTGATTCGAGAACTGTTCTAATAGTAATACACAAAAAAATTGTGTATTACTATTAGAACAGCCATTTCAGTTGTATTTTTCGATCATCATTATAGGTAATTAGCGTAGGAGTTAACCGTCAATCGATGGATTTGATAAACACCTAAAACTAAAACTAGACCTACCTAGTTCGGGCACGCCGCAATTGCGGCGGTAAGACCCCTCTTTGAGGAGTGGCTAGATCGGCGTCACGGCGTCCTGACCTACCGCATGACGCAGGTCCTCACCGGACATGGAAGTTTCGGGAGGTACCTGTGTCTGATGGGAAAGGAACAAACGCCTGGGTGTCACCACTGCGAGGGTCGCCCTGAGGACACAGTAGAGCATACGGTGCAGGACTGCCCAGCTTGGGCAGAGCACCGACGTGTCCTCACGGCGACGATAGGCGGAGACCTCTCGCGCCCGGCATTGGTCGAGGCCATGCTGCGGGGCGAGAGGGAGTGGGAAGCGGTCGCCTCCTTCTGCGAAGCAGTGATGCTTCCGAAGGAGGAGGCGGGCCGTATGAGGGAGAGGATGGCGTCCTCCCTCCAGCCAAGCCGCAGTGGTAGACGCCCACGGCGTCGGACTTCGGCCGACGATCTCCGGCCACCGTAGGCGCGGGCATGCGGACAGCGAGTAAAGGGCAACTCGCTGTCCGACCATGGACCATGCCCGGGTCGACGGCGCGTTGTGTTCCACGCGCGCCTCAAAGAGCGTCAGCAACATGACGAGGCCCTGCAGAGGGCCGAAGCCTTCCGGGGTCGTGGGACTTATCCCATTACCGTGACCCCGGTACGTAAAGGGTTATTGAAGGAACACCGTGGATTTTAGTCAGTAAAAGTCTAACAGTCCCTCCCACCCTGCCCGGGGTGGGAGGACCTATTTGATAATTTTACCACGCTAAAAAAAAGACCTACCTAGTTAGGTGGTGTTTTGACGGCACAAAATGTTTATGTGTCCAAAGTATGATGTTTAGAAATTTGTAGCTCAAAACTAGCACTCTGTTTGCTCGAACAAGTGAATATATGACGCAATCTAAAACCTTAGTCATCAATCAAGCTTCAAAATGTCAACTCAACGCTTGATGCTTAAACAATGACAAATATGAAGGAATCGATAATGGAATAATCTTTGAAGCCAATATAAATCCACCATCATCAATCAGAAGGACGTCCGGAGAGTGCTGCGTAATCTTGACGTAACAAAGCTAGTGGCCTCGACGGGATACCAGCAATTGTTCCTAGAACTGTCTCTAATCTTAACACTCCTGTTTCGCCTTTCACTTGAGACTGGAAAGGTGCCGAAAGCATGGAAGCTGGGTAACGTTCACCCTGTGCCCAAAAAGGGTAGTCGTGCTGACCCGGCCAACTACTGGCCTATTTCAGTCACGTCCATACATTGTAAGAGTATGTAGCGTGTACTTAATAGTAAGTTCCTGGCATACCTAGAAGCCAACGACATCCTCAGTGTCCGACAATACGGCTTCCGCAAAAACCGGACTATTGGGGATCTTCTAGCGTATGCTATTCATAACTGAAGTGCGGCCATCGAGAAGCATGGGGAAGCACTTGCTGTTTCTCTTGTCATCTCTAAAGCCGTTGACAGGGTCTGGCATGATAGTCTTATTGCTAAGCTTCCTTCTTTCGCTTTCCCCACTCAACTTTGTGTTTGGATTGAAAACTTCCTGAGAGATCGGTCCATTCGAGTAGTCATTGATGGCTGCTCATCTGGCCAATTGACAATTAATGCCGGGATCCCTCAGGAGTTGGTTCTCTCAGTAACTTTATTCTTGCTGCACATTAATGATCTGCTTATGCCCGGTACCTTTGGGTATGCAGACGACAGCACAGTTGTTGAGAAATATGTGTCCAGCGCGCGTGCTGGTGGGTCACAGATCCAGTCTCTCCGTGAGGACATGGCTGGGTGCTTGAACTTGTTCTTAAGGGCTGTCTCCGAATGGGGCGATGCCAACTTGGTCAAGTTTAATGCAGCTAAGACCCAGGCGTGTCACTTCTCCGCAAAAAGGAGCCATTTCGAACCGGCTCCTACTTTCCGTGGTGTAACCGTGCCGATAACCGATCGTAATGAGCTTCTTAGGGTAACACTAACTTCTATCCCTTTACCTCAATTTTGGCCCGTTTATCGAGGCTAAGGCTTACCTAGCATCAAAAAAGTTGGGAATCCTAGCAACGGTGAGACGGTACTTCACACTGGAACAGCTGCTTAATTTCTATCAAGCCCAGGTTCGGTCGTGTATGGAGTACTGCTCTCATCTTTGGGATGGATCTGCCAAGTACCAACGCGCTTGAGTCTATTGAGAGATGCACTGGTCGAATCAAAACTCCAGAGCCTTGAACATCAACAACGGGTTGCTAGTCTATCGGTTTTTTATCGGTTACATTTCGGGGAGTGTGCGATGGAATTACATAATCTAATTCCGCCAAACCCGTTCCATCATCGGACTACAAGACAAACGACGATGCGCCATCGTTACACGGTGGATATCCCACCCATACGCACTAAACGTTTTGGGAATACTTTCATTGTGCGTACGGCTAAGGAGTGGAATTCCCTGCCGAGGTCTGTGTTTCCCGATAGCTATAACCTAGGGGTCTTTAAGTCAAGAGTGAATAGGTTACTTTTAGGTAAGCGTGCTCCATCTTCGACCACATCATCACTTACCATCAGGTGAGTTGGTGGTTAAACGCGAGCCTAATCGATAATAAGCAATAAAAAAACCCTTCACACCTAGTAAACCCAGTATATTTAAACGCGATTTAGAAGAAGACAGAGTTAAGCTTATTTAGCCACTTTTGTATTTTTTGTAAAAAAGTGTTCACTCAAAATCTGGAGAAATTCGCCAAGAAAAATTAAGAAACGGTTGCGGATCTTTCTAGCAATATCATTTTTTCAATGTTTTAGACAATTTTTTTAATATTAAAAACGTAATAAACGCACACTCCAAATAGAAAATTATGTTATAATCATAATACACACACGAAACTTTTGGATTACTTGTATCAACAGTTTTTTTAAAGAATTTAATTTCATTGAAATAAGTTTCATGTTTTATTATATTCTAAACTGCATTTTAAAGCATGCGCATAAAAGTTATTTCTTTGATTAACGGTCTATTTTAGTTTGTTTTGACAGTGATGCACATTAATTCCCAACGAGCACATTAGTGGAAATAGCAACCTATTTTGTTACTTTCGGCCATAAAATAGCGGTTTAAGGGTTCAACAAGCAGTTCAAAGTTGCATATCTGCATACGTAAACGTCTATAGCTATAAAAGTTACTTAAAGTGCTACAAGCTGAATCAAATACTAATCTAATACTAATCTAATACTTACCCTAGGCTTTACAGTAGTTCACTTTAGAACTCATTTACCACTTACACCTTTATATGAGAGCTACGAAGGTCATTCTGCCACTTACAGCTGTACAGTGGTTTCCATTGTAACTTTTATAGATTACATTACTACAAAAAGCCTATTCTTGGGTTCTTATTGTATAAAGATATCAGTCTCAACATTTGGACTTGGCGCAGTACCATCACAGGATCCATTAACCTCTTTAGCCAAATTACGGTTTTTTTTTTGTGCAACGTTCTCATCATCATTAGGCAATATCTTTTCAATCGGAATATTGTCTTCGTTTGACAAATTTTCTTTATTCTGATCTAGCGATATTTCCCATCCTGAAGGGCAGATTGACAGCTCTTCCTTGTCTGCATTTATAGTTTTAACTATTTTAAAACGCATTCTGTAATAAAACAATAATAGGTAGTTAATTGAAATGTTTAAACTTCATATTATAGTATAAGTAGGTATAACTAAACCATAAAGTAACTAGATCTTATTTCTACCGACAATAAAATAATGTAAATTATTATTAAGACGTTTGATGATTATCTATTTGAAAAATAACCTGTATCATGTTTATGTAGAAACTAGCTTCCGTCCGCGACTTCGTCCGCGTGGAAGAAAATTCCCCCGATTTTGAAACATTCTTCATTAGTGCACCGCTCCTATTGGTCTTAGCGTGATGATATATAGCCTATAGCCTTCCTCGATAAATGGGCTATCTAACACTGAAAGAATTTTTCAAATCAGAACCATAGTTCCTGAGATTAGCGCGTTCAAGCAAACAAACAAACAAACAAACTCTTCAGCTTTAATATTAGTATAGATATCGGGTGTAAAGTCAAGTATCGTAATTAAAACACCGTAATCTTGGATTTGTTTTTAAAGTTGAGAAGCGTACAATGTCTATGTTAAGTGAACGTTTTTAAGGGTAGACCATGGATCTCCAAAATGGAAACCATTTGAATAAGTACGTAACTAGATCTTATAACCTCAAAAACAGGAAAATAGGAGCTTCTTGTGGCTGTGAATTGCACTAGGGGAACAAAAATCACTGGAAGCATTAGAAGGGTGAAAATTAGCGCTATGATTTTCAAAAGGGAATTATTAGAGCTAAAACTGCAGGTTATGACTACATTACAAAGATGCCATGATTTTTTAAGAAAACTTATAATTCACTTGCAAAATTGAGTTGATATACATTGGTTTTTCAGTTAAATGAGCATTAAATGTACCGGTAAACAATCGGCCACTTGCGAATAGTAAGTTATCGACACGTAAAAATACGGAAATAAAATTTATTCTGTATAACAAATAAAAAATATCACATATCTTTTGTTAATTTTTTAAATATCATAAAAGCGCGTTAAAATTACTCGAAAATTATCTTATATATCTACAGTAAACTGGACAGCGTTTTAAGTATCTTTATATATCTTGCTAATACAGTATACAAACTTTTACTTAAGTACTTTTGTTTTATTTTCATGATGGCGACGAAAACACTACCAAAATATTACAAATAATGTCAACTGAAGATATACAATAAATAACTATAATCAATTCATTCGTTCAAAGTAGTTCAAAATCATTCAAAAGTAGCGCTACGGGAGCTTTGGTATAGCGTTAATAAATCGTTATAGCTATTGAGGAACCTATATGCAACCGTTGTGCAGGTTAAATAGAACTTTAGGCTGCATAAAATGACGCCCAAATAGCGCTAAAGCGGCTGCTTTAAGTCTGTAGTAGACGCTCTAGCGCTTACGTCTAATACCATAAGTAATAATCGGATACGCTCCAAAGCCCTAATGCAGCCCATTTGTGCTAGTTGGGTTATGTTGTATGTGGTATACGGAAAATAATCTATTTGGTTTGTCTGTACTCTATAGTTCTTTTTTCCGCTTGAAAGTGTGTGATTTAAAACAAAATGCTCTTTAATTAGCAGTGATGCCGTTATATTTTACTTATCTACTTACAAAATTTGAACTTTGTTTGAACACACACAGTCATGACGGATATAAAACCAATTAGGCATATTAAAACACCCAATATATGTACTTACGAGTAGTCGAAGCATTTTACTAGTTGAGTAGTTCATAGAATTAATTTGAATTATGTTTCTATGCAGGTGCTTTTGTGGAATCAGTTACTTGATCAGGCAGTTTCTTCTTTATTTCATGAGTTGCCAATACGTTTAATAGGTGTGTACCAAAGAAGATAGTACTTATAATATTCCCTGCCAATAAAAAAAGATCTTCAAGCATTTATCCTCTAGGGATTGTAAAAGAAAGTGTAATCAAAATCTGCAGGACGACTAAATTTTACGAACCTTATAGCAGACATGTTCCCGAAATTTGAACATGTTTTGGGACCCGATTTTGGGTCCGAATCTAATTACTTCTTATTTCCATCAACTGGAACCTAGCAAGGTGTGGTCGAGAATTCCACTCGCCAACCGACCACATACAATAAATAAATACTTGATACAGACAAATAGTGGCTGTTGTTAACAGGAAAAGACCAATTTTTAACTATTATTATATCGCACGCTTATTCCAATACTGTCACTATCCCAAAAAGTCAACTTTTCAGGAGAGGCAAAAAATGGAATGTGAATGGGAACATTTTTGTTTAGTGACGAAGCGGACTACTGCCCGTATAGCGGTTATTTCTGTTACTTTTAGACTAGTGTAAGCGCGATTACGCGTAGTTCTACGTTTCCCAACAGATGGCATTAAAAAGTCGATTTGGCAAAATTTTGGATAGTGACAGTATTGGATTAAGCGTGCGATATAGATTTAGTTATTTCATGGATTATGTATTCCTACCACTTAAGATAGTTTGTACTTCATCGCCTGAAGCACAGGTTTTTAACCTAGTACAGGCAAATATGTTAATTTTCCTTAATTTAATTAATTCTTAAGACTTTTATTGTAACTGTATTTTGCACTATTTTTTAAAATAAATAATTTATTATTATTATTTATAATTTGGTTTTTCGAAGAATTCTTCTCATGTGTGTTGCTTCCGGTTTAGTTTTCGTATAAAACGATGCAATAATTTTACAACGATTTTCATTAAATAGTGGTGATTTAAGAAAAGATACTTAATAAACCTTAAAATTGTAATTATCAATTTAATTTGCAAAGAGACAAAGACTCGACAGGCTTGCAAAAATATAGCTCTTAGAAATGGAACAAGCACAGTAGTCTTTATAATTAAGAAAATCCTAACGCTAATTAGGTTTCACTGATCACAGTGAAACCTAATTAGCGTTAGGACGAGTATGAACTCGTATCAATTCCCTTAACAGAAAGACGTCCTTAGCTAAAACTCAATTACTTAGACCAATTGTAGGGTTAATTGAGATAAGCTCAATGTTGTAAAGAACTAATTCAAAACAGCACGCACGTACAGATCAACTCGGGTTGAAATCCTAGTACTTAATGCTAATTCAATTATTAGCAGCAAACCTGGATTGTGGTTCGTGGATGGAAAAAACGATAGAAAAATACGTCTGCGTATACCTGTAGGGCCTTTTTTTGCCAAAGTATGCACAGACAGTGTAGAATGGAAGCTATACTTTTTATATATACTGCCGAACATGTCCTACTACTGGGCATAGGCCTAGCCCAAATCCTTCCAAATGCACTTTTCCAGTGCCACTCAAGTTATCAAAAAAGTTATTTAATTTCATTTATTTCATTTCAGTCCCCTAAAACGCCTGCTCGTCATGACTTTCTAGTGTTTAATCTGGGAAGAAGAAATGAAGCAACAAACTCCTCAGCAATATGATTGTCTTTTATATTTGAGGAAGTCCGGTCAGCCTCCAAAGCAAGAGTATACATGTATCTACTTGTATGGATCGCTCTATAATAAGCTGCATCCACTGCTTACCGTCAGACAAGATCAAGGTCAAGATACTCAAGGTCAAGGACTCATGGGGATTAAAAAGCTTACCTTGGTACCATAGAAAGTTCCATAAAAAATACTCATTGGATTGCATAGGACTTATTGTTTACTTAATCTTTTATAAAAAATGATGTTTTTCATTGCTTTACTATGTTATTCGAGACCTTAAGACCTATCAACTCGCATTTTAGTTATTAAGGAAGTAAGGAATTTTGAATTGATGTTGTGGTTAACCTTTTGTCACTTTTTTCGGCATCGTAAGTAAAAATTAATTGGAAGGGCAACTGCGCTTTTAAGCATCAGTCGTTGGCTAGGTATATGTAGGTAAATAGCCGGACAAGATTGATATTTGTGACATAAAAACTGTTTTAATGTGTCTCTAAAGTAATATGTTAATATACGAGTTCAGACAGCCCCTATAATAATAAACCAAGCAAGGGCTGATCCAGGGGGTCATGGGGTCATGACCCCCCCCCTGGGCTGGGTCCAGGACCTAGGTGGACCACTGTAGAGTGAAGGCCTCCTCCATTTTTCTAAGCATGTATTTCTGCCACTCTCTTTGTGTCCAATCCTTTCCCGCTGCTTTTAAAATTACATCGAGCTTACGTTAGTAACTTATTAGTAATCTGTGATCGAGCTATCTCTCCGCCGCAAAGATCAACCAAACGGTCCAAAGGGTCTGTCTTTGATTCTTTTGCCGATAGGTCCCTTCCATGAAGTTATATCCTCGACCATCCATACGTGCAATATGGCCGCCTCACTTCCATTTCAGTCTTTTGCAGTGATATAGTGCATCAATCAACTTTGTTGATATTCATATGTCTGCGCTTCTCGTTTTGTATCTCAATTTTTTGGGATGCATAGGTGAGGTAGATAAAAGGTAGATGCAAGAGTCTAATCTAATACAATTATTTATCTTATTTTACTAAATAAAAATTGAATTTCAATAGTTTATTCCAGGTTATGTTTTCACGTCTCATATTGGTGTTTAGATTTTTTAAATGATAGCATCATTCGTTTGCCTACATATTTGTACCTATTCTTAGAGATATTCTACACACATCAAAAGTGTCTAGGGATCAAGCATTTTTATGCGGATTTCTTGAGATTGAGATTTGGCTTTGTAATTAATTTATGATTTTATAAATTTATATGGATCCTTTTTGGTGCATTTCATAATTTGAAACAGGTACTGTTAATCAAATTCGAGTAAAAGATGAAAATCAGCTGTCAATATTTTCCCTATAAAAACATACAACGCATTGAAGACATTATTAGTGCTACTGTTTCCCTACTACTGATTAAAACCAACGTTATTATGGAGCGGCGACGTCATTTAAGCAGGGAAGAAATGCTCAGAGCCGTGGGAATGATAGAAGCTGGTTCCCGGCAACGTACTGTGGCTTTAGCTCTGAATACAAGTCAGAGTGTTATCAGTCGACTTTGGACACGTTACCGAAGCACTGGTACCGTGGCTGAGCGCCATGGAGGACGGTATCGCTGCACCACACGGAGACAAGACCGATACATTCAAATCTTAACTCGAAGAGCTCCAACAATAACCGCCATGATGTTAGCCGTGAGGCTTCATCACTCTTCAGGGAACTTAATTAGCGACCAAACAGTCAGAAACGGCTTGCATGAAGTGAACCTTCATTCCCGAAGACCGCTACGGGTACCACCTATAGCAATGCACAATCGTAGGATTCGATATCAATGGGCTCTTGAACACAGAAATTGGGCAGAAGAACAATGGCGTTTCGTGTGCTTTTCTGATGAGTCTCGTTTTGGTATGAGACCGGATACAAGACGTATACGACACTGGAGAACCCCTGGACGCCAACAGCGATTAAAATCCTGCCAGGAAGTCCATCCTTATAGTGGTGGAACCATCATGGTATGGGCGGGTATTTGGATCGGCGGAAGAACTGAGTTGATTTGGATCAGAGGCAACCTCAACGTTCAAATTTATGCTGAGACGATTGTATCTGACGTCATCGTTCCTCTACAAGTGCAAATCGGTCCCTTATTTCAGTTAATGCATGATAATGCAACCCTGTATGCAACCCATGTATCACAAATAAACGATTTGATTTGATTTGATTTGATTTGATTTAATGCACGACCGCACACCGCAAGAGTTGTAAGACAGACTCTCGCCGCAGCTAACATCAATGTCCTGCTCTGGCCTGCTCAGTCGCCAGACTTGAACCCGATTGAGCATGCATGGGATATGCTACAGAGAAGAGCTCTGCCGAATATGGAGGGTATCCAGTCGCAAGAAGACCTGTTTTTGTTGTTGCAACGAACATGGGCGGCCATTCCACAGCGTGATTTGGATGAACTCATTTTGAGTATGCCAAACCGATGTTCTTGTGTTGTTAGTGTTCGCGGTCTACCGCGAACACTAACAACAATTGGGTAACTTAAACAATTAATAATCCGTGTTTCTAAACACGGATTATTAATTGTTTAAGTTACCCAATAAAATTTTAAAGAAAACTGTTATTTCAGTCTTTTTTTCGAACTTTAATGTTAGTGGTTCAAATGTCAAAAATCCCTTTATTAAGAAAATGGCAAATTTCTTTATTAATGCAAAGGTGACTTGGTTTATCGTTACTGTGACAAACGAAAACACTTTATTTGATGAATCCTTAAAGAAAATTTTAATTAATATCAATCAGGAGAAAAGTTACTGCAAAAATATATGTTGATCCCTAGACACTTTTGATGTGTGTAATTATGCCAGCAATGAAATTAGTCTAACCCTAAACACAAATACAACTAAAATCAAGACAAACAGTATTGAGTAGCGTTTGTTGGCTACTCAATACTGTTTGTCTTGATTTTAGTTTTTATTGTGTTTAGGGTTAGACTAATTTCATTGCTGGCATAATTAATTTATATTTATAATTAACTAGCTTTTGTCCGCGACTTCGTTCGCGTGGGAGGTTTTTCCCGCGTAAATCGCGATCCCGTGGGAATTCCGGGATAAAAATGTCCTATGTCCGTCTCCTGGTTCTAAGCTACCTCCCTACTAATTTTTAGCTAAATCGGTTCAGCCGTTCTTGAGTTATAAATAGTGTAACTAACACGACTTTCTTTTATATAGTAGATTGGGGAAAAAGTCCCTTCGCATTTTTTAAGAAAATTCAAAACATTTTTTAATATACTTTATTTACATTTAATTAAGGTATGTAGGTACCATTTTGTTCGATAACTTGGTCAGTGGGTCGTCTTAGGGGCTTTCTGCCATCTTCTTCTTTTGCCATTTTCATCATCTTTTGGGACTTCTGATCAAAATACCGTGACAAGTGGTTTTGGCAGTCCTCTCGTGATATTAATCTGACACTGCCTAAAGAATTCTGAAGAGACCGAAACCGGTGGAAATCTGAAGGTGCAAGGTCAGGACTATACGGCGGATGCATTAACACCTCACAGCCAAACTCTCTTAATTTTTGCTGAGTGGCTAAAAATGTGTGAGCTCTAGCGTTATCATGATGAAAAACCACACCCCTTCTGTTGATTAATTTCGGGCGCTTTCTCTCAACTCCTTGCTTTAATCTCATCAGTTGTTCGCATTAGAGTTCAGAATCGATGGCCCTGCCTGGTGGTAACAGCTCATAATGAATAATGCCCTTCTAATCCCACCACACACACAGCATCACCTTGTTGCGAGTTAACCCGGGTTTCGCCACAGTCTGTGAAGCCTGACCGGCCTTTGACCACGACCTTTTTCGCACGTTCATGTCGTACATGATCCACGTTTCATCACTTCAGCTTCATCAGCTTCTTCAAAAATGGTTCGGTTTCATTACGTCGTAATAAAGAATTACAAATGAGTACACGGTTTATTAGGTTTCTTTCAGTGAGCTCGTGAGGTACCTAAATATCGAGCTTTTTTGTGTACCCAGTTTTTTTCAAATGCGCCAAAACTGTTTTGTTGTCAATTCCCAGATCTTCAGCTACGTTGTGACTACTGACATGCCGAACTTGCTCCACTTTTTCAAAAATGGCATCCATTTTATCCGTAATAGGGCGACCAGAGCGACGTGCATCTTTGTCATCAAAATTTCCGGATTGAAAAAGCTTAAACCAAATTTGTGCTACTCTCACAGACACTGCACTAGGTCCATAAACATCGCAATTTTTTTTCGCTGCTTGCGTTGCATTTTTACCTTTTTTGTAGTAAAATTTTAAAATGTATCGAATTTCTTCATTAGATTCACTCATCTGGATAGTACGAAAAACAAATGAAAATCACACATTTTCCTAATTTGAATTTGGAATTATGTTCTTAAACTTTCAATGATACCAAAACCAGCCAGTTACAAATAGTATAGCCAAAGAGATTTTATTACAAGTTCATCTATCTATACTTATAATAAATCTGTAGAGAGGTCAATTCTGTACATGAAATATATTTACAAAATAACTATCAGGGGGTGATTAGGGATCGATACTGATGCCAAAAATGCAATCAGTAAAATTTTTGTCTGTCTGTCTGTCTGTCTGTCTGTATAACCGTTATAGAAACAAAAACTACTCGACGGATTTTAACGAAACTTGGTACAATTATTTTTTATACTCCTGAGCAGGTTATAGTATACTTTTCATCACGCTACAATCAATAGGAGCAGAGCAGTGAAGGGAAATGTTGGGAAAACGGGAGAAGTTACTCCATTTTTTAAGCTTCCGTCGCGTGTGCAACCTTAATGGTTAAAGCTACACAGAAATCATATATGACGGAAATGTTCTCCTTAAAATTATATAACAAATACCCACGACAGCATATATCTATCTTTTATGGTTGACTCACAATAACACGTGTAACTCCCGATAGCTTAGCAGTTCGAAGCTTTCTGATTATTATTCTGCTCCGAAATTTAAAACCACCACAACTTTACACTGGAACTCGGCTAAAAGTAACCCAGTTGCAACAAAATATAATCGAGGCTCAAATTTTAACAGGTTGCGGTGCAGGAGAAACCGTCTTTATTCCCAGAATTCCCATAATACCAAATAATTTTCCATTCCAATTTAAAAGAACGCGATTCCCAGTATCGGTGTGTTATTCAATGACATTTAATAAGGCTCAAGGGTAGACTTTTCGTGTTGCTGGAGTAGATCTCGGTGTCAGTTGTTTCTCGCATGGTCAGTTGTACGTCGCTCTTTCCCGGGTTAGCAGTTCTAGAAATCTTTATGTTCACGTGCCGGACGGGTCAACTTTCAACATAGTTTACCCGGAAGCTTTGCGCTGAAGTATTGTCGTTCTATAGGTACTTAAGCCTCATGTGAACGTGATCTAAACAATATTACCAATACATTAACTTAATAACACACAAGGAGTTACACGCTGACGGAGACGCGGGCACAGCTATTACCAATAATATGGTGAGGTTCCGTATTGCGATATTTTTCGACAGTATTATAGATTGACATATTATATTTCCCTACTAAATTACGAAAGTTAATCTGTGTGTTACATCAAAATCACTGAACCGTGAGGAAGGACATAGGCTACTTTTTTTTACGAAAAGCGACGGAAACGTGGACAAAGTCGCTAGCAACAGCTATCTATGCTAATAATATAAGGCTGAAGAGTTTGTTTGTTTGTTTGAACGCGATAATCTCAGGAACTACTGGTTCGAATTGAAAAAATATTTTAAATTAAATAGTCAATTTATAGAGAAAGGCTATAGGCTATATATCATTACGCTAAGGCCAATAGTAGCGGAGCACCAATGAAGAATGCTTCAAAATCGGGGTTAAATTTAACGTTAGCCCAAAGTAACTATTCTACGCGGACGAAGTCGCGGGCAAAAGCTAGTATAAAAATAAGTCGGGTTTTCCTTCCTGACGTTATAACTCCAGAACGGACGAACCGATTTCCACAGTATTGCATTCGTTGGACAGGTCTCGGGCTCTGTGAGGTTTATAGCAAAGAAAAGTTGCGAAAAATTATAAAAAAAAAATTGACGAGAAAATCGTCAAAACAGCCCTTTTCTATTTCCTATACAAACGTTTTCTAAATAAAATGGAGAGTAGGGTAGGGGTAGGGTTGGTGTAGGGTAGGGGTAGGGTAGGGGAGGGGTGGTGTAGGGGTAGGGTAGGGGTAGGGCAGGGTAGGGGAGGGGTAGGGTAGGGTAGGGGGGGTTAGGGTAGGGGTAGGGTAGGGGTAGGGTAGGGTTAGTGTAGGGGTAGGGTAGGGGTAGGGTAGGGGTAGGGTATTGTTAGGGTAGGGGTAGTGTAGGGTTTGGGTAGGGTAGGTGTAAGGTTGGGTTAGTGTAGGGGTAGGGTATTGGTAGGGTAGGGGTAGTGTAGGGTTTGGGTAGGGTAGGGGTAGGATAGGGGTAGGGTAGGGTAGGGGTAGGGTAGGGGAAGTGTAGGGGTAGGGTAGGGTTGGGTAGGGTTAGGGTAGGGGTAGGGTAGGGTATGGGTAGGGTAGGGGTAGGATAGGGGTAGTGGTATCGGTTGGGTAGGGGTAGGATACCACGCGAACGAAGTCGTGGCGGGTCAGCTAGTACATAATATAATGCGAAAAGACTTTTTCTCCAACCTTATATATAGATTCATATCATTGGCCATAATTGCGATGGATTTTCTGAGAAGAGTATTATGTCATCTGTGATCCTGTGATTACTTAGAAATTGACTCATGCTGTTTATACCTTTGTTTTTCCACTTTACTGCTTTCATGATGTTTTGTAGATCGGTAATAATAATTCTATGAGCATGAGAACGACTTGTGTCAGCGCCTGTTTTGTCTAATATAAGTAATATTATTCTACTCTAGCTCAGTCATACTAGTAATTTAAAACTAAATGTAAACCATTCTTATTTAATACGCATGACTGAATATTTTTCAACAAATAGTTTTGAATATTATTGATACTTAATAGGAGTTTATTGATAAACAAATTCACAAACATCATCACAAAAAACAACATAATTATGCGTGGTTGTTTCAGAATATCAATGCAAAGTTACAGACAATTTAGGGAGCCTCCTCCCTGCGGCTTTGTTTCTAATAATTATATGCATGCTAGCAATAATTTAGCTTGTTTAGATAGGTACTATGAGTTACCACCATGTTTTATATTTATAAAACGAATGGATTAGACCTGTATTTTACTAATTATTTCTTAGTTTTATTTTTCTTATAAGAAAATAATTATTTCAATAAAATTTTCTAATTTATTAAATATCAAATATTAGATACTCATGAAATGTTGGCAGGTAAAAATTACGTAATCTCACATTTCCATCAACTACATAATAATACGTATTCGTGTTTAACGCAACGAAAGTATAATTTTTTAACGCATTATGATTTTTACGCTGACCACCACCTGATCATGCGAAAAGACCATTATTTTCCATGTTTCCAACTTTCCTCTTTCCTTTGCAACGAAACCTTGTGTATAGTGTTTGGGCAGGGCACAGATACATATCAATTTTCAGTTAATTAATAACGGAAATATGACATTTCAGAGGAGTGCCAATGTGCTTTGAGTTATAACTCATTTGTTTCCTTTATCAGTTTTTATCTGTGTTGTTATTATTTTGCTTATTACGTTGTAGTTTAAAGTAACGTTTAAAATAAAACTATAGGGAAGTGCGGAAATGGATATTTAAACTATTCTGTGGGTTATTCAACAACAAATGAATGGACAACAGATTCAATCAATATTTGTGTTCAGTGCTGAGACATAGGCCACCCAGAAGGGTGGCCTGGGTGGCCTATGTCCCAGCAGTGAAAGAACGAAAGAACAAGAACCTCTACTCAGGCCAAGTGCTTGCTGGGATTGCGCGAATGTTCAAACGAGATATCGCGGCTTCAGACCACAAGGACAACTCAAAGAATAGGGTGGGCTTTTAGT
Organism: Tholera decimalis; assembly: GCA_943138885.2. Taxonomy (NCBI): domain Eukaryota; kingdom Metazoa; phylum Arthropoda; class Insecta; order Lepidoptera; family Noctuidae; genus Tholera; species Tholera decimalis. The sequence goes on from OW964559.2 coordinate 21,486,622, forward strand.
CAGTAGAAGTCTGACACTGCCTTCCACTCCACCCAGAGTGAGGAGAGCCCACGGGAGGAGTCATTTCATTATTTTCTCACAGAAAAAAAGAAGATTATAATGATTGTCCAATTATGAAATATCCGTCAATGGTAGATTTTTGCATAATTATTTATTAATAGCAGTTGCCCGCGAATTCATTCGCGTGGAAATAACTCACATTTTCCCGTTAAAAAAGTAGGTATTATTTCTTGTACTTACATCTGCACAGTTCCGTCCGAATCTGTTTGGCCATTTTAGCGTAATTTTAACATAAACATCCTGACTTATCACTTATAAGTGTATGGAGAGTAATTACCTTGATATATAAATGGGGTTGTCATTGGTGTAGGTTGTATAATTATAAGTCTATAATACCAAGTGATTGTGTATTGGTGAAAGAATTAAAAAAAAATACAGAATGGGATCAGACGTTACTTTGCAGAAATATATACCAAACTACTTCAGAAAAATGTCTAGTTTTAATTTAGCCAAGAACTGGATGATCAATCTTGCATGTAGTATGCATAACGTGACCAGACGTCCCGTTTTGAACGGGACTGTCCCTTTTTGTAGTTACAAGTCCCGGTGTCCCTGAAATGAACTCTGGGATGCAAAATTGTCCCGTTTACTGAAACCGTGCGAAAATTTGAGAAGTCAAGCCAGCCGGACGAATAAATAAAGTAATAATTGTAAGGAATATATTGACTGTAATAAAAATACAGAAGAGCCGTTAATTTTTGAGGAATTCACCTGGTTCACCATTAGCTCTACTTCACCATATGCATTGTGACGAGCATAAAGTGCTTAGCATCCATACTCAAGTAATCGAATCGCAATCCACGAAATAGGTACTTATTATTGAGTAGTTCCGGTGGCTATCTGTGGTCTTCATCATCTGTTCCACTTCATCAAATGGTGCTTTTCAAGAACAACTGCACAAGTTACTATAAAAAATACCCAAATCACTATAGGTGTGCCTATAATAATATTTGAAGAGAGCATCAGATCCTGACGTGATGAAAATGAGACCAACTAGAAAGTTTCTATTCTTCCTTTCAAACAAAAGAAGAATTTCCAAATCGGTCCAGCCGTCTTTGAGTTATGAGGTAACATACATAAAAAAAGATTCCAAAAACTGAAGACCTCCTCGTTTTTTTTTTTCACTGACTACCTGTTAATTGACCTAAATAAACCATCCCGTTTTAAGTCAAAGAATTAATGGTCACGTTAAGTATGCAGCACCGAGCAAATATATGCACACGCAGAAGGGATGTAAGAAAAACATGCCACATGCAAGCAAGCTGCCCTCGACACGTGTTTCGCCCCTCCACGGAGTATCATCAGGAGATGTTGATTCGAATTTGTTGAAAAGTTGTAGACGAATTAACACTATGCCATTACAAAAACAAAATGCACGCGTTGTTATTTTTGTATATTTCTGAAATTAATTAAGGAGAGATTTGAATGCAAATTAGATGCATACTTGAGCCATTATCGGTTTAGTGTTTCTTAGTACCGAGGTATAGTATATATGTCGTGGCCAGATCTTAGAATTGATCATTTCATGAAGTGTTCGATCATTTCATGAAATGTTTGTGTTTTATGAAATGGCTAGCTAAAATTTACGATATCGTTTAAACGTCAACGTTTAATGAAATGCCAGTCAACGTTTGGCCATATCATGAAATTCAACCATTTACCTAATGAAATTTCCGAACATTTCATGGAATGATCATATAAATGGCCATATCGTGACGAAAGCAACCTATTTATCGACATACTCAACTGACCACTGGGCATATCGCTAGTAGCAAACTGTGATAAACCGCGCGCGAGCCGAGTGAGCGAAGCGAGCGGTGCCGCGGGAGCGGCTGGCAACCGCTACATCCAAATTGGCCTCAGTTACTTGGCTATTTAGTATTTTTAGTGCTAACTCAACAAAAGTTATTGTTAGTTGTCACTTAGTGTGCGTAATTTTGCTCAGTTCAATAATAATTAAAGTATTCCTTTAAAAATGAATTCTTACAAGTGTGAGACATACAAAAGTTCAAAGGGTGCAATAAAGTTGTCTGTAAATGGGTAGATTACCACCTGTGCTAAGATAGGTCGACGGAGCCTCGCTTCGCGGGGTTCCTATTTCTGGGTGATTAAAAAAAATAACTACGAAAGCTAAGCCTTCTAACCTAACCTATCCGAGTCGGGGTACTCTGAGTCGTGGTGTTAACCATAATGACGTTTTATATATATATATTAAACGTTAGACCAAATGACTTTCGATTAAATAAACAATATACATATTAAACGTTATATCAAACAACGTTATACTAATTATGTTTCAGAATAAATAAATGTTATATGTAAAGAAATTATATCAACAGTTGTCATTGTCATTATCTCACGTCACATCTTATGAACGATAATAAAATGAAATTAGACCAAATGAGTGTATACGTACGTTATAGGACGTACCCCTTTACAGGTGGATAATCTAACTATTTTACGATATGATCACTAATGTTTGGCCAAATCATGAAGTAGTCGTGCGTTTAACTGTTCATATCGTCAAACGATGCGTATTCAATGATCTGGCAAGACCACATCATGATGTGACCATCGGTCGATGATCTATTTCATGAAATGGTCGAACAGTTCATGAAATGATTAATTCTAAGATCTGGCCACGACATATACATATGTATATCTAGTTAAGCAAATTAATCTAACAGTGAATTTGAGCTTCGAATGAAGACGAATAAATAAGTCAGTTATTAATACAAGACATTGGCAATATGTGTTGCAACTTGCAATATGTATGTGTATGTAAAAATTTAGTGAAGGAAAGGGAAAGTTGTTTGGAACATGTTTATTTACGTCAATATTTGCAAATAGGTGCGAAGGAGTCTGAATTTATTTGTGTTTAAATATATTATTTTTTATATTAATTGTAGTCTCACGTTTGACGACCTTCTCACATGATGGTAAGCAGGGCCGGATTAACCATTAGGCGGAGTAGGCAACTGCCTAGGGGCCCCGCATTAACTAGGGGCCCAGGCCCAGTGCACGCACCAAGGAAACATGTTTCTTCGAACGAGATTTTGATGTGCGTGTGAACTTCACCTCACTGTTATCTCACAAAATACAAATCGTTAGATTTAGTAGTAGAATTAAAACAATTTTAGAACAAATCTGGGAATAAGTAAACAGATATATTAAAAACCACAGCCCTTAATGTGCGTTTCCTCAGTTCACACACGATTTGGTCAGTCAAAGTAAGAAAAGGGGCCCCAAGAATGCCATTGCCTTAGTGCCTCTGACATGGTTAATCCGGCTCTGATGGTAAGCCATGATGTGGTCGAAGATGAAGCATGCTTACCTAGAAGTAAGCTACTGACACTTGACTTATAGGTTATAGCTATCAAGGAACACAGATTCCGGCGGGGAATTCTACTCTCTCGCTGTACACGTAATGAAAGTACCATTCGCAAAACGTTTTGTGTGTAGGTATGGGTAGGATGTCCAACATGTAGCGATGGCGCATCGCCGTTTGTCTTGTAGGCCGATAATGGAACTGGCATGGTGGAATTAGACTGAATTGCCATCTCACACTCCCTTAAATGTAACCGATCAGCTTGCAACACGCCGCCGATGTTCAAGGCTATGGAGCTTTATTAAAATATAAATTTACTTACATACCAACCTAACTTGCGTAATTTTAATTACCATTTAAAGTAATACGCTTTGGGTCACGGATATAAAAAAGAAATAAGAATGCGTGATTTGCGTTTTATGCCATTCACAAGCTTTTTCAGGAAGTAAGCACGCTAAGTTCAACGGAAAAGGCATGCGTCAAATGGCGACATTTTTTATATCTGTATTTTCAATGTCATTGTTTAAAAACAATAATATACGAGTAACAAGAACAAATAAAACTAGCTACGTAATTACAAGTAGCTAGTTACTTTAAAACTTTATGTACAAATAATAAAAAAAATGTATCGCACGACCAAAGCACAAAGGCTGATTTTACAAGGACCCGGTACTTACCTATAGCTATTAGACCAGGTTTTATTCTGTCATGAAGCTTTTTTGTAAAAAACAACTTGTAATACTTGTAACTGGAACAAGTTTGGTTATAAATAGCTTTTGTCTCTGAAAGTAGTCACGATTTCTGAGCCTATATAGGTTAATTTATTCGAAATTTCAAGACTTATTGTGGATATTCATGGCCCATAAAACATTGGATGTTCACGTGTAAGAAAGTAGGTATCAGTGTTGCCGAAATAAGCTAGACTCCCATATGAATTTTGCGATAGAAAACATAATGGGCTCTAAATTTACAAACGCGCCAAAGAAGATTTTTTATCTGTGTCAATTTTGTGGCCACTATAACACTAGAGTATAAGCTTCCTGATAAACCCCTGAATATTCTACAGGTACTTACTTTATTTAATTTTAAAAAATGCGTCTCTATTTCAATAATCTTGAAATGATTATCATTTGCTGCGCTTGTCACGTCCCCTTCTTCTTCTTGGCGTGTTAACAGATTTCTTGTTGAACAGATTTTGTTGCTACAGCCCACCTGGTTCCGCAGCATATTTAAATACTTCCAGGTCAGCCATGGCAGTTCATGTCCAGGTGGTAGATTCTCAGCTGGTGGAACGAATGGGCTTGGAAGGGATGCATTTTCTCGCCATAGCTTTAGGCGCTCCTTAGGCTGCTCGCCAGTAAGTGGGGTGACACACTTCAGGAAGCTTTTTCGTCTTTTCAGCCTTTGTGTCACTTAGGTATTACGTATACACCCCCCTTTTTCTAAAATCGTAGAACAGTTTTGCGTACAATAGCTATTTCTCTCTGCTAAAAAAGATTCCCAGTTGGATGACAACGGTCTACTGCAAGTTCTACGATAAATACCATAGGTTTTCGTTTTAGAAAATTCAATATTATACATAAAATACACTCCGTCCTGACTTTGCTAGTAATGTACGGACTATTTTCAACTAGAATAATGTACTTTAATTAGTTTTTGTATAGGTACCGTGGTTTCTGGGGTTACTATGATTAATGAGATTATAAAATACCCACAACTTAACCATGATTGTTCTTTCCACAGCCCTGCACTTATATGCCTGGGTCATCTGGCTTTCCGGGCTGGCAGTGTTGCTGATAATATGTTCGCTATACATAGTCACTCTCCGCGCGGCGCTGAAGCACTGGCGAGAACATATCAGCCATGTTGCCGTCGTCTTAAGTATTTATCCTGTAAGTATTAAATTGTATAAAATTGGTGTCAGGGAGGTGTGGTCGTGGTAGACCACGAAGGAGAGGGTGGGACGAACAGGTTTTGAGAGAAATGGAAGCTATGGAGTGTTTTGTTCAGTTTTTTTTTTATTTTGGAGGAAAAGCAGTTAAATGCCAAGCATAATAATAGATTCTTAAATTAACACAATGATTAGAAATACTTTTAAACTTAATCTATTTCATATATATATATATGTTACTACACATGTAACCCACACTATTGTCCACGAAATCACAAAAAAGAAAACAGTCATCATAAAAGGCTATTAAAAACAAGGATAAAAAGTTTTTACCTACTTATGAAGTTAGTATCTATAGCTCTTGCCCTAAAACTATGTTTAGAAAGAGTATGTAGAGAGTAGCGTAAGAGTATGTCAAGTTCCATGAAGTAAGGGTTGTATGCCGCAACGAGGCGACGAAGAGGCACGTGCACCCGGCTTTAGTCTTACACGAATTTGTATGGAATAATCGTGGCACACGCACCCTACGACACATGACAGATCAGGTACTGTATAATGTAAACTATTTGACAAAGAAATGCAGTTTAATCTGTTATTACATATACCATGCAGCGTCATTACATCCAGAAGGAATCGTCTAGATTCCAGACTAAGAACATTATATCATTTCAGTAATTGTTCATAGCAGACTTTAAGACGATAACATTTATAATTCATAGTACGTAAATACTTTTTCTGAACAATTTCGAGCCTATCGTTGTACTTATCATACTTATCATAATGGGACAGAGCAGACTAATAAAAAAGTATTTAAGATTTTCAGTTTAAACCGTCATCGTCTCTTACAGTTTGAGCGACATTGGATTTTTTTTTTCATCTTTACTAAGCTCCTTGATTTAAGTATCTGCTGGTAAAGTCGGAAGCAAAAAGTAATTAGAAGTATCAGTCATCAAATTGGTTTCAGTTGTCACGAATATTCTCATTTATAATTTGAATCGGACGATGACTGGCAAAACTTTGTACAATATTGGAGCGAAAATCGATTCCCTTACCAGTCCACAACACATTTTTTTTAGAAGAAGCTGGTCATATCATATCATATCCCCTGAAAATCATTGACGGCAACGAAGGTGTACATTAGTTTTATGAGTCAGGAGAAGTTTATCCGCACAAACAGCTAATAATTTAATTCACTTTACCGAGTGGTGGTCGAAGAAAACATGAATTTTGTGGGGAGCAATTAGGGGTTGTAAATCTGTGAGCGCTTACACCCTGACCTTGTACGACCACTATTATATTTAGAACATTCTGAACCGCTGCCCAAGTCTACAAAGGTATTGTGCGTCACAGTTATGTAATAAACTAACTGTAGCCGCACCATCGTTTGCGTCTCGATATTATTTTAGTGGGTTTTCCCACGTGAATCCCGATCCTGCGGGAATTGCGGGATATATAAACCTTACATGTTATTCATAATTATGCTTATAGCAGATATGACGACATATTTGTCGAGAAGGTACCATACAAGGTAAACATACTAAGTTGTTTATATTTTCCAGTAAAAGTTCCAGAAGAGAATAAAACAGAGTAACAAACAGACAAAAAACAGACAAAAAATGTTTTAGTAAGTATCTAAAATTCTCTAGTAAATAACTGAAAGCACTTGAGAAAACACAATTATTTAAACATTACAAACCGACACTTCAATTTCATTTATATGACAGTAGGTACATATCCTATTGGCTTTCTGCTCCTATAGTTATCAGATTCTTTGCCTTTAGCCAGACAACGGCGAGCGACGGTGCGACGTGATTGCGATTGATTTAGAGCAAGTCATTCCTGTCAATTTTTAAACTCATTTAACAACGGCAGGTATGAGGCAGTGTAATTTGTTCCGTGTTTGCCGCTGTCGTAGATGTAAGTAGGTAGTCAACTATGACAAATGGTAAGGCATTCGTGCTTACAAAACATATCGCAGTCGTATTTTGTCTTCTCGGTTTCGCGCCTGTTTTAGACTACATAACTACAAACCTTCTGGAAGAAATGATCGAAAATGGTGTTAAACTACTGTAACTACTTTCGTTGAAGTAAGCGCACATATCTTTAATATATTCTTCTTCTGGGTTTGGTTTCCGCACTTAGTCCCTTCACGGGACCATTGTGCGTGGGCCATGTCGGCCATCACTCCATCCAGCCAACCTCCCTCCAAAAGCAGATCAGGTCTATTGGTCTATTCAGGATGTCTGTAAGGGAATTCCATGACCGAAGGTTTGTTTCCGTATGTCGGTGATTTCCGTGCACTCTAGGAGCACGTGTCCCACCATTTTCTGCATCTCCATGCACGCCCCGCACAAGGGACTATCTGTTATACCTTTCGTGTAGTGTTTGCTTAGTGAGCAGTGCTCGGTGATGGTGTCTGTCACCATTGGCTCCGTCTGTCCAATTTTAGTATATTTATTATTTACTTTACTGTACACTTTACAATATTTTTATGGCCCTTTATGTAATATAAAACCGTATCAAATTACCGCCTCACAGCATTAACAGCATAGCCTCTTTTTAAAATCGTGGATGTACGGACGAAATGATGAAACTACTCGTTTACCTAAGTTAATATATTTTAGTAGGGAGACAAAGGTTCCTATTAAAAACAAAATGGTTTGCTATATTTGGCTTTTCTTATTTGAGTATCTTATAGCATTTCTGGATAGTATCAAACTGGTATGGTGGTACCTACCACTGTCCGTAAGGAGTTTTCGGTTGGTCAGCTATCTTCAAACCTGTAAACTTACATGACGGGGCCTTCAGTGAACCGTCACTTAATCGAGTTCACTCAGCAAAAATAAATATAAATTTTTGAGGCGTTGGTGAAAAAGTAACAGAATTGTTTGGAAAAAGGTGTGTTCTAACCTTATTGCTTACATAGTTTTTGTTTTTCAATATCTGTATTGAAAGTAGGTTGATGGGATAGCTACAATTCTGTATTTGAACTGGGAACTTTAAAAAACATTTTTGCAAAAAATAAAACCAACTTCCATATCAAAACACTACAAAGCCAAAAATAATTTTAATTTCGGTAGTCGGTGTTATTGGTTTTTTATTTTCTTTGTTTTCACACCGCCATCCGAAATTAAAATTATTTTTGGCTTTGTAGTGTTTTGATATGGAAGTCGGTTTTATTTTTTGCAAAAAAGTTTTTATTTTCCTGCTTTTTAGTGGGTCAGTCTGTAATTAATCTAATTACAAAAGCCAAAATGTCAACTACTTATCACCTTCACCAGCAGAGTAAACGAAAAGATCGTCAATGTAAATATTTTTTTCAGACTTATGTCTATTTTTCAGAAACGGCTTGTCCGATTTCGTTAAAATTTTCATGGTACCATTTGGAAAGTATACCCTTTCCAACAAAGAATTTTTCAAATCGGTTGGCAAGCGACGGAGCTATGCCCGAACAAACATAAAAAAAAAAAAAAAAACAAATAAATATCCGAATTGAGAACCTCCTCCTTTTTTAGAAGTCGGTTAAAAATAAAATTAACTCCGAGTTTTGACTCTAATACATAGGCCATCAACAAAACAAAAAGACTTCTGTTAAGTTTAAATTTCGTTGTTCTGTGTGTTTGTGTTCTCCGTCATTCTTGCACCAACAGTACAACATTTCCAAGTAATTCAGTTTCCGCTTCTAACAATAATAGGAAAAAAAAACAACCTAGAGTCGTCAAAATAAAGTTATTGTTTCGCAGTTAATAAAAAATTATATCCTTTGGTTACGTAAACCTTAACCTTGCCATAACAATAAATATATTGTAGTTGACCGTCAAAAATAAAACATGAAAATATTTCGATTGTTAAGTCATATTCTGAATTGATAAAGAACACTGAATCCTGCCATCTTGTGATGCACTGAAATAATTATTTTCTTTAGTGACCGTTAACATAGTTTTATTGAACCAATTGAAAGAATTGTAGATAGATATGATAATGTAATAGTATGTAAAGCTATGTTTCCTCTTAAGTATAGGTTACTTCTAGGTAAGCGTGCTCCATCTTCGACCACATCATCACTTACCATCAGGAGAGATGGTAAAAATAATAAATAAAAAATATAAAAAATAAAAATAAGTGCATATAACTTCTATTTCATCAATGATGAGTTATTAATACCTGAGCTGAGTTTATAAATCCCGATAGATTATTTTCATGATTGAGTTAGTTTAGTATCCTTGACGATATTCATAGAAACGAAGTTCCGATTTCCTTATACAGTTAAGCCTGTGTCTAAAGTTGTACAACGTTATTTGTGCTGAATATTATTGCTGTTATTAGTATTACTCACTCGGGCTCGATTGCACTTGTACGAGCGTTAAGTTGTTCAACTGGAGCTGCTTTATTTGATGAGTCTTAGTCTAAAGCACGTTGGTGGTTCTGATTCTGACCCAACGTGCTTTTAGAGTGATTGATCTCTTCTATTCCATTTCTATTACATTTAACATAATCTTAGCCTCCCAAGGAGTCGGCTTCTAGTCTAAACGGATGTAGGTGAGTATTAGTTTTATACATAGAACAACTGCCTATGTGATCTCTACAACGCGGTAGTTAGGAAACACGATAATCTTTGGCAAGACCAGCGTCAGATGTGCTGGCTTTTGTTTACCCGTAGTACCCGTCAAAGATGTGCATGCTTATTTAGCAAATCTATATATATAAAAGAAAGTCGTGTTAGTTACGCCACTTATAACTCAAGAACGGCAGAACAGATTTGGGTGAAAATTGGTATGGAGGTAGCTTAGAGCCAGGAGACGGACATAGGATAGTTTTTATCCCGGAATTCCCACGGGATAGGGATTTAAGCGGGAAAAACATCCCACGCGAACGAAGAAGAAATGGAGAGTAGGGTAGGGGTAGTGTAGGGGTAGGGGTAGGGTAGGGGTAGGGTAGGGGTAGGGTAGGGGTAGGGTAGGGGTAGGGTAGGGGTAGGGTGGGGGTAGGGTAGGGGTAGGGTAGGGGTAGGGTAGGGGTAGGGTAGGGGTAGGGTAGGGGTAAGGTAGGGGTAGGGTAGGGGTAGGGTAGGGGCAGGCGCGTGCATAGGATTATGACAGGGCATGCGGCGGAGTAAAAACACACAAAAACTTCTTCTTTTATAGATTTTTAGCATAGCCACAGCCACGCATCGCCACCATGCTACGATGCGTGGCTGTGGCTATGCTAAAAATTTATAAAAGAAGAAGTTTTTGTGACCGATTACTCACAAAAACTTCTTCTTTTATAGATTTTTAGCATAGCCACAGCCACGCATCGCCACCATGCTACAATGCGTGGATGTGGCTATACTAAAAATCTATAAAAGAAGAAGTTTTTGTGTGTTTTTACTCCGCCGCATGCCCTGTCATAATCCTATGCACGCCCCTGGGTAGGGGTAGGGTAGGCGTAAGGTAGGGGTAGGGTGGGGTAGGGTAGTGGTAGGGTAGGGTAGTGGTAGGGGTAAGGGTAGGGTAGGGTTAGGGTAGGGGTAGGGTAGGGTAGGGGTAGGGGTAGGGTAGGGTTGGGGTATGGTAGGGGTAGGGTAGGGGTAGGGTAAGGGTATGGTGGGGTAGGGTAAGTGTAGGTGTAGGGTAGGGTAAGGGTAGGTGTAGGGTAGGGGTAGGATAGGGTAGGGGTAGGGGTAGGAGTAGGGTAGGGGTAGGGTAGGGGTAGAGTAGGGGTAGGGTAGGGGTAGGGTAGGGTTAGGGTAGGGGTAGGGTAGGGTTAGGGTAGGGGTAGGGTAGGGGTAGGGTAGGGGTAGGGTAGGGGTAGGGTAGGGGTAGGGTAGGGTAAGGGTAGGAGTAGGTTAGGGTTAGGGTAGGGGTAGGGTAGGGGTAGGGTAGGGGTAGGTTAGGGTTAGGGTAGGGGTAGGGTAGGGGTAGGGTAGGGGTAGGATAGGGGTAGGGTAGGGGTAGGGTAGGGGTAGGGTATGGGTAGGGTAAGGGTAGGGTAGGGGTAGGGTAGGGGTAGGGTATCGGTTGGGTAGGGGTAGGATACCACGCGAACGAAGTCGTGGCGGGTCAGCTAGTAAGTTATAAATAACACTTTCACACGTCATTTTTTTTTTCGTAAATGTAAACTAGATGAGGCCAGTGTTTGCTAACTGACTACTCTGAGAAGAAACACTGAAACAAACTCAGAGGTCAACGTCTCTTTTAAAGTCCAGACAATCTGTAGTGATCAAATCATATAAAGAATCTTGGTGTATTACCTGACAGTAATCTGTCTTGGCGAGCGTAAGTAAATGAGGTTAGTCGAAAGGTGCACTTTTCCTTCCACTCTTTAAAATCCCTTCAAAGCTTCTTGCCTTTCAAAACTAAAATCTCTTTAGCTCAAACTTTAATCTAGCAGATTATTGATTATGACGATGCCTGCTATTTGGATGCCACTGAGGAGCTCTTATGTAAGCTTGAGCGCTTGCAAAACTTCTGTATTCGCTTTGTTTTTGGTCTGAGGAAATACGATCATGTCTCTCAGTTTCGCAAGGATCTCAAGTGGCTCCCTATCCGTCTTTGCAGGAACACTCGAATATTATTCCTTTTGTACAACATCCTATTCAACCCTACATATCCTAGCTACCTGCGCGATCGTTTCTCGTTCACTTGTCTTACTGATGCCCTTTGTAGATCCCACCTTAAACTCCATCTCAATTTCCCATCCCATAAAACCCGTTTCTATTCCCACTCCTCCTTTCATGCAGTACGAATGTGGAACTCACTTCCCGCTAAAATCCGCGAAGCTAAATCTATTATTACTTCCAAAAAGCTAGTCAAAGATCATTACCTATCTAACATCTCATAATTTTATATATTTACTATAGGTATATATTTTTATAGCATTATAGCAATCTTTCCATAAATAATTATATGATTGTTTATTTATCTTGACAGTGATCATAAAAAACTACATATAGACTTATATCTAGTGAATTAAAGGGTATGTTCATGGTGAACAATATGTGAGGAGCTGGTGTCGAAAATAGGTAAAAAATGTCTCTATTACAAATCATCTGTCATATCAACCAGAATCATCAGCTTTTTAGATCCAGTTATTTTCTACTTACGGATGTAGGATGCGTTCCTTACCCAGATATTTCCTAAAACTTATATCGTCAACATTTAAAACAAAATTCAAGCTTAGATTAACAGAAATTATCTATGTTAATAGATCCTTAAAGCAAGTAGGGTACGATTGGTTCGCGAGGCCCGTGGCTTTGCGGATCATTATTGCGTAAAGGCTCCGTTGTTTCGTAATAAGCCAGCGACGAATCCGCTCGGATGACCGCCATGCCCACCGCGACAGTGTTTAAAAAGTCAACATTCTTATCATTGTTTTACGTTTTTAGTCTCGCTCCGTAAATATGGCAGGATTGCACGTTTTGAGCCTTGTACCTTAAAAATAATAAGTACCTATAGCAAGGTGAATATCCGAAATTAATATGTGTATGAACTATCCGCACTGGACTCGCGTGGTGGAATACGGCTTATTCCGTTTTATAGGCCGGTTTCCCAGCAGAGTGAACAATGTAGGCTAATTATGTAATGTCTTATTTCGCAGAAAAATCCTCTTTGGCCTGAGTCACTGAAAGAAATGGTTTAAGACATTGCAAACGTTGTAAGTTTATGATCCAACGTGTTAGATTGACAACTCTTTCTACTCAATAATCATAAACTATTGAATTTGGATAGGTTTGGTTGTATTTACAAGATGATGATGTGTTTCGGCCGATTTCGGCCACGGCGAGCGCTTCAACTCCTCTGTAAAAGTCGTCCATCGTGAGCTCGCATGTGGCTTATGTAGCTAATGTTCTTCGAAATTGCGATTGCACCTTGCGAGCATGTAAGCACATCGTTCATATAACTATATATAATTAATTGTCGCAGCTGGTCGAGCTTAAAATTTTTCACGATTGGCATCAAGCTCAAGGCGCCGGCGCCGTTGTGACTCATATGTCACGGACTTTGGGCTTAAAAACCCTCCACTCCGGTCGATTGGCGGCCTGCTGCTCCCACCGAGAAGGCTGAATATCACATTTCTTTCAAATGTCGCTTAGTCGCTTGCCCTCCTCAAGTTCAGAGTAGAAGTTGCGCTCGGCTATTCGACGTTCTGACATCGACTACAGAAGTCGCAGCCTAAGATAAGAATCTATGCCACCTGTTCCGCATGCGATCAGACCATAAGATTTCTTAAAATCCAACTCAGATGTCTTAGGATAATAATTATATTTCATTTAGATATCTGAGGTGGAATCAATCAACCATGCAGATTTGCCGGCGATACACTATAAACATAAACTATTGGATAACTTTGGTAATATACATACACATTGAGCCATCTGACAGTATTGCTTGATGCATTGAAGATGAAAAGGTATTGTGTTGTAGATTGATCATTGTTATTTATTAGGGTTAACGGTGTTTGGTAACTGCAAACTGTACCGAATCTTGAAGAGAACGCTATTGAGAAAACACATCGCTACTTGCATCATGATTGTGTCTTGATTACGATGTTTATCATTTTGTGCATAACGCTCTAGCATACAAATAAGAACCTACCTCTCGAGCCATTGTTAATAAATTATAAAAATAAAAACAAAAAAATAAAAAATATTTAAAAAATACACATTTATTAATGAGCTAATTCAATCTCAAAAAAGGATATTGCCACTTCTTGGCTTGTTTCTATTTTATAGATATTATATTACTGTTATTACTATTTTTGGAGGTGATCTTAATATCAAGGGATCTCATCAAATAGTTGTTTATAGGATTAAGTTCGGCGCTCACGGCTTGCCATTTCATAACAGTAGAGGAAAGTGACCAAATGTGGAATACTATCCCTAATATGGAATATTGGTAATTTTCGCAAAAGGAACCTCACACACGCAACAAACACTGCACTGTTTGACTCTTTCTTTCTATCTCCAATCCCCATCCGCGTGTACAAAGTTGTAACACGCCAGTCAAGCGAGCCCTCTCGTCGTTGTCACAGTGTTTTGTTTTGTCGCTGCCACATAACTTTCTAAGGTATGTAAAAAATACGTATTTTTCGTACAATAAGTGCACACAGTATTATTTTTATAACTTTTATAGACATAGTTTAGATGTTTCTTGTAGGTTGTAGTGGTATTTGATTGTATTGTTTTCTTAAATACACAAATATGAATGTCAGTTTGATGTCATTAGAAAATCTAAATATGGACGGATCAAAGTATCCAATTATGGACTATTCCATAATTGGTTCTCTTTATTATCAGCTGACTTGATGATTTTGTTAATTAGGTATAAATTGAAAGTAATTTGTTTCTTTTATTAGAATGGCTGGCGTCAACTCATAAACGAAGCGAAAAATAAGAACCTAAAACAGAACGAGAAGAAATCGAAAGGGAAAAAGCAAAAGAAAAATATTAAGTCTAAGTCAGATTCAGACGATGAGAAGATGGTGTTGTTTGAAACAGACAGTGAGCCCGACGCGACGCCTTGATAGGAAATAATTATACCTCCAGACTCTGAAGATTCTGAGTGTATTTTCTGTAGCATGCTATTTTCGAATGATACTCATGGGGAAACATGGTTCAAGTGCCTCATGTGTGGGCCCTGGGTACATAATGATTGCACTGGACCAGAGTCTGACACCTGGATTTGTGATTTTTGCAAATAATTTGTGTTCCCTTTTATGTTTTACCAAAGTTTTCAGTTTCATTTAAGGTTGATTTTTGATGGTCTTTATAGTATAAGGCGCAAATATATGATTGGTAACAATTACTACAAAAAGATTTTTTATTTATAACGTTTGTGCAAATTATGCGTGAAAAAAACTTTTTACCAAAAAATTAAACCGACTCCCAAAAAACACTGCAAAGTGAAAAATAGCTTTAATTTCGGTAGTCGGTGTCTTTAGTTTTGTATTTTTGTTTTTGGCACCGACTTCCGAAATTAAAGTTATTTTTCACTTTGCAGTGTTTTTTGGGAGTCGGTTTAATTTTTTGGTAAAAAGTTTTTATTTCACTCTTTTTAGTTGGTCTATTTTTAATTTACCTAGTTACAAGAGCCTAAATGTCAACTTCTTATAACCTTTTACAAAATATTGCTTTTCCCAATGATGGGCTGTTAATTGTTGAGGAGTTCTCCTGGTACTTCACCATCAGCTCTACATCACCATATGCATTGTGACGAGCATAAAGTGCTTAACATCCATATTCAAGTAATCGAATCGCAATCCACTCAATACTTATTATTGAGTAGTTTCGGCGGCCATCTGTGGTCTTCATCATCAGTTCCACTTCCTCAAATGGTACTTTTTGAGAGCAACTGCACAAGTTACTATAATAAATACCCAAAACGTCATAGTTGTGCCTATAATATTTGAAGAGTTCCCTCGATTTCTCCAGGATCTCATCATCAGATCCTGACGTTTATGAAAATGGGACCAATTTCGAAGTATACCCTTTCAAACAAAAAAAGAATTTTCCAAATCGGTTCAGCCGTCTTCGAGTAATCGATGATCAAACATTAAAAATATATATATATATACGCGTCGAATTGATAACCTCCTCTTTTTGTCGTCGGTTGAAAACAAAACGGTATTCTATATTTGGTCACTTTCCTCTACAGTATACCCTGGACAGATAAATTTTGCCCCTGTAGTTTACTTTTAGATAGTGGATTGTAATACTCCACCAAGTAAAACAATGACGTCAATATTTGGGTCAAAACCAAACCTACCGAGTTGTAGCTTGCAAAGCGGCCTTCATTACGTAAAACTTGGTAGATACTCATTCATTACTTGTTTCAGTAATTATAACCATTTAATACTTTTTACTGTAGCGCGAGAAATAAAAAACCGGACAAATGCAAGTTCCGTACTTTGTAGGTTACAAATAGTTCTTGAATCGAATCTCGAGATTTTATGATATTTTTATGAAAATAAGAATTAATGCGTCGTAAAAACTAAATAAAATATTTTTTGGAATACGCACATCAAGCCCTTTCATAACATGACACCTCACTTGAACAGCTTTAATTTTTAATTTTCGGCCCCTATGAGACTATATTTTTTTATGACAATTCGGAATGCATAGTTTTCAGGTAATTATATCCATGAACTTGTAAAACGATGTAACTTGTCAAATGTCATAGTTCTAGGGAAGTCAACGGGAAGTAACCTATCAAGTTTGATTCTCTTGAGGGTGTCAAAATATGCGTTTTATTTGTGGCATAAACGGCCGGTCATCTTTTTTTTACGTTAATTTAGAAGTTTGATTTTATACAGCTTCAAGGGACTTTAGATTTAAGTATATGGTTTTAATTTCAACTCGATGTCTCCACGTATTCTCAAAATTAAGAGCCTAGACGGACTGACAGACAGACAAGTGTTCTATATTGTGATACTAGGTTTTTTGTGTTATCACTATTATTATTTTTTCTAATTTCACTTTTCAAGTACATATTGCATTGCACCTCCCACACTATCTCTTTACCACTCATGGTTGACTGGTAGAGAATGCCTGCGGCGTTAAGTCCACCTTTGTACGTATGTGCATAAAGTGTAAATAAATAAATAAAGTGATCATGATATCAGGGTTCTGTATTATCCTTGAGGTACTGAACTCTAAAAACTATATTTTTTTTACAATTAGTCTCTTGGGTACATTACCATTTACCGGTCGAAAGCATTCAGGATTTAATGTTTAATGTAGTTTGTAGATTAGTTAAATTAAACAGTTTGTTTAGAAGTTAATGTGAAAAGAAAAATAAAAAAGTGGGTATTGGTCGTATTTTTTATTTAGAACATATTTATGAGTGACCGACCGGAACTAGATTTTCAGCCGAAACTGAAACCAAAACCGAACCTTCGGCCTCAGTCTTAGTTTCGGCCAAAATCAAAACCGGAACTTTAAAAAAATATGACGATTCGCACGATTCCATGAGAATAAGTTTACAGGCTTACATTAGCTATTGCATATCTTACCTATTACAATTTATGCTTTTCTAGGTGAATAGGGTCACTTAAAATGAAATGCTATAGTTGATTTGTGAAATATTACCACTAGTTTGATTATACTTGTTTTGTTCTAGTCTTATTCTTATTAACTTTATCTGTGGAGTTTCCTGCCGGTTCTTCTCCATAGAAAACGACCAATTTCGAACCATACCCTACTGCTGACGTTTTGTAAGTGCCCATGTAGGCCTATGTGAAATAAAACATTTTGAGTTTGAGTTTTAAGTTTGAGTTTGAACAGTCTTTTATTGAACAGACCGGTTAAGTAGACGCACAGCCTTAGTGAGCTGATCTACGAGTGGCCCTACCTAAAAAAAAAGTCTTTTATTGAGTATCTTCATGAAATCAAATCATATCTGGTAGAAAATTATCAGTAATAGGTACTAAGCAACTACGTAACAACGCTGAGTTAAAAAAAAAATATGATGGCAGACGCAACTTGCAACAAGTGATAAAAGGCAAACAAGTGAGCAGGCAAGCTTCACAGCTTGGCTCACCGGTGGTTGGTCCGTATACCGTCTTGACGAACTAAGCACTTCTCCTCTACATTTATTGTGCGCCCAGCTTGTGTGCCGCATTCTGTGTACCTCATACGACCTGTCAGTTTTTAAAATAAGGGAACAAGCATCTTTTGGGCTCGTTTGTTCAATCTTAGACCTCATCTATCGCTTACCATCAGGCTAAATCGAGGTCAAGAGAGGGCGCATCAGTAATTTAAAAAAAGAATTGCATTCTGTTAGATCAAATTTGACTACCGTAAAAAAAGTCAGGTAAGTCATTCTTAAAAGATAAACATGCTGTTGCGGACTTTTTTTTTAAATTACGGCATACAATCCCATTGTACATTATATTCGTGTAACACGTTAAGATAGCTCTCAGAAAACAAGATTTTTTCCGACTTGCTTGATACGTAATACCCAATTTTTTTATAAATTGTCGCCTGTCTCCGATGTATAAACCTTTAATTTATTAACCTTTATTACTGTAAGGTTTAATCAAAATCCGTTCAGTCATTTTTGCACCCATCCATCGATCCTCACAAACGCATTTATAATATTAGTAGGAAGGAAGTAGGAGGTTTAAATACAACTGAATAAAAATAGTGCACGGGTTAAGTTTAATTTGGAATTCACACAGAGACATATATAATTATATAACAAATATTTCGTGTGGGTAATTTACTTTATAATTTAAGGCTTACCGTTGTTTACAAAGCACGAAATCAAAAATGTGACATCAGAAGTAGCCGCGTCACGTAATACGTGGATGCACTGAAGGTCAACGAACGCAATGCTTGCGAAGCCGAAAATAGCCGAACGTAGCCCGAGAATCTGGAAAGCGGAATGAAGGAAGTTTCGGCGGGCCGAAAGGTTCGGCTGATTTGTGGTCGAAACTGAGACTTCGGCCGAAACACAATTTTTGACCGAAACTTGGCCGTAACTGAAACCGAAACTTCGGTCGGACACTAATATAATTTACTCAATAACACATAAGTGCAACATTGCAGGCAATAAATATTCCTTATTTATCAGGTTTTTAAACCCCGGGAAAGGCAAGAGTCCGTAGTGGGTAATTATTTTAATTTTACATATTTATGACTAATTAAACTGTCTTATTAATTTGTAATGGATTTGTTGACATATTCGATTTTTATGAAACAAAAAATTACGATTTGGAATTCATAAACATAGATTATATTCATAAACATAGATTATAATACCTACTCTATCTATGTGTATACGAAAGTAAAAAGTAATTTAGTGGAATTTTTATTCTATGTAGTGAACTGCCTGTTTTCGAGCATAGACTTCTTTATGTTGTGAAACATATAATTGGGAGAACATTTTAGAGCATAGGAAATACTGGCTACATTACTTATGAAATTATTGGTCACATTGTTTTTCTGTCCTTTTAATTTAGCGTTGTCCAAAATATTTTGAATAAGGAAACATCAACAAGAAAATAACATAGATTTCGGTAATGATAATGAGGCAAAGAAGACAGGGTGTTTTGCAGTTTTTGTTTTGACGTGTTCTGTACTACTTATGTTATCTTAAATGCTAATCGATTCGGGGATTTAGATACGAGTAAGTACCTATCTTATTTATTTATGTACAGACATGACATGATTCATGATTTCGGTAATGACATTTATTTTACTTGTACATCTACCACATTGTGTTCTTTTTAACCCAAAGGTTGACTGCTAGAGAATGCCTTGTTGCATTAAGTCTGTCCATGTACCACTATTGTACATACATAACGTTTAAATAAATAAATAAATAAAACAGAGAAAAAACAAATACAGACAAGAGCAAAAAGGTGCTGCTTATTTCATAAGAAATTTCTTCCAGCAGACTTTTTAAATAGGAATTAGGTTCTCCCCGTGGTTTCCATTTTGTGATAAGTATTTTATTTAAATAGCCCATGTCAATGTTCAGCTCTTTAACTATCTCAACACAAAAACACATCGTTGCTCCGTTTTGACGTGAAAGAAGGACAAACTAAGAAACACATTTTCGCATTTATAATATTAGTATGAAAGTACCTACATATCTGGATATTATACTATGAACCTGGCAGTCTATTAATAAAATAATATAAATAACTTTATCTAAATTTGTAAAAACACAGATTTATGTACGTGTCAAAAACCCGTGTTCAATTCGTGTGAAATTGAATATAGACGCGTTATTGTTAAATTCTAGTTTTTAGTACTGACGCTTATTGTTGAGAATGGATTATATCATATTTTTGTCAATTTCCCTACTGGAGTTTGTTTCCTGTATAGCTAAAACCTTGGGGTCTTTATGTTAAAAGTGAATAGGTTACTTGTAGGTAAGCATGCTTCATCTTCGACTACATCATCGTTTATCATCTCAGGTGAGATGGCTGTGAAACGCGAGCCTATTAATAATAAAAATACATATAAAATTAAATAATATCCACGTTTGAACGTAAAAAGATATATAAGATATAAATAATATTTATTTAAACTTTATGTTCAATAGTGTTACATCGTAGTATCTAAAAAATAGGTACACAGTTCTCGCATGAGTTGGCATGTTCGAGATAACAAGCGAAAAAAAATGACAATATGAAACTGTAAGCGTTTTAAGATTACTTGTCTTCAACTCTGCCTGAGTGAACAGTCATTAAGAGCAGATATTAAATGTATCTGAATTTCATCGATATTTTTCTACGATTACAACCACAACTTCACTATTTGCGTAACTTGCATATGTGTGTTTATTCCCGAGTCCGTAGCTACAGGTAGAAGCGCCGCCCCCTGTTTAAATGTGTTCTATTAGGCCGTGCGCGCACTGCCTTGCGGTGGCCGCAATTCCGGTAGTTCTACCGCACCGGTAGACTGACCGCAGTGCGCGCACTTCTATGACACTCCATACTTCACAAATTTTTCGTTGCGGTAGAACTACCGGAATTGCGGCCACCGCAAGGCAGTGCGCGCACGGCCTTAGTGAGATTTTTAGTGTTGCTGAAGTTTCTTTGTGTGCGTGGAGAAATATGAGCTCGTGTGCCGTTCTTATAGTTTTTGTTTCTGTACGACTGAATTGAGTGGGAGAAACGTGGAGAGATCGGAAAACGAAATA
Source organism: Tholera decimalis (assembly GCA_943138885.2). NCBI lineage: Eukaryota > Metazoa > Arthropoda > Insecta > Lepidoptera > Noctuidae > Tholera > Tholera decimalis. Next base: position 21,507,533 of record OW964559.2, read on the forward strand.
TTTCTTGACAAAGCATATCTCTGCATTTATTTATGATCTGTGGTCATTACCCTCCTAACCTGAAATCAATCATTTATATTTGGACAATGCAGCATGTCATCATTCAGCATGCATTTCCCTCTCTCTTTCTCACTTTTTTTCTTTCTATCAAGTTTTTTAAAGAGAGCTAGCAATTTGGGTAGAAATCACATTACCAGCAATCTTGTTAACCCCTCCAACTAAGCTGAATGTTTATAATGTAGTATGTATGTAGTATTTGGAATGGAACAGTTTGATGTAGTAAAAAATTGGCCAAGTGCGAGTCGGACTCGCCCATAAAGGTTTCCGTAGTAACTGTAATAAATATAATATACTTAATATATTTATTTGAAAAAAAAGAAAACAAAAAGCCTTACAAATTTCTTAAAACTAGCTTATTTACAATTTTTACAACTACGCCAAATAACTTTGTTTTTCATAGTACTTGTATGAATTACAAAGTTATATTTGCGGTTTTAGAAAATATACTGTATCTCAAAAACTGCTGACTCGATCTCGTTCAAACTAATTTTGGTTGAAAGTTTACATTAATATCTACAACATATGGTTTTTTTAGATTTTTCACTTCATTATTATAGAAGTTAGAGGGGACACACACACATTTTACCACTTTGGAAGCGTATATCTTTTAAACGATTAACTTTATGATAAAGTCGTTTTTAAAACCTTAATGTCATTTTTAAAGACCTATCTATAGATACCACACACGTATAGGTTTCATGAAAGAAAATATTTTCAGTTTCAGTTCTATGTATGGGGAGCCCCCTTTATTTTAAATATTTTTTAAATTTTCTCTTAAAATCGGAAAGCGGTTCACAGAATACATCTACCTACCAAGTTTTACATGTATAGTCCTAATAGTTTCGGAATAAAATGGCTGTGACGGACAGACAGACAGACGGACCGACATATCGAAACTATAAGGGTTCCGTTTTTTGCCATTCGGCTACGGAACCCTAAAAAGAGATAAATAATTTAGTACACCTACTTTACAACCCGCATCAACCTCTATTCCGCAGGATCGTACATTTGCAGTGATGTTCCCAACGGAGTAGCCACTGGTACCTGACCAGCTATACATAAGTATACGCACTTATGTATAGCTGGCTAGGTTTCAATGACGTACTGTATTTTCCAAATCATTCCGGCCTTATGCTGCGTTTCCACCAGAGATGTGTGAGGATGCGTAGCGAGGGATGTGTTTGTAAATAACCAATAGAATCGCTTTATTTACCTCATCTCGGTCAGCACGGCTCTGGTGGAAACGGCTCAGCGGAGCTAGATGTGTTGCGAGGAATGTGTGTTGAGAAGGATATGTTGCGAGGTTTGCGCATCCTCGCACCGCACATTAATGCGTATTTTCACAGCTCCGCTACACATCCTCGTAGGCACATTTTCATCGCACAGCTTTGGTGGAAACCCCCACATATTTCCACAGCACAGCTAGACATCCTCGCACGACACATTTCCATCGCACATCTCTGGTGGAAACGCAGCCTTATGCTGAAGTGAATATGTTTAAATTCCTTATCTATATTGATCTATTTCTGCTTAGCTTTTTCCTAACATGTCGGGGTCGGCTTCAAGTTTAACCGATGCAGCTAAGTACTAGTGCTTTACATGGAGCAACTGCCTATCAGACCTTTACAACCCAGTAGCTGGATAACACAATACCCTTAGGTCAGACCAGTGTCAGATTTTCTGTCTTCTAACTACCCTTAACGGCTTTCAAAGATATCAATTGATAACCTGGACCAACGCCTGTACGTGCTTTTCGAAGCACGGGGCGGTAACACCATCTTCAAAACTCCGGGCTACTATTAAGAAATGTCTTATAGAAAAACCCATAATAAAATAATATAATGTTTGATGTAATGTTTGACTTAATTTTCCTTAAGAAACTAGTAACAGGCTCTTTGAATTGTCCGGAGTTGCTCAGTAAAGTGTCTTTTCATGTGCCACGGAATCTACCAAGAAGATCTAATAGGAAACTATTCAGGACGCCAAAAAGTCATATAAATTTAAGGCAGCACTGCTCATTGTCGGGAATGTATACTGTGTATGAAAGCCACGATGAAGACATTGATTTGTTCCTTACACCTGTGTCTTCTATGAAGAGAATTTTAAATTGTAATTAGGTAACTTTTTTAACACATAATTTATTGTAATTGATTAATTAAGTAATTCATTTTGTTTAACAGTTTACGCGTATAAAATAGTGCATGCAGTGCTCTTCTCTAAGTGATGGAGCACTTAAACATAGATTAAGATGTAAAATTGTGTATGTAATAGTGTTTTCATTGTTGAAGAGCCAAATAAAATAAATAATAATTGTTTATAAAAAAGAGGGAGATCGTTACATAAATTACATCTGCTTAGCACCATTATTCCATTAGCACATTATCTATCTTGTTATTGATTGAAATAAAGGTTTTTTGTTGAAGATAAGACTCGTTATCAATAGGTAACTATTCTTAGCTTTTTATTCACGTATTTAGTGATTTTTTTTTTATATTAAACACCTCAATTGATTCACAATGGCTGTGAATTAGAATATAAAATTTTGCGATGCTTTGTTGCTTGTACTTGACCGATTTTAAATGCTCAGACAACCGCTTGCGGTGGGAAAGACTTGCATCGACTGCATAATGACTAATTATATGTAATTAGTTACATACAGCAATCATTATTAGATACTAACTGTTTCCCGCTGCTTCGATCGCGTGCAATTTTCACACATTTTCCCGGGACAGAAAGCGTATGTGCTATTTCAGACTTTAATCCGTTTAACCACTATGACGTGGATACGTGATTTTGTAACAATATCCGTACAAACATACATACATCTAAACCCTCACATTTATACATAATAATAATATATAATAAAAAGTATTGAACAACAACAACATTGAATACTTATTTACAAAAAAAAATGAAGGGGTTTAAAAAACAGTGATAGAGCAAGAATAAAAAAAATATGTCCGCTTATCTTTTTGATTATCTCCGACGACTACTACTAGACGGATTTGAATGAAACTTTTTTTTAATTGATTTCGGAAATCGAAACACCTGATGCATAACTATACGAGCGAAGCCGCAGACATAAGCTAGTACACAACATGAATGTAGATGGAATCAAAAACAGCTAAAAAAATTTCATATCCCTCAAAAGTAAATTTGCAGCGGAAATAAAATCATCGTCAGCTAATTTGAATTACTGTAGTAACACAACATGTTACTTTTAGTTAAACAAGGTAAGTAATTTTTATAATTTATTATTTAAAATCTACCTATTATAACGCCATAATATTTTCGCACACCTTTTGCGAATAGCGCTAGCGGCTTTCGTTAGAAACGTGAATCATTGTATTTACAATCATTAATTATTCCAAAAATTCTAGATTTACGATTATGTATAATGTTATTTTACCATTATCTTGTTTTTATAAAACAAAGGTTTATAGCCGTAATTCTTTGTGTGAGAATTATTATGTTTGTTAGTTAATGAGAATATGTTTCGCACACTTAATCTTGATTTCCTTTTACGCCTACAACTCATTTTTCTCATGCAACATCAGATGTTTTCTTTAGCGGCATACGCAAATACGTCGATAGGTGGTATTATTGTGGGTTCAGCAAGAAAGTTAACAAAAAGAACAATTTTGAGTAAATTGAAATGTAGGTAGTAGTATTGGCTGTCCCTCTATTAGTTGTAATAAAGCCTGAGCTGTACGTTGCAGTGCCAGGTAAAGTAATAGGGTTCAGAAACCCTTTCGTGTGTAATACCTTACCAAAGTTCAAACATTCACTAGTACAATCGTAGGATCAATTTTTAAGAACACATACAGAATTAAAAATAACTTTTGGGGTGACAATCATCAAATGACTGCTCCTGCTCTGAGGGGAGCGGCAGAGAGTGTCAAATTTCTACTGACTATAAACCCACTGCTACATTTCACATAGGCTTACATAGGCACTTACAAAACATCAGCAGTTAGTGCAAGGTTCGAAATTGGTCGTTTTCTATGGAGAAGAATCGGCAAGAAACTCCACAGTTACTCTTTTAGAAATATCATATTTACAATTAATCCATAATACAGGTCAATTAGGTATGAGAGGACAGTATATACCAATTAATACAGCACAATGGAATTACAAATAAAAAATTGTAAAACAAATTTAAGAGTCTTTTCGTCAATTCTCAGTGTTCTCCCATCTCTCTTGCGTTCCTAGGCAGCTTTGCATTTCCGCAATCTCGGCAGACATTGGCCTGCCCTATAGCACCACGTCATTCTTAGGGGCGGGGAACACGACGCTCCATCGACGATACAAGCAATGATTTTTATTTATATTTTCGTTTTTACAGATCGTGGCAGCAACGGCGTTAATAACGCTAATACTGCCGAGGTCCAGGCTACCCTGTGAGGCCATAGCGCAGGAGGCTGTCATGATCGCAATCTACCACTTCTTCTGCCTGGTCGTGGCAGAATGTGGCGGCACCGAACAGTTCGTCAGGTCCGTACCCAATCAATCAGCAGCTATGTCTTGTGCTTTTGTATTTTATGTATCAAATAAGGAAGCAATTAAAACCTTAACAATAATAATTCCGGCATTTTGAAATAGGATTGCTATTTTGAGTTCGTGGTCAATTACTTTATTTTATTAAATAATGACAACAATGGAAACACGTTTTAGTATTAAAAGACTTGATTTCAATATAGATTTTGTTTTTCAAAAGATATAACGTCAGATGACGTCATAAAAATGTTACTTTATAAATGAATTGTGATTGGATTCTTCTAGTCTTGGCGCCATTTACCTAAAACAATATATTCTCAATCCGCATCGATCAGTCTACTATTTTTAGGAATGCTGTTGTTTTAACCATTATAGGAGTAAAATCAACATATCATAATGCACGCACTAATACACTTATGTTGAGGTTGCATTGTCTCGGCAAAATATAAAAACTTTTTTGCAAAAAATAAAACCGACTTCCATATCAAAACACTACAAAGCCAAAAATAATTTTAATTTCGGTAGTCGGTGTTATTGGTTTTGTATTCTTTTTTTTTTCACACCGCCTTCCGAAATTAAAATTATTTTTGTCTTTGTATAGTTTTGATTTGCCTTTGTGTCCAGTGATGTTTTTATTTTCGCGCTTTTTAGTGAGTCAGTGAATTTACCAAATCGGTTCGTAAATGACGGACTTATGCGCGAACAAAAAACGCAATGCAGAGTGAACGAAAAGATCATCAACGTAAATATTTTTTTTACACTTTTGTTGATTTTTCAGAAACGGCTTGTCCGATTTCGATAAAAGTTTCATGGGACCATTTGGAAAGTATACCCTTTTTAATAAAAAAAGAATTTTTCAATTCGGTTGGCAAGCGCCGGAGCTATGCCCGAACAAACAAAAAAAAGAAAAAAAAAACAAACAAACATCCGAATTGAGAACCTCCTCCTTTTTTAGAAGTCGGTTAAAAATAAAACTGCGCGTGTTTCTAGGTTTATAAGCTACGCTTGTGGAGGTAGGTCCGTGGTTGGATAACCATCCTAACGTATCGAGATTCATCTGTACGTAAAGCACATTAATCCCTTGGTCCCTGGCTGTCATGTGTACATCTTTGACAGTCGTTCTTTTACTAACAAATACAAAACATCATCTATCTATATACAAAGTGGAGAAGATGATACGACCATAAATTTACCATAGCCTAAATGATGATCTCCTTGGTCTGTACAAAAAAAATCAGGATATTTTTCTATTTTCATATTTTTCCACAGCCTCTATTTAATTAGCTACTGTGCTTCAACGCTGGGTCAAATATCCTGCGTTTAAGCACAAAATAGCTCTCACAACATGAAGGTTTTAAGTCAAATAAAAGCATCTTTCACTACAAAACGGCAGTTTCATACTTTTACTCGTATTTATTTGTGATTATTTGAAAATATCGTTTTTTATTTTGATGTCACATTTTATTTTATCCTCATTATGGTTTCCTCGGGATTAGTGTAATCGGTGTTTTCATTTATGGTCGTATCATCTTCCCCACCTTGTATACATAAATAAAATTGAATTTCCGGACTAAAGACTTGCATAGCTATTTTTCTAGCTAGATGAAAGAAAATGTATGGATTTTTTTCGGAAAAGAAGTACGGACGCAGATTAAGTTGCTGGCGAAATCTAGTTTAATATATACGTAAATTCGTGGGATATCTATCCCACGAATTTAAGTATATATTAAACTTTAATCTAATTGACACAAAAACTACTATACAGTTTTTGTTCAAATATTGCATAAGAATTATATTTCTTCTCTCTCCTAGAGATGAGGCCTGCGCCTCGGTAGTGAGAACGTTACTTATAGACTTAGCTATTTGCCATTGTTATCACTATTTATATTAGGTACTAGCGACCCGCCCCGGCTTCGCACGGGTGCAATGTTTATATTAAATATAGGCAGCGTTCGCGAGAATCGTTAACGTACGGCAGTTTTTTCGACGCCTTACTCCACAATTTTCACTACCACGAAAAATCCTATCTATTTTCCGGGATAAAATATAGCCTATACGGATTCGGAAGAATTCCTCTAAGTAATGGTAAAAGAAATTTTGAAATCGGTCCAGTAGTTTTTGAGCCTATTCAATACAAACAAACAAAAATACAAAGGTTTCCTCTTTATAATATTATTAAGTATTTAATATATACGTAAATTCGTGGGATATCTATCCCACGAATTTAAGTATATATTAAACTTTAATCTAATTGACGCAAAAACTACTATACAGTTTTTGTTCAAATATTGCATAAGAATTATATTTCTTCTCTCTCCTAGAGATGAGGCCTGCGCCTCGGTAGTGAGAACGTTACTTATAGACTTAGCTATTTGCCATTGTTATCACTATTTATATTAGGTACTAGCGACCCGCCCCGGCTTCGCACGGGTGCAATGTTTATATTAAATATAGGCAGCGTTCGCGAGAATCGTTAACGTACGGCAGTTTTTTCGACGCCTTACTCCACAATTTTCACTACCACGAAAAATCCTATCTATTTTCCGGGATAAAATATAGCCTATACGGATTCGGAAGAATCCCTCTAAGTAATGGTAAAAGAAATTTTGAAATCGGTCCAGTAGTTTTTGAGCCTATTCAATACAAACAAACAAAAATACAAAGGTTTCCTCTTTATAATATTATTAAGTATTTAATATATACGTAAATTCGTGGGATATCTATCCCACGAATTTACGTATATATTAAACTTTAATCTAATTGACGCAAAAACTACTATACAGTTTTTGTTCAAATATTGCATAAGAATTATATTTCTTCTCTCTCCTAGAGATGAGGCCTGCGCCTCGGTAGTGAGAACGTTACTTATAGACTTAGCTATTTGCCATTGTTATCACTATTTATATTAGGTATATCAACTTTTTACTAGGTATATTGGCGTATATATATAGGACGAAAGCCACTCGCTTTACATCTTAGTATTGGCAAAATCAATATTGATGAATTAAACGTATATGTATTTGTAGTACCTATGTCTATGTATAATTCATTAATATTAATGATGTATGATTGGATTAAACGATTGGATTTCCTATTGATTTAGTTGTCTGTTGTTGCCATGCATTATCTAGTGATTTTGTACTTAGTACTTTGGACAATGAAAACTTCTCTATAAACCTTTATACCCCTTGTTACGAAAATAACGTAGTCGGTGGACTATAGATTGTTACACAATTACACATACAAATTGTATGGACTTTAAGAGATGTTGACCTCTGAGTTTGTTTCGGTGTTTCTTCTCAGAGTAGATAGTCAGGAAACACCGGCCTCATCTAGCTAAACTAAACATAACACGCAAAAAACATGACGTATAAATGTATTATTTATAACCAATTTCCAAAATAAATATTTAATTTCTTTACACAGTTAAAGACAATGAAGGAGTGCAGGAAGCTATCAAACTTAAAATTTTAATTAATTATGATCGAATTTGGACAACTGGGGTTAAAAAGAAACTACGGTTGTCTCGTAGCTTATGCCGTGTTTTCTTGTCTTCACAGGATATATCTATCAGTTACCTAGAGGTACTTACTTATATACTGTGAAAGATGAGAGGGCCATTATATTGAAAAGTAAGAAATGACTGAACATACTATCTAGCATCTTACGACCAACTAAGCCATTCAACTAAGTACGCGTTAGAAGGCAACAAACCAAATCGGTGTCATAGAATACATAACTTCACGCCTTTTTCTTTTATCTACAGAAGTTATAGAATGCCACCAACTAAGATTCTTACATACATCCTTTTTGCTTTATTTATTTGATTTCAAAATTTAAGTCTGTTTTTCAATTCAATTCAATTTATTTAATTCAGACATGCGTCCATTTTTTTTTGAGATTATTTAATATTAATTATACTGTCATACATCGGTGTATCGCTTGATTTGAATAGGTATTGCGCTCCTGACACGTAGGTGAATAATAAATTATTCAGAATGTAACATCAGCAGCACGTGTAGGTACCTAGCAGAAATTGATTCAGGTACTATAGGTACGCCTAACGATGTCAATGCGCTATTACTCGGTTGGCATGCGATTTCTCTTGCCTATCTGTTACTACTTACATATTTGCGTAAGTAGATAACTAAGCCATAGTTATTAACTTTTATCTCTTTCCCACACTATCAAACGTCATATTGGTATCTCAATTGATAATAGGAAGCTTTTAATTACTGAAGTGGCAAACGTGAAGCTTAGTTGTAGATAACGATTACTATTTACTCTGAAGACCATCACAGAATAAGAAATAATTACTGCTAAGTATTTAGACTTTGTAGATTGCAGGGTCTGTTATCAGTCTGGCCCAGAGAGTCTGGTCTGGCCTAATGCAGCTGAATGATAACTGCATTTTTGAAATTAAAATTCTTTATTGCAAACTAAGTCTATAAAAAGTTGAAGATGTTGTTGTTGTTGTCTCAAACTCAAAATATTTTATTTCAAGTAGACTTACATGGGCACTTATAAAACGTCAGAAGCTTGTGCATGGTTCGAAATTATTTGTTTCCGATGGAGATGAGGTCTGTTAAGGTATTGTGATTTAAAAAGTTATACATATATGTACCTACATACTCAATATTTTAGTTATACAGTCCACATTATATTATATCTATATGTACACAACGTGTAACGGAAACCCCATATCTATCCAAAAGGGCTGAAGACAACTTCTGGTATGGAGTCTCTATGCACAGTTTCAGCACAAAATAATTTACTCAAAGAATTGATACCAAATTATTGGTTTCATATATTTATTGAATACCAATCATAACAAACGTGTCACAGCACTACGAGGGTCAATAACTTTCCACGTCACTTGCCAATAACACGATAATTCTTTTCGTTCTTCTTAATTTGAAAATTTCGGTCTCTGGTATCAGTGTATTGGAATTTGTAATAAGTTCTACACACGTAGACTTAGGATTACAAATCAAATATCGTTATATCGTTTCTTATCATCGAAAGAAGCCATGCACTTGGTATGTATATACCCTTTAAATTACACGTTGTTAGTATACAGGGTTAAATGTAAAACACTGAAAACCTCTCAGGACTATGTTACTAACATCATAATCAACAACGTTTTTTCTATGACTTTCTTTCTAGAACAAAAGTTGTTGATTATGATGTTAGTAACATAGTCCTGAGAGGTTTTTGGTGTTTTACAATTAACCCTGTATAAAAGCGAAATACCACTCATTGATTAATCACGAAATCTCAGAAACTACAGGTAGTAGGGCTCTCAAATTTTGCATGGGGGCATTGATGTATTAAAATACATCAATGCATGGGGGGTTCCTTTTAGTACGTAGATGCTCGGTAAGACGGGGTATTGCCAAATTCCCACGCGAACGAAGTCGCGAGCAACTGCTAGTTATTTATAATCATACATTTTATATTACTAGTGGTAGCCCCGTGATCGATATTCGACCATGTTTTTAATAAAAAACATCAGCTTTCTGCAGCATGAAATTTGGCACAATTTAAGTTTACATAGAGGAGGAGCCTCTATGTAAACTTTAACTGTGCCAAATTTCATGCTTCACCGTCCGTGTAATTTTCGTAAAAAGGAGTACGATTTTTTGCTTCACGTATTAATAGAATAGAATAGAATAATTTATTCAATACTAGCTTCTGCCTATGACTACGTTCGCGTGGGAGAGTTTTCGTAAAACGGAGTTTGTGTTTCCCGATAGTCAAGAGTGAATAGGTTACTTTTAGGTAATCGAGCTACACCTTCGACCACATCATCACTTACCATCAGGTGAGATGGTGGTTAAACGCGAGCCTATTATGTATTATCAATAAAAAAAATAAAAACGTAAATCCCGAACCCGTGGGAATTCCGGAATAAAGAGTAGCCTATTTTTAATTCCAAGATATTAACCGTCTACTTACTAAATTTCATTCAGATCCGTTCTGTAGTTTTTGCGTGAGAGAGTAACAAACTTCCTTATATCTATACATCCATTCTTACAAAATTCTGCATTCATAATATTAGTGAGATATCGTTTTTTTTATACTATTTTTATAGTTTTTGAAGAAGCCAACCTGCCAGCCTCAACAAATCAATAACTAGATCTTCAGATAACTTGAAAATCGAACCATTCGGTAGTTCTTACTGAGCTTGGAGCTCTTGCGGTTGCGGCAGTTAGTTGCCTATTGCATAGTAGTTAGGTAACTTGAACTCTTGCGTGTGGATGTGTTCGCCACTTCATCTGTGTATACCATGTTGAAACGGAATTGGACTGAACTGCGAAGTCTTAACGCGGCTGTTGTAATAAGTAAATGATTAATTTTGCAACATCCTGCACGACAATAATTATGCGTTGGTTAAAACATTATATCTGCAAAACAATTTCGTTTGTCAATAGCGTAGTTTCCTGTGTTGAAAAGTGATAATTCTATTTGAGCCGTCGTCAGTGAGATTAAAAAACTATGTACTCACATGTATTTTTTCTTTTCGAATTAATACTAAACTAAGACCAAAAGCTTCAATGTTGGGTATTCGGACGTCACATGTTCCTAAAAGTATTCGAAAGTGTGACGTGACGTGAAATTTCAACTCATTGAAGCAATTTTTGAAATTACATTACAAAATGCAAAATATCGGTTACGTTACACGTGCCAATATTTTTTGGTAATGTAAGTAACGAACTAAATAGGTAATTTCAGGAAAACACAGTACTTTTTTTGCGCTTGCTTTAACAACATTTTTCATCTTGCATCCCAGTTCTGCACAGATTAGAAAGTTAGACGAAATTGTAAACAGGACGAGGTAGATTACCTCACTATGTAAGCTTTCACGCACAATCGCAATATAATAAATAAATAAATTTAAATTCTTTTATTTATAATGCTGAATAGCTGGGCTGTGTAATATGGCTCCTATGCAAAGTTTTCCTTAGGTCGCTCAAAAAGTCTCAAATTTACGAGTTGGCGATCCTTATATTCATTAATTTTTCTTTCATAAGTTCAGTAAATATCATAAACCGTGTAGGTAGCGTTTTATTATGCGTTATTTACAAAGTATTGTTATCGTAAGACAATCTAAATAACGATAGTACTATTGTTAGCATAAAACAAACAGGAATTATAATGTTCACATACCTAACAACCTTTGATATAAAATTTATACATATACTATATTTTGAAGCGTCAATAGCCTACAGGCTAAGGTGTTGGACTCGTGATCGAGAGGTCACGGATTAGAACCCCACCCATTAGGTATATTTACTACTAGTACTCACGCGGGGCTTCGCTCCCGTGGTTTCTATCACGGTAAAAACATAACTCTCCTTTTTTGCAGTCGCGTAAAAAATTGCCTATAACCTTCCTCAAGCTTCAAGCTACTTCCATACCAAATTGCATCCAAATCCACCCAGTACTTTCGAAGATTAGCGCGTTCAAGCAAACAAACAAACAAACAAACTTTTCCGCTTTATAATATTAGTATAGACTAGTATTCTCGCGGGGCTTCGCTCCCGTGGATTCTATCACGGTAAAAACATAACTCTCCTTTTTTGCAGTCGGGTAAAAAGTAGCCTATAACCTTCCTCAAGCTTCAAGCTACTTCCATACCAAATTTCATCCAAATCCACCCAGTACTTTCGAAGATTAGCGCGTTCAAGCAAACAAACAAACAAACAAACAAACAAACTAACAAACTTTTCCGCTTTATAATATTAGTATAGATTACCGTGAACCCACTCCAGACACTTGCATATTTAGCTTAGCTGGTGGGATTAACAAGATTGTAAATTATGTGAACTCTACCCACATTGCTAGACCTCTAAAAAAAAAATTAAGTGGTAAAATTTGTTTGTATGTAGGGGGCAATCTCCGGAATAATAGTCCTATTGAACCATTTTTTATATTGGGAGGTAGTAAGGTAAATTATTGGTGAGTGCTATATAATATAAATTATTTCTAAGTCCACGCAGACGAAGTCGCGGGCGAAGTGCTACTAGTCAATATAGTGGTCACATAAATGCGAAAGTAAATTTGTCTGTATCTCTGTGTCTGGCTACACGGATAGACCATATCTTGGAATTTGAAATAGACAAAGTTTTCGTAGTTCGTCATCTTGGGACACTTCCGAAATTCACGCGGGTAAAGCCGCTGGCAGTTGCTAATGAAGTGGTTTTTAATTTTATTGCTTTAATGTTTTTTTAGTTTTCTTTTTTAATTTTTTTATTAAGTATTATTTTGTACATAGGTACTTGTTTTTATTGGCTACTGTGCTTCCAGAGCTTATCCTGAAGAAACTTTTTTTCCGTGCCCGTTTGACATAAGTATAGTGTGCTAAGCCAATCAATCAAAATGGTTGTCAGTAGCAATGGGCAGTAATTCAATAAAAGACATTTTATCATTTTATTATTAGTTATCAACAAAAAATACTTAAACAATGAAACATACAATTATATCTTATTGTTATACCTAGTTAAGATTATCACGAGCAAATAGACATGATAAATGTGTCACGATTTTGCAATAAATTGCACTTGGTCAATAATTTAATTAAATATTGATTTGTTTTTATTGAATTACTTTAAAGAACTATTAAAGTAATTATTGTTGTACTGGGACTGTTGTACTACATGAATAACTTATCGTGATTAGAATGCACTTTGAGAAACATTGTATAGGTACAGAGTTTTAGTAGTCGTCACATTTAAGTGAAATATTCTTCATATATCTGATAGTGAATCATATCCCAACTTTGTAGGGGTCGGCTTCCATTCTAACTGGATGCAACTGATTACTAGTGTTTTACATGGAGCGACTGCCTATCTAACCTCCACAACTGAGTTTTAGTAGTCGTCACATTTAAGTGAAATATTCTTCATATATCTGATAGTGAATCATATCCCAACTTTGTAGGGGTCGGCTTCCATTCTAACTGGATGCAACTGATTACTAGTGTTTTACATGGAGCGACTGCCTATCTAACCTCCACAACTGAGTTTTAGTAGTCGTCACATTTAAGTGAAATATTCTTCATATATCTGATAGTGAATCATATCCCAACTTTGTAGGGGTCGGCTTCCATTCTAACTGGATGCAACTGATTACTAGTGTTTTACATGGAGCGACTGCCTATCTAACCTCCACAACTGAGTTTTAGTAGTCGTCACATTTAAGTGAAATATTCTTCATATATCTGATAGTGAATCATATCCCAACTTTGTAGGGGTCGGCTTCCATTCTAACTGGATGCAACTGATTACTAGTGTTTTACATGGAGCGACTGCCTATCTAACCTCCACAACTGAGTTTTAGTAGTCGTCACATTTAAGTGAAATATTCTTCATATATCTGATAGTGAATCATATCCCAACTTTGTAGGGGTCGGCTTCCATTCTAACTGGATGCAACTGATTACTAGTGTTTTACATGGAGCGACTGCCTATCTAACCTCCACAACTGAGTTTTAGTAGTCGTCACATTTAAGTGAAATATTCTTCATATATCTGATAGTGAATCATATCCCAACTTTGTAGGGGTCGGCTTCCATTCTAACTGGATGCAACTGATTACTAGTGTTTTACATGGAGCGACTGCCTATCTAACCTCCACAACTGAGTTTTAGTAGTCGTCACATTTAAGTGAAATATTCTTCATATATCTGATAGTGAATCATATCCCAACATTGTAGGGGTCGGCTTCCATTCTAACTGGATGCAACTGATTACTAGTGTTTTACATGGAGCGACTGCCTATCTAACCTCCACAACTGAGTTTTAGTAGTCGTCACATTTAAGTGAAATATTCTTCATATATCTGATAGTGAATCATATCCCAACTTTGTAAGGGTCGGCTTCCATTCTAACTGGATGCAACTGATTACTAGTGTTTTACATGGAGCGACTGCCTATCTAACCTCCACAACTGAGTTTTAGTAGTCGTCACATTTAAGTGAAATATTCTTCATATATCTGATAGTGAATCATATCCCAACTTTGTAGGGGTCGGCTTCCATTCTAACTGGATGCAACTGATTACTAGTGTTTTACATGGAGCGACTGCCTATCTAACCTCCACAACTAATAGCTGGGTAAAACGATACCCCTTGGTAAGACTGGTGTGTGGTCTAAAGCCGGGTCCGCTGCGCTAATTTTCTAACAAAAGATGTTATTAAAACATGTTAGCAAAACATGTTAGTAAAACTGCCCGTCCGCTGCGCCAATTGTTGTAATGTTTTTGTTTAGGTTTAGATGTTCAGAAAGTGATTATCAAGAGCTGTTATCATTAATTTTACCAGATATAGAGAAGAAAACAAAGTATTAAAAAACAAACTATTTTCTTTATTCCACTCCATCACAAACCAAAGAGGATTGTCATAGACAATCAACACACTCTTCGAACGATTCCGTCTTCCTCTAGTGAGCGCGAACACAAAATGCGTCACTTTTCCTCCCCGCAGGCGAACGCGGGGGATGTTATCCATTCGTCTCGGCAAACATGTTATTGTGTTTTTGCTAACAAAACTGTTAGGCCACGCCTATATTCTGTTAGCAAACAATGTTATACTGTTTGCAAACACGAAAACACGTCGCAGCCCGTTTGTTCATCTTAAGCCGGGTCCGCTGCGACGGACCCGGCTTAAGATGAACAAACGGGCCCAAAGGCTTAACGTCCTTGCCAAGGCACGAAAGAATCTCGATATTATGTTGAGATAGTCACCCAGCCACGTATTTACGTCAGCAAGCGCTGGTTTATTCTTGATGATGCAGCCGTGCCATTGTTATTATTTAGCCACATTCTATATCTGATGTGTAATGAAACGAAAATAGCAACAAAAATAATTGCATCAAAAAATGTTTTCTTTTTGTCGGAAAATTTACGCTCGGGATTTTTACTACAAGCTCTTTTTAACCGACTTCAAAAAAAAAGGAGGTTTTATGTATGTTACCTCATAACTCGGAGACGGCTGGACCGATTTGGAAATATCTTTTTGCGTTTTAATGGGTATGCTTTCTAGTTGGCCCCATTGTATACAAAATCAGGATCTGATGATGAGATCCTGGAGAAATCGAGGGAACTCTTCAAATGTTATAGGCACACCTATAGCGTTTTGGGTATTTCTTATAGTACCTTGAGCAGTTGCTTCCGAAAAGTACCATTTGGGGAAGTTGAACTGATGATGAAGACCACAGATGGCCACTGAAACTCCTCAATAATAAGTATTTCGTGGATTGCGATTCGATTACTTGAGTACCGATGTTAAACACTTTATGCTCGTCACAACACATATGGTGATGTAGAGCTGATGGTCAAATATCAGGAGAACTCCTCAAAAATTAACGGCTATGCACAGGGAAAAGAAATATTTTGTAAAAGGTGATAAGTTGTTGACATTGTGGCTTTTGTAACTAGATAAATTACAAACCAACCCACTAAAAAGAATGAAAAAATTTTTTTTTTTTTAATATAGAACCGACTTCCATATCAAAACACTACAAAGCCAAAAATAACTTTAATTTCGGAAGGCGGTGTCTTTAGTTTTGTATATATTTTCGTTTTTGACACCGCCTTCCGAAATTAAAGTTATTTTTGCCTTAGTAGTGTTTCGATATGGAAATCGGTTCTATTTTTTCTAAATTTTTTTTTTATATTTTAAAGTCTGAATATTGTACCGCATGATAGCCGGAAATATGAACAGGCCCTTCTAAAATACCATATAGTGGAATTCTCTAGTTTGGTGTAAGTTTTGTGCTAAGTATTCCAAGCTTCGTATTCGGCTTAACCCGCAGAAACCTTGAATTTTGCCGGCATAAGGCGTTGTCCTAATAGAAAGTAATAAGAAATAAGCAAATCGATTGTCACGTTCATTTGTACAGTAAAACCAAACCAAAACAATTATGTGAGTGTGTTTGCGTAACCATCACTTTCTGTTAGGACTATGTGCGACTCGTAAATAACACATTGAAGAATTTTTGTATTTGTTACCGGCATGTAATGTTAGTTAAGATAACTTTAGTCGATGTATCCATAAACATATATATATATAGCTATTACAAAGATTCTAATTTCGTAGAACAGGATTATATTAAAGACAATCATGTAATGTTTACAGAAGCGCTGGTGGAGCTGACCTAGAGACAAGGGTGATGCCATGTTGCTGTTGGCCATGTTGCGTTATACCAAGGCCGAAGTTTCACAAGTAAGTCAAACTGCGCATGAGTCAGCATTAATTTGAATGCGATTTGAGCAAAGATATGGAATTGGATACAACTAGCGTTGCAAGGCGTCCGGGTAAAGCCGGACGTAGTAAGGCTTTTTGAATGCGTGTCCGGCCAGAATTAACGGTTTTTGTTAGGCTTTTTACATTTGATAAAATTATGTACATAAAGGTAAATAGTAAAAAAGCTTGGGTTTACCTACATACATACTAATTTTTGGCGCTCAAATACTAAGACAAAAAATCTTATTAACTTAGGGTGTCCGGCCTTTTAACCCAAATGTCCGGCCAAACTGGCTGGACTGGTTTGAAGCAACCCTTAATATAACGCAGTAGTTGAACACTCTCCATCCAGTTTTATTTACAGTTATTGCAATACCTAGTAGCTGGATACAACTACAATTAGGCAATAGATCAATTTATTAGGGTTCCGTAGTCGAATGGCAAAAAACGGAACCCTTATAGTTTCGTCATGTCTGTCTGTCTGTCTGTTCGTCCGGCCGTATGTCACAGCCATTTTATTAAGACTATACATGTAAAACTTGGTAAGTAGATGTATTCTGTGAAAAAATATTATAAATTAAGGGGCTCTCTATACATGGAACTGAAACTGAAAATATTAAAAAGATCAAAAAGGTCTTTAAAAATGATATTGAGGTTTCTGAAACCACTTTTTCATAAGGTCAATCCTTTAAAGATATACGCTTCCAAAGTGGAAAAATGTGTATTCCCCCTCTAACTTCTATAATAATAGACAGAAAAATCTAAAAAAATATGCTTTCAACTTTCAACAACAACAGATCTTAATATAAACTTTCAACGAAAATTGGTTTTAACGAGATCGGGTTAGCAGTTTTTGAGATATAAAGTTATTTTACGTAGTTACTACGGAACCTTTCATGAACGAGTCAGACTCGCACTTGGCCAATTTTATATATTAGTATTCAGTTGCATCCATAAAGGTGACCCCGATCCCCCAATCGAATACTAGGTACTCCGAATAGTTGCGAAAACGCCACAGTGATGATGATGATGAAAATGATTTGTTCATAAATTTATTTATTATATATTTTATTGTACACCTTACAATATTTCTATGGATACAAAAAGTTCGATAAAACCGCCCAATCTACACTACGCGTTGTGTAGAATGGGCGGTCTTATCGAACAGGGCGATCTTTGGATGACCAAACTTAAAGGTGACAGATTTAGGGTTGTCAGTGTACAAACATCATAAATAATATTAATTGAACTTAATAATATAAAATACATACATACAATACCAAAAACCATATAGGTACTTACTAATAAATGTCAAATGTATAATAGAGATAGGAGGGGAAAAATTATAGCGAGAGGTAATGCTCCTTCGCCATTCCCTGGACCGCTGCCTGGTAACGTTTGAGCATGCCTCACATCTACGGTTCATGCATTTCACAAACGAGCTGCTTTGATAGTGAAAGATTTATCGAAAAAAGAAGTGGAATGCAATTTTCCGATGATCTCAAGGTCAATCTCTCTTAGAATGTGTGTCACAAAGAAATCGAAAGCGGCCTTCAAGATAAAAATAAAATAAAATACTTAAATGGTAAAATAAATTGTATGAATGTAAGCTAATGCAGGATATACATATAAAAGTCTGTACGGGTCCACATTCACTCAGGAATGCAATAACTGGAAGTCTTGTGGGATGTATATGTAAAGTGACCATATTACGTCCCGTTTTGTACGAAACTGTCCCTTTTATAGGTCACCTGTCCCGTTGTTGTCAAACAAAGCACCAGGATTTAAAGGTTGACCCGTTTTACGAAACAGCGCGAAAAGCTAATTTTTTTTATTGATAATAGTCTCGCGTTTGACCACCATCTCACCTGATGGTAAGTGACGATGTGGTCGAAAATGGAGCACGCTTGCCTAGAAGTAACCTATTCACTCTTGACTTAAAGACCCCCAGGTTATAGCGATCAGAAAACACAGACTCCGGCAGGGAATTCCACTCAGCCGTACGCACAATGAAAGTGTTCCCAAAACGTTTTGTGCGTATGGGTGGGATGTCCACCATGTAACGCGGGCGAAGCCGCGGGCAAAAGCTAGTAAATAATAAATAAATAACAACAACTCGTAACAGAACCTAAATTTAAAACAATAACAATAACTCGTAGCAAAAACTGAACAAAAGCAAAGGGTATAACTTTCATGCATGAAAGTGTAATCAGGAGTGAACGGGGTGCGGGAGGCAAAGGTCGACTCACGCACCAATCGTGCTCTCGGATTGGCGCGGCGCCATCTCATACCCCGCGTCCAGCTGGACAACCAACGTGACCTAAAAACGAGTTCTGCGCATCTAACGACTCTTACCGAGTTACGTGCCGGGTGACCTAGTGATTTGTAATACAGGCATATTTATGCCTTATACAGACACCAGCTCCTCACATATTATACACCATGAATATACCTTTTAATATATTAGATTGTTGCAGACACTATGTGATTTTTTATAGTGACGAGAAATAAAAAAAAAAACAATACTATAATATTAACCCGCCCTGTTCTACAATTGCCTTTGCGTTCCAGGGTACTATTTTTACTCTAAAGGCATACCGTTTGGAAAGTACAATAAACGAGTTTTGCTTTTGATCAACAGAATCCTAAAAATACAAACAACATACCTATCTTAAGCCTATTAATACTTTTGCTTTGGAATAGTACCCATATAAACTTTGATTATTGCATACCTTTATATTTATTGTTTCCAGTTAGTCATAAATAATGCTCTATCAGGTACTTAACAAGCAATTATTACATACAGCTACTGCGTGATAGAATACTGAATGAATAATGTTTTTTTTTATGTTGAAAACAAGACACAATGGATGGGTATTTAACTGTTTACGTGCATTTTTGTTAAGACAAGATAAACTGTGAATAATATCGTTGTGAAAGTTTTAACCTATGAGGATTAGAGTTTTAGTTTTCTGCGATTTTGGATTTTCCATTTGTGAACAAGTAAACTGAGACTGTAACACTTATAAATGATTTTTTGCAACATTACATTACGAATTCCTCCTTTACTATAGTTGTATTTTTACAAACAATCAGACCGGACACAACTTACATAAACATTTGTTAAGGTGCGGGTTTCGAACCCACGACACGCAGCGCGGCAGCCAATCGCTCAACTACTGCGCTTACCGTGTCTTCAAAATGAATGATTACAATCATCATAAAGTTTCTACAATAATAACTACCTATCTGTCAATATTCTAATAGGCTATTTGCTTCTATTGGGGCAATGGGCAATTTAGGCAAATGCTGTTAATATTTTGAGGTGTAAAGGCCACATTAATGACTTGTAAAGGATAATTGTCCCTAATTGTAGCTACGTCCATTTTTGCGCACCTTGTCCAGTCAATTAATTGTTTTAATTTAATATATAATACTTATTAATTAATTTGTAGAAGTGCTAGCAAGGACAGCTCTCGTATTTCTTAGTACTGTAGGTATGTTTCAGTAAATAATTATCCAAGAAATTACGATAGAAAGCTTTTGATTGCTCTAAGTGATATGTAGGTGGGTGCAGCAGTAATTATATTTTTTTATTCACGCGATCCTAATTGCTTTCAAACTTAATCAATTACCACTATTAAAACCTTGTACATCATAGTATATTTATAATTTATTCCAATTTACTTTTTCAATTAAACTAATTCTTACAGTCTTGCTTAACTTAAGGTATACTTGGGAGATAATAGCTATTAAGGCTATTAAATATTATCTTAAAAATAAATAATTAATATTTAAGTACCTGTCACGTCAAAAATATAATTATACATAAAACAATACACTAGATACAACTACAAAACAATTAAATAAGTAGGTAAAGTATTAATTAAAAGATAAAAAATTCTAACAACATCTATTGTAATTAATCTTCGTGGGACATACTACAGACGAGGTACATTCCTTAGAAATGAACTTAGTTATCACGGTATTTTAAATGTATTTCAACTATTATTTAAAAAACGATTGTATCTACAAAGAGACAGACAGGCTCATTACTTTGTGTAATATTCATCATCACCACTTCTCTCAAGATGGTGATAGAAAACATCGTGACGAAACCGGAATGTCCTAAGACCAAAAAAATTCAAAAACATATGACATCAACCAGGCCACACTGGGCCCGCGTGGTAGATTACGGCTAATTCCCTCTCATAGAGTTCTCTCTACTGGAACACAGGCCTCCTGGCCTGTGTTTCAGCAGTGAACGCCCATGAACTTGGTCAAGTTTAATGCAACTAAGACCCAGGCGTGTTTCTTCTTCGCAAAAAGGAGTCAATTCGAACCGGCTCCTACTTTCCGAGGAGTAACCGTGCCGATAACCGATCGTATCGAGCTTCTGGGGGTAACACTAACTTCCACCCTCAATTTTGGTCCGTTTATCGAGGCTAAGGCTCAGCTAGCAGCAAAAAAGTTGGGAATCCTAGCAAAGGTGAGACGGTACTTCACACCGGAACAGATACTCAATCTCTATCAAGCCCAGGTTCGGTCGTGTATGGAGTACTGCTCTCATCTTTGGGATGGATCTGCGAAATACCAACTGGACGCGCTTGAGTCTATCGAGAAACGGGCCAAGAGACTCATTGGCAACGATGCACTGGTCGAGTCAAAGCTCCAGAGCCTTGGACATCGACAACAAGTTGCAAGTATATCCCACCAATACGCACGAAACGTTTTGGGAATACTTTCATTGTGCGTACTGCTAAGGAGTGGAATTCCCTGCCGGAGTCTATGTTTCCAAGTCAAGAGTGAATAGGTTACTTCTAGGCAAGCGTACTACTCCATCTTCGACCACATCATCACTTACCATCAGGTGAGATGGTGGTCAAACGCAAGCCTATTATCAATAAAAAAAATGAACAGTAAAAGCCCTAATCAATCAATCATTTATTTGCACGAATGAAGGTTCAATAAAAATACAGGTGCCCGGCACGTAACTTGGCAAGAGTCGTTAGATGTGCAGAAGTCGATTTTAAGGTGTCGGCGGTTGTCAGCGGTATACAGGATGTTATGTAGCCTCAACCCGAGCTTATATTTACCATAGAATAATGATAAGCAATAAAAGTGACCAAGATGCGCGAACTTACCCCCCACTACGCAAAATTCTTGCCAACTTACGTGCCGAGGACTGTAAATACAGTCATAAATGAGCCATGTACATTCTGCTTTGATACAGGCACACAAAATTTTATACAATTACATACTAAATAAACCAGGTATAATACAAAAATGTCAACTTAGTAATAATAATGAATACAACTTAATTGCCCCCCCGCGGATATTGGTTGATCTATTTACTTTCTCTTTTCAGGCGAACGTTGATGTGGTTGCGGTATCTAGTTCTGCAGATACCAATAGTTCAAGGAATTATTTACTTCATCATCGTCGTCATCTGGTCAGAAGATTACGTAAGTATTTACTGATTTAAATATTGTAAATGAATGAAGTCGAAAATGATTTTACTACTTATGCAACTAATACTTTTACTTACAACTAACTAATTTTAATAACAACAAAAAAAATGAATGAAACTTTTTGAAGTATCCGTCATGTCAAAATAGTTGTGCTATCTCGAGTTGTTTACATCATACATATACTTTTTTAATTTTATTTGTCTGTCTTTCTGTTCTGTCAGCCCGGGCAGTGCTGAATAGATTTCAACTTTATAAAACTATAACCCCTCTATAGGGCTGGTGGGTATCCTGGAAACGATCGAGGGAATCGATCGGGATTTCGTAGTAGACTGATAGTCGTGGGCACATCTAGTAAACAACATGAAGATGACTGACAATAATACATTGACTCACAATCTTCTCAACAAACACTAGATGTAGGTATAGTATACTTAGTTGAGTGACCTTCAGAGTTGAAACTAACTACTAAGTGGAGTGGGGGTCGGTAACGTTGTATAGGGGTTCATTTTGATATAGATATTGATACAAACTTTTATATGATTTTGTTTTCATAAACCCTCATAATTTATCATCCCATTTTTATTTGATTCCAGATGTTATATCACCGTAACTTCGTATTCTTCCAACCGTTTATCGCTGCCTCCATCCTGTCGGGAATGTGGGGTGTAGTGATGTTGGTCCGGGCGGCCATGACAGTTGGCCGCATGCCCAGGGCTAGGTTCCTCGCAGTACAACTGGTGCTCATCATTGTGAAGCTGCAGTGCGGACTGGCCAAGTCCCTGCCAGATTTGGCTAACCTATCGTGCGTTTTGAAGCTACACCCCGCCGTATTCGTTTACTGTAAGTTGATTATTATGTATTTCTATTTTTATGTATCTCTAGCAATGACAGCAAATATAAAATATTTGGGCGTGTTGATAGACAGGCATCTTAACTGGTATGCTCACATAGACAACTTAGTAGCAAGAACACGGAAGCTTATCTACATTAAAAAAAAATTACGTAACTCATCTGACACAAGTACTCTTAGGCTTGTCTACTTGTCGCTCTGTCAGTCACTTCTTGCTTACTGTCTGCCAGCATGGGGTGGAGCCTGTAAGACCTACTTCCTTAAACTTGAAAGAGCACAAAGGACAGTCCTCAAAGTCATGTATCGCAGGCCCTACAGATACCCAACAGAGGAGCTTTACAAGGACTGTGAAGTGTTTTCAGTAAGGAAACTATTTGTGTTTCAGTGTACCTATATTGAAAAATCGTGTACCAATTAAAACACCAAACACAAACAAACGCCGAGCTGATATAGTCTTTCCACCTGTGAGGCACAAAACTACCTTTGCTAAACACCAGTTTCCCTATCTCAGTCATAAACTCTACAACAGCGTCAACGAATTGCTCGCGATACACAAATTAAACTTATACCATTATAAGGTCGCGGTAAAAACATGGTTAGCGACAAAAACTTACGACGACATAGAAAAACTACTATTCTCTCCTAATCAATAAATAAATTAACACATATGTACATTCACATACACTCCATTCACATTCATCTTTCACACTCTTTTCTCACAACACTCCATCACACACTACTCACTCACTATCACACACTTTTCACACATCTCTGGCATAATTTACACACATGTGATTCTGATGTTAGTAGTCAAATACTTAAGTAATTATTATTTTATTTTTTTCTCTCGCCCCTAATTTACTACCTACCTTTTGTTACTACGAAATGCCTACATGATGTCTTTTTTAAATGGAGGAACACTATCTCCCAAGGCACAGGTATAAACCTAGTTTGGGAGCCAGGGGACCTAGCTATAGCGCATTTTCGGTATGTTGTACATTATGAGTTATGTAATGTAATGATTCTGTTATGGTGTACAAATAATAAATAAATAAAAATAAAAAGTATTCTTCTAGAATTGTGTAACTTGGCTACATACCAGACCGAAGTAGTAGATCAGAATCAGATTCTCTCTACGTGGAATAAACACAGTGGAACACAGGTACATTTTTTTATAGGTGGGAAAATCATCGAATGACTCTCCCGCTGTGGGTGGAGCGGAAAGGAGTGTCAGACTTCTACTGACTAAAAACCCACCCTGTTCCTTCAACTGCCCTTACGTTCCGGGGCCACGGTACCTCGTTAAAATATTCCCGCAATCCCAAAATTTGCATCCATAAAATTTGCGTTTGCGTGCATGTGCGTTTAAATGTTTGAAAACGCACCCACTTTATAGAAGCAATTCCTAAACATAAAACGCTATTAAAAAAAATAGTGAATATAAAATGGCGAATATAAAATGGCGCTTCGTTAATGTATGGACACATACTGAGGCCCTATCTAACTAAAGAAGATATTCGAATAACAATTCTAATTGTGGTCATTTAAACACTTTTTAAATCTGCATGATTGAAGAATGCGGTATAATATATATACATTAGCTTTAAAAGGTGTTTGTTGACCATTTGTTAGTTACCTACTTTTGGAATTTCTTAAGACAGTAAATAATTATTTCATTAAAATATTTTTTCCTTTTCCAGTGGTTCACAATAGCATCATGATGGTTGAGATGCTGTTGCTCTCAATCTTGGCGTGGCGCGTCTACAGTGTACCACCGGGGAAGGACTTAGAGAAAGTACAGAGAGACAGAGTAGTCGTCGCAGTATTAGAAGATACTAGTATTCGCTCTACAGAAGTCCGAAGCGCTATAGAAGGCATAGACAACAAGTCCTTCAACAATAATATCGTGGTTGATGACTGAATGTTTATCTGTAATGTATTATGATGTCAATATGATGTACTTAAATATGTAATTGATACATATACGTATGAAGAGACGGATATTAGTATATATAGTGATATTTTTTATTAAGAATCATTGGTTGTTGCACCTTCTGATTTAGGTGTTGTGTCTATTTGTTTTAGACAGATTAGTTTAAAAATGACAAAAGTAAGTTTGTGATCTATGCTTGCTTTTCGTCAGAGCTTAAGTACCTGAATGGAACTTTTAAAGTCGTCCATATATTAGGTATTTTTAGATCACTAGGATTAACGTTTTAATTAAGATCGTCATTTAAGGTACACTTTTTTACTAAGTATTCATATAAGAATTGTTGTCGTCACTATTTTCTATACTAATTCAACTTTTGATATACCAAAAGCATGGGCGCCGTTTATTTAGATCGGTGTTTAAAATTATTGTGATATAATGAATAAAGTCGGATTAGTCAAAAATATACATTTATTCTTACAAAGTGTTTTTATTTTTTACAATTAAATATTTTTATGTTTAGACAATAAAAAAAAAGATATTTGATTGAAGTTTCTGTGGGAATTCAAATTTTCATTCCTCTGGAGATTCACTACCATTGCTTTTGTCCTCGTTTTCTTCAGATGGCGTCCCAGCACGGGAACCTTCAGATCCGTAGATGTTATGCAATTCTTCCAACTTGTAGTGTATTTTTACGCCTTTCGAATTGGTTTTCTTTACCTTATTTACGAGCGATTTTGTTTGTTCTTCCAATGTTTTCAATCTTAAATCACGCGCAGCGAATCGAGCTTCGTGATCTATTTCGCTAGAGGTTGATGGCACAGACTCTTCTTTATCGGAACCTGAATTATCCTCTTTAGGTTCGGCACCAACGTCTTCATTACTACTAGTGATGTTTTGATCTTCATTATGAAGAATATTAAGTTTTTCAATAATTTTGTCACCTGTATTCAGAGTATTAGCTATAGTTTTAACTACATCAGAACAACTGTTCTCTAGGTTTTGCAGTCTTTCGTCTTTCTTGATAAGTCTTTCATTTTGTATTCTTACATTTTCCAGTATAGCTTTAAAATCAGGAAGCGTATTAGAAGCTTCTGTATCATTTATAGGAACTGATGTTGTAGAATCATGGACTGTTGGTTCCTTATTTTGATTGGTGGTTTCTGGCGCTTGAATAGCTTCAATTTCTATTTCAGAGTCGTTCACCACGGATTCATTATGACCAGTTGTAGAGTTAGGGGTCACATTAGAATATAAGAGCTCCTCATCATTTATGTCGACAGGTGCAATGTTAGTGGTGTGCTTTTCGGTTTTATTGTCTCCGTTATTTTTAATTGAATAATCGCCAGAGGCGGGCCGATTAATAAGATGGTCCAAGGTATTGCTTATTTGTTCACTTATCTTAGCTGTAGTTTGCGTCTTTTGTAGCAATGCAGCTGTACCTATTTCCAGATTATTTAATTTTCTGTCCTTATTAAGAAGTCTCTCGTTTTGTAGACGAACGTTCCTTAATATTTCAGCAGGATCAATAAGTGTTGGTCCCGTGAAGGATATATCTGAAGTTGATGGAGTTATTTGCCGTTCGCTCTCCGTACCACTGATGACTCTAGTGTCAATTGACTGGCTCTCAATGGTGTTTTCTGCATTTGTTTCTTCTGCATAAGAGTCATCATGTGTAATATCTCCGACTTCATCTTCTGTTTCTTCACATATTATTCCGTTTTTAGGAAATCGTTCACTTTTACTCGGTTCAGATGTTGGATCATGGTTATCTTCACTATCTTGAGTATCCAAAGGTAAATCAGCAACATCTAACAAGTCACTAGCGGGATCTTCTCTTTCTGCTATGTTAAAATCTGTACTGGAATCTGGAATTGTTTCGAATGATTTCTTCTGCTTTCTCTTGCATCTCTTTAGTTTTTCAGCTACATATTCACTTTCGTCATTTGATTCGGATGACTCATCTGAAGGTTTCTCATCACTGTAACCACTTTCTCCTGAATTATTAAACGATGGTGAGCCGGATTTTGTTTTCCGGCTAGAGAATTCAGCCCTTAAGGTTTTCCAGTCTCTTTCTGACTGGGTATTCTTTTCACGGGCTTGTTCCCACTTTTCTCGGCAGTATTCAAGTTCTTCTTTAAGTTCGTTCAGTAGCTTCCTCTTCTGCTGCAACTCATATTTAAGAATTTTCTCATGAGTGTGTAATTGATGATGGTGTCTTCTCAATCGGCCAACAACATGCCATGTTTTGCTCAATTCAGTAGTAACCATACATAATCTCCTTTCTTGCTCTTCTAGACGTGTTTCTAAGTGACCATTGAGTTGTTTCATCCGATTGACCTCTTTTATTAGACCCAATTTCTCTAATATCAGATCCTGAAATAGACATGACATTTGGCGTAAGTTTAATAACAAAGAAAATAAAATGACTGGTTCGAGATTCGGGGAAAGTGGTATGAAACTGTTGTTGTTTTCGGGGATTACACAAAAATTGGCTCTTTACCAAAATTGAAGCTGCGCATTTTTGAGTAGGTACTGTAAAATAATGATCATGAAATGTTTATTTTTAAATTATGACTTTTGACCATGACTCAATTTATCTAGAAGAGAATAATTGTCGTTGAAGTAATAAGATAATCACATACCTTTAATCTGATATAGGTCTGACTAACGCTTGGCACTAACACAGGCCCCGATTTTGTCTCAACAGATTTATAACATGTTGTAACTTTTTCTGGAGAGTTTCCGTCAGGCGCATTTTGATGACTTAGAAGCTCTATGAGCACTTTCCAAACTTTTGGCAGATTCTCCACTATTTCTTCGGCCGTAGTGCTTTGGGGTTTTTGAGTATCTACCAGAAAAAGCAGAATTATTAATCATGATTCAAGAAGTACCTAAGAACCTAGTCAATTAAATAATAGATTGTTACCTGGCTCGTTTTCTGAATTCGATGTCTCTTGTGTTGATGGTCGACTATTATCGTCAGGTGTTTCATTAGTGTATTGTTCATCATTTTCATCTACCTGACTGACTAACTCTAACAAAAGTTTGGGCAAAGCCGATGACGCTTCTGATCCATTTTCTTTTTCTGCCATTTGCGTAAGTAAACCATGATTGTCTTCAAGTCGTTGAACTAATGTGTCCAAATCTTGTTTGGTTTTTTCTCCGAGCAAAACTTGTGAAAAAAGCTATAATCCAAATATTTGAACGTAAATTATTAAGAATTCTTAGCAGGTGTGTTAATTTAAGCACTAAACGTAAACTGTTCGTACACTTACTTTGTTTACAACAGCCATTTCGGCTTTTAATACATTTGTTTCGATTTGACATGAAGATATTTGAGAATTTTTGCTATCAATAGTTTCAATTAATGAATCAATTTTCAAGTCAAGTTCTTCTACTCTCATGTTAAGATCTTTGCACCTGAAATATAATAAATATTAAACTGCCATATGTTTCATCATTATTCATAAAATTAAGCGTCAATAGCCTAATGGCTAAGGTGTCGGACATGTGATCTAGCGGTCGTGGATTCGAAGCCCACCCATTACACTATTGCCGTAAACCCACTCCAGACACAAGCATGTTTAGCTTAGTTGGAAGGGTCAACAAGGTGGCTAATAATGTGAATTCTACTCACATTACTAGTTCTCATTAAAAAAAAGAACAAGTATGTGCCTCTACTTACTTTTTGACTTCAGCTTGATAAAGCACTTTATGTTCATCCAGTTCTCGGACCAGACGTTGTCTAGAAACTTCTGCAAGTCGAGCTCTCTCTTCATAGAGACCTCGAAGTGTACGAATATTTTGCAACTGCCGTTCATATTCCTGCCTTAGATCAGCAGACAGCAGATTTGTTTCCCTATCTGCTAGAGTGCGTTCTATTTCACTTAATTTTTCTTTTAGCTGGAATGTACGAAAGTTGCTATCAATAAGATTTGTTTATTTCATTGCATGCCAATTTGTTATGTAACAACGTGGGCATACCTACTAACAAAATTGTTATCATACAACACAGTAGAAACATATGTAATAATATACGTCATTGAAATATCTTTATAGGAATTGATAGCCCTATCATATTTATTAAGGAAGGTTTGTTGAAGTTACTATAGGTATGTGGAGTTGGCAGTTTGTCAAAACGTGAGACGCCAAGTAACGGGTGATGCGTCTCACATGGCGGTCCCTGACCGGCTGCAGCATTGCTACCTCCAGGTCGTTGGCTTGGCATTGGATCTTTGTGATCGTTATGGCAATATATATTATGTTGTACATATATTCATTATTTTTGACCCTTTTGACCGGCCAGTTTATCTATAACGTCTCCTCGACAAACCTGGACTTTGATAAAGGTTATAAAAGAAGTAAATAATAATATGAAAAGTCAGGTAAAAAAAGGTTTGCTACGATCGCTGTGTTCAATTCGTTGTTAAGTTAAACATATCCATTATGATGATTTATAAGATTTTTGCTCGGCAGTAGATACGTCTATATTTTACGTAAGTTATAAATTAAGAATTATTAGTATCATATTAAGAACCCACAATTAAGTTACATACAACATATTATTAATTTCTTAATGATCAACATGATTTTTATGAAAAATATAAATATCTGATAACTGTGCTTTTGTTATTTCGCTAAGCTGTACATGCATCTCGAGAACTACCTGCTAGATACTCACATCATTTAATTGTTGTTCTCGTAGACTTATCATGGTTTTACTGACTGCCACAACTTCCTTTAGAGCTCGAATTTGCTTCACTGATTCCGTGTTTTGGAAATTCAAGTCTGCAATATCAGAGTAAGCTCCCTGTAACGCCCTATTTGTTTCAGACAAATCCTTTCTAAGTTTCAAGTTGTTTGATTTTAAATCCTCGAATTCTTCTCGCAATTGCGTTAAAGCGTCTGTGAGTTGACTGTTTCCTTTTAAATGCAGTAGGTTATCGGGGATTTCAATATTATTCCTCGATAGCAGTTCACAAAGCAACTTGTTGCTTTCGTACAATTCCAATTTTTCTGCCTTCTCATTTTGCAGAGCCTTCTCTAATTCTTCTTTCTCGGTTCTGTGACGCGTCAAAATCTGTCTTCTTTGTTCACGTTTTAGATCAAGCTGCTTTTTAAATTCATTAATTTCTTCTTCCTTTGCCTTAGCTCGAGCTTCTTTTTCAGTCATGGTGTCCGCACCAGCCAACTCAATGTTCTCGTTTGTTTCATCACAGGACCCGCTTGTACTGATCATTGTTTCACTTTCACTTGTGACGTTACTAACGTCGTGTTCTCTTGTTGGCGCACTACTGATAATATTTCCCATTTTGGAATACTTTTATAAACAAGGCCGCACTTTCATTCGCACATAAACAGCGCGAGGATGCGTGTTTTTAAAATAGGTAACGCTAACAACCAATACGATTTTAATCAGACAAAGGACTGTCGACTCGTTGGACTCACTCGTATGTTCGACGAAGCAGTGGCTTCCCGAAATAGATCCCTCGTCAGGTCCAGACGTGCGTCGGCACACACATATAGCACGTTTGGTACTGCCGGTCACAGCTCAGTTAGTATACTCAGATGTTTTTTTCAACAAAATCGACGTCCGTGTTTTATTTTTACCGAGTATTTTCATCAAATTCTTAGAATAATAGGAATGCATGTTTGGAATTTTGAATGTCTTTGTTGGTTTGCCGAGATACCCCTTTGAAGAGTTTGACTTACCAATCAATTTTAAACTAAAGATACGTATGAACTTATTTCCAGTCTTTCGTAACGTTTTGAAAGTAATAGTTAAAAATAAAATTCTTAGTATAAGCGATTATGAAAGTTTCATAGGTGAGTAAGATTCTAGAAGAGAAGTTAACGACTACATATCAAAGGTATGTTATTGTTAGCTATTTTACTTGCGGGGCCCGATAGGGCCATTGCCTGCCGGGGTTGCGGAATAACCTAACGAGTTACCGCGGCTCCGGAACGCAAGGATAATTGACGGAGCAGAGTGGGTTTTTAGTCAGTAGAAGTCTGACTCTCCTTTTCGCCTCCACCCAGCGGGAGGTGACATTTGATGATTTTCCCACATAGAAAAAAGTTATTGTACTGGCACTATCCAACTAGCTACCTTATTCATGAATCCAGTATTAGGCAGGCACAGACAAAATTTACTATTTACCATGCTCTACTTACACATAGTGTACGTAACAAACCAAATAGGTAGGTACCTAAGTGCGAGAGAGATTCAAATCTAAGAGGAAAGAGATTCAAATACCTAGGTACGGCTTTCCAGAGGACAACAGAGAACCATAAATTTTCAAGCCGTATTCATAATATATTTGTGTCTATTATTTATTTCAATTCATAATTTTTCCCATTTTTTTCAAAACGTTGTTCGTAACCGGTAGGGTACGTTATTAAAAGGAGGACTATCCCAGACAATGTTTAATCGTACTATGCGTACTATGCGTTTCAAATGGTATTAGGAATTTCAATTACCTTTATCTGTCAAATGTCACTCAAAAAGTATGGTTGGCAAGGAAAAGTTCATGGCGAAAAATAATAACGGTTTATTAACCGACTTCTAAAAAAGGAGGAGGTTCTCAATACGGATGTTTGTTTGTATTTTTTTTTATGTTTGTTCGGGCATAGCTCCGTCGCTGGCCAACCGATTTGAAAAATTCTTCTTTTGTTGGAAAGATTATACTTTCCAAATAGTCCCATGAAAATTTTATCGAAATCGGACAAGCCGTTTCTGAAAAATAGACAAGAGTCTGAAAAAAATATTTACATTGACGATCTTTTCGTTTACTCTGCTGGTGAAGGTGACAAGTAGTAAACATTTTGGCTTTTGTAACTACACTGGACAGCAAATAAACCGAGCCACCCGCTACCTAGGCACTCTAATTCGATTTTCTCAAAAACTAAAAAACCTACAATTATTAACGTTGTACCTACAGAAAGTGCGTTTCATGGTGATTAAAATGAAAGGAAACTCATTGGGTTTAATCAATATTTCAGTGTTTATTAATGATTTTACAAAGAAGAGTCGTTTTCCAGTCGTGACAATCGTTAGTAATAATAAAGTGAAAAAAAAAAATTAAAGCCGAAAACAAAAATAAAATTAAAAAAAAGTTTTTGATCAATATTCCGTATTCCCTCCCCTTGCTCGGATAACTGCCAGCATTCTTGTATTCATTGACCTTACGAGCCTGACGATAAAATCTTGAGGAATTGTATTCCACTCCTCTTCAATTACGATTCGCAGCTCTGGAAGCCTTGTTGGAGCAGGTACCCGGGCTCGAACCCGACGTTTCAGCTCATCCCATAAGTGTTCTATTGGATTCAAGTCCGGGCTTCGAGCTGGCCAGTCCATCGTACGAATGCTGACGTCGCGTAGATACTGGGTCACCACATGAGCAACATGAGGCCGTGCATTATCATGCATCAATTGCATATCCTGTCCGATATATCCTGCGTAAGGTACCACATGGTCTGCGAGGATTTCAGTAATGTAGCGATGAGAAGTCAGTCCACGTGTACGGCCCGTCGGTTCGATGAAAACTAACGCTGTATGTGCTGTTAACGAGATGCCGCCCCAGACCATTACAGATCCTCCTCCATAAGCAACAGTTTCCTCGATGCAACACTGAGAATAACGTTCTCCAGGGCGACGATATACTCTCTGACGTCGATCACTTCCATGTAGACTCACCCTGGTCTCATCAGTGAAAAGTACATTACTCCACTGCTCTAATGTCCAATCCCTATGCTCTCGAGCAAATTCAAGTCGTGCTCGACGGTGTGCTACCGTTAATGCTAGGCCTGTTGCAGCTCTTTTTGGGGTCAGGATCCGTTCAACAAGTCTCCTTCTGACGGTATCTGAACTTATGACCACTTGGCGTCCGTCACGCAGACTTTGTTGGACTTGAACTGCGTTGACGTGGCGATTTCGCAGAACAGTAAGGTGGATATAACGATCATCTGCTGCTGATGTAGCCAGAGGCCTGCCCGTACCTGGACGGCGATCGAATGCTCCAGTCTCTAGGTATCGTCTGTAAACTCGTTGCACCGAAGATCTGCTGATTCGAAGCCTTCGAGCGACTTCACGATGCGCAATGCCTGCTTGAAGTAATGCTACAGCTTGAGCTGCTTCCTGAGGTGTTGTGTCCATTATTAATCGAAAAAAGTAGCAAAAATACACGCGTCTGAGCAAACGATGGACAAAAACTAAAGAAATGATAAGAAATATCCGACTACCCTCATTGTAGAGAAAAATAACGCTAATTTCAAACTCTGGTGAAAACAGAGCAAATCGTTAGCATTGTGTTTGTCGCTTGATTACAATGTGAGTTGACGGTACTTTCTAATTAATTTGTAGTCATTTTAATCACCATGAAACGCACTTTTTGTAGGTATAACTTTGATAGTTGTAAGTTTTATACTTTTTGAGAAAATCGAATCAGAGTTCCTAGGTAGCGGGTGGCTCGGTTTATTTGCTAACCAGTGTAGATTAATTACAAACTGACCCACTAAAAAGCGCGAAATAAAAACTTTTTTGCAAAAAATAAAACCGACTTCCATATCAAAACACTACAAAGCCAAAAATAATTTTAATTTCGGATGGCGGTGTGAAAAAAAAAGAAAATACAAAACCAATAAGACCGAAGCCCAAAATTAAAATTATTTTTGGCTTTGTAGTGTTTTGATATGGAAGTTGGTTTTATTTTTTGCAAAAAAAGTTTTTATATTACCTACTTTGTTTAACCAAGTCTCACATCAAATTTAAATATAATATTAAATTATTTAAAGTCATAATTAGTTTTTCTTAAACATACTTTTCTGTCTTATTTTCATTGTTGGCATCAGTTGGCACCAATACGCCCGAAAGTAAAGAGACTGCATGGAGCAAAGGCCCAGAAGTCATGTCAAAATTATTAAAACTTTATATATTATTTTTGATGTTAGGCTCGCGTTTGACCACCAAAATATGGAAAGGGGACTAGTTTTGTTTCGCTCAGTATTTGTAAATAAATAATTTAATAAATCCTTGTTTTTTTCACTCCACCCAAATGGTTCGATTTGACAGCTAAGACATCTCAATATGGCGCTAAGTTTTTCCTAATAGCAGTTGAAACGAACTGTACATGAAACTTGGAAATGGAGTTGAATGTAATTATCTATGAAGAAACCTACTTTTTTTTAATCCTCTTGGTTTTTTCTCCGCCCTGGAGCGGACGAAGGGGTCTGTTAGACTCATACTGTCTAAACCCACCCCGTGTTCCCTCGCATACATGCGCCGGAGTCTGCGGGATCGCATCTCTAAGTATTCTTAAACGTGGCAGCCGACTGATGAGATCTCCCTCCCTCTTTCCGCAGCCTCCTAATTATATATACAATTTTGCCACTCTTCCAGACGGGAGGTGATGCAGTCAGCGAAAGCGTTTTGTACTACCTCCTGGGTATTGAATTTATTCCCACTTAAAATTGTCTAAATGTTGAAAAAAGTAGAAATCGGTGGGTGACGGAGAGCTTCCAGCTGTGACTCTTGTAGCTTTGCGATAGTCTGTCGTGAAGTGTGAGCTCGCCGTTCTCTTGGAGAAGCTATGGGAAAGAGCGATTGACCAGTCTTCTCAATAATTGTTTGCAATTCTGGGTAATAGACATCTGCCGTCACTGTTGTGCCATTCGGTAAGAAGCTGTAATGTAAAAGTCTGGTCAACCAGACAGTCGCCATCATTTTCCTATGAATAGGTAATCTTTTTTTTAGCCCACTGTTTAGATGCTGTACCCGGGTCCAACGCTTACCGGTTGTCGTATAGGGTCCACTTTTCATCACAGGTAACAATTCGATTAACACTTACTTAGGGACTCGCACCTTAATATAATATAAGCGAATATTAATTTTCTATGTTTATAATACGTGGATAAAACCAATATTTAATGAAATTATGTATTTTTTTTAAACACTTCTATATTATATAGGTACTAATATTATGTATCTAATGCTACTTACAGAAAAAAAGCAATAAGAGATCAATCATAATAGGAAACAAACAAAAATAACTTTGAAAATCAACAAAAAAAAAAATCTTTTTTGGATTACTCTTTCTAAATAAAACTAAGTATTACTAGGTATAACAATTTGAACAAATCCGCTTCATGTGTTCTACAAAAATTGCTATATTGCATTTCACGCAAAAAACTTTGGTCTTTCTATCTTATTTCCGATTACATAGTCCGCAACGCACTTTTCGTTCACTAACTGTTGGGAATGGGTTAGATCAGAGAGTATATAGTACAGGCCGATTTCATTGAAGAACACGACTCACTACTCACTAGGTACTAGTTACGAAGTACCTAACTATTTAGTAATCTGTGCTACTAGATACTGCGGGCAGGCGTCCGTCACTCGCTCAAGGCCACGCGTTATATGCCTACCGCTTCGCGTATCGCCGTCGGTACATCCGACAGTGGGCTACCGCCGCATGCCTGCCTGAGCCTTTTTAAATAATTTTGACGTCATAATGGATCGACCTAAAAACAATTGATTTTCCTCCTGTTTCCCTTTTGATTATTTATTGCGCGGAATTTTATTAAAATTAAAATTATTTACGCGATTTCGGATATTATCAACACTAAAATTTAATAATCGGGAATTCAGGGAAGGAACAAATGCATCTATCATTTTAATAAACTGAAACATATTTGATCAACAAATAAAAGAATTGTTTTTCTATATTCGTTTTATTACCTATATCATCATATACAACCCTAGGACATTCGCTCGATGACGTGGATCGCACGGCGGGCAAAACCAATCTCAACTCTCTGTGTGCATACTTATGGCACATTTCTTCTCGCTGCAAACAGCTGGTATTATTATTAAGATTTTGTAGGCTATTATAGCGTAGGTATTTTCGCTTTTGTATTCAGAGAGTGATGTATCTGTTACGAAGTAACAATATAGTAATCTCTGCTGCGGGCGGGGGGACGACAGAGAAATGCAGAGCTGCTATTGGTCAGTTCAAGGCAAAGTATAGAAATCTTAATAACTAGCTTCCGCCCGCGACTTCGTCCGCGTGGAAAATAAATCCCCCGATTTGAAACATTCTTCATTAGTGCTCCGCTCCTATTGGTCTTAGCGTGATGATATATAGCCTATAGCCTTCCTCGATAAATGGGCTATCTAACACTGAAAGAATTTTTCAAATCAGAACCGTAGTTCTTGAGATTAGCGCGTTCAAGCAAACAAACAAACAAACAAACTCTTCAGCTTTATAATATTAGTATAGATAGGGCAATAGAAGTCGCAAAGACGCGTGACCTTGTAGCCGCGCATGTGTCTCGTAGAACACACGTGCGCGTGGAGCGTTTGTTGCGGTTACTTGAGTTGTTTGGGACGTGGAGAGGTAAACATGGTGTTTTGCAGCATATCCAACTGTGGAAACTCTTCCAAAATTTGTAACTTTACAAATAAAGGAATAACATTTCATATGTAATTACTTAATTTTTGAAATAATTTCGTTTTTAATAAATATAATCTAATCAAATATTTTCGCCACCATTACTACGAAGAGACTACTGAGAAAAAATAGTTTTCTGTGATAATACAGAAAACTATTTTTTCTCAATTCAATGTGTGCGTTACCCCAGCAAAATAATGTCGAAAATAGTCATTTAAATCTTATAGATAATTAGTTGCCCAGCTTCTGTAATTGTTAAGCACATTTTTAAATTTGTTACACTTATAGTTTTTTAGTTATTACACAAAAACATATTCTGCTGGGGTAACGTTTGAAACGTTACCGCAGCAAAACTTTTTTTTAAATAATGGGAATATTGAAATAAATATTAGCTATACATTTAGTTGTCTAGACGAGGTAAATGTTACACGTTATTTTGTTTTTGTTCTTTCTTCGGCTGCGAAGTTATTCGAGATTTTG
Organism: Tholera decimalis; assembly: GCA_943138885.2. Lineage (NCBI taxonomy): Eukaryota > Metazoa > Arthropoda > Insecta > Lepidoptera > Noctuidae > Tholera > Tholera decimalis. Next base: position 21,544,518 of record OW964559.2, read on the forward strand.
CTGGAGTAACGTTTGTGGTTTTGCTGGATCTCTGAAACTGTTAAGCGGATTCTTATCATCTTTTGTACATGACTTTATAGGAAATAGTTTTAATTTGTTTCGCAATAAAAATAACAAAATGATATACCGTTTAAAAGTTATTTAATGAAATATAAAAACACTTCTTTAGGTTCTAACACTCTGAATATGAGCTCTAAAGACTTACTTTAAACGTTATTTTGTAGCTTTTAACTACCTTCAAATGTATATGAAGTTTCATTAGTATCCTGGTGGTAATTAACAAATTATGATGATATTCAGTTCTCCACGTTCACGGCCACAATGCGCGCGAAGTTATTTGGACACCGATAAACCTGTATACGGTTATATAAACTGAATGTTATATCAATATTTAGTTGCTTAATTCAGTTATATACCTGCAAAATGTCAGAGTAGTACATACAATAATTAACGAGATAATTAAATAAAAGTCATTAGGAACTTCAAGACCGTGGTAATCCGACCAAGTTTAGGTGGTTACAAAAAAGCGACCGCGTAGAACATTATGCTATCTTCTAAAATATGTAGGATAATACACCTTAAAATTTCGGTACAGACGCGTACACTGTTAAATACATAACAATATTATAATATCTGTACTATAAACATTATTATTATTACCTTTCAGCTACTTATTAGATAGGTATATATTGTATTATGTGCACCAGTTCAATGGCACAGTTGCACGGGTTCCTTCGATTTGGCAGAATCTTGATACTCCGAAATTCATTTGGCATAACACACTTGGTATAATCTTCCTTAAACGAATATTTTAAGGCATAAAAATTATTTAGTATGTATAATTATTATTTAGCCGAATGTTTATATGTTCGAATTCACAATGGCATAAATTACTTTTAGCAGAGTTAAAATTCTGCATAATTTCGTTTAGCATAATTGCATGCTTGCTTGCATGTTTACATGTTTCTTACAGGGAAATAAAAACCACGTATGTTCACAATCAAATGTTTTATTTAATGTATGCCAAAAGATGGTTCTAACTGTAAACTTTCTGAAAGAATGATGGTTCTACGTTTTAATTATTATGGATATGAAATTTATGCCTAAAGATGATTCTGACTTACATAATTATTTGACTGCAGTTTAATATTTTATTATTTTATTTTTGATCTGTGATTTTTACATAATTTAAGTTAATCTTAGAATACAACTATCTGTAATATATATCTAGGAAAAAATATATGTGATATTTGAAATTTGTCTACAAAATAGTAGGACTTACTGTTTTTAAGTTTAAAAATTATTGTTTTACCTGTAAATAAAAATTCTTTAAGAAATATGTAGCTTTTTTTAACACTTGTGTACACATCTTTACTAAACTTGTAAGACTATCCTACATATTTTAGAAGATAGCATAATGTTCTACGGGGTCGCTTTTTTGTAACCACCTAAACTTGGTCGGATTACCACGGTCTTGAAGTTCCTAATGACTTTTATTTAATTATCTCGTTAATTATTGTATGTACTACTCTGAAATTTTACAGGTATATAACTGAATTAAGCAACTAAATATTGATATAACATTCAGTTTATATAACCGTATACAGGTTTATCGGTGGCCAAATAACTCCGCGCGCATTGTGACCGTGAACGTGGAGAACTGAATATCATCATAATTTGTTAATTACCACCAGGATACTAATGAAACTTCATATACATTTGAAGGTAGTTAAAAGCTACAAAATAACGTTTAAAGTAAGTCTTTAGAGCTCATATTCAGGGTGTTAGAACCTAAAGAAGTGTTTTTATATTTCATTAAATAACTTTTAAACGGTATATCATTTTGTTATTTTTATTGCGAAACAAATTAAAACTAATTCCTATAAAGTCATGTACAAAAGATGATAAGAATCCGCTTAACAGTTTCAGAGATCCAGCAAAACCACAAACGTTACTCCAGCAAAATCTCGAATAACTTCGCAGCCGAAGAAAGAACAAAAACAAAATAACGTGTAACATTTACCTCGTCTAGACAACTAAATGTATAGCTAATATTTATTTCAATATTCCCATTATTTAAAAAAAAGTTTTGCTGCGGTAACGTTTCAAACGTTACCCCAGCAGAATATGTTTTTGTGTAATAACTAAAATACTATATGTGTAACAAATTTAAAAATGTGCTTAACAATTACAGAAGCTGGGCAACTAATTATCTATAAGATTTAAATGACTATTTTCGACATTATTTTGCTGGGGTAACGCACACCAATTCAATAACCATTAATACTTAAGCTTGTTCATGTCTACTATTACAACTGCTAAAACCAGCAATGAAATTATAGTCATGCGCAATACACAATATCGCCGTTTACGTAAATTCCAGGAACACGCCGCATGAGTTGGCCGCGAATTAGTGACGTGCCACTACTATTTTGTATCGGTAATTTTTTACCTTTAGCTTAATAGTTAATACGTAGTTTTACCGAAATTCGAATGAAATATAATTTTCGTTAAATATTTCAATACCTACGTATTTTCATTAGGCATATTTTTTTCCTGTTTAAATAGTTTATAAAAAGTCGTTTTTCAACGATTATATGTCTCTTAATTCGTACTTTTTAACTACTTTTTCATTCAGAAAATTAATAGGAGGTAGGCTTATTATTGTAATGTACCTACGTGGGTAAGTTAAATAACAGTCTGCGTTGCGTATCATTGTATCATTAACGTGTTCAGTATTTATGTTTTTTTTTTTAATGAAAATAATTAAGGATACATATTATTATGTATATTGTAAGTATAATGGATTAATTTGGATCGGATCGATACGTTTTCATATTATTCATGCATCCGTTTACTTTATCCAATGCTGTTATTACAGGTTTCCGAAAGATCCGGATATCATCAATCCATCCTAAGATTGTCTAGAAGATATCGCTATAAGCGATAAGACCGCCATCGTAACCATAGAATTTACGTAAAGCAGTTGTGTAACAATTTATTTTGGTGAACAATAAAGTATCTTCTTCATTGTTCGCTATTAAGATGTGCCATTATTACTCTATTTGATTTGGTCATTGTTATTTTTCCCATAAGGTGAAGTATCTGAGAGCCTTTAAGATTTGTATAACTAAATAATAAAAAAATATACTCACACTTAACGTTTTATTGTATTCCCTTTTCTCCTAAATAAATCGTCTAAAAGCGCGTCGAGGAATGAAAAACTTTCAATAAATTAGTTATCTATTGTTACGAGACTCCTTGGCTATTAACGCTGAACGGAAAATTATCGATAATAATATGAGCATTACGAGCTTTGCACTGCACTATTCCTAAGTGAGAGTAAGCACGCGATATCTTTATCTTAGACATGCGAAAAACAGTACGTTAAAAAGTAATGCAATATGGCATGACATTTCGTACCACGTAATATGACATTATAGCATTACTCCGTACTCTAAACATGACACGCTATGTGACAGGCCCGCTACGTACGTGCGGGCGGGCTGACACTGCAATGGTAACATCCAGTACAATCACGTTTTTTTTTATACCTGTAATTGTACTGAATGTTCCGGTGTAATATTTTTTTTTATATATAATACCTTTATTCTTCTTTCATAGCTATAGCAACGCCGTAATGTAGATACGCAATATAAGTTTAATATTTGACAAAGTTGATTTCCCTTCATACTTTGTCCTAATTATAAGTTAATTAACAAAATTTTATTAGTAATAATAAATATACGAAAGAAAGCGCGCAAGTTAATGCTGTGCCCAAAGAAATTAAACCTTATCAAGTACGCAATACTGATCTAACTTATAAATAAATCTTCTACACTGCGTGACACACACTTCTCGCTTGCAGAATTACTCGAACTTCTACGATGCTGACCGAAGACACTCGAAGTCGTAATGAAAATGACATGACAGTACGCGACCGCGCCGCCCTAGTATTATACGACATTATATCTATGTCGCCGTTGCCATGCCATGTTTTAGTGTCATGTGCCATGCTTAATTTTATCGGGTAATAGGTACTGTTATAGTACGCGGTCGTGTCATATTACGCGTTATGCATTACTCACAGTACTTACACATCTCTACTTTATCTGCTTTTCACACACGTTAAGCCACCTGAGATATGCGTTTTTAGAAAATATTGCGTAATGTCATCACTTAAAGTTTTATTTTGTTGTAGGGTAAAACCACCAGTAACTGGCCACTTAAGCATTTTCGCCAAGTCATAATTGGATTATGTATAAATAAGGTACGATATTAGATTTATTGTAATGCTACACAATAATATGCATATTCTTTTATACAATTTGAGGTTTTAGAAGTAAAACAAAACAATTGTTGTATAAAATTTTAATAGAAACAAAAAACTATCACTTTTTGGTAGTTACTAGCCACAAATTTTAGAAACTGGCCGTGATTAAACTATTAATTGGCCACATGAAAAAAGTTTCAGCTTCATCCTACTATCTATAAAGGAACATAAAAAAATTAACTTTAAACAAAACAACATTCATTATGTCAGACAATAACTCAATATTTTTCCCGTAATATTAATATGAGATCAAAAATAATACGACATAGGAACTTTCTTAATTAACACGAACAACAAATCTAACATTAATATAGTTTTATAGAATAAAGTTAGAACCGAAGCCTTGCTTTCGCGCTTCTTCACAAGCAGTACTAAATAAGGCTTACAATCACCGTCAGATGTGTCAGTGTTACTCTCTCAATAGCAGATGTGGCACAAAAACTGATCCTCATCTTCTACAGGTTCATGGATTCTGTGATATGACGGAATACAATTTAAATGAAACCGTTTTTTACACTGGTTACATTCAATAACCCTACGTGTAATGAGATTCAAACAAAAATCACAAAAACTAATTGTTCATTAACCTCAAATGTATTTTCAGTCTTTTCTGTACTTAAATCTTCTTTAATTATCTTTATTTGACTTTTCCATCACTTTTTTCTTGGTTTTCTTCTTAGGTATACTGTTCTCTTTTTCCTTCTTTTTTTCTTTCATGCAGTATCTTTCTTTCCTCTTTTGCAGCTTCTTCTTCTTCTTCTTGTGGCCAATAACTAAAAATATGCAAAAAAAATATTTCAGAAACTAGCCACCCTCTTAAAAACGGCTCATTTAAGATTTTATTACAAATAAGTTAAAGATTCTAACTTCTAACTAACTTCCCATGCAAACACGTAGAAATATCCTATTCTTTCACCAACGCTAAGTATTATCAATTTATCACCCATAATTTCAATTTTGTAAAAACTTAGCCACTAACATTTACGTAGTGTAGCATAGCAACTTACATGTCGAGATTCATACACCAGCGTTGCCGTTTGTACGGCAATTGCCGTTTCGGCTAACGGCAAAGTTTTTGGTAAATATGTATACGTTATATAATACACTGAAGGAGAAGAGGTCGTCAATTTTACGGTTTTTTAATTTTCATAAGTAAAATAAATAAATAATTTATTGAACATAAAAATATTACATCTTTCGAGTGAAGCCCCTGACTCCTATGGTAAGCGAGCCTGTGTTACAGGAATCAAGTGTCCTACGCTATACATTAAAACACATTTCAATTTTTATGTAATAAATTACAAACAAAAAGTAACATTAGAAGGTATTGAGAACAAAAGAAATAGAAGCAAAACGTGTATGTGTGTGTAAGTTTGAGTGCGTAATTGGGTGTGGGTGTGTGTGTGTCTGTAACTCTGGACGCGTGTGCGTTAACATGAGTGTGTGTTTTGAATAGCTTAATTTACTGTACTGACGAAATGATTTTTTTAATATTGTCATAGCTCAAAGACTGAAGCCATGGTTTTAAAATTTGTTTGACCTTATGTCACATAAGCTTCTAAATTGGGATAGTTTTATTTGATCTATTGTTGATCCTAGAACTTAATGCCTAAAAGTATCCAGACGTAAGTTTAGTGTGACATTTGAGAACTTTACAAAACGGGAAACCCAGTGCGTTTGCTTATTAAATCTGGGCTTAGTTGTAACAATCTGTGTCTACGTAGTATGGTACGGAGGATATATATTGGGAACTGTAAGTACCTACTTGAGCTTCTGAGTATAGCAGTCCAGTGGGATAAATTAGTTTTTTGAACGACATCACTTTAAGTATTGCCCATTGTGCGCCTTCCGCTCTTAGTATTACAATTTTAAACGTCCCTCCCCATACTGGAATAATTTAAATGATTTAATAATAGAATAAAAATATATTTTAAGTATGTCGATTCATCATGGGATAACTTATGGGTTTACGACATGTAATGTGCTAATGATAAAAGTGTGTGTGAGTGTTGCTTTGGCGCAACACCAATCTCATTAAAAACTTCTTATTTTTATACTGCAGTTTTCTCGTGACAAAATACGATGCGGATTAATAAACGATTTTACAGTTAATATTTGTTTCATTGATATACACATGTTCTACCCAAAAACATTTACGCTATAATTACGTCTTTAGAACACAATTTAATAAACTTATAATACTAACAGAAATGTCTTATAAAAAAAAATTGTATAAGGTGTAAGTCTCCACTCAAGGCCTTGTCCTATCGAGGAACGTCAGTCGTAAAATTTGATTGTCTTTCGCACACTGCTTTGTAAAAATAACTTTAAACACTTTACATAAGATGGAATTTGCAAAAATATATTTCTTACTTATAGCATTACTATTACTACGTAGGTGGTGAGTGTTTGGCGACAGTTTCGAGCGTCACTTTTCTTCGAGACTGTGCATCTTGGGTTTTTTGTATATCAATGGGTATACCACTAACTACTATATACGTATATATGAAATGCAGTAACGAAATTGAATAAATTGTAGATGAAACATAATCAGCGTATGCGCAAAAATGAACGCCTAATTAGGAAAAGAATGCCACTAAAGAGGCGATATTGAGGATTTGATAGGAGGAGAGGAGTGATCTGTGGTTTCTATCAAATCTACAGGGTGAAATTGAATAGACGCGACAAATTTAAATGTACAATAATACGGGTTGTCAAGAAAATTTAGAACAAAAATTTAGAGAAAATTAAAAATAATTTATCAGTGTTACGAAAAACGTTAAAATAATTAAAGTATCAAAGAATTTCGCGTACCTACTACCGTTTTCGTGTAGTGGGCACGATTTAGGTACATTCTCGCTATGAATAAATCGCGCCGAGCGCCCCCTTCCGACCGGCGCGCGGCGGCCCGCGCATCTCTTTCCCGCGCGCACGATTAATAAAAATTTCGTGAAACCAAATTTCCCTTCATACTTTTGTCGGCTTAGGACGATCAAAAATACAATAAAAGTAAAATAGTAAAACAATGTCTTAGTATGAGGTATAACCTGGATAATGTTTGTTAAAACAACAAATTAATTATTGTATTTTTGGCGTATTTAAAAAGTTGGAATCACAGTTTTTACAATAATTATTAAGTATTTACAATAAATCAAATCGGTACACTTATGTGTATTTTATTAATTGTTCAAAATGTCCACCTCCGTTTTGTAAACACAATTGAGCACGGCGCCGCAAATTGTCCTTAAGTTTTATTAATACAAAAGCTTGTGATTTTTTTTTTTTTTTCTTTTTCTTACGGTGTTGTACCACACGACATTATCGAGATACTGTACGTTTGTTAACGGTTGACGACTATTTCGTCTCGTCCTAGGCATTGTTATGACACAAACACAAGACAGTACAAATTATTCGCAATACGTAAAGTAGGATATGCGGAATGCGCGCGCGGCCGTGACCTACTAACGTTTTAGGACGACTAATGAACGAAGGAACCCCGCGGCGCGGCGCGGGGTCGGTTGCCGGGAAGGGGTGTCTGCGCTGGCGATCATGCGAGGTTTGGCAACGTCGCGCGATACTTACACTAGAAAATAGGCAAAATTAGGTAAATGACCGCTATGAACGGCAACGTTTAATAACATGAGTACTCCACGACGATTATTGACACTGCGATAAGTCGGACGAGATTTTTGATACTTTAATTTTTCTTATTTATTTTGCCTATTAATTATTTTGCTCGAATGCCGATAATTCGTAGTTAAATAAAGATAACAACATCAATGGACCATTTTAAAACGATAATCACGTAATTTTTTTTAACGATTTAGATTTTAGAAAATACAGTTTATAATTACTATGTTACTGTAACTGAAGCTCCCATTTCTTTTTGTCGCATTTATTCAAAGTCAGGCTGTATAGGTTCAGTGGCATCTTTTTCATAAACAGAATGTTTTTTATTTGTTTGACTTGTGTTTCATACCTATATTTTTCTTTTTCTGTAAATAATAAAATAAAAAATGTACGGCAATTTTTGTTTCAATACGGTAATTTCATCTCTTGCGTATGGTAACTCTACAAATGACCAGCGGCAACACTGACGTACACCAACTGTCATAAAATGTCCGTTTGCTTTGGCGCTGGAATGTGTAGCGAAAAAAAGTTGAACTACTATGAATGACGAATAACACGGCATTCGTTTGATACATTCATAGATGGCACCAAGGAAATTGTAGTTAGTAGGTAGAAGATCGTAGACAGAGAACTGTCTACGTAGAAGATCCTTGGATGGCACAAATAAAACATTATTCTTATTTCAAATAGATAAAGTACGAAGTGGCTAGTTATTGGTAGTGGCCAGTTATACCTTGGTTTACCCTAATAATGCAAAATGCATGTGTAGGCAATAGTGTGTATCTATTATTTGTTTATATGGTGGTAGCTGCGAACAGGCGACACGCGTCCCAGTATTAAAAGACAGTAGATAGCATTTCTATTGCCTTATTATTAAGATTTCTCATTCTTCAACTCAAAATTTCCAGATTTAAAACGATTGAACCTATTGACTATTTTTATGCAAGCAGTGTTAGGCCTACCCTATAGATTATTATACTCTGGTTAGGCCCGTACACGTCATTAATGTTTCGTGTTGTTTGCGCAGCGGTATTTCCACGTAGGAAATATATTCGAAAATTGTACTTCATCTAGTGCGCCAAAAACTATCACAATAAAAAAAAATACATTTTTTTTAAACAAATACTGAATTTAAAATTAAGTTAACACAGCATTCGAATAAAACTTATTTGAATTTTGAATTACAATCCACAGATAATTATACCAAATCTGAATTCTGGTCGTAGAATCTCCAATTACATAGGTAATATATAGACCTATTATAATAATGTAGACTTTGTATCAGCATCACACTTATGCTGATATTCATGATTATTATAAGATATAAATTAATATACTAGACACCTGGAGAATCGCTTGCCCGAATCTAAATCCACCCGACAACCCATCATCTCAGAGGCGGTGGGATGAGCCGCTCTGTAAAGCAGTTCAGAGTGACCTTATTGCCACATCTGCTTCGGTTGCAGAGCGTGCGCGCCTGCTGGCTGAGAGTGAATGGGAGTCGGGTCTCTGGCTTCATGCACTACCGTCGTCGAAGATAGGCACCTTGTTCGATGATACTACTTTCGCTGCTTCCCTTCGATTAGGTGCTCCCTGTTGCCCTGTGCTCTTGACACCGTCCGGCTGTTTTAGAACCCAATGGCCTGGCACGCGACGATGGCAAAAGACCGGACGGCATTTTCTTCCAGTCTTTATTTCCATGGAAGATGGGTAGGGCTTTAGTGTGGCACGCAACTTGTGTCGATACTCTTGCACCATCCCATCTTCCTAGCTCGTCTTGCTGTGCTAGCACTGCCACTGCAGCCGCTGAGAACCTTGTTGGAGGTTATATTTTCGAGTCGATTGTTTTGGAGACCTTGGGATCGTGGTGTCCGAGTGCTCACAAATTATTTAAAGAACTATCGAGGCGCCTAGTTGACACTTCGCGTGATCCAAAGGCTGGCTTTTACTTTGGCCAGCGGTTGAGCATTGCCATACAGCGTAGCAATGCCGCCAGTCTTTTAAGCAGTGTTTTTTACCAGTGGACAGATGCGCACGAATTTCTGGACGCCATATTTTAGTTTATTTTGAAATGTATAGTATATGTAGTTTAAGTATTTTATTTATGTATATATTCCATTATTGTTTAAATAAAAACTTACAGTACTCTATATACTATTGCTTTTAAAAATCAATATTTTTGTGACAATTATACTTGTAACTTGATGCTAAAACCCTAGGTTTCAAAAATCCACCCCGCACAGAAAAAACACGCTTGACAATTGTGAAACGTCAGGGGACTTATCAGCCACATAATCGAAATTCACATCACAGAAATAATTTTGTTTTGGGAAATCCAATTTTTATTCGTATTCATATGTATAAATAACATTCCTAGTTATCTGTTTATAGAAACTTGATTATTATGAGTCATTAAACATTGGCGGCTGGCAAAAGCATGTAAAATAAGTAAATATTTCACGTTGTGTGTCAAGATTGATTTTATTTTATTTTGTTTTAACAGTGGCTTAAGCCCGATTTACACTTCAACAAGTACAGTAGCGAGTTAACTTGCGTCATTGGCGAATTAAGTTGTTAATGTACTACTACTTAACTCGCTTTTACCGTTCAAACTACAATAACAACTTAACTCGCCGATGACGCAAGTTAACTCGCTACTGTACTTGTTGAAGTGTAAATCGGGCTTTATTGGTAATAAATAGCTAATAAAATCACTTTGTGTGTGCCGTTGTTCAATATATTCGACAAATCGGACGTACCATAATCTGAAATGTGAAGTAGAATTAAAAGCTTGCTAAGCAATGGATGAGAGTACTAAGAATTCCCCTTGTAAGGTAAAAACGTACCTATGTTTTGCTGTTTAATACTCTTCTGATTGTAGAAGTTCTAAGCTGACTTTTCTTGTGGTTGATAATTAAGTATTCATTAATTTTGCTTTAGTTAGTAATGCCATTAGTGCATACAGTTGTTTTAGATTGTGATAATAGCTATACATTTTTGTCTTCCAAATACTAGATAGTTAATTATTTTTTATTAACGTAAGTGTAAATATTAATTGGAACAATTCAGATGTCAAGGGGATATACTTTAATCAAATTGTGTCATAAAATATGGAGAGTTACTTGCTTGCTAATCTGGTAGAATGTTATACCAGTGCAATGTGCAAGATTTGTATTTGTATACAATGGTAAAACTTTCTATTCAAATTAATATACTTATAATAATTATAAAATATTTAATACTTGAGTAATAAAAATAGAATGCACAATGCTTCTCTTTTCTAATTTGCATTTTCCTATTACACTTTACTGAAATATTTCACATTATAGAATTAGTTTTTGATATGTAGTATAATTTTTTTATTGACTCTTACACCATGCATTTGGAGAAACATAAATGTGTTGGCAATTCTTGTTTAGACAAATGTAAAATCATATAACAAAATATGAGTTATTTATGAATACAAGTCAATGCTATTACGCATAGTATTATATTGAAGTTATTGTTACTATAACAAAGAATGTCATGTACATTTAGTTTTATTAAAGAAATAATATGACTTAACATAGTACGTAGTCTGGTCATAAGTTTTGTCACATATAGAAAGTTAAATAAATGACACAATGAGTTACGCACTACAACTATTTATATATCAAATGAAAGGGTATAAAATACAGATTTAAACCACATTAAAATTATTCGAAATGTCCTCCTCTTGCTTCGATACAAGCCTTCAATCTGCAAGGCCAGTCATGAATCAAAGCATGCACCACATTCATGTCAATATCGGCAACTGCTTTAATCAGAGATGCTTTAAGTGACTCCAAGTTGCGATGAGGTTTAGCGCAGACCTTCTCCTCTAAGTGCTGCCATATTTTGTAATCCAAGGGATTCAAGTCTGGACTGGATGAGGGCCAATCCTCATGCCTGATAAAGTCGATTCTATGGGTTGTGAGCCAGTTTTGGGTACTTTTCGGCTAATGAGCCGGCGCAGAATCCTGCTGGAATACCCAGTGCCTGTTTTCGAACATTGTTTGTGAAAGAGGTTCCACAATGTTTTTTAGGACTGTGTTTTGATATATGAGGGCACTGGTTTTTACTCCTTTTTCACAAAAAGACACCTCCGTTGGACCCAAATAGGACACCCCAAGCCAAACCATGAATGCCGAAGGATGATGACCATGCTGAACACGTGGCACACATCTGCTCGCTTCCTCACTAGAGTGTGCATACACTTTATCATTTTGTTTGTTGAAACTCTCCTCAACATTAAAAATTTTTTCGACTGAAAAATGTATATCGCGGTATTTTTTTCCCGCGTACCGCCTTAACAAAAACCGGCTTCTTTCGAGTCTGATTTTCTTCAACCGTGCGTTAAGATGTGCTGTTTTTTTTTTCTATAAGCACGCAGTCCTAGGTCTTCATTTAACACCCTTTTAACAGTACTTCTGCTTAGTCCCATCTGCAGAGCCAACATTTTTTGTTTGCGGACAGGATTTCGTTGGGTTCGCACCTTACTGCTTTGAAGACTGCTGGAGTCCGAACAGTAGGAGGTCGACCGCTCCTTTGTTTATCTTCTGATCTTGTACCTTCTCTGAATCGTTTGATAGTACGATAAATAAATCTCGGCGGAATTTTCAAATTTTTCAGCAGTTTGAAAATCTCAGTTGGCGCGTGACCGCAACGATGCAATGCAATTACTGCGACTCTGTCTTTGCGCGTCCACCCACTCCACTCCATTTGAGAAAATTAACATAATTCGAGAAACCCTTTGTTTTTATTTTCATTAAATATTCAAATTTCGAATGCCCATAATATTTTCCTTGGCTTGCATTCTAAATTCGAAATTTTACATATGTGACAGAACTTATGACCCGACTATGTATAATCTATCTTTAGGTACAATAAACAGTTCAGTAGATTTCATTACTTTTATTTGAATGCATTTTAGAACCTATGCACAACTATTTATGTTCCTCCAAAGTACTTACCTTAATCAATCCACATTATTCTCATAACCACACATTGGCTTCTTTGTTTTGATGTTGCACAAATTGCTAGGAGTGTGACGGTGATGCTGCGAGCCTGCAAGTTCACGCTGAAGTGGAACATCTGAGGCAGCACCTCGCAGAGCGGGACGCTCACATTGTAGCTCTTGAGGGGGAGTTCATCAAGAGTACCACAAGAACTAATGAATTAGAAGAACAGGTCAACACTTGGAGAGAAAAGTATGAAAGGTATGTTGACATAGTGGCTATCTTAAATTGATTTTTTCAAATGGCTTAAGGAAAATGTAAGGAAACCAACATGTCCGCACCTAACTGCACTGGGACCAAATGGTTGGTTATGAGAAATACCCTCTCATAGAAAGGAGATCTGTGTCCCTGCAGTGGGAATTTTATAGGCTGAATAATTATTATTATTTTTGTTTGTTTCTTTAAATGTGAGGCAATAGGAATAAATAGACATCATCGTTGACTCTATAACACTTACTGAGACACAGGCCTCCTTTACGGATTGGATACGGATATAGGAATAATTATTATACCGGATACGGATAAGGATACGGATATGAAATTATTTCGGATTATCCGTTAGTTTCGGATAATTTCGGTTACGAATATTAGATTTTTAAGGAATTTGAAAAGTAAAATACAAATATATACATCATACCATAACGCGCTATCTCATCTCATGTAATGATGTATTACGTTTTATAACGCGAGAATTTCATTACAATAACTTTCGTGTGGCGCTTCATTACGCATCAACTTTGGAGTCATGGTGTAATGCAACATTCCCCGGTACTAAATGTAATGTCATATAACATCACTTTCTAACGCACTGTTTTGCGCATGTCTACTTGTGTGTTTCGCCGCCGCCCGGCCGATCATAACAACTTGTCATAACGTGTCTCAATTAGGCTCTGCCCCTATCCGATATTATCCGAAACTTTTATTTCGGATTCGGTTACAGTTACGGATAATTTTTTATATCGGATATCCGAAAGTTTCGGTTACGGTTACGGAGCTCCCTAACATCCCTAGTGGTAATACACCCCTGAACCCTTGTTTCAGTGCAATCAGAAATTTTAAGTAAACTTAGAAGAAAAAATCATAGAATTTCAATGAAAGATCCAAAAAAAGACGTTTTTCACTGGTTTTTATGCATACAGGATGATCCTTCTCATTAACAGTTCTCAGGGTCAAAACTGAGATGCTTTCAAATTGTTCCTTTGCACCATTTATAGCCAGGAAATGATGCACTAAACGACATAGCTTACATTTTGATAATATCTGTCTCCCTAGTGTAAGGTGTGTAAGAATGTAGGTACAGCGGGTGTTGCTGGAACATATCCAATATAGAAACAATAAAATAAATAAAATTATACTATTGAATGGCTTAAAGTATCTGCCACAATCACATATAATGATTATGTGAAGCAACTAAAATGTTAATTTTTTGTATTTACATGTCATGATAGATTTAATAAAACCTTGAAGAAAAACATAACATTCCTTAAGACAAAGGTCAAAGTCAAGCGTAAAATAATTCAATAATTCGTTTTTATAATCTTAGTAATCTGTCAGAAGGAAGTCTCTATACTTATTGAATTATTTCAATAAGTATATATTTATTATTTAACTAGCGACCCGGCCCGGCTTCGCTCGGGTAATAAAGTTTATATTTGCTTATATATGATTTTGCTTAATCATTTTCTCGTCCGGTAATTTGCCACACTCATATATCGGCGATAAGTCACAAGATATTCATTTTATTGATACAGTGTACAAAGCAATTTCGATCTACATTAAATCCTCAACATATCTGACGTATTTAATTGGATAAGGAGTAATTCTGTACTGTTAAAAAACGATTCGTTTATGACCCATCATTTTAATGTAATTTGTAAAAGAAAAAAAATGTTATTGTGGGTTATTCTTGTGAGATAGACATATGCCATCGCGTATTTTTGTAGATCTATAAAAGAGTAACAATCCCGCCATATATTGTATTTTTATAACTCAAAAGGTTTTGGCAGCGTTTTCGATTAAAGCTCCCGATAGGCTTAATTCTTTCCGACATGTTGAAGTATAATCGTCGTATTTCATTCAATCTACACAAAACCTTAACTTATTATATACTAAAACCTTCCTCAAGAATCACTCTATCTATTAAAAAAAACCCGCATCAAAATCCGTTGCGGAGTTTTTAAGGTCTAAGTATACATAGGGACAGACAGGGAAGCGACTTTGTTTTATACTATGTAGTGATGTTAGCATAGATAACAATTTAATGTCACCATTCATGGCTTCAGTTAGCACCATAAAAGGTAATTTAATTTCTAAACATTTAAGTATGTTATTCGCAGGTTATATGATTCACACATCAGAGTACAGAAACTGAATCAAGTACTTGAAGATAAGCTGCTCCAAATGGTTGACAAGATGAAGGGGGAAAAGAGTCAACTTACCAAAGACATTGCCACGTTATCAGTGCGACTAGCTGAGTCTAAACACAACTACTGTATGTTACAGAAAGAAAATGTAAGTGTGCTTTTATATACCAAAAACATGAATTCTGAAAATATTTGCTTACTTATAACGCTTTATTCTAATTGCAGGAGAGATACAAAAACGACATGAATTTAGCAATACAACTGTTACAATGCAAACCAGATAATTTTGTATCACAGAAATTGGATAATGTAAGTAAATATTCTTATATTATGCTCTTTTAACAAATCTTCGGTAATTGACTGGTTTCATAGTTACCTGTTTGGTCGCCGGCAGCGTATTTGCACTGAGGATTCTTTCTCTTCTTGGTGTGCCGGTGTGCCGCAGGTAGAGACAAGGTATCGATAAGAAAGTATTGATATTGTACTCATGAGTAATATCGAAAAAAAAAATATCGTACTCATAAAAGTATCGAAACAAAAGTATCGTTACTTCAAAGTATCGAGTACTTTTCATAGGGCCTAATGCGAATACTCAGGCCATCAATGTCAGTCAGTAACGTCAATTTAGCTTCAGTACAGTAAGACAGAAGAACAGAACATCAACACTAATGGTATTGGTTCATTAGTGTAATAATAGTACAGACGCCAGCACATCAAGCTACAACAATCTGTCAAATTGCTTTAATAGATTTTAAACTTTATTGTTGAAGAAATTAGGTTCAAGGTTGATTGGGAAAATTTGACAGTTTCGGGTAGCTTCATGTGCTGGCGTCTGTACATACTATAAAAAAGACAACTGTGACTTTACAAATTTTAACAATTATATTTCAATATTTCAGTCACGTCCAGAGTATGGACGTGACTGAAATAGTCAGCACGACTGCCCTTTTCGGGCACAGGCTGCACGTTAACCAGCTTACATGCTTTCGGCATCTTTGCAGTCTCAAGCGAAAGGCGAAACAGGTGTGTCGAGATTGTAACAGTTCAGACCCACAAGTTCTAAGCACAATTGCTGGTATCCCGTCGGGGTCACTAGCTTTGTTCAGGTCGAGATTACGCAGCACTCTACGGACGTCCTTCTGATAGCTTCGAATGTTCGACATACACGTCTCGCATCCAATACGAGCATCAGGAGGGTGAGCGCCACGACTATACAGACGACCCCGCAAAAAGAGCTGCAAACAAGTTTGCTTTTTCCTCAGCGGAGTGGGCCTGAGACCCATTAGGTTTGATCAGTGGTGGTAGTGAGGGGCGACAGAAGTTCGATTCGACCGACTTCGCCAGGGACCATAACGCTTTGCTGCCAGCAGGGTATAATGCAAGTTTGTTCCCAATTTGGCTAACATGGTCGAACCGAGCCCTCCGCAAAATCTTCTTGCAGGACTTGCACTTTGCTTGACTTCGCAGTTTCGAGCATCGATCCATGCTATGTACGCCGCGTTGTTTAAGCGCTTCAGCGCAATCACATTCGGCGCCAAACCAAGGTCGAGCTTTGCCGGACATTGTTAGGTCAGTGAACGGAATGTAGTACTCCATCCCCTGTCGCAAAACATCCGCCACGGTGTCTGCGCACGATGATGAATCATTTGAAGAGAATCAAGTAGGCTGCCAAGGATAACATGCAAAGAAAAATCGCATGCCATCCCCATCCGCTGACTTGTATCGTTAAACCCGCCGAGTACCTTTAAGGCTGGGATCGGGCGGGGAGTAGACGGATACAGACTTCACCAGACAGTGGTCGGAACTACCTAAC
Source organism: Tholera decimalis (assembly GCA_943138885.2). Classification (NCBI taxonomy): domain Eukaryota; kingdom Metazoa; phylum Arthropoda; class Insecta; order Lepidoptera; family Noctuidae; genus Tholera; species Tholera decimalis. Next base: position 21,561,693 of record OW964559.2, read on the forward strand.
AGTGAAGATATCGTTACCGAGTAGCGGTCTGGATCTGTAGTATGCAGAAGGCCCAAGCAATTGGCTGTGTGCAACTTAACATCCGGCACCCTCGTTGCTCCCTGGACCAGCTGAGTGAGATTTAATGCAAGCACAAGATTGTGCATCTTTCGTCTAGCATGATCTGTGCACTGGTATGGGAAGAGCCACTCCTGGTAATGGGCATTAAAGTGCCCCACTAACACTGACTGAGCTGAAGGGTTCCGCTGCTGGGCCGCATCTGCCGCCTCACTGATGTACTGTGTGAGCCTGGTTGTCTCCTAATTCCCGTTGTGCTAGCGGTAGACACAGGCATAAATAATTTTGCCCATACCCGTGTCCACCAGAGCCCAAAGCGTTGAGAATCTGGAGTCCTCAAGGTTGCGGAGACGCCGATAGCAGATGTCGTCGCGCACCCGCGCGTACATGGTTTAAAGTTGTGCTCCAAGGTAAACCCTGGGTATGAAAGATACGACACGTTTGATGGACTTCCGATCTGCGTCTCCGAAAGAAATAAAACTACCCGAGCCCCCACGGGAATGACCACCTCTCATCTAGTTGCCAACCAGCACGATGGTGCATTCCGGGATTTTTTGAAAGTTGGTGGGGCAGCCTTTCATGCGTGGCTGGCACACTACTTAGGCCCCCAACTACCTGCGGACGGCCGGATTCCTGGGAAGCCAGCCAGATTAGTCTTTCAGCAGTGAACCAGCTACTTCGACCCAACTCCTTGATAGGCTGCACAGCAACACAGCTAGGTCGGTACGTCTGCCCTGTGGGTAGTTACAAGCCTGCGGTTTGCACCTACCACCAGTTTGATGTCACCTGATTAGCACCACCCAGGGGCCACGTGTAGGGATTCGCAAAGGGGTACTCTCCTACGGACGCGGGTGACTCAGCCCCCATACTGAACTCCTTAATGATTGGTTCATAATTTATCATAGATGCTATATCTGCTTTAATAGATAAAACTGCCAAACTTGAAAGTCTTTCTTGTCCCGTATTACTTAAATCATTATTTTTTCGATTTACCATATTTTTTAACATTTATTTTCGGCTGTGAGGCGCGAGGCCCTTTGCACCGCGAGGCCGTGGGCGGTGGCCCACACCTTACGCCGCCTCTGTATACATCGACAAAACTCTGTCTTGGAAGAAGCAACTGCAGGAAGTCAGTCGTAAACCGTTTGCTTCTGCAGGCTCCCTGAGACGCCTTTGTGATTTTCTTCCCATCACCACTAAAATTGCAATTGCACAATCTCTTCTTCTTCCTATCTTGGACTATGCTGATGCCAGCTATCTTGATTAGACCCAAGACCAATTCGACAAGCTAGAGCGACTTCAAAATCTGTGTATTAGGTTTATATTTGGCTTGCGCAAATATGACCATGTTTCTGAATTTCGTACTAGGCTCAAATGGCTTCCTATTAGGTTTCGCGCCGGAATGTTCATTTACTTTCTCTGCTTTATAATGTGCTATTTAATCCTTTCACTCCTTTTTATCTTAAATACCGCTTTCGGTTTCTCTGTGACACACATTCAAGGTCTTTGAGATCATCGTAAAATTTATAGTTACGTATCTGCATGTATTCCACTCCTTTGTTCGATAAATCTTTCAGTATCCAAACGGCCCGTTTATGGAATGCATTGCCCATAGATGTGAGGCGTGCTCAAACATTACCTACGTTCAAAAGAATGGTGAAAGAGCCAACGAATTAGGAACGATATAGAAATATAACTCTCTAACGAAGCCCGCTAAAACATGGTTCCAAACTTATACCACTAAACTGATAATACGAATGCAACACGCGCACAAACAAAACAAAATACTTTGCTAAATTTATATTCTGCGCATGGATCCGTCAATTCGTTCATTTGGGGCGCTATTTTAGTAAGATAATGTTAGAGTGAAACTGAAATATCGAATCAAGCGAGTGCGAACGAGATGGATTGTTTTGTGACATCGAGCGGCGAGGATGGTGTTATGCAGTATGCAGTAGGAGTCAGTCATTTATTATGAACTCAAATATTATAAATTAATATTAAACCTCTTTACATTAAGTTTACAAAAAGTGTAAAGCTTCATAAAAGGGAATGCCCGTCGGCCATATAAAAAAAATCCTGAAATGAACAAGAGTGAAATATACGCCAAATGTTACTAAAAATCGTAGGTAACCCATTACAATTTCAATAATTATCAAAAAAAACTTAGTAGAAGTCAGTTACAAACATTTTTCTGAAATATTGGTCGTAATAAGTCTAGGGTTAAGGATGCCAAGTCATTGTTTAGGCGGGTCCAACCTAAGTCCGTGTTTAAAAATGGGTATCGTTACCATAGTCGTTGCTATACCATAAAAAAGCAATCCGTATGTAACTCAATTCGCAAGCGCTATTGTAGAATCAAGTAAACAAACAATCGAAAATGCAGTAGTGTCAAACTGTTAGTCTGTCAGTAGTTAAGGCAAAGTACATGTGATTCATACAGCCTACGATACGTTTTCTATTTAAAAAAATATTTGATTTTAATTAATATTGACATGCATATATTATTTTTTTAGATTTATGGTACACATAGGTCGAATTATATTAAATTAATAATTACTGTGCACTAAATCTGCAAACTAATTCGTTAGAAATTATTTTATGATTCCTGTTTGGCTGCATGCCACTTACTAGTGTCAGATAAACACTGACCTCCAATAAAAAGAAGAATGAATTAAACGGATATCAGGTTAAATATTTTAATGATTTCCATATTTTTATATCCTACTTAAACAAACTTGAAAATTATTTCATTATACATATTTTATGTTAAAAAGAATTAAGGAGTATTCGCAGTTTCTGTCCATTTCAAGCATTTGGACAACACCCTTTGGAAACGAATAAGTTATTTTATTACTTACCTGATACCTATTTTAAATGGAAATCATTATTTCCTCAGGATCTACCGAATTTCATATTTATTATATTATTAAAGTACATAAATAAGGTAAGAACTCAATAACTAACCCCGTATCAGAAGAGCGTTAGGCTTATAAGCTCTGAAACTAGATTTATATATATAATGTGTGAAGAGAGTAAATTTAATATAGAAGGTGGCTTTTAAAAAGTACGAGCCAAAATTTAAGTGTACTAGAGGTACTCAAAACAAAACTATTTTGTTTAGTAAAATGGACAGAAATATCTCCTAAATATTGGCTCGCTCTATTTATCAGCTCATATACGGAGTGCCGATTTAATGACCTACATTGTTTCAACGTGGTGTAATACCTACTGATAACATAAAACACATTAGACGTGATTTAAAATGTGTATTCTTAAGCAATCCTTAAATTAATTTATTAGGATTTACCAGAAGTTTTCACGAAATGCTGTGCAACAGTACTAACCGTACAAATAGGTACAGCTGTTTTTTTAGCATACGATAGCCAGTGCGTGACGAATATATGTCTTCGTTACCAAAATGTATGGAGCAAACCCTACTGGCATTAGTTGGTAACCAGTCATCCTCTCTTTTTTCTAAGCGGACTGCTGCAATCCACTGTAGTCGTCGAATCTCTTTTTTGGGGAAACTAAAATAAGAAACACACAGGCAAACCAATCCATCCAATTTATAAAACTCTTGTGTTTAATATAAAATATATAATAGTTAGGTATTAAAAACTGGTTGGCTACCTGTTCCATAATACTGACAACTCGTGGTTGTCTATACGAAAATAAAACACGAAATTATTTTACTAACGAGTGATAAGCTATCCCAGTTAGTTTTATACTTCCTTCTTTCCGCCTTTTACACCACCTTACTACGCAGAAGGTCATTTTATCCCTCAGAAACGAGCTTTTTCTTGGATTTTTCACTAATCAACACGATTCTGGCATCTGTCACTGAGCGCACGTCAGACTGAGAGGTGCTTTGATTGTATTTTTTTTCCCCGCCTACTTGATTGTGTTTTGCATGGAACCATTTTTGAGCGGAGTTCGTGTTCTATATCGTTCCTAATTCGTTGGAAAGAGCATTAGGTACCTCTCACTATATTTTTTTTTCGCCTCCTTTCTCTATTATGATTTTAATATGTATTAATATATTATATTTATATTATTATGTATATGGTATGTATTTTATATTATTAAGTATATTTAATTAGTATTATGTATGATGTTGTACACTGACAGCCCTAAATCTATCTCCTTTAATTTCTGTCCATCCAAAGGTTATCTGTAAGAGATTGCCCTGTGCAATGAGACCGCCTATTGTACACTAATTTTATTATTTATATCCTTGAGTGTATTGTAAGGTGTACAATAAAGTATATAATATATAATAAATAAATAAATATTGGTGGGCTGACTATGGAATGTACCTACCTACAAGCTGACCTTTCGCATAACTTTGGTACGTATCGATCATCGTGCGATGCTTGTCACTCATCCCTTTTTTATTTTTATCGGTCGGTCCAACTCTAATTCATTCAATCTGGTACAAGTAACAATTTGCTGAGTTCCTTTTTTCTTTTCACAGCTCCCAGTAGACACACAGGCTCGGGTATCCCAATACGTCATGTCTAAGACTTCGAAGCCATCAAGCTCAACTCAATCCAAGAACGGTAATGATATTGATACTTTTGACGCCAGTGAATATGAATTTAATATTTCCGCGTCCTTGATGTCCAAAATACTTGAAGATAGCATCCAAGATACTGTAACCAAACACTGTGATACATGCACCTGCAATAAAGCTCAAAACAAACCATTCTGCTACAATGAAACGTATTACTCTGTAGCCACGCAAACTCTATCGAGCGGAGAAATGAAAAACTCTCTGTGTCTCAACTGCAATGCTGATGTAAAGTCACTACATTCCAATCTCAGTATTAGAAGTGTCTCGCCACATCCTGTCAAACTTATTCACGAAAAGTCTATTAATCATAGCGTGATCAGTCCTCTCTATATACTGCCACAAAACACTGAACCACTCAAAGATATTCTTCCACTAGTAACAGCACCAGTAATTGAGCGGCCAAAAAATAATGGTATTGTTATTGATACCATTAAAATTAATGAAAAGAGCGCCCTCGAGCCAATTGTGCAAATGGATGCTATACCTAAAGTAGATGACTTGAAGCAGTTTAGAAAGACTAGTGTAACAATGGAACCTGCCGTACATCACAAGCTTTGTGATCGTACAAAAAGTTCAATTTCTAGCAAGAAGAGCAGTATTCAGAGTGCAGGTAATGAAGATTCGCTACTTGTTAAAGAAATTCTCAACAAAGATTTGATAAACAAAGAACTACTAAACAAAGATATTCAAAATAAAGATATACAAAACAAGGATTTAATTAACAAAGATTTAGTTAACAAGGACTTGCTAAATAAGGATATTCTGAACAAAGAAATGTTGAATAATAAAGAAGTTAAACCAATAATTGATAAAACAGGAGATGATATCAGTCTTAGAAAGAATTCTCATAGTTCTATGGGCGCAGTTAGTAGGACGTCGTCAATAGCTAAATCAACAGTAAGTACTCACAGGTCTAATCACACTCAGGTGGGGCCAGGACCAAGGTTCTGTCATCTCCGTATGCAAGCAGGATCTAAAAATATTCTTCTTGATAATGCAGAACCCGATGTGCCCCCCGTTCTATACAGGCGGCAAAGTAAGTGCAATGAAAACTCAATGTTCAAAGATATCACTGACGATGTAGACAACTTCATTGATTTAGACAAAATCGAAGATAATTTAATTATTAAAGAAGATATAAAAAATGATAATATCGTTGTAGAGAGCACGCTTATCGATGTCCACGTTGACAATAATAATAAAGACACTAATGTCGCCTCGAAGAATACAACTATTAACCCAATCTTATTAAATGTTTCATCTTCGCCATTACAACCTTTAAAGACTCATACATTTTCAAACAGTTCAGAAAATAATAATAACCAGTCCCAAAGCATTGCAAGTCAACAAAACACAACCGAAATTGATAATTTACTCAATGATTTCAATGCAGATAACAATAATACACAAAATAATAACGTACAAAATACAGATGAGGATGCTTCTAAAAAGGTTGATGTTATTACTCCCACCGATAATAATGATGTAAAAATATTTAACTTTGACCGCTATGAACAGAACAAACTAACAACTAATCAATATAATAAACCTTTAAGGAAAATCGACATGTCGCAGCTCCACTCCCTTGAAAATACTAAGATTTCGAAAGACCTGCCACCTCTAGGTGAAATACCAAAGATTGAGAAAAAACCAGAAGTAACAAAGCCACCTTTGCCACCTATTGTAAATGTTTATCCAAATCTTACCCAAACTCATTTGAAAGTGAATGATAACAAAGTCTTTACGAATGAGCAAAGCACTAGTTCTCTATCGAGTGACGATAGTGCAGCTTTACTGCAGAAGCAGCAGTTGCTACGAGTTGCGGAGTGGGTAGAGAAAAACTTAGAACAACAGAATAATTTTAACGATCCTTTAGAGGAGGATGTTAACTTTGCTAACAAAGCTCTGAGAAGAGATAGCAAGCTGTCGAGGCTGACAGAGACTCTCAATGAACTGGCACTGAACATGCCGCATCCTGTCAGCAAGTACTCCAAGTCATATGCTAGAGATGGTCACAACACATGGGTTCACAATAACGTATCTTTGCAAAATCAGGAGAAATTAGTGAAACACGCGATGGCGATGCCGAAGCTTGCCGGCCATGTAGCCAAAGAAACCATCTTTCCAGTAGAAAGTGGTGACGCGACGGTTACAGAAATAAGCGAAAATTCTAAAGCCAGAGAAACCGTAGCAGACTTAGTGGCCGAGGGACTGAGAGCCAAGGGTAACAAAGAGATAACGCCGGAAGATTTGGCGCGGATGGAATACAACGTGAAGAAGTTTTTATTGAGCGGGCCTCATTGGGTGAACCCGGGCTCAGTGGGCAGGAGTCGACGCACAAGCAGTAAAACTGAGACTGATGTATAATTCCACAGTAGGTAGCCCTGGTAGAGAACTTGCATTCCATGTTAGGTCGAAAAGCGGTATGGCATAATGTATAGACATTATTTTGCAGCTCATTTGCTAATTAGCTATTTACCTGTAAAAAATGTATCAGTTATTAAGTTTTATCACTTATTGTAAAATATTATTTTTTGGCAACATGTTCCTAAATGTGTAGAGGTATACTTCACGTTTACTTCATATTCATAGTATCGATGATTTTTTGCTATTCTTATCTACGGATTTATTTGTACTAGTCTCGTACGTGTGTTTTGAATGTATTGCGCTTAAGAGATTTTAATAGAGGAGTCGTAACGTCTACTGCGATTTAGGGCATTTATTTTATGTAACCTTAGTATATGCAAGAACGATGTAAGATTGAAAACGAAGGTGGCGGCGGTGGCGAGCGAAATTATATAAGAAAAGCACAAATATTTGGGAATTTATTAGCTTTCGGATTTGTTTGTTTATGATAGTGTTGGAAGATCGATATAAATTAAAAACAAAGGCTGTCGTTTGCTAGAATAGCTTAGAATAGGGAAAAGCATCGCCAATATTAAAATAAGACGAGTGTTGAAAGCTATTTGATTAACGTTATCTCTTAGCGAGCGCAGACTGCACGAACATTTAATTCATATTTCTGTGTTAGTGTGTATTTTCTAGTGGTTCTGTTCCGAATATTTATCTCAGGTTTTTCTGTCACAATATTAGTACGCTTTCGAATAAATGTGATAAAAGCAAAGTATAATATAGTGGTTAAATTCGCCTAACGTACAAAATATTCTAGCATTGAAAGTATATCTAAAACAGGAGCAGAAATTATTTTCTTATAACTTACAAAACATTGATGTTATCATAAAACTATACAGTTAAGAAAACTTTCATTTCAAGGAAAACATAATTTTTATATGAATAAAATTGGTCGATTTTTCATTGAGAATGTGAATTACTCCATAGTGTGATTGGTTGCTTCTTATGTTTAACGTAACCAAAAGTATTACATTTATTTTAGTATAATTTTACGTGTTTGTGATAATATACTTTGTCTTTCTATAAAGTCATTTAATATTGTCTATGTGTAGATTATATTTTATATGACTAGGTACTTATGTATTTACTTTGTCAATCACTTACACCGTTTCATATTTAGAATATCAATAGAACTTAATCAAACAAAAAACATACAGGGGTAACATTATCAGTATTTACTGTAGTAATATTGAAAGTGTGGTCCTTGAAAATAATAATATACTACTCGTACTCTGTACTTCCTTCATACACAATGTACTATCATGCCTCCGCTTACACAACATGTACAAGTTTTATATAAAATATATGTTAATAGGTATCAAAATGGGTGTGTTTTATGCATATTTTCCTATACCAATGGAATATATTTTTTAAATATTAGTTATGGTCGATCTATATACAGTAGTTAGGAAAAGAAATGTTAGAATGTAGATCATTCCTGTTGGTGTGACACAATGATGGATATTGTTTAGTGTATTGAGCACAAGTTAGTGTCGTTACGTGTTAGTGATTGTGTCATCGACGTCTGACTACATGCAAGCACATTCCTTTTGTGAGTCCAACTTTTAAATTAAAATTGATCATTTAGGTTGTTTTACATTTTGTATTTCGGCTAGTTAGTGTTTGGAAATGTGGATCTGTGATTTTTTGCGGTGATAAAATGATCAGGGGTGTCATGTGTCTTTTATTTTGCAATATACATAACTTGCCAGTATGTGATGATTATAAAAAAATATTTATATTATAATAAGAGGAACAAAAAAACTGACTTGTAATATATTTTTTGCATTTATTTCTACTTAGATACCTGCGTTGAACCATGTACAATTTAAATTTGTTACAATTTACCGAAGATATGCGCCACCTCTGATCAGATCTTTATTTATTCTATGGGTCTTATTAATTTGAAACGCTCCATTGATCACGAAGCTTGTTGCTGACCCTAGTAGGTAAGATAGATATAGATATGCCACAGTCTAACTTCATACAGTTGGGCCGCGCGAACCTTATACTACAAAAACGTCTTGGTCATGCTTGTAAACTCGGGTTGATCAAATTAGTGCGTTCTGTTTTCGAACTACCATAAAATTAAATTGTGAAGACTCCAGTAAGTTTCCCGTTGTCCTACTGTTTGGAGTAGATAGTCATACTGTGGTTATGCTTTCAAAACAATATTCACACGAGTGCTACGGCTGCTCTCACTGACTGTAGCTTCAGCAGCATAAATGTAATATGTGTTTATTTATTAAACATTATGGTGAACAATCTGACTTTTATTAAACACTAGCTTCTGCTCGCTTGTCCGATGCCGTGAAAAGATTTTTATTCAAAAATGTAGCCTGTTACTCGGGAATAATGTAGCTTTTCTATTGGAGAAAGAATTTTCAAAAATCAGTTCATTATATTTTTTTTATTGATAATAGGTTCGCATTTGACCATCATCTCACCTGATGGTAAGTGATGACGTGGTCGAAGATTGAGCACCTAAAAGTAACCTATTCACTCTTGACTTTAAGACCCCTAGGTTATATCCAGAGATTACTTCCTACAAACTCACAAACTTGGATGAAGCTTAATAATATTAGTACCTATAGACAACAGTCTCAAAGACGTAGGTACTAAATATGCGTTCTATACATGATTGAAATTATTCTTTCAGCGGTAATTATGAACCTTGATTCGAGATGGCTGCTACCCAGACGATGATGACTTTCCACTGTATAGAAACAAGAAAAAAAAAAGTTTGAAGTCTGATGACAATGGTCTTCGAGAACCGAATCTTATTTGAAATTTGAATGCTTCTGTTTAGTGTTACAGTTACCTACTCCACATTTTGGATAGTGTCCCTAACATTTTAACTCGAAGCATTCCAATTTCAAATAAAATTACCATCATAAATACTTATTTTTATTATCGTGATGATGGAAACATAGGGTTGAGCGTGACCACAGTAGCGTGAAATAGGTTATCGTTGCTAACAAGGAGGAAGGGCTTATCGTGGATCACGACACAGCTGACCTTCGCATTTCCAAAATACTTAGCGCACCTCTATTGTATAGGTGACCTTGTGTACCGGGCCATTGTTCAACCCGTCTTCAATTTTCGCTTTAACATACAATTTCACCTTGGATGACTAACAGGCGTAATTGTGTATTTTTATCTCGGGATGTTTGTTTGCTGTGTTTATGTAAGCGACCCAGATGTCTTGTAGCAATTTAATGGTCCGGTGTTTTTTGTTGTTGTTTGGTTGTGACGTTGTACACTTCTGTGTACGGCCGGTTAATGGACATGTGGCATGCAGTAGTTTATAAACAGTTTACGGAAATACCTTGCTTTTCTCGTATACGAGTACATATATGTCGGAGAAGGAGGAGCGTGTGGCTTAAATAATTACTTACAGTCGTATGGGTCGGTTTCCATTTTCCAATTTTAAGCATCACTTGCTCAAGTCGGTCTGTGGATGGGAGGGTGGGGTGGTAAGAGGGTCTTAACATATCTATGTAGATTCCTCCGTGCCTCGGAACTAGGGTTGCCATCACCAAATTTGCCGGCCCCAGACAAAGACTTATAAAACCCCGGACATTTGGGTAAAGTCTCAGTTTTTCGCTGGACACCATAGAAAAATAAATTTTTGAACTTGAAACTAAAAACAACGATGTTTATTTATAGTTTTTAATTACTGATAAAGTGAGTGAGATTTAGAACTTTTTTCATAACAGTCTCTTCCTTTTCCTTTAATCAACGAAACATAAACAATGAGATGAAATACCATAGGAAAATAATAATAGAGATAGTGCTTTTTGGTACTCGTAAGACCAATGTGTGTCCTGGTTTTACCAGGTTGCTTATTGGGTAATTGCCCCCGGACGATCTCCAAACTAGGACAAATCCGGGAAAACCTGGACGGATGGCAACCCTACTCGGAACGCATGTTAAGCCGTTGGTGCCGGTTATCATTTGTACATCTTTGATAGTCGTTACGGATAGGCAGAAGCCAGCTTATTCAGCCATTCTTAGGGTGCGTTTCCACCAGAGATGTGCGATGGAAATGTGTCGTGCAAGGATGTCTAGCTGTGCTGTGAAAATGCGCATTAATGTGTGGTGCGAGGATGCGCAAACCTCGCAACACATCATCATCATCATCACATAAAATAGTTGCGGAAAGGCTAAGCAGATAATGATGATATCTATGTCTTATGTTTCACACCATTTAATTGTTCTGAGGTTGAAGGTGACAATCTTCAAATAACTCCTCCCGTACTGAGTGGAACAACAGGGACTGTCCGATTTGTACTTACTAAAAACTCACCTTGTTCCTTCGATAGCTCTTGCGTCCCGGGGCCGCGGTATAAAATAAAACTTTGCTGCAATCCTGGCAGGCATTGGCCCTGTCGGACTCCGTCATTGCTGCGGGTTGCTTTTTGCGGCGCGCGTGGAACGCGACGCGCCCTCAAATCGGGTGGGTAGGGAATAGGGATCTAATTTAAACATATCTAAACAAGTTTCATTTATCGTCAAAGCTCCCTAAATTGTCAATGCTCTAGTAGATCGAATATCTAATAGTATCCTGTTGAAAATTGAAATGATTAAATTGTCTACGATAACTTACAAACCTTTATCGTCAAAGATCGTTACCACAAAAAGCTGAGCAATTCGTACGACTAGTAGTGTATCAGAAGTAATAGTAGCGATCTAAACACCAAGCAGGTGCTCGACTTGTGAGTGAACGACCGAGCGATTCGCGCCACTCACCGGGCGGTAGGCCCTTGCTAACGTCCATGCCCAACTTACAAAGGTTCTCCATTCCAATAGACGCTTCCTGAAACGTCCTGGTGATTGATTGATTTGAGAATGTCTGGAGTTACTATACTTGCACCTACTTATTGAAGGTGTGTCCAAAAAGAACGACTGAAGTCGGTGCGAACGATCTTTTATTTTTGCGTTTTGACTTTAAGTTTTAAAGCTAACATGGTCCCTGACAGTATCATTAGAACTTAAAACAAAACGGGATATTTAGGTACCATGTGTATCTTTTGTTTCGAGTTTCTGATATTTCAGCACTATTGTAAGCGCCATGATCGCGGATGAACTGAAGTAATTGGTGGACGTTTATGAGCAGACGAATCGGTCTACCCTCTTTCTTGTTTGTTTTTTGTGATCGTCATCGCTACCACTGTCACATGTATCACTAAACACTCGATTCTGTTCCCGACACACAAAACTCACCGTGTCGACTCGTGAACTTTTTAAGGAACTTTTTCGGTTTTTACACATTTGAACCACAGGATTCCAGGCCCTGGACAGGTGAAATCCATCCTCCCGGTTCAAATTGTCGTATTTGGTAATCTCAGTCACTTCCCTTACCAGTCTGGAAATATCGGAAACTCGAAACAAAAGATACCTACACATTGTAAATATACCGTTTTAAGTTCTAATGTTATATAGGAGAAGCCCGGGCAAGAAGCATAGTGTGGGTAAGAAGAATAACAGATTTTTCCATAAATATATAATCGACGGCGCTATTAACACTTTCTTAACCCTTTCGCGGACGGTACTCGATCACGTGGTATATGTAGAATGACACATCAATTCTTCATACAAAATGGTTAGACGTTTATTGACGTCGAGTCGTATTTTTTCGATACATTTGGCCAATAGCGGCGCTATCGTTATCTAACGTCAACGTCGTGCGTATTCTACGTACCACCAGCGCACGAGCAGGACGTCTTCTTTTGGAAGCACCAAAAATCATAATGTAATGTGACAGAACAATTTTGAAATTTTCATGCGTTGTGGCGGAAAGACGTAGCTAGTACAATTTTGTATTGCGAATCAACGTGACTAAACGGTCTGCTTAAAACAAGTAAATTAAAATAGACGTGATAGTACCTACGTTCTGTCACCACTCGTAGCTGTCTTGGAACGTATATACACGCCACCGCTCATGAAAGGGTTAAGTCGTGACACGTGCAACTGGCAGCGCCATGATAGTTCAACCAAAACAATAAGCGAGTGCATCTGTTTTGGAAGGAAAAAAAAGGATTATCGGTGTTTTGTTACGATTTTTGTAAAGGTTTGTACACAAACTTTTTGTATTAGAGTCTGGCTAACGAAAGCGTGTCCTGGAGTTTTCTTAAAAGTTTCATATGGCAACATTATTAAGTTGTCAAAGTCTGTGATTACAATTGTCAGTAGTTTGTAAAGACAATTAATATTCAACAATAATCGCTATAATATGGGTAAAACAATAAAAAGTAACGTGCGAAAGCTGCTACATACTATGATCAGTAAGTTTAAACAAAAACAACAAGAGAAAGAAATTGATTTCCAAGAGAAACAACAATGTTTACATGCGGTCAGATTTTTTAGGTTAGTACGACTTTGTAATGTTGATCCTTGGTGGTTGATTATTAGATATATTTACGATGTTATGATACTTTTTCTTATCTTTATAGATAATATTGGAGATATTCAAGGAATCTGCGAAGTTAAAAACCATGTTGAAACGTTAGCAAATTTAGAGAAAAAATCTTTAATAGAAACTCAGACTAAGTTCTTAGAAGAAATATCTTCATAAACTGGTATGTATGTTACGGTTAAGAATGTTTTATTTGATTGTTCCATTTCATTAAGTTGTGTTATTTGATATTATGAAACTATTTGGGTACCTTAATTTCTTAATATGCATTTTATTCTTTGTTTTGCAGAGGTTGGTGTCACAACACTAAAAAAAAATAAAAAGTAAGGATCTGTGAATGAAGGGATGTGGAGCACTCCAGGAAAAAAACGCCCTCACAAAAGCTCAGTGTCGGATTTAGACAGTTTTGATATTGATGCAATAAGAAATAAAATCAATGAATTTTATATTGTGAGAAAGGAGGTTCCGACATTGCAGACATTGTTGTAAGAATTATATTCTAGCATTGGCTATAGTGGATGCAGAGAAACTCTACGTAAAATATTAATTGCTAATGGGTATGAGTTGAAGAAAAATAAAAATGAACAAATGGTTCTTGTCAAACGTTTTGATATTGCTGCTTGGAGACATCGTTATCTACGAGAAATTGCTGCCAAACGAACGGAAGGAAAACTAATCATCTATTTAGATGAAAATAATATATTTATGTACACAAAAATTATAACCCTATAATGTCATGGTAAGGTCCAACAACGAGTGCTTCCCCGCAACCAAGCCCGCTGTAACATATCTCTACAGGGAAAAGATATATTATAGTACATGCTGGCTCTGAAACTAGGTTTGTACCAAATGCGCTGTTAGATTTCAGTACGACTACCACCATGACATGAATGCCGAAAACTTCAATAAAAGCTTAAAAGAAAAATTTATACCTAATTTGAATGAGCCCAGTATCATTGTGATGAATAATGTGAGCTACCACATTGTACAACAGAATAAATTACGAAGATTGCCTAACAAAAGCAGAATTGTTATGTTTAGTTGACAAACATAAACCCGAGCCCCTGTACGTAGCTAACAAACTTTTGAAACAATGCGGCCATGAGGTACTGAGATTACCACCTTACCCCTGCGATCTCAACCCGATTGAGCTTATATGGAGCTCAGCTTAGCGTATGGTGGCAAAAAAAAAAAAAACATTAATCTGCCCGTAAAAGAAACAGAAACACTGATAAAAACCACATTTGGCCGAATAACTGCAGAAGATTAGAAAAGACAAATCATGGAAAAATTCATAATAAGTGTAGGTTATGACGACTCCACTAATACAAAAGAATCCTTAGTGGTTGAATTTTTGAGATCGGATTTTGAGAACGATGATTAAATAATTATCATACTCAAAACGCCTGTAGTTGATTAAACAAATTATACAATTAAACAAAATATTATGTAAATAAATAAGTATTTTTTTTTTCGTTTTTCGTCATTCGTTTTTTTTTTTCATCCCTAAATTAGAAATTAAGTTCGTAAACAACTATAATACAAATTGATTGTCGTAAATACATAAAATTTCCAAGTATCGAAACGTTTTTCTCCTACTATAGTCAGTAATACCACATAAAGATTTTTTGAATTTGCCGCGTTTTCTCAGGTCACGCTTTCGTTAGCCAGACTCTAGTCATCAGTGGCCTGTAAATATATTTAGTTTATTCAATTGCACGTTTATTTAAGTATTATTTGTGATCATTACTTTTTGTTTACCTACTAAAAACATTTCAAGTCTTGACTTGTCTCTAATATTAGCACTTTGGGCAAAATAGATATGGGTAAAACGGATATGTATCCGTTTTGCCCGTTTAGTTATTTCGTTATCTCCTTTTTAAGTAAGAAATATTTTAACAGGTTTTTGATAACTAATGTTAATTTTAAACTTCTCCGTTTACTTAAATTTTGGTACTTATATTTTATATTAATTTTTAATGAAATTATAAAAATTTACAGCCGTAAATTTTTGTTTTAAATGGTGTTTAATTATAAGCGCAAAACTAATCGAGTAGCATGGTCTGAAGATACATTACTCAGAGCAGTAAGAGCTATTAAAGATGATGGACAAACAATTAATTAATTCAGCCGCAAAGAAATTTGGAATTCCATTTATAACTTTGCAGAGACATGTAAAGTCCGGTAATACGTCGAAAAAATTGGGTAGGTTCCCATCGGTTTTTAGGATGACTTCTAGATAATGTGTGGCATTATCTAGAAGTCATCCTAAAAACCAGGCTCACAAGCCACCATAACTGACAATGGTTGGATACATGGAGAAGCTTTTTTGAATTGGTTGCAATTTTTTGTTGAGAAGGTTCGTCCAAATGAAACCGGAAAAGTGTTACTGTTGCTCGATAATCACGAGGCCCATAAGTTTTATCCGGCCTTAGAATTTGCAACAAAAAATCACATAATCTTTTAGTCATTTTCCCCACACACAACTGACCGAATGCAACCTTTAGATGTGGCTGTGTGTGTATGGACCGCTTAAAAAATATTTTGAACAAGAATTTCAAAAAACGCACCCAGGCCGAATTTTAAACCAGTACGATATGGCAAAACTATTTCGGGGAGTGTATGCCAAAAGTGCGTCGGTTCAGAATGCAGTTAACCTTTTAACCGCCTACGTCGGATTTTTACGACAAATATTTTCGGGCCCATTTCGCCAGAGTCGTATATATACGACAAAAATATCACAGCTCGTTTAATGTACTTTTTGTTTAATTACGCTGTATTTTATCAAAACGATGTTTATATTGGGTAAATAGTTAATTAAGTAATCATTTAACAGTTTAATAAACTTTAGTCTCTTAATCAGAAGTCCTAATTATATTGCACTGGTGTTTTTATTGTAGGTATTTATTTTTCGATTCACTGTGCCGGGCGCTGGGGGCCCGACAAACGATATGAAGTCGGGCGGTTAAATGGTTAACGAGTTTAAAAAACCGGGAATCTGGCCTCATGATCCAAATGTTTTCGGAGAAAAAGATTACGCTCCGTCAACTATGACTGACAGTCCATTTCCTGACACACCGTCTACTGTGACTGAAGATCCTGTAAATGACGCACGGTCGTTAATGGCCATAGATCTTTTCAATGGCACATCTTCTACTATGACCGACTGTGCTCTGAATGATTCTCCAGCAACAAGAATAACGACTAACCCGGTTCTATTTGAAATTGCATCTGTTACCGCAGAGGTGGCTGTAGCCGAATCTTCCACACAGTTCGTTATAATTTCAGAAATAGAGACTGAAAGGTCTATTACACCTTTGCCTGATTCCAATACACTGAAAGAAGGATCAGCTCTTAAAACATCCACCGCCAGCAGCGAATCTTACGGCCTTTTAAATTAGATCTGTTCCAACTATGGTTGCTCCTAAAACAGGCCGCAAACACAAGAGGCAAAAATCAGAGGTGTTGACGTCTACTCCTGTCAAAGCTGAGCAAGCTTTAAAATTTGAGCATAGTGTATTACATACTCTTTGATTTGAGAAGCAAATATTAAGAAGACAAGACCAAGATTTCTGAGTTAGCAGGCCCCAGCAAAACTAAAAGATCCTCAGTTAAATAACAAAACAAAAATCGGAAACCGGAAGATTTTTACTGTTTAGTGTGCGCTGACAAATACACTGAACCACCAGCGGAAGATTGGATTCAGTGTAATCAGTGCAAAAGTTGGGCACGTGAAGACTGCACTTTTTATGTAGGAGTTGGCAGCTACTTCTGTGATGAATACGAAGACTGATCTAAACTAATTCTACGTATCCTTTTTGCCCTTGGCCCGTATCCGTTTTGCTTGACCCCACCGGGCAAAACGGATAATTGATACTTTGTTAATTCTCAAAATGAATATAGAAATTGTTTAAGTTTTTTAATTCTAATGATTATTTTCCAAAGATGATTAAACATAGTACCAATTAAAAGTACGAAGAGTTCTGTTGATTATAAGATAGTGGTTTCACTTCCACCACTTCTTCTTCTTGCCCAGGCTTCCCCTAAGCCTGTTGTAAAATATTTATTTGGAGAAGAGTGGTTCTTGTCTGAACGTATTATAAACAGTTCGTTTCGAAGTTCCTCCGCCTAAGTATTCACGTTGATGTGTTTATAGAATAGACCAGCTGGTTACCTAATTCCAGGTGAAGTGAAACTGGACAACAGTCTAGCATTTAATTTAGGTATGTACATAGGTAGGTAGATGTTAGGTTTCCCACAGAAGTTGTGTATCTAAATATATATAACTCAAAGGTGACTGACTGACTGACTGACATCATTGGCGTATCTAGAGATATTTCCCAGGGGGGGCCTGGCCCCCAGTAGTAGAAGCGATGATCGCTTATCAAAGTTGCGTCAACTCTTAACGTACGGAATGAAAATTTTCACATAAATTAATTTAACATGTATTGCATAACGGATCCTTGCATGAGTGAGCCCGACTCGCACTTGGCCAGATTTTTAAAATTTTCAGCCATAATTGTTTGTTAGTAAACATTTTCGGGTGGGCACCAGACCATTCTGGGGTGGGCACGGCCCACCCGGCTCCCCCCCTTCCTACGCCTATGACTGACATAGTGATCTATCAACGCACAGCCCAAACCACTAGACGGATCGGGCTGAAATTTGGCATGCAGGTAGATGTTATGACGTAGGCATCCGCTAAGAAAGGATTTTGCGTAATTCCCACGGGATTGGGATTTACACGGGAAAAACTTCCCACGCGGGCGAAGCCGCTGGTCCAAAATAAAATGGTACGAGAGCACATCGTTTATTTATCTTTATTTTAACCGCAATGCCGCAATTGTATGAGAGCTTTCAGGTCTCCGATCCAACCCTTTTTTACTGATTAGGTACAAACATATAATTAAAATAATAAGTAACTCCTTATTTCACGAGAACTGCCTGCCCAACGTGGATTCTCGTTCAAAACGAAATGGACCCGGTGTTTTGATCGAAAGCAATTTATCCAAAACAAAAGCTTGGAACCAATTATAGCGGCGCACGGTGGATAATCCTCCCTTTTGTTTGTAACTACTTGAGCGTTGAGTGAAGGGCAGTTTTATAATCGCTTAGTACGGAATTCACAGAGTCATTGATCGTCTTTTGAAGGGGGAGACATTCATAATGGAGTTTTTTAGATCGCTAGCTTCTGCCTTGGACTTTATCCGGGAGGTTTTTGAAAAATTCTAGCTGTTGCCAGCGACGTGGTTATTAGAGTGAAAATTTCGCTCATTTTTTTGGGAAAAAAAGTGAGCTATGTATTATTCCAGGTTGTATATTATATGTGCCAAGTTTTGTCCAACTCCCTTGAGCCATATTTGGGTGATTCAAACACAAACATCAAAGCATTAGTAGGGTTCATTATAGTTAGGCTATTGTGTTGGAAGTCCAACACAATAGCCTAACTATATTTATTTATTTAAACTTTATGTACAATTGTGTTACATGGGGGGCAGCAAGGCATTCTCTACCAGTCAACCTTTAGGTAAAAAAAAACACACTGTGGTAGGTGTACGAGAAAATGGAATGAAATATAGAGGTAATGGGTTTGAACCCCACCCATTACACTATTGCCGTGAACCCACTCCAGAAATAAGTATATTTAGCTTAGTTGGAGGGGTTAGCAAGAATGCCAGTAATGTTAATTCTTCCCACATTGCTAGTATGCAAACTTTTTCTTTAAAAAAAAAAAAAATAATCAGGTACTCAATTAAAAAGCCTTCCCGAATTTGATGATGTACTTACTTACCTAAGTTATTTTTTTTTCTATGGGTACTTTATCCTTGACGAAAATAAACTCTTCTTCTTTCTTTTATTTTCTTTCTGTGATACCTTCTCGACAGTGGAAATGCTATAGTTTTCAGTTTAGTTAGCAGCATTCTTAGCAATAATTAATTTAGCGATTAATTTGATTGAGTGTGCTGCGGGAGCGGCGTGACAGAAACGAATTGCTGCAAAACCAACTCCACGTAGTCTTGTCTGTCCTAACCCTAGAGTGGTATTTAAAATCGCGTAGGCGCGGAAGGGTGAGGCAGCCCGCGAGTTGAGGTGCAGGTGGTTTTAACACTCGCCACCGCGGCTGGGGCTGGTCGGCGAAGTCGGCCAGCAAGCCGAAGACGCGCGTGGTGAGCGTGAAACACATCTGCGACAATAAACTCTCATGGGACTACCGCCGGAGCCCTTCACCGCCGGAGCCGTGACAGAAATTATGCCTGCTGCATTTTGGATGCTTGCTTGCGTGCTACATTATTGCTAGCATGCTGCATGCTTGCTTGCATGCATGCTGCATGTATGGTGTTTGCTTGTGTGCATGCCTGCTGCATGCATGGTGTATCCATGTTTGCATGTTTTTTACAAGGCATTTTATCATATTAAACTAAATAGGTTTTATGTCTTTTCAGTGGTATATCCAAGGATCTTCTACCTACTAACTGGATTGCTTACGAATGATTCAAAGAATACAGAAAGTCTTTCTTAGCTGTTAAACAATAGAGTATAAACTTGCACGCATAAAACTGAAGGAAATATTCGTTCCGAGCGAGACAGTGCGTGTGTGGACTGTGTCCCTTTCTTCTGTGTGACATATTAAAAATATTTATTTCAATGGTAATTTTTTCGACCTGTCTGTTGTAGTAATAACACCTAGTTTTAAACTTCTTTGGAATTCTATCTGTAAAATGAATTACCATTATTACTGTATGCATATTAATGAAAATTAAAGTTATTTTACCATGCAATCATAAGATGTTTAAAACAAAAATAAATGGAATTTGTAACAATTAGTAGTGATATATTATACTATCATGGCAATTACTACTTTGCCGGCTGACGTTTACTTGACATCTGTATGTTTGTAAATTTACGCTATATTTAATTTTGTGAGTTTTCGTAATATTAAAGTGCAAGATACTGTAACCATGGTAAGAACGTGTTTTGTGGTTAATTGCAAGAGTGAAGGGTACCCCGGGTCTGGAATTTCCTTTTATAAGTAAGTTTTGTGACTTTGTTTACAAATTGCATTTAGGGTGACTATGTTTTCAATGTAAAAGTGGATGTTCTTCTCTTTATTCTTCCTATTTATTATTTTTCTTTCTTCTCTTTATTTATTATTTTTTGTTATTTTAAGCTTTCCTAAAAATGATGATCTGCGAGACCAGTGGCTCAGTGTTCTACACAGAAAAAGGTCAGAAACGGTTCCAAAATTTGTAGCCGCCATTTCAAGCCCGAAGAAATATTGCATTTCGAAACAAGATCAAATGATGCAATTCCATCCATTTTCCCTGAAGTAAGTTATCAATCTTTACAAATGACATGAAGATCACCGTTTCGAAATAGAATATGAGCGTAGCAAGATGAATTTTCATTTTGAATCTATCTTAACCATAAGTACTAAAATTTTGTTCTCATCAATCTATTATTATTTTAGATTCCTGTTAAAGCGAAACAAATAAATGTTTTAAGTACTATAATATTGAAACCCACTAAAGAAAAGAATATACAACCTGTACTGGGCACATTCAAAGATCTGGTAAGTGAAAGTTATGAAAGGAGTCAAATTAATAAGCATAAAAGTCGACATTTTAGTTGATTTATTTACTTTTTCTTAGCAAATTGATGGCAAAAATATTTTATATCCTTTTGGCAAAAAAACTCAGCTACGCAAACTTGCTTACAAGTGTAGTTTATTGTATTAATAATTACTTATAACTTAATTACTTAACTTTTATCCACTGCAGTTAGTTAATGTCGACAAATAATAATAATAATTCATAATTTAAAGATTATTTCCATACTTTTAACTAATAATAGTATAATACATTTTTTAGGGTTGTGTCAAGCCAATCTTGTAACAAACCTGCAGCTGCAACATATGAGGAACTAGAAAATATAGAACCAACCTAATAATAATAACCTTATAATTGTCATTCGATCTGCCTTCTTTATGTTTAGAATTATGTATGTTAATAATATTGATTTCTAACCTTAAATAGCACATGTGGTGTTAGCTTGTAATTAATTGTTACACTTATAAATGTAATATGACTGTTTCATACAAATGTATAGTGTAAACAATTGTAGGTTAACCTAAATAAATATATACATAAATAAATTATATCTCTTCTGTTATTCTTTCTATTTATAATCATCGTTTTTCATGAAGGGTTTTAGTAGTTTTCATTATATATAAACATTGCATCATTTTATGTTTAGTCTACTGGTTCTGACCGTACAAGTGTCGAATAAACGTAGATTACCAATTAATGCACGTTTGTTTGGACGTCTATACCACTGTCTATCAAGGCCAAGCCTTCGAAGAATTGCCAGCTGGTGATTCTGTTATTAATTCTGTATCTGCAATAATTGTATTTGTATCACGGGTCTTAACCACTTTGAAAGTTTATAATTCAACGCAATAAAGTCTGCTTAACAAAACCAATTTTGCATTTAGCCCGCATAAGGAAGGGTTTATTATAGAAATTAGCGCGCTCAATATAAGTTGCTTAGATATATATTGAGAACTAGCTTTTCGCCCACGTGGAATTCTGTTATATCGCACTACCGAGCAACTGTTCAAAAATCTGAGATAGAAAGAACCCTATATAGTTCCCAGGGTTTTGAACTATCTCCATGCCAAATTTTTTCGAAAGCGGCTCTGTGATTTAACCGTGAAAACGTAACAGACCGATATAGACCTTTGTATTTATAATTGAATTTATTTATTTCTTTCTATTTAATACATTGTTAAGAAAAAAACCGGCCAAGTACGAGTCGGACTCGCGCATGAAGGGTATTTTTATAGGTAGGTAATGAATGGTATGGAACCATTACCTATAAAAAGCGCCAAAAAAATCACAACTGTTGTATGGGAGTCTCCCTTAAATATTTCTTTTAATTAATTTTTAGAATTTTTTGTTATAGCGGTAACAGAATTACATCATTTGTAAGGTTAATAACAAGTGTCTTAAAAAAACCTGCAAATATTGCATCAAATAAAATTGTCCTTACGTTTATCACGAATTGATATCCACACTACTAGAAAGAGATAGCTAGGTCCTTCGAGGGTATACTCTTCGGAACGGATTTGAGCTTCGCGTCCGCATTCCAGTTTAGGTACAAGTTCCTTGGGTATATCAAACGATTTTATATTCAATGTGCTACTTATAAAAAATTTGTTGCTTTAAAATTATATCAATCGTTTGTATTAACTTATAATTGTAGATTTAGTTGTTTTATCTTGTATATATTGGAGATAATGATTTAGGTACCAACTTAGGTAGAAATGTTATGACAAAGCAAAGCTTCTTAAATTTTGGTTTACCGCTGTGGTAGTGATGGTTAGGTAGAGTAATTACTATGCGATGTTCTAAGTTCAAAGATAATTTGCTGAGAACTGAATATGCCATTAAAATAGCATTGCATAGAAATCCTACCTAGCGTAAGACCCAAGCTAGGGAAAACTGTACTAGCATTTCATTTACATTTCTTAAAATAAGGATAATATTTAATTTTCATGTGCCTTTTGAAAGATCACAAAGAACAAACTACTGTTGAAAAACCATAGGTACATTACTTAACTAGTCTACTTATGTTTTAAACAGCTAAAGATTCTGATCAACGAGTAAACCCTAACTCCGATCAGCTAGTTTCCGTTTTTATTCCTGGACGGTAGAACTCTCCTAGTTTCAGATCAACTGTCATAATTTAAACATAAAGGTACCCGAGTCGACGACGCGTCGAGTGTTCCACCTGCGTTTCATAGAGCAGTCAGCACCATTGACGTGGCCCGATAAGGCTAATGCCTACCGAGGTAAGAGGTTGCTGGAATTTTCTAACGAGATGCTGCGTACCTGGAACGCAAGGTCACCTGACGGATCCGTGTGGGTTTTTAGTAATTAGAAATCTGATACTCCCTACTTCTGTACCCTGTAGCAGGAGGAGTCATTTGATGATTGTCCCACTGAAAAAAGTAATCCGCTATGGTAGCGTAGGTACAGCTCCAGAAAATAACAGTCGAAATCTTTTATTAGACATGGCTCTACGACTTACACATCGTTACATGAATTTCACGACGTGATCAATGTATGAGCGCACGTTATGTTGTTACAGTTATATCAGCATGGTAATAAAATGCGGTAAGATTGGCTCATTGGCACGTCTTACCCGCGAACTTCGCCATATTATGTTTGTTGGCGTCAGGACTTTTCGACTTTCTCAGCCTTCTCACGGTCGCGTAATGCGTTTTACAGTGAAAATAAGTGAAATGTATAGAATTATGCTTCACCGTTATGCCACATGTATGTAACTGTCTACAGTAATACGAAATAGTTGAGTTCACAGTGTCGAAAACGCGCACGCAGTGCAAACGATTTAATCGGTTGGGATGGCGAGTCCGTTGTAACACGTCACGGCATTTTGCTATTTAATTGACGTTAGATCCCAGGTTGCAATGATGCTTACTGAGAATGTTCTACAATAGACCTCGAAATTAATAAGTAGTATTATAAATAATATATTGACTTTCATTGGTTTGGTCATTGGTGGTTGGATTATGACCAGGTGGGGATAAAGATGTACCTACTAAACTATGCGTCGTTAGAGCGTGAATACGTTAGCTCTCAGTGTAAGGATATCGCATTCAGATATTATTTTATATATTCATTTAGTTAATTAATTTACATACAGAGGTATCACTTAAATCTAAACTCGCCAAACTTTTACGTTTGATGGTGAGAGGCGCTCTTTATATCTACATTAACATTAATGAACCATTCCAATTACTTCCACACAATATGTTGCAATATAATCCTTTATCTATAATCTCACAGTAACAATGTGTTAATTACCTATATGATTAGCATTCCAATATATTTTTTAGTTTTTTCTTTAGTGTTCCTTTACTTACTTTTATTTTATCTCTTAAAAATTCTATTTTGTTAAATACTTGAGGTACCAAATACTTAGATGTCCTCTTACCGTAATAATTAGTTATCTTGGGTTGAACTAGTTTATTTTCTCGAAACCTACGAATTTGTATTTACTAATATTATAAACGTGACATCACTTAAGCCTGCAATTTCACCACATCATTCTTAACTTGAATAATAACACTTTGGATTTTTAAACGACTCTAAAACAAACGAAATCACTTCTACTATGTATTTAATATGTAATTAAGATTATTTTTCGCTTTTTAGCGCAGTATTGTTTTTGTTTGTTTTCAAGTCAGTTATTTTTTTGTAAAAATGTTTTTATTCGTTCCTTATTATATTATTATTATTACATATTATTCTTAAGTATCCAATTATTTAGATATAAAAACTAAATTGTAAACCGATTGTGATAATTTTTCTCTGGAACTATTTTGCGAGCTAAAGCCTACTGAATAAAAACGTTTAGTGAAAAAAGGTCAAGAAAAACAAAATACAAGACTTTGTTTACTTCAATTATATTTTTATTACAGTTATTTCGATATAAAAAATATAACTGCCGAACCAATTGCGATAGCATTTCTTTGAGGCCATCATGGAAGTTTACTTCATTAATTAGTTCATAAACCACGAAGTTATGACTGGACATCAAAACATAGACGGATTGAGAACCTCTTCCATTTTTTGGAAGTCGGTTAAAAACGCTTTTCATTCCGCTGGTAGGAGCTAGTATTCAATAGAGTGCTGATGGTCAACGATTAACCGGCAAATTCGTGTGACGTTTGCAAAAGGTTACTATGACTTCCGTTTTTTATAATAACGGTAGAGTGGAAACACACTAATTACAAAGAAGCACGAAACTATGAGCACTGCAAGAGCGTTAACAATGGCAAAACGGTATGGCACCGCGATGTATTAGGGCCATTCGACTGTGTGATTATCGCCGAAACCAATTGAGCTATAATTTGAATACATTAGCAAGTTTGAAAATGCATTGAGGTGTCGTGTTAGTTTGCTAATAGAGTGCACCGCAAACAATTAGTCTAGCTCGTCCTCCACTATAATGGGATGCAGTCTGTGTGTTGAGCTATTTAACTCAATTATTATCTGCTTATCCTTTTCACAACTATGTTGGGGTCGGCTTGAAGTCTAACCTTATCTGAGTCTCAGAATACAGAAAGAACAAGAAACCGCGTTCAATTATAATGGCAAGCCGCGCCCTGTGTCCAAATACAAAACAAGCGTCCCCCGCCAGCTTCACTTCCCACCCGCGTAATGTTGCTAGCTCAGACAATATTTGTCCGTTTTAGGGGTAAATTCATCAGCTAAAATTTTAGATATAAGTTACATAGAAACATAATTTCATACACCCCTCACCCTTCCTCCCTCACACACACACCACAAATTTTGTAAATTTGTTTCGTAATCTTAATAGGTCCTATGTTAGTCACATAGTATCATTATGAATGTTATGCAATTCTAACAATATCATAATTACATATATACGGGTCGCATTGATAACCTTTCTTTTTTACAACTCGGTTAAATATTTTTTAATTAAGGTACTTAGTTATTAATATACTACAATGAATAAAGTAGGTAATAAAAAGAAGGGAAAATCAAAACTCTTATATTGGCAACACTAAAAAGATGGATGCATCATTCTCTTTGACAATTACAAACTAAACTTACATATGATATGATTTGATCACTACAGATTGTCTGGACTTTAAAAGAGACGTTGACCTCTGAGTTTGTTTCAGTGTTTCTTCTCAGAGTTGTCAGTTAGGAAACACTGGCCTCATCTACATAGTTTACATTTAAGAAAAAAAGACGTGTGAAAGTGTTATTAACATCATTATTTCATTATAAAAAAAATATTCAGTAATTAAATAAGACGATAAGTGAATGCGCTAGTTACACGTGAAATGAGATCTTGTCCTGTTTTTTTAGCCCCGCTGCATTTTTACAGGTAGGCAGTTCCTACCTGTAAAACGCACTAGTAAAAGCAAATCACTACAATTATTATAGAAACTCAGTAATAAACTGTTAAATGTACACACTTTCAAATGTTAAAATGAATAATCTGTGTTGTTTGTTTCTAAACAACTCACGCAACCACATGAAAAAAGCAAAATGGCCGAACACAAAACATTATTTTTAATCGGATTATAAACAACGAACATTTCCGATTACTCCCGACAACTGTCGAAATTTCGTAGCATGCCGTAGTAGCGGGCTTTCGATATTCATGGGTGTGTGCGTTTGCGAAATTGTGCACGGACACCAAAAGCCGCAAAGCAGCGCCTATAATAATAATAATTTTTTTTTTTTAATTTCCAAATTTACAATTTTTACAAAAGTATTTTGCCGCAAATTCACAATATTAGAAAAATTGTAACATTTTGCTCAGTTAATAACCTCTGGCACTCAAGCTAAGAGTAAACTTGTATTATGAGGGCCAGGGCTCTCTCTTTTGAACAATTTTTAGAGATCAAACAAATTACGGAGTTACATAGTATTAGCTAGTATGATTATACAATACAATAAGAAAATAAAAAAAGTTAAAAAAATAAAAATAATAATGAAGAAAAACTAAAAACTATAGAGCCCTCAAGGTGTGTTGATTATGTAGGTGTGTTTGTGTGTGGATATATGTGAGTGTATGTGTGTGTGTATGTATTTTTGTGAGTTGATGTCTGTGTTCGTGTAGCATGTATATGAGTGTGTACGTTTTTTAAATTATTTATTAATATATACTTTCTAGTAAGCTCTCTGTTTCCTTATAGGTAAGAGTCATCAGCCATTTCTTTACCTTCTCTTTAATTTTAAATTTAGTGAGACTGTAAATATTGCAGTGCTTATTTACGGTATTATATAGATTACTACCAAGAATACGAAAGTGTTTTTTGGCTAGTTTAGTCCTATGTCTTTCAGTGGGGCAGACATACTTATGCCTGCGTTTTGCCAGATATTCAGAACTGAACTTGACGGAACTATGTTTACGTAGAATTGTATTAAGCACGAAGAGCTGCCTAACAGTCATTACTTGACAGTCGTGAAATAGTTGGCTAGTACTATACCTAAAATGATTGAAAGTCATGACTTTCAGCAAGGCTCGCTGCGCTCTTTCAAGCTGAAGAAATTTGGTTTTTGGGGCCCCACCCCAAACCGTTATGCCAAATGTCAATATTGACTGGCATAGGGAGTAATATACCATCCGAAGAGTGTTATAGTCTACACTGTACCTCAAGCTTTTAAAAATAGTGATAAGATTCCTCACTCTGCCAGTCAATACATCAATTTGTGCATTCCACGAGATAAGGTTATCTATCATAATGCCCAGATATTTGATTTTATTCACTTTGCTTAAGGTGGGACATTTAAATTGGTCAGGTTGTTTATTACAATTATGTACTGAAACTGCAAATGAGCTATCCGGTTGTGAGGCAGATTTAATCGAAAAAGGAATATAGTTCGTTTTCTCAAGATTAAGTGTTAGGATATTTGCTGAAAGCCAAGACATAACAATCTCCAGTGCTGATTCTGCACTGGAGATTGTTATGTTTGTGTGCTTGCAAATAGGTGCTATTTATAAAATATTAGGCGTTTTTAAGTAATTATATTTTGTTTATTCATTTATTTACTATTAATTAAAGTCATCTAAAACGTACGACCGTTATATTAAAATATCGGTGAATGGCAAGTAAAGCACTGCATTTCTGCCTACAAGGAGCGCACGCCCATAGTAGGAACGACACAAGACGGCCTAATTTTAATAAATTGGACACCGGTAAAACACGTTACACGACATGACGTTCACAGAGCAACTGATCGGCTGCGCGTCAAACTACTTCATTTAGGAGTCGTTTTTTTCGCTTTATACTGAGCGAAAAAAGGCGCGCTCATGGCTTCTGGTTCTTTCTGTATTCTGAGAGCTGAGTATAGATCGATAACTCGGTTCAACTCAGTATCTGGGCAATGCGATTAGCGATACGGCGCGGCGTGTCAAATTTTATAGCTTCTGTTCTTCTCACAGAACAGATAAAAGAGGTTAGAAAGGAAATAGTTCCT
Organism: Tholera decimalis; assembly: GCA_943138885.2. Taxonomy (NCBI): domain Eukaryota; kingdom Metazoa; phylum Arthropoda; class Insecta; order Lepidoptera; family Noctuidae; genus Tholera; species Tholera decimalis. The sequence continues at coordinate 21,590,200 of OW964559.2, forward strand.
GATTTGTATTAGAACGCATGTCGCCGCTTGTCTCCCACTTTTTATCTCCACTACAAGCAAGAGATGCATACGTATGCGCATTACGCATACAAATAAACTACACACACTTAGATCACGAGTTTGCAACTGATTGTCACACTAACGCAAGGACTGTGTTTGACATGTACTCACACACGCGTGTGTGAGCACAAAAGCAATTTATTTCTCATATATGTTAAGGTAACCAAAAGGTCGATAATCAATATCGATAAAATTATTGTAATTCTTAAAACTTTTGTAACTAAAGTTTTGCAATTTTTTGCTATAGTTTGGGAAGGGCAGGGGTAGTAATAGTGTGGAAATAAATTAAATAATATTGTCAAATTTAGGGGCACATCCACCACAGCCACGATATTCGAATTTTCTCTCGATTTTTGTGTTTTTTTTTTGTTAATTACAGTTCTGTTTTACGTCATTATGTTATGACATAATATGATTTAATTAATTTCATGTGACTAACCCTGTAAATCTCTATATGCTATATACCAAAAATTCAAAATACCACCCGTGCGAACCTGGGCTGTGTGTTCTCGCGATAAACGTTGTTCGCGCCATAGAAAGCCATCAGTTAAAGCTATTACGTAAATAAATGACACAAGTAAAAAGTACAACAATCTTTTAATAATGAACAATAATTTAAACTAATTTCAATGCAGATTTAATAATAATATCCGCAAAAATTATGCAGGTTTTGATGTCATTTAATGTTTATTCTTTAAGTCAAGAGTGAATAAGTTCCTTCTAGACAAGCGTGTTCCATCTTCGACCAAACCATCACTTACCATCAGGTGAGATGGTGGTCAAACGCGAGCCTATTATCAATAAAAAAAAAACAATAAAGTTTATAGAATATAAATTACACACTACTTACTGCAATATTTTTGTGTGGAAAAGTTCCTGTTTTTAAGTATCTATTGCTTGACTTTTTTATATAATAATTTTCTGCAAAATTTTCAGACCAAATTGTAGTACATTTAGTAGGTATCCATTCATTTCTATCGGTTGCCTCAATCCACAATTTTTTTATATCCGGATCTGTTGGAAACCTAGCAATAAAACGTATGTTTATAAACAGCTAACTTCAAACAAATTTGAATGACGAAAACCTAGTAACTAAATTGATAACCACAATTAACAATAGTTTGTGGTAATAAACATAGGTATTTTCATTAAAATAATACTGATAATAATCATTTGAATACATTCGTTATATCGACAGTGTTTACAACTTGGTACAACACTATCGATACGCATGGAATTTCGCGGTATTCAAGCATTGGCTCGGCACACGCGACTCTCGCAATAACGCATTACATTTCGCGATCGCTTGCGTAGTACAAGATGGTAGCCATGTATTGCAAGCAATGTATGATTCTGCATCTGATCGCGATTGTGTCGTTTTTGTCTACAAATTACATAATACTATTGTAATAATTACAAATATCACTAGTATTTTAAGGTTTTTGAGACTTACCGGTGAAAAAAAAACCCTTCTCGGGTTACACTATACACCTGGCTTCTTTTCCGACACGATATGACAGCGCAAGACGGCATAATGATTTTTTTTTCACGGAGTTTCGTTCGTCGTCACAATAAAAGTGCGACTATTGGCCGGTGAACATAATTTTAGTTGAAGTATGAGCGTTCAAACTATGAGCGGCGCGCCTGCCCCGCCCACAAGGCCATTCTAAACTCTTTTATCTGTTCTGTGGTTCTTCTGTTCACCAGTAATGATAGTCAAAGATCAAGTGGCCGCAAACAAGTTGCTAGTTTCTCTCTCAGTAATCAACAGTTAGAATCTTCGTTTAGTCGGATAATAAGTACTTTAAGTACTTATTATCCGACTAAACATAAAAAAAGTACAAAAATAAGTACTTTCTCAATTCAGGGCTTATAAAGTTCGAAGCAAATCTTGCATACGTATATTTCTACGACTTCAGTAAAACATCTATTACAATGGTTTTTAAAGTGTATTTAATATAAACTTATTTCTATTTTATTTACCAGATAGGTATCCGTTTTTATTTGGTTATACATATAGGTACCTAGTATTCACGCCATGGACCACGTATAAAATTGATGTATTTTATTTGAGTAGGTCCCTAGTTTTCTCCTTTAACTAATTCACTTAAATGTGAATATGATTAATATCTCACTATATATTTTCTAATATGAAAAGGGTAGTATTTAAACGCAAATCAAAAAATATCCTTTTTCTATGCAATAAGATTCCGAATTCCCATCAAAATTACTGATTGCACAGCAAAATATTCAACTCAAAATATCATTAAACACACTACAATTTATTTTCGCAGCGTACAGCGATTTTTCCTAAAGCAAAAGCTTTTTCATCAATGCACAGCTAATAATCTTAATGAACATTATACATGTTAACTCTTTTTCTTTTAAATATAGCTTCTATTTTTATATTATTTACAGCAGTTTTTCTAAATAAAACAGCATTTTATTAGTCACAGTGGTCTTATTATTTATTAATTACCAATATAAAATTAGATACAAAATTATAATTTATTGAATTATTAAAGCGGGTCTTGCTTTCGCGGGGCGGATTTTATGGTGTAGCAACTGAATCTATTGTTAGGCGACAACAGTTTTTACGCAAAATCGACGGAGCCCCGCACCGCGTGGCTCCTATTTTTGGGTGGTTTAAAAAAAAAAATAACCACGAAGGCAAAGGCGGGAGCTAGCCTTCTAACCTAACCTATCCGAGCCGGGGTACTCTGAGTCGGGGTGTAAACCAATAGTTGCTAATAATACAATGTTTGATATCCGTCTGTTAATATTAGCTGCCAAGTCATTATTTTTTGTAGCCAAGTAGTTAGTCGCCCAATAAGTTCTTAGTTGCCTCAAAAATAATTTGCTGAAAAAGCGCGCGAAGCCGCGAACCTTTTTTCAGTTAATTTGTTCTGCTTTTAGAAATAATGCAATGTAAAAGGATTTTTTTGTTATAATAATCATTAAATTTGCCGAGCATGGCTTCTTGAAAATTAGACAAATATGATGAACAGGTTTTGTTGTACTTACTGGTTAATATGCGACTGGGATAGTTATTTTGCTATGAAATATGGAAAATTTGCTGTGCAGTCAGTATTTATGCTATGTATGTAGTATTTTTGAACAAAAATAAATTTAACTGTATTGCATTATGAGGAAAAAAGTAATGTCATATTGATGTATAATTTCGAATTATCTGCAGTTTGAGTTTTGTTAAACATTTAGTTTATTTGTAGTGAAGTAAGTTATTTGATGTAAAAAAGAATATAAATGATGAGTATGTATTGATAGGCGATTATTTATTTGATATGCAATTTATAATATCCCATAAAAAAAAGTTTTAAAAATTATCAATAGGTACTTCATTATAGAAACACCAGGAGATAGAGAAAGAGTGCTTTGTTATAAATTTATTTTAATTTTAAACAATTTTAACCTTAGATTCAGCAGTCAGTGGATGAAAAAATCAGAAACAAAACTAAACATAAAAGCATCAGTTTGTCTTCGGAAACAATTTTAATTTTTCTGTTTGTATTGTTTTTTTATTGCTTTAAAAAGTTTGTAGTGAACTTGTTTTTCTTCTTATTTAAACAAATACCTAGTCATTGTCATAATTTACTTAGCTCACTTAGCTCACAGTCTCTTGTTTACTACAAAAATTGGGTCAAAATTTAGTGTGAAATAATATTTGAAGTGTTTCGCACGCTGAGTTCGGTACGTGCGTGTCACCGTCCTCCGAGGTGACCAGGGCGCCACGCGCCGCGCCTGTGCAAAGTTGCCGGTTTTCCATGAAATTCACTATATAACGGATCAAAAATATGTTAGGCTAAAAATTAAATTTCATAGTTGTACAATTGGTTTTTAGCCAGGGTAGCTTTTATTTTTTTTTCAGGGTAGCTTTTATGAATATGACCATTTTTTGGGTGGAAAATCATAAAATGAGCAATGGCAGTGACAGGCTTCTACTAATTACCCAGTACCCACCCCGCTTTTTTAGTTGCCCGAGCCTTTCGGGTCCGCGGCATCTATCTGCTTTAAGCTCTGTCCATTCAAAGGTTATCTTTAAGAGATTGCCCTGAGGGATAAGACCAAGTAGGAAGAAAGTATATGGTATGTAATAGGTATCCCATTAATATTTGCATTGAAGGTTCGTTGTCTTCATGGTGCAATACTACTGCTGGCGTACCACAGGGGGGCGTTCTCTCTCCTCTTCTTTTCGCCATATTTATAAATACTATTTCAAATGAACTTCTCTCATCCTACCATCTTTATGCTGACGATCTGTAAATTTATTCGCAAGCTCCCGTTGAAGATTTGTCTGAGGCGGTGAAGACAGTGAATAAAGATTTAGCGCGTATTTCTGATTGGAGTTTGGATCATGGTTTGAAGGTTAATCCTGCGAAGACTAAAGTCATTATTGTTGGCAGCCCTAGGCTACGTTCCAAAATTGACTGGACGACCCTTCCCCAAATCATTTTTGATGGAGCTGTTATACCCTACTGTGACTCAGTAAAAGACCTTGGTATTTATATTGATAAAGATTTGTCTTGGGGTCCCCAGTTGCAAGAAGTGAGCCGCAACCTGTTCGCCTCTGCGGGGTCTTTACGCAGATTGCGCAATTTCCTGCCGACTGCTACTAAAACTGCGTTTGCCCAACCTCTTCTTCTACCTATCCTTGACTATGCTGATACAAGTTATCCAGATCTAACTGAAGTGCAGCTAGATAAGCTTGAGCGACTCCAAAAATTTTGTATCAGATTCATATTTGGTTTGCGCAAATATGATCATGTTTCTGAGTTTCGCACTAAACACAAGTGGCTGCCTATCCGCCTTCGCCGGAATACACATATTTTATCATTACTCTACAGTATTCTTTTCAATCCAACGACTCCTTTTTATCTCAAAGAACGTTTTAAGTTCCTTCATGACACACATGTTAGAGATTTGAGATCATCAGAGAATTTGAGACTTTTGATGCCTACGCATTCCACAACCAGTCGTTTACGATGCAGACTATTCGGTTGTGGAATGGATTGCCGGTGTCAGTAAGACAAGCTCAGTCACTCGCTGTTTTTAAAAGCTCGGTTGCCAATCACTTTATTTCAAACTTATGATTATGCCTTTGTTTTCTACACACGATGTTAAAGAACACATTATATATTTATATATTTGTATTTATGTATATATATATATATATCCTGCAACCAATTAGCCGTCCTCTGAAGAAAAAAATACATTTAAACTGGCGTCCACCGGCATATGGCGTCCGCATACCGGACGCCACTTTTTTGGTCGGTGGCACTTAGGTCTTATTGGTCCTGGTTGGCCGTAGAACAAAATTCGATAGAAGCAAAAAAATTTCATAAATGGTTGCAAAAATATAACAAAAAGTTCCCGAAGAAATCTCAGCGCAAGTGAGGCGCTGCTGTAGCACGTATATTCACAGCCGTATATCTCGGGGACTTCCTGACTGCGAATCTGCATATTTGGCGTCCGCACTTGCGACGTTGCCAGCTCACTCACCTCATGCTTGACAGAGTTTCTGATTTATATTTTAATAGGATTTATGTGTGACACATTTTCAATTTGCAATATTAAAAGAAGGAACATAAAATCAACTTTTAATTATAAATAAACATTATTGCAGCTTCATTTAATGACCACTAACTCTAACTCTGAAAAGCAGGTAAAAAAGCAATTTTTGATATTATAAGTAACACATAGTTACTCAGACTTACTTCCCCACTTTCCAAACCACAGTAATCAGACTTCTTCCTATAGTGCATCCTCATAAGTTTCGGACATTTACTTTCGCGTCGATAAATGCAATTTTGAAAGTATAGAGGTATGTACATCTATCTCACATTTTTGCACGATAAAGCGCAATCGGTACGTGCGCAAGATCCAAACCTTATTTTATTTTATTAATAGCTATATACGGACGTCTTATAGATTTATACGGACGTTCAATAGCCTAGTCGCTTTTATTGCAGGAATACCATACTATTTATGGTAATCCTATTTGGCTGCAAATTACTGTAAGATGGAAGCACTGTACCCAGTCGAGCTGCGCCAGATTTGAACGAAAAATCACACAGTGCTCGCGCATTTGTCTTCAGGGAAGTCCAGTTTGCGATTCGACCAGTTTTACTATCTTCACATGTTCCCACCATGTACTCGCCGAGACACCGACCTTCCTCCGAGGGAGAGACTACGCCTTCATAACGATGGATGGATGACCAGAAGTACTTGACTACTAATCAACTCTATAGAGAGAGAAAAGACACTGGAAAAATATGTTTTGTGTGAAAGAGAAACATACGTTTACTATTCTATATGTTTTTCTATGCTCATTCCGATACAAAAATACACACTTCCCGACCACAATAATGAGACTGTTATTTATAGCGTATCTGAAGTCTTCCTAGGTTTCGGACATTTTAAGTCAACCATTTGCGAGAATAGAGCTATGTCTATGGGCTCACATTTCCCCACGGTAAAGCGCCATCAGCATGTGCGCAAGAGCCAAACCTCCCAAATGGGTATTGTATTGCCGAACTACATAGTATGTTTGGATAGGGCACCGTGTCTTTGAGCTTCTTGTCTTTATTTTACCTCAATACATGATCAACCACGTGTAAGAACCGGCCGCAGTAAAACATTGTCATAAGAAGGAAAGTCACTTGCGCGCTTGAAAAATACAAGCAAGAAATCGATTCCCGTCATCTTCTTTACGAAAATTTAACAATACCAGATAGACTCAAGTGCGGGATATATTTTTTCGCTGGACTCGGTCCATCCGAGATGAATCTCCACATGTAAGAAAAGTGTTGTGGAATTAATACTGCTTCCGCGTATGCTTAATATCGTTCAGCTCTAGGAGCATCTACCTCCCGAACGTGACCTACAGAAGCCAATTTGGAAAACAATCTCTCGACTGCGAATCTCGCACTCGGGCACTCTTGCCTGGTAAAACCATGTCCTATCTGTTAGAGTGTCCAAAATACGGAACTTCAATAGCTATATACGGATGTCCGATAGCTATATATGGACGTTCAATAGCCATATGCGGACGTTCCATAGCTATATATGGACGTTCAATAGCTATATACGGACGTTCAATAGCTATTTAATGCACGGTACTTAAGGTTATGCAGTCGACAGGACAGTTGCTCAAGGATGTATATCTGCTATGCTAGTGGGTTTCAGATTCGGTCTACGTGGAGTCATGATGGGCCGCTTAATATGTCCTTAAAGGTTGTCCCGATTAGGTTGATGCTAACTTGGTTAAATTTAATGCCGCTTGGACCCAGGCGTTTCCGACTGGCTCCATCATTCCGTGGTGAAAACGAACCGATAAGCGATCGTAGCGAGCTTCTTGGGGTAACGTTGACTCTTACTTTTGGTCTGTTCGTCGCGGCTAAGACTCAACTGGTTGCCAATAATTGAGAATCCTAGCAAAGGAGATAGTATTTCACATCGGAATATCTTGATGCACTTGACTCATTCGAGAAACGACCAAACGTGTCATTAGCAACGAGGAACTGGTCGAGTCAAAGCCTTGAACATCGGCGACACGATGCAATTCTATCGGGTAAGTTTTAGGGAGTGTGCCATGGACTCGCACAATCTAATTCCATCAAGCCCGTTCCATTATCGGACTACAAGACGAACGGCAATGAGCCATCGTCACATGGTGGACATCCCACCCATACGCGCAAAACGTTTTGAGAAATTTCATTTTATAGCTATGGAGTGGAACTGTATTAAATATCTATTATAGCTATACTAGGGCTCTTTAGGTTAAGAGTCAATAAGTTTCTTCTAGGTAAACGCGGTTAGTCTTCAACCACATCATCGCTTCACCATCAGGTGAGATGGTGGTCAAATGTGAGCATATTATTAATAAAGATGAGGTCTAAGAAGGAATGAGCGAGCCCAGAAGTGTCTGTTCACTCTTATACAGGAGCCGGCAGACAGTTCCACACCTTGGCAATGCACACAATAAATGCAGCGTACCATCAGGTGAGATAGTAGTCAGAATCGAGCCTATCATCAATAACCACAATATATACGGACGTGCAATAGCTATATACGGACGTTCAATAGCCTGGTGACCTTAATTGCAGGAATGCTATTTGACTGCAAACTACTGTAAGATGGAGGTACTATATACCCAATCGGGCTGCACCAGATTTGAACGGGAAAGCCCACAGTGCTTTCGGTTGCACTTTCGTGTTCAGGGGAGCTCAGTTTGTAACTTGACCAGTTTTTGCTTACTCCATAAGATCCCACCATGTACTTGCTGGGAACCGGCCTTTACCAGGCGACGGAGACACTAGGCCTTCGTCACCTATGTGACCCATTATCTAAGGATCGGATGACCAGATGTACTTAACTCTCTATCTCTCTCTCTCTCTCTCTCTCTCTGTAAGCAGACCCCACGAGGAAAGGAGAGACATGTCAACGTCTTCGTGATGTTTTGCATAGACATACTAAGCTTAGCTAAGCTAGTTCTATCATACTAAATCTTAACTTGACTCACCAATCAACTTACTGCGCAAATAGTTTAAATTTGTTAAAAAATAGACAAATATTTACAATAGTATGTCATTCTAGATATGTCCTGCGACTTCTCATGTAAAAATCTCACTGGAACCTCAATAGGTTCCAGTGAGATTTTTACGTACAATTATTGCATTGTTCATCTTATTATTAACTAGGTATTTCAGTCCCTAATGTCATTAAAATCCGTTCGTTAAGTTTTGTATGAAAGAGAAGCCATACGTTTACTATTCAATCCTTTTATTTATGCTCCTAACAACACAACCATCTTTTTAATAATATTAATAGCATAATATGCGATATTCATAGATATCAATATCGGGCATCCGTATATTGGCACATCTTACGAATATTGTGATAAGTGTAATGTTCAAACTGTGGACTACTGTCAAGCGACAATAAAAGAAAGAGATGAGTAGATAAATTGAAAGCTGGCAACGTCGCACTCCCAAATACCTGCGGGGACGTTAATTAGTCAGTGCCATAGGTACATCGCAATCAATATATCCAGGACGCCTAGAATGTATTACCATGGTTCGGGGTTCAAAAATGTTGGGGCATGACTGCAAGAGGAATTTCGCGATAAATAAAATTATCGGAAAATGACGTACCCCACGTTGCTGGAAATCGACAAACTAAGCAATATTCATTGAGACTTGTTAAAAAATATAAGAGGAAATGGGGGACGTCGTAAGGTTGCACGACGTGCATGACGCCAAAAAGATTCTAGGATGTATATATATATATATATATATATGTATATTTTTAATAGTTTTTCCGTTATTGACGAATATTTGTACAGTAGTACACTAATATAGCCCTCCCCATTTTAATTAAAGCTCGTAAAGTCCTTCCAAAGGTGGTCTGGAAGATATCGCTCTCAGCGATAAGACCGCTATTGTAACCAATTTTATTTACAATATCGTTATTTAAGTGTGATTCAATTATTGGTGTACAATAAAGTATATTCTATCTATCTATCTATCTATGGGGCTTAGATTCTCATATGATTTACATTCGGGCAACAAAACTTAGTGCTGAATAATCTGCATTTGTCATCAGAAACTTGCATTACATTTAAATATGAATTGAAACTGATAGATACCTATTCGAAATGTATCCTTCATTGATACATTGTAAAAAAGTATAAAAAAATAATTATAAAGAATTGCTTTATCCGGAGTGTCATTTTGACATTGTGAATTCGTCATATTTGTTGTTATATGTTATATTTATTTGTGTTTTCATCCAAAATCCTAGTGCTATGTGATCTAAATGGTATATTCAACATTTTTTCTTTTACCCATTTGGTGATAAATTTGTATTAATGATAAAAGCACATTTTTTCAAAATTTTGTTTCTTAACCTGAGTGAACATAAAATGCTTGGTACCTTAGATGCTTCTACCAGAGACATCCGACGTAGTTAGTGCAACGCGCGAAGAAACTATACACCAATGAATATCACTTTATTTTATTAGCCTGGGTTAGTGTAGCTCTTGTATGGAATTTGGGGGCTGCGTTGAAGAGTATTAAGTGCTCTTTTAGCCCCCAGCTCAAGTGAACAAAGGAACTCGGGGAGATTTCAGTTAGTCTGATTGAACCCTTCGCCTAGAAAAGAGTTGCACATTGCACTTCAAAATTTGATCATCTGTGAAGGTGAATGGTGCAAATTCACCTTCACTTCACTATTTTTAAAGTCTAGTCTAGCCAAACTCCTACCTATTTTTATTTTTTCTCTCATCAAAATTCCATTCATTCCGTCCAAAACGTTTCACAAAACACCCTGCGGTAAAGAAAATGTTGAACTTATGTTACTTACGCTACACATTAGATGCTGATAACATCATCATCTTTATGAATGACGGTGTTGATTTAAGACTATTTTTATTAGTTTCTTAATTGGACATCAAAATCGAAATGTAAACATTTCAATTGCGATTGAACAAGCCGTGTGCGTTACCCCAGCAAAATAATGTCGAAAATAGTCATTTAAATCTTATAGATAATTAGTTGCCCAGCTTCTGTAATTGTTAAGCACATTTTTAAATTTGTTACACATATAGTTTTTTAGTTATTACTCAAAAACATATTTTGCTGGGGTAACGTTTGAAACGTTACCACAGCAAAACTTTTTTTTTAATAATGGGAATATTGAAATAAATATTAGCTATACATTTAGTTGTCTAGACGAGGTAAATGTTACACGTTATTTTGTATTTGTTCTTTCTTCGGCTGCGAAGTTATTCAAGATTTTGCTGGAGTAACGTTTGTGGTTTTGCTGGATCTCTGAAACAGTTACGCGGATTCTTATCATCTTTTGTACATGACTTCTTAGGAATTAGTTTTAATTTGTTTCGCAATAAAAAAAAACAAAATGATGTACCATTTAAAAGTTATTTAATGAAATATAAAAACACTTCTTTAGGTCCTAACACTCTGAATATGAGCTCTAAAGACTTACTTTAAACGTTATTTTATAGCTTTTAATTACTTTCAAATGTATGTGAAGTTTCATTAGTATCCTGTAGGTAATTAACAAATTATGATGATATTCAGTTCTCCACGTTCACGGTCACAATGCGCGCGGAGTTATTTGGCCACCGATAAACCTGTATACGGTTATATAAACTGAATGTTATATCAATATTTAGTTGCTTAATTCAGTTATATACCTGTAAAATTTCAGAGTAGTACATACAATAATTAACGAGATAATTAAATAAAAGTCATTAGGAACTTCAAGACCGTGGTAATCCGACCAAGTCTAGGTGGTTACAAAAAAGCGACCGCGTAGAACATTATGCCATCTTCTAAAATATGTAGGATAGTGATATAAGTTTAGTACAGATGTGTACACAAGTGTTAAAAAACTACATATTTCTTAAAGAATTTTTATTTGTAAATAATAATTTCAAAAATATCAATTAAACTTAAAAACAATCACAGATAAAAATTACAGATAGCAATTTTGCTTTTATGGCATTTTCCATTATTTTTTAAATGAATGATTTCAGTTTACTTACACTTTTACATTAAAAATAAAAATTTATAACAATCACAGATAATAACAGATAATCACATTATAATTCATATAATATAATAAACTCTATTACCACTATCCTCAAATGCTCTTAACTTCTGTATGCTGATGACCTACAGCTCTACGCGCAAGCTGACATTGACAACTTGGACAACTGTATCTCGTTGCTGAATGCTGATCTATTAGCTATCAGCGATCGGTCAAGCAGATTTGGAGTTATGGTCAATGTCAGTAAATGCCAGGCTATCCTGACCGGCAGCTCACATGCGCTACGAAAATTAGACACTAGCCAATTACTCCCGCTTAGCTTCAACAACACCGTCATTCCACTCTCGCCACACGTTAAAGACCTAGGCTTATTCATTGACGACAAGTTAAGTTGGGATAAGTAGATTGCACAGGTTAGCCAGAGAGTAACATTCACACTGCGATCTCTCTATAGATTCAAGCATTTTCTTCCTTCTAGCACTAAAACCACTTTGGTCCAATCGCTTGTGCTTCCTGTTATTGATTATGCTGATGTTTGCTACTCTGATCTATCCCAAGAACTTCTTAACAAACTGGATCGACTTCTTAACAACTGTATCCGTTTCATTTTTGGCCTTCGTAAATATGATCACATTTCTTCCTTTCGTTCTCAGCTTAAATGGTTGCCTATCCGTCAAAGGAGATCCCTCAGATTTCTCTGCATGCTCTTCACTATTTTGAATGATCCTTGCGCTCCTGATTACTTAAAACAAAATTTTAAAGTGCTAGGCAGTTCTCATAGCCTTAACCTTCGCGCATCCAAAAACTTACTTCTTCACATTCCTTCTCACCGAACCGGGTTTATGGCTAATTCCTATGCTATTTCTACCATTAAACTCTGGAACATGCTACCCCTTGAAATCAAGAAGGCCGAGTCTAAATTCTCTTTTAAACGTAAAATGAGAAACCACTACTTAAAAGCCTGTCATTCTTAGTTTGGTTTTCGCAAAAATTATAATTATTATGAGTTCTCTAAGATTATTATAAAGCACCGTAATTATTAGTCTATTATTTTAGCATATAGGTATATGTATTCAATTATTATTATTTTATATATTCTTTCGATAAAGACATTTATTTTACTTTTACACCTACCACATTGTGGTCTTTTTAACCCAAAGGTTGACTGGTAGAGAATGCCTTGTTGCATTAAGTCCGCTCATGTACCACTATTGTACATAAAGTTTAAATAAATAAATAATTTTGTAAGTTAGAATCATCTTTAGGCATAAATTTCATATCCATAATAATTAAAACGTAGAACCATCATTACCTCTGAAAGTTTGTAGTTAGAACCATCTTTTGGCATACATTAAATAAAACATTTGATTGTGAACATACGTGGTTTTTATTTCCCTGTAAGAAACATGCAAACATGCAAGTGAGCATGCAGCGTACAAGCAAGCATGCAGTTATGCTAAATGAAATTATGCAGAATTTTAACTCTGCCAAAAGTAATTTATGCCATTGTGAATTAAAAAAAAAACATATAAACATTCAGCCAAATAATAATTACACATACTTAATAATTTTTATGCCTTAAAAATATTCGTTTAAGGAAGATTATACCAAGTGTGTTATGCCAAATGAATTTCGGAGTATCAAAATTCTGCCAGATAGAAGGAACCCGTGTAATTGTGCCATTGAACTGGTGTACATAATACAATAGATACCTATCTAATAAATAGCTGAAAGGTAATAATAATAATGTTTGTAGTTCAGATATTACAATATTGTTATGTATTTAACAGTGTACGCGTCTGTACCAAAATTTTAAGGTGTATTATCCTACATATTTTAGAAGATAGCATAATGTTCTACGCAGTCGCTTTTTTGTAACCACCTAAACCTGGTCGGATTACCACGGTCTTGAAGTTCCTAATGACTTTTATTTAATTATCTCGTTAATTATATGTACTACTCTGAAATTTTACAGGTATATAACTGAATTAAGCAACTAAATATTGATATAACATTCAGTTTATATAACCGTATACAGGTTTATCGGTGGCCAAATAACTCCGCGCGCATTGTGACCGTGAACGTGGAGAACTGAATATCATCATAATTTGTTAATTACCTACAGGATACTAATGAAACTTCACATACATTTGAAGGTAATTAAAAGCTACAAAATAACGTTTAAAGTAAGTCTTTAGAGCTCATATACCTACCTAAAGAAGTGTTTTTATATTTCATTAAATATCTTTTAAATGGTACATCATTTTGTTTTTTTTTTTTTATTGCGAAACAAATTAAAACTAATTCCTAAAAAATCATGTACAAAAGATGATAAGAATCCGCTTAACCGTTTCAGAGATCCAGCAAAACCACAAACGTTACTCCAGCAATATCTTGAATAACTTCGCAGCCGAAGAAAGAACAAATACAAAATAACGTGTAACAATTACCTCGTCTAGACAACTAAATGTATAGGTAGCTAATATTTATTTCAATATTAACATTATTTAAAAAAAAGTTTTGCTGTGGTAACGTTTCAAACGTTACCCCAGCAGAATATGTTTTTGAGTAATAACCAAAAAACTATATGTGTAACAAATTTAAAAATGTGCTTAACAATTACAAGAGCTGGGCAACTAACTATCTATAAGATTCAAATGACTATTTTCGACATTATTTTGCTGGGGTAACGCACACGAACAAGCCGCGAAAGAAGTAAATAAAGCAAAAGTAGTAAAAATTCCAAAGTAGAATTCTGAAGATTGATTAAGTGTAGATTTAGTGTTATTTGTCACGTGATATATACTTTCAGACTGCTGTAATGACTGAATCTCCAGCTGTTGTCTCGTATGGCTCCTGCCAAAAGACCTGTGGATGTATGGGTAGCCCTAATCCCACTGGCTCTGGGACTCTTGCCTCCATACAAACAGGCCTTGGATCATCAGGTCCTGGGGTCACTTGCTCTGTGCCCATTAGCCCAGGGCATTCTAGCCGTTCAGAAATGGATAACCACGATGCCGTCTGCAAGCGAAAATGTGGCTGTATGCGGACCAGTGACAAGCTCAAGCAAATCTTGCAGACATTTCCACAACCACCCGCTGCTATTCAGACATACATAACAGGAAAAGTAATATCATCTACGCTGCATCTTAAATCAGTAGGATTAAGTAATACCTATACAGTGTAAACCAACTATGGAGAAAAACTAGCCTGATATTTAATTTGGTCGGTAGATAGCTCTAGTATTATAACTATTAATCAATTGACCCGTCTTTTATCATAGTCGGCTTAGTATTTGGCGTAGTAGCAAATAAATCCTTAGATTGCTTAACCAACACCTTTCTTTTTGGCCATATCGTAGTTAGGTAAAAATAAGAATCGCCCAATCTAGCAGCTTACCCTTCTATAACAGTGATTAATAAATAATTGTTTATATTATTTTGTTGTTGTACTGTTTTGTTTTGGAACTGCTTCGTTGGTCTGTTGGTTGTAGCCGCGCCTCCTGAGCATGAGGTCTTTTTTTTTTAGCGTGGTAAAATTATCAAATAAGTCCTCCCACCCCGGGCAGGGTGGGAGGGACTGTCAGACTTTTACTGACTAAAATCCACGGTGTTCCTTCAATAACCCTTTACGTACCGGGGTCACGGTAATGGGATAAGTCCCACGACCCCGGCAGGCTTCGGCCTTCTGCAGAGGGGGCCTCGTCATGTTGCTGACGCTCTTTGAGGCGCGCGTGGAACACAACGCGCCGTCGACCCGGGCATGGTACATGGTCGGACAGCGAGTTGCCCTTTACTCGCTGTCCGCATGCCCGAGCATGAGGTCTTGGGGTCGATTTCTGGGTCGGGCAAAAAGTTATAGCTTTTCTCAGTAGTAGCCCAGTGTTTGGAAGTTGGCGGTGGGATACCCCCGTGCCTCGGAAACCACGTTATGCTTGGTCCCGGCTGTCATTTCGACATCCTTGACGGTCGTTACGGGAAGTCACAAGCAAGAAAATCTGACATTTGGTTATTATTTGGTTGTGGAAGTCAGGAAGGCAGTCGCTCCGTGTAAAACAGTAATACTCAGCTGCATACGGTTAATCTTGAAGCCGACCCCAATATAGTCAAGGCTAAGCAGATAATGATATTTTGTTGATGTAAAATGAAGCAAAAAAACTAACTTAACTCTTGTACCTCAAAGTTTTTTTTTTTCTTAATAGTTTGACAAGGCATGTGGGTATGGTTATGGTCATGGCGAGAAGTATTCTTTCACTAAGCAACCTACACCTACCGAGGAGCGCAGTGACGGTGTTGGAGGAAAAGATTGCTGTCCCAGCGGCTTAGACGTTGTGCCAGTGAAAGCTAAAATGGTAACCTACTAAAACTTTACTAAATATTTCCTTACCCATCTATTAAAGAATTATGATTTACAACTGACCAGGTGAACTTCATCCGCCATATTTTTTTCATTTTCTATAAATATTTTCTCACCCTTTAAACCTTCCTCGGATTTTCGTAAACATTTTAAAATCAAAATTAGCTAAATCAGTCGAAGCGTTCTTTATTTTTAGCGAGACTAATGAAACAAGAATTGTACCTATACATGTAGTGTAAATATAATTGTATACATGACGATCGAATCAAGTCACATAGTTTTCCTTGACATTCGGAAGTATTTTGATAGAGTGATTTTTCATGTAGGTTTTGCGTCCCATAGGATCAGTGCTCTCGCTGTATGCTTCACCGACGAAGGTTGCCTCAGGCCGCAGGGAGAGGAGACCCAAACCAGGTAAGCCAAGGTTGACAGGAATGTAATTGTAGCACACAACGACACTAGGGTACCTTTCCTTATAGTTTCACACATGAGGCGGTATGTTTACATAACGTCCATCAAAATGAGATGACGCCTTGCCTAATAGCAGAAAGAGTTCAAAAATTGCGTGCTACTTAGTTGGGGAAAAGGAAGACACGGCTTATTGCTAGCACAAACGTGAGCAACTGGTGAAAAGCAGTAATACTTGCCCAAAAACTCATTTTGTTTTTCATATAACATCATCCAAGAACGTCACCATATAACATCACCTATAGTTTATTACTTGATTATTTTTATCTTGTTTCAAACTTGTGGCGAAACAATATGCGCAATGGAGTTTTAAGATTTCGGTGAATCTAACGATTTTGTTTTAAAAACACGAAAGAAAAATATTTTTACCCGATTTAAATTATCCTCTCTTATCCGCACAGGCTTAATCGAGACTCATGGCTGATGGCGTATACGTACTCGACATTCACAAGTATTGCCAGTATCGTTTCATAGACAACCTACCCGCTTTGTGCGGTACATTGACACTATCTTCCCTTACAGTTTTAACCTGTCTTTTTACGTAACAGTCCATCAAAGCGAGGTGACGCCTTGCCTAATTAGTGGTCCGATAAGATCGTCAGAAGTTGGGCGTTGGCGGTGTTGGTCGTGAGCGAAGTGGTTGCTTCGTGCGCGCTGTATCGGCCATCGCTCCTGCTCGATGCATTGCCTGTCGTTATTCAGGAATGTCTTGCTCTTGTCTTGTTACAGCACGGACACGCTGTGACCTGCCCTGACTAGCCGCTAGGGACCAGGAAACTGTATAAATTGGAAGTTGGAATCCTGTCCTTTTCCTGTATTTTGGTTTGTTTAGCTCCTTGATGGTTTAGACGGTAGCTGCTGATTAGGCTGCTTTACGTACAATATGTTTTAAGTGAAGTCCTGCCTACTGTTCCTTCATGACGTCACTCAATACTAACGCCACGCACTCAAATCTGTCGTCGAAATAGCACGTCGTCGAAACAGTCAAAGATCGATGCCCAAGTAATTACAGAGTCAGCACTCCCCAGGATTTTTTCTACCCTATCAAAGTACGATCAGTACGGTGATAACAATATACATAAACGTGGCGATTTGGTCGGGATCGGTGTAGGAGGGTTGGTACGCGGTAATGGATGCTCGTGCGCAGAGATAGCATCGAGACTAGGATCGTGACACGGCGTGGCCTACGACAGCGCCGCTTCCCACTACAAGGTGAAATGGTCATTTTTATATGTTCACGTAATATACTTTTTATGGGCTTCTAATTCTTTTGTAATTTAAATTGTACGTTAGGCGTCATATTATGCATGCAAAAGGATAAGGTCCTGATGGGGTTGTGATCCTGTCGGGGTTTGTTGGAATGCTCGAACAAGATACCGCGACCCCGTAACGCAAGGACTAAAGGACCAGGGTGGGTCTTTAGTCAGTAGAAGTCCTTCCGCTCCACCCAGAGCGGGAGGGAGTCATTTGATGATTTTCCCACCGGAAAAAATAAATCAGGGTAAGGTCGCGAATTCACTACATGGTCGATACTAAACATGATAAACAGTTAAATATGTACCTATTATGCATTGGTATTATAATATGTAAAGAGGTGTATTTATTTATTATTATTTATATACGAAATTGTACACTGATTTTTTGGGCCTCTCTCTTCCACTCAAAGGTATGGTGGGAGTAAATCAACTTTGAGCTAAGCTCGTATCTGTACTTCTTACGTAAACTTCATAATCACTGTAATAAAACTTGTTTTGGTCTAAACCGATAGTTTTTCAGACAAGGTTACCTTATTAATTCATGTATGTAAAAAAAAAACTTTTTACCAAAAAATTAAACCGACTCCCAAAAAACACTGCAAGGTGAAAAATAACTTTAATTAAAAAGTTAAAAGTTTTTATTTCACTCTTTTTAGTTGGTCTATTTTTAATTTACCTAGTTACAAGAGCCAAAATGTCAACTACTTATAAACTTTTACAAAATATTGCTTTTCCCAATGCTGGGCCGTTAATTTTTGAGGAGTTCTCCTGGTACTTCACCATCAGCTCTACATCACGATATGCATTGTGACGAGCATAAAGTGCTTAACATCCATATTCAAGTAATCGAATCGCAATCCACTCAATACTTATTATTGAGTAGTTTCGGCGGCCATCTGTGGTCTTCATCATCAGTTCCACTTCCTCAAATGGTACTTTTTGAGAGCAACTGCACAAGTTACTATAATAAATACCCAAAACGTCATAGGTGTGCCTATAATATTTGAAGAGTTCCCTCGATTTCTCCAAGATCCCATCATCAGATCCTGACGTTTATGAAAATGGGACCAATTTCGAAGTATACCCTTTCAATCAAAAAAAGAATATTCCATATCGGTTCAGCCGTCTTCGAGTAATCGATGATCATACATTAAAAAAATATATATATATACGCGTCGAATTGATAACCTCCTCTTTTTGTCGTCGGTTGATAAGGTATTAGATACAAAAACCCCTGCGAGCGTAGCTAGCTAGATTAATAAGAATGGTAGTTTTCTCAATTTCGTTAAATAAGTAATGTTTCTTAGATTCCAATAAGATCACATAACTTTCCCTAATATCTGAACTAGATTTTTTGTTGGATTTGGTCCTATGACCAAGCTCACGAACCACCGCGTGTGTATTTCCCAGGTATAAATTAGAGTTTATTTTACGCATACATAGTTCCTATTGGTATCTAAGCTTCGCACAAATTGTACATACCTACATAAAACATTAATACTTTATTTATTTATTTATTTATTTATCACAAACACAACTATCATTACAGGCAATAATCCTAATGCGGTAGCGTGGTCTTTAGTTACATTATAAATTACAATTAAAGCTACTAGTTATATATTAGCACAACAATACAAACAATGTTACCTTTGTGAATTCATCCAGAGAGCAATTAAATAAATCTATCCTATCAGCAGTGTCATTCAGTGTATGCAAGGCTCGCGTCAGGGGAGCTTTACTGAGCAGGTTGGTTCGCGCGCGCGGCACTGCTAACAACCGTGGCCGTCCTTAGACCGTAACCGTGGCCGAACATATACATCACTAGTACTCACGCGGGGCTTCGCTCCCGTGGATTCTATCACGGTAAAAACATAACTCTTCTTTTTTGCAGTCGCGTAAAAAGTAGCCTATAACCTTCCTCAAGCTTCAAGCTACTTCCAAACCAAATTTCATCCAAATCCACCCTGTACTTTCGAAGATTAGCGCGTTCAAGCAAACAAACAAACAAACTTTTCCGCTTTATAATATTAGTATAGATTAGGCTATAACGTTCCCACTGTTGGGACCCAGGCCTCCTCTCTATGAGAGTAAATGGGCCGTATTCCATCATGCGGGCCCAGTGTGGGTCGATGTTTTCCTTCACTGATTTGTGGCCAGTGGTGATGATGTAAATTCCACAAATTAATGTGCTTGTCTGGGTTTGAACTCACGACATACAACTTCAAGTCAGGCCCGTAACCACTGGCCACCACTGCTCTAAGTGATGTTTAGTAAAAAATATAAAAACTTCATTATACAATACATAATATTGATAAACATTTACCGGATGATAAAGCGGATGGTCCGAAGGTTTCCGACAGTAGCTCGATGCATCTACTAGTATTAAATTAATTCTTATCTTGACCATTAGTGGTACTGTTTGTGTTAATTCGGGGACACTATGCCTTATAACACATTGTTTTGTAATAAACTTAGGTTTCCTTCCTGGGTTCTCCGGACGCGTATTGATACAAAGACAAACATATACTTATAGCTTCATAGATATTGTACCGCGATTGGCACATGGTGGATATTCTACCAATCCGCACCAAACACGGGGTGTTTTCCGATTAATACCTATCTAAGTCAGTAGTGAATAGGTTACTCTTAGTAACGTGTGCTCCATTGTCGACTACACTATCAGATGACGCCTTGATCATTCGCGCGCCTATCAAAAATATCAGAACTGATTATTTAATTGTGCTTAGAAATGATGATTAAGTAATTAGCATAGGTATAATTTCAAACAGGTCGATGTACCGTACGTCACATTTACCGCTTTTATCCTTTTGCCTTGAATGCCAGTCTGCTGACAGGATTCAGGATCTAAAACATCAATGAAATATCTAAATTAATTGCATTAGAGACGTGATTAATTATCACGAAACTCTAATATGGATGCAAATTAAAATTAATTTACCTAACTCTACTAAAATTAAACATTAGAAATCTACATTTTAAAGGGGAAAAGGAAGCATGTAGTTATTAAGTGCTTTATTTACTTTACGTACTAAATGAAACCTTGTTTGATGAACCCGATTGAGGTTGCGGCGCGTAATGTTTGTTAAAGTGTAATTAAAGCGTATGATAATGATCTCTCTAGGTTAAGACCAAGAACAGTAAGGCGTTCGTCTGTCGACCGCTAAATTAGGCTGGTCCGGTCATTCATTCACCTGATAGATTAGGTTACTTGCAACTTTAACGTCTTTACACAAGCTTCAGGTGAAAAAAACACATTCATACTCTAATGTAAGCAAATCGGTGCTAAAGCTAATCGGTTGATCTTATAACTGTAATGATAATGACTAACAAATTCAGGCTGAAATGTCAGGGATATTTGCGTTTTGAATGGAGAATCGTTTACATTCAAACAAAATACAGATTGAGGAAAAATGTATTCTACTCTTTATTTGAGTAAGTTTCCAATGCCTGGCTAGGCACGATCACGATTATAATAGTGCTAACAATTGTAACTGACCACGGAAACCTACTAATATTTTAAACTTACAATTGTAATTGTCCAACGGTTTGTAACTTTTCCTGGCTAGGTCGATTCTATTTTCATATTTTTTGTTTGTTTTTAATCAATTTTCTTGAGAAGTCTGCTACAAATTAAAAGTTTTTTTTTTAATACAGAATATGCTGCTAATAAAATAATAACAGCGAACAAGCAACTTCTGGGCTTGCTCATCCCATCGTAGACCTCATCAATCGCTTACCATCAGGCGTTATCGAGGTCAAAGGCGGGGGTATCCGTAATTTAAAAAAAAAAAGTTGAACTGTGCACCTCTTCCTGATTTTAATTTATGCACGCCAAACTTTTGATATGCATACCTACAGTGTTCCCATATTTTCCTGCATGGTCCCTTCGGAATTCATACACAGAACTGTGTATGAATTAAATAGAGTAGCCAAAGATTCAGTTTCATTTCTAGTAATTGCACAATGAAGTGAATGAAGAAAAAACTCCTATCATAAGTCTCGTTGCAGCAGTCAGAAATAAGTAATGTATTTATTTATTTCGGGATTCGGTCACGGTCCACCTACTTAGTTCACCTGGGTGGGCCTCCTTTGCCTCCTTGCCAGTGGTCCGTCCACCTTTATAATAATATTGCAATCTCTTTCCTTTTGATCTTTGTATAGTTTAGCAGGTACGGTCGGCCAAGAAAGTGGTGTACCAGTTTTGATTTAGTTTCCCGGTCATCGAAAATTACAACAAGGTTCGTTATAAAAAGATATTACTGAAAGAGACAACATTATCATGACGTAAACCTATGTATTTAGTATTCATACGTCATATGTCACATATAAGTACATGACATTTTAACCTTTAGTATAAATGAAAAGGACATTAGTTTCTACAAAGCAATTGAAATGTTTCCAAACAAAAGTAATAAAAACTATTTAGACAACCGAATTCCATTTGAAAAAGAAAACTGACAATTGACATTTTGTCAAATATATGCAAAAAATCGATATATTTTCCGTGTTATTTTTCAATCAACTGCATATAAAATCATCTCAATGCCTGCCAACTTGACCATTGCCGAAAGAGCACAAATAATTGCCCAATTTAATGAGGGAAGCAGTATCAGTGCGATATCCCGGAATTTGAATATATCGAGGCGTTCTGTCCGCTTTTGGATTCGTCGTGAAGGAGAGGAGGGAAGTTTGTTGGATCACAGAAGAAGTGGTCGCCGGCCTGCACTCTCCAATAACGATAGAGAATTCATGAGACGGGAATATGAAATCAATGGTTTTAAGCCCACAAAACATTTTGCGGAGATGTTCGATGTGAGTGCCCAAACAATAAGGAATCATCTACATTACATGGGGTTGCACCACAGGCATTACGCCAAGAAAATATATTTGACGGATGCTCACAGACTTGCTCGTCTGAACTTCGCCAGAGAGCACTTAGAGTTTGATTGGTCTAATACAGTGTTTTGTGATGAAAAAACGTTTAAATCCAGTCAGCATGGACGTCTTCACCTTTGGCGATATAATTCAACACGGTATAAAGATGATCATGTAATCCCAAATAGAGAATTAGGTCGAATTTCCGTAAATATTTGGGGCTGGATGAGTACGGATGGTGTAGGAGAATTGTGTTCTCTACCTCCTCGAGCGACGGCTGTAAATTATATCGACGTGCTTCAGAATGCAATGCTACCGACAGTCCGTAATGTTTACCCGGAGAACGAAGTGCCACAATTTGATTTTGTTCAAGATAATTGTTCAATTCATAATGCGAGGATCGTAAGAGCCTGGTTTCGTTCACACACTGACGTAAGGGTAATTCAGTGGCCCTCAAGATCGCCGGACCTCAACCCGATAGAAAATCTTTGGGGCCTTATGGTCCAACGATGGTCGCATCAAAATGAAAGAACCAAACAAGCTCTTATTAGTCACTGTAATTATATCTGGGATGAAATGCGGGGAACCGATATTTGCTCACGGCTTGTTGGTTCAATGAGGTCTCGTCTTTTAGAGGTTATAGAGGCCAACGGCGGTTACACCCGTTTCTAATTTTTAAAAATTTTCAATATCTTCTAAATATTACTATATATGCTATGTTTTTGTTTGTTATAAGTATTTTAAAATTGATTGTAGAAATTTAATAAAAGGATAAATCTATTTTTAGCTTGTTTTTTATTGATATTGTAATTACAAGTTTACAGAAATTGTAGGTTTGTGGACTCGCCTTGTGCCTTTACAATTTTATGTAACTTGTTGATTACAATTCTGAATTTGTAGATACAATTTTGTCATCAAAATCTACAGCCCCCCGCCGTTGATTTTACGACGTCATTGGTTCCATCAAGTTCAAACTAAGAACAGCTGTCACGTTACAAACAGTAATAGTCGTTATCAATAATCAGATAAAGACAGCAATAGAAGTTGTCAGATCGATCTGCAAGCGAAACTAATCTTTATCACCTATGAATCTGCAAGCGATATTCAACCTTAGGGTGGTACACCCGCATGACGCAGGTCCTCACCGGACACGGAAGTTTCGGGAGGTACCTGTGTCTGATGGGAAAGGAGGAAACGCCTGGGTGTCACCACTGCGAGGGTCGCCCTGAGGACACAGTCGAGCACACGGTGCAGGACTGCCCAGCTTGGGCAGAGCACCGACGTGTCCTCACGGCGACAATAGGCGGAGACCTCTCGCGCCCGGCCTTGGTCGAGGCCATGCTGCGGGGCGAGAGGGAGTGGGAAGCGGTCGCCTCCTTCTGCGAAGCAGTCATGCTTCCGAAGGAGGAGGCGGGCCGCGCGAGGGAGAGGATGGCGTCCTCCCTCCAGCCCAGCCGCAGTGGTAGACGCCCACGGCGTCGGACGTCGGCCGACGATCTCCGGCCACCGTAGGCGCGGGCATGCGGACAGCGAGTAAAGGGCAACTCGCTGTCCGACCATGGACCATGCCCGGGTCGACGGCGCGTCGTGTTCCACGCGCGCCTCAAAGAGCGTCAGCAACATGACGAGGCCCCCTCTGCAGAGGGCCGAAGCCTGCCGGGGTCGTGGGACTCATCCCGTTACCGTGGCCCCGGTACGTAAAGGGCTATTGAAGGAACACCGTGGATTTTAGTCAGTAAAAGTCTGACAGTCCCTCCCACCCTGCCCGGAGTGGGAGGACTTATTTGATAATTTTACCACGTTAAAAAAAAAAAAAAAAAAAAAAAGGGTGGTACACCACTTTCTTGGCCGACTGTACCACCATTCTGCGCCTTCTTACTGAACTGAAGAGTCTTATTTAGATCTTCCAACAAAATGAAAATATATATGTGATGATGATGATATAATAGACATAAAATTAGAATTGTTAAGCAAACTGTAGGACTCGTTTTGAAAAAGTTACGCTAATTGTCTAATGATATTTCTTTTTTGTGGTTTGTTTAATTATTTCATCAGTTTTATTTTCGTTTCATTCCGCCTTAATTTGTTTTTTTTTCGATTTTCATTGTTCTTTCGGCATTAATTTTTCAACTATAGTAAAATGACAGGATCACGATCAGGGGGAGAATTTTATTTCCGTGAAATTAATTTTAGGTGGACCATGGCCTATAGACATTTTTGATATTCATATTCGTCATCATGTAGGTAGACCACGGGCAGGAAAAAGTTCCCGTGGTCCACCTAGGTGAACTAAGAAGATGGACCACGACTGAATCCCGATTTATTTAGGCTTCGTATAGAAACAAAGGCGGAACTCATCCCTTTAAATTTTCTTCCAGTCAACGAATACTGGTGAAGAGATAACATTGCAAGTGCATTGTTTTAATCGTTAGTTGTCATGAAATATTAATACGTTTTTAACATATTAGTTAAGTAAACAAAAGTATGTACAAATAGAATGACAAATAGTATAATTTTGTATATTTATGTATTTATAGAAATTGGAAAATTGAGGTGCTAAAATAATACAGGTTGTTGTTTATTTATTTTTAGTACACTTCCTCGAAAACTGGCTCTTATCGCACTACGATTAGGTTCAACATGCAATGTATTTCAGACTCGTGGATTTTTTTATTTTTCAAAGACGAGGGTTTATCATTCTAGAATTTGCTACAGATAACATAAAACAACTATTCAATTCCCTATATTCGGCGAAGATTGTTTTTTTTTTCATAGCAAAGAGGCGCATGTTTTTAAGGCCTTTTATATACTTAATGAAAATTAAAATTGTGTTTATAAATAGAATATCAAATATAATAGAATAAAGAAACATTATTTTTTATAAAATAATTTTGCTTTTATCAACAAATTAACATTTATTTGTGTTCTAAATTTAAAAAAAAATTAATATCAGGCTGTTTTGCGGCTTCATACCTTTGCTTCTCCTTTAACCCGCGAAGGTAAAGCGCCGGGAAAATTAAATATTTTAATGATAAAAATACTTTTCGTTGTATTATTTTGTTTCTTAGAAAGTGTATTGAAAAACTTCGTTTGATACACGTGGACATTTGTTACTGCAGTACTCGGCTCCATATCCCCCTCGCCTTGCGGATCGTGCGTAACTCCGCCTCGGCCGCAACAACAAATTTTCTCCACTTGTATCAAAATGTACTATTTATTAGGCTAGCTGCTGAGCCTACTTAGTCCCTATTAGTTACACATAAAAATATCCAGAATTAAAATATAAAAAAAACACCATACACTGCACGGTCATCGGTGAAGCAGTTATCGCCTGCCTAGATTTTTTTTGAGGATGTTTGTAGAAGCGTTGTTTGATAACCGTGGGCATTTGTCTTTGCAGTCATTGTCAGTCGTCGTCTCCGATTTTAAGTACTGCTCAGCCTCGGAAGCTCTTGCATTCAAATATAGAAGGATTGAAATGCATAGTTACCAAATAAAGGTAACTACTTATTTAAGAAAAAAAGTCGTACTTAGGAGCTTATAACTTAAATTAAATTAATATTAAACAATACAATGTTTACTGAAAACAAACTTAGACTAAAAATACAAACATTTTATCACAGGCTGAAAATTCTTGTACATATGCGAACTGTGTGTTTGCAAGAATTAGTGTTGCGTTCGGTATTTAAATGTCAGTTTCCAATTTTAATCTATAAAAATAATATAATCTATCCAGATATTATATCGACAGTCGGTCTGTAGATAGCAGAATCTTGAAGTCAGTAAATTTTAGAGGATTTTCGCCAGCTTCTGATCGCTGGTGTCGGGCAAATCTAATAGCGTGGTGGCTCCAACAGTTAGCCGTTAGCCTGGTGTTGGATGCCCTTCATATTACCTAAACGAGTAATTTGGGGCCGCGTGTATGTAAAGGACAATGCCCAGAAATGTATGGACACCGTCCCCACCTTTGTATCACTTTAAAATCTATGTCAATCGAAGGGCCCTAGTCATCTTATCATTTTATTGTATGACAGCAAAAGTGAAATTTCTCCGAAAAAAGTAACAGTAACATGAAAATAGCGGAATCAGTCACAACTATGTTGCCTTTTCACTTTTTTGGCATGTTTAAAGCCAAAAATACTGCAATTATAATGACTGCCTCTTTAGTCGAGAGGTGGTAAGCGCGACTATCGAACAAGGGGTCTCGTATGCAATTCCCGGGTCGGGCAAAAGTATTACTTACTGGATTTTACCGGTTTGTCGTAAATTCTTAGTAAAAGCACGCAATCTGGAATTATGCACGGTGTATGGCAATATTCACTCCTTATTACATGGGATCCATTAAATGTGCCATTCCCTGAATTATCAAACGTAGGTCCAAAAGTTTCAAGCGAAGGAAATGTTAACCCCTTGTTAATATATTGCCATACACCAGGCACAATTCCAAACTCCATGCTATTACTTTGATTTTTTTAAACCGAAAAGCCCAGCAATACTTTACCTGAACCGAGAATGGAATCCGAGACCCCTAGCTCGGCAGTCGCACTTGCGACCACCCCACCAATGAGGTAGTCATCCTACTAATATTATAAATGCGAAAGTTTGTGAGGATGGATGGATGTTTGTTACTCTTTCACGCAAAAACTACTGATCGGATCTGAATGAAATTTGGTAAGTAGATAGTTGTCATTCTGGAATAACACATAGGCTACTTTTTATCCCGAAATTCCCACGGGATCTGAATTTGCGCGGGAAAGCCTTCCTACGCGTACGAAGTCGCGGGCAGAAGCTAGTTATATATATATTTAACTGTAGTATTTTTGAGTTTAATCATGCCAAAAAGAATGTTAAACGGCAACATAATTGTAAGTATTGTAACTGATGATAACTGACAGTATTTTCATGTCACTGTAACTTTTTTTCGGACAGACATTTCACTTTCGCTCTCATACAATAAAATGATAAGATGACTATGGCCATTGGATTAACATAGGTTTTAAAGTGCTACAAGAGTGGGGACGTTTTGAGCATTGTTCTTTATGTTTTTGTTTTATTTCGTATGTGGCCGCTCCTGACGTCGATCACGCCTGTTGACAGCGATAGATGAGCGAATAAGCAGTGCTCAGCGTATACGCGCGAGGGAACACGGGGTAGTTTTAGTCAGTCTGTCAGACTCTAACAGACCAAGGGGTATGTTAGGGTCCTGGGTCAGCCCAAGGAGTCTAGGGCAGCACACATCCATGAGAATTTTCGTCAAGAGAAAAAAGTCAAACAAGTAAATGGTCTTTTATTTTATCACCAAACTCAAATTGTAAACAGGCACAGCATTCTTCGCTGGCATATACAGGTTGTTTCAGTAGTACCTACCTGGCAAAATTATTGCCATGTACTGTATCTCCTATACAGTAAAATAATAACTGCTGAACTAAGAGCAGACTTAAAACATTCTACCGCAAGAAAACTACTAAAAAGTTCCAATTAAATCAATTTTTATGCAGTCTGATGCAGTTGGTTGGAAGTTAATATTTTAGTTCAACCACAGATTTTAGCAATTGTTTCCTTAAGAAACATTATCCGGTTGGCGTAGCGATTGAGCGAGTGACTGCTGCGCTGTGTGACGCGGGTTTGATTCCCGATCCGGAATAAAAGGTTGTATGACAAAAATTTGTTCCGGTTTTGAGTGTTTGTTAAAATGCACCCACGATACGGAAAAAATTCTTAGTGATTACTAAGAAAACAATCCTTTTATCTATTTAAGAGATCCTTTTATCTTTTATCTAAGGAACATATTGTATGTTTCTTAGGTCTTTAACTTAGATAAAATATACTTTATTGTACACCAAAATTGAAACACACTTAAGGAACAATATTGCTTAAGCTATGGTTACAAACAGGTCTTATCGCTGAGAGCGATATCTTCCATACAACCTTTTAAGGACTTTACGAGCTTTAATAAAGGGCTCATCTTAAGTAGCAGATCCAACATTTCCAGGCCTTCGACAAGACTAGCAGCAAGTCATGGCAGATCGTGTCAGAGCTGGTGTCCTTGGTGCAGCTGTCGGTGACGGCCACGGCATTGGCGCTGTACTACCTCATTTACTGCTACATGCAACTCGTGTACTATACTCTCAGGAGCGCCTTATACTTCCATAACGCTGACGGGTATGCTGTCTTCAGTTATATGGTCATGTTCATCTTCAACCTCATTCTATAGTAGCTAGATAGAATAATTTTGATTGTACACTAATAATTTAAATACACCTGTTTCACAATATTGTTGTAACTATAAAGAATAAAATAAGTTAATTTACATTAGTAACATTAATCGCATTAGGTGATAAACCTGTAAAGATTATTGTATACATCGCTTATAAGAAGGAGGGAGGAGATCGTAGCTAAATATTAACAGCTCAGGTGCCAGAATATCTGACACCGGTCTTCCTAAAGGGTATCCTCAGGGTATTTGCTTAAGATAATGATGATTTCTAACTAGGCCGAGTGTTCTATAGCTACTATGCGCTACTTCAGGCATTCAGTCCTTTGCAGAAGTGATTAACAACGTCATACTCAATAAAGTACCAGTGTGTAATAAAGCCTATTGCAGTCAACCGGACCTATTGAACGTTGGTAAATAATTCAACATATACAACAACATGAGAAATGCGCATTTATGTATCTATTACAATTAGACTTCTACCTAATTTCTTCGGGGAATATAGGCGTGATGTTGTACAATAATATACCAATATTAAACAGACACTTTTGTTGCAGACCTATGAAAATTACTATTGGAGTTGTGACGCTGACGTCGCTCATAGTTGCGTTCAATATACTAATGCGGATGGAAGGAATCATCGGGATCGTTTATTAAATTATCATTAATTTATTTACTAGAAAATCCTTCATAGAATGAAACTTTTAATGCTGACTAACTTAAATAAATTAAAGTAACAAAACAAAGCAAAAAATAAAAATATAACGCTTCGAAACTGAAAAGCTGTTTTGTTACAGGCAACAAAATAATCAAGTCGCTGTAACTCACTATTTAATGAAAGAAAATAATATGTTTGTGTAAATTAAAATATGTCTTAAATAAACGTATTTCGTAAAAGTAGACTTTTCAGTTAATTCATTGTGCGGAGTAACTGCTTTTGAACTTCGTCATTAGTCGGGTCGGATTGAGCGTGACTGAGTTCGCACCTGGACATTGTTTCCTCAAATGGTTTTGGAAGTGATTAAGGCCCCCCTCGCGGTTTTGTGTGGGTTCACGGCAGCGGGAAGCATTTCGCGGATGAGGAGGCACGCTGGAGGCTGCGTCGACGACCAACACTTGATGGTCAGACTCCGCGAGAGGCGGCCGCGCACACTACCTCCCTCTGACTTCGATTGTTTCGATCGACCGCGAACTTACGCACGCACGGTCACGCGGAGTGATTACGATTAAAGCTCGACTAGTGGCAGTGTTACAGTATCGAATGAACCAGTGTGAAGCGTGTGTCGCTTAGTGCAAAATGGTGCTAAGTGTCAGGTAACTAGAGTATGGAAATGTGAATAGTTTTCATGTTTTCTTTTTAATGTTTTGAATTAGAAACTAAGTACGGGATTATCTTATGAGTTAAGTCAGTATATTTAAGTCCAACGAATCAGACGAGGTTAACAGAAAAACACGGAAAATGGGAAAACTAGCTGAAAATTGTTGTTAGGTGGATAGCTCCCTGATAGTGATAATAATACTGTACTTGGCTATACCTAAACTCCTATGAGACTAGAGGACTATATTTTTAACAGCAAAATTTAGGTATAGGTCAATGAAAATCTAGATCACAGGAACTCAAAACAACCATCTTAACGGCTGTCAAATAATCAATTGCATTTCGATGAATGTACAGTTGTACAAATAAATCAATAGAAATAAGTAAATTCGCGATGCTACAGCAAAATTATATTTGTACTAGATCTGTGACCCGGCTACGCTTGAATGGAATAAAAGGCATAACTTATTTGCATCAGAGCTTCTTTACCGAACGTTAAGCAGCTGTCGCGGGTTTAAGGCCATTTTTATCCATAGATTTGGCAGTTTACCGCAAGATAATTTATTGTGCCATTGTTCTCATTTCTAGTTAAGTTGCATTCATTCACAGTCTGTATTACTTTTCAAATGCAACACAAAAATGATTTGTGTGGTTGAGATTTTGCAGATATTTTGTCGCACAAACGCTAACATTTTGATCAATGGCAGTAATAAAATATTTGATGCTGTCATTAAATAGATTTAAATGCGTGTCTTGATTGTTTTTTTATAAAGAATTTGAAGTAAAGACTATATCAAACTCTATATTAGCATGAAGACTTACTTGAACAAATTAAGACGACCTGTAAAGAACGGAAGAGTACTGCGGCAAGTTCATGATCTGGATTTTAAGACCAAATCATCCACCAGGATAGGGGGATGTCCTACCAGTCGTATGTAGCATGTCAGTGAAGCGATAAGATAAAATAAGATTTATTTATTTATTTAAACATGGTGTACATGATAGCAGATAGCAACATTGGTCGTCATATCTCCACATTTATACATACACATCGACATAGGTCCATAGAGCACCTGTGAAGACTTGTTGTACTGTAGTCAGGATAAGACCCTTCTGGAAGAAACTATGGGAGTGATCGAGTTTTAAGTTTTCAACATTATTGCTTTGGAGAAAAGGCATGTTTTGGAAACAAATTTTTGACAATTTAATTCACGACCTATATTTTCTTGAGATTAACAATCAGGGTCTTATAAAAAACTCACTTTGTGGCTAAAAGGGTTCAGATTTATCAGGAATAGTCGTCCCAGCGTAAACATACCACAACGTCCGGTCAGCATGGAACTATTGATGTAACCTGGCTGTCTCGTTACTAAACGAGCTCCCAACTGCAGAAAGTAAAGTTAGTAGGTACAGTCAAACATTAAGGGCTTTGGTATTTATGGTAGTTTTCGATTGCCCAGCCAATATCATCTTTTATTGTGAGCGATAAATAAGGCTGTATAAGCGTATTGAGTTCCTGCCGGGGTTGCGATGTTCTAACGAGATACTGCGGCCCCGGAACGCAAAGGCAACTGGAGGAGCAGTGTGGGTTTTTAGTCAGGAGAACTCCTCCTCCTCCTCCTGATACTCCTTCTTCTCCACCCCCAGCGGAGGAGTCATTTGATGATTTTCCCACACAGAAAAAAAGCGTGTCTATTAAGTTATTATAACTTAAATAAAAGCATTTTTATAAATATCGCAAAGTAAAATAGTTATTTGTTATACAAGATTGCAAAGTTGCTTTTTAAGGGTTAATCGCGGGCTCAATTTTGATGACCGAGCAAGCGAAGGATTCTAAAAGTGAATCACGAGTGCAGCGAGTGATTCAAACTTTAGAATCCTGAGCGTTAGCGAGGGAATCAAAAGAGCACGAGGTGAAAAATCTTTGCACTCGAGTGCAACACGTAACTTTTCATCCCACCTCAGCGAGGAAATGAATAAATGCAAAAAAAAGTGGCGCGCAAAGCAAATTAAAAAAAAGTAAGTACACCAAGAAGGTTCCAGAGTCTGAGTTTTTAACAAATTAAAAAAAGTTGTATGATAAATTCCGCCCCATGGAGGTAGAAGTAAATAGGTTTAATGATGTTTTGAATTCACAAACTTAGTACACACGATGTTCTAAATTAAATTTATCCTCTAGCGGATAAAAACGGCATCGAAAAGCAAAAATATTCTTTCCGAAATGGGGGGATGAAATAGTAGATTATTAACCAAGGGGATAAAGCAGTGTCTTTTGTCGCGGGTGACGATTTAAATCGCGAGCGTAACGAAGGACTCGATGTTTACTCCCGAGCGTAGCGAGGTGTTCAAAACTTAAATCACGAGCGAAGCGAGGGATTTAAGACGAGTCCTGAGTGTAGCGAGGGATTTAAGTACACCCAAGACTAAGACAGCTTTATCACCGAGGAAAATACTCTACTTTTCGTACCATTTGCGAAAAAATTAACACAATAATAATATGAGATAGGCATTTATTAAATGTGTATTCCTTTTTCAAAAAGATGTATAATGCTTTATATACAAACTCAATGGTGTAAACACAGATGTAGTTCAGTATAAATTTCGATAAGTATTCCAAATTTAAATCACATTCTCCCCCTAGAGGATGAATGAAATTCAGTACAATTTTCTTTCCCTGTTTTTAACAGATTAAAAATGACTATTGTTATGTTCGCTTTTTGTGGCATAGAATGTTACTTTTTTGAGCAAGTGGTACGAAAAATATATTTTTTACTTTGCGGTATTTGAAATTAGAATGTACTGTAATCACTGTTTAAATGTAAACATATTTTAGAACTACATGACAGCGTAGGTACTTAGGATCAATAAAATAATTTAGTCTAAAGTAAGTCCTAGATCTCTGACAAGTTGTACGATAACACAGGTGCCGTTAGTACGCATATCGTTGAAAAATCCACGCTTTCAGCCTCCACAGCATTGTTTTAAAATTGGTTCAAGTTGAAAAACGGATTCGCAGCGTCGCGTCGCCGCGTCGTCGCGTCGGCAGCGTTTAGAAATGGTCAAACGTGCGCATCAAATTTCTAACGTCCAACGCAAATGGTACTATTGTGGATGTGAATCGAAGCTGTCAGTTTATTAAACGGTTTATTGTTCATCAATTCTTTCTTAATTTTAGAAAACTGTTCGTATTCAGTTATGCACAGCAATACCACCCCTTATAGTGACCGCTACTTTTATTTTTATCGCTGCGAAAATTATCGAATGATTTCTCCCGATCTGGGTAGAGCGAAAAAGGTTTGATTGTCAGATTAGATTAGATCTATTTATTTTTGCTTAAACATGTCTATATGTACAGGAATAAAAAACGTGCATGCAGAATAACAAATACACATATTATAATTGGCTAATATTATAGATTTACATTACGAATTAATTATAATTTTATGTTGTGACATCAGTATTTAAAAATATAATTAAAGGAAGATAGATGTGTAATGACTAACAATGTAACCTACCCTGTTCCTTTAATTGCCCTCACGTTTCAGGGCCGCGTTATATCGTTAGATCATTCCCGTCTTTTAGTTTCATATTGTATACCAAGCAGCTTGGTCGTGTGTACATAGTACATAATCAGTGGCAGCGAGCACAGGTCACGGCGCCGGGTTACGGTGACGTCGTCA
Organism: Tholera decimalis; assembly: GCA_943138885.2. NCBI lineage: Eukaryota > Metazoa > Arthropoda > Insecta > Lepidoptera > Noctuidae > Tholera > Tholera decimalis. The sequence continues at coordinate 21,624,037 of OW964559.2, forward strand.
GGTGTTGTGGGCCGCATGTCACACCAGCCGTGTAATAACGGTGCGTTCCACAGGCCGCCCCCACTTAACACTGGCATGTGTGAAACTGCCTTACTATCACGTCTGCCCTTGGTTTCTGCTGTCTGTGACTGGCCAGTTGCATGCTTTGGCAAAGAACAAGATGTTTATTCGAAGGACGACAAGGTTGTTACAATGGTGCTCTTGACATCTCCGCCGCTAATTAACCCGTCAGCTTTTAAAACAAGACTGAACAGGCATCTTCTGGGCTTGCTCGTCCCATTGTAGACCTCATCTAACATGCGGGCTCATTCGTAATAAATAAGAGGGTTTTCTAATATTTGCAAATTAGGTATGGCTTATATTTAAAATCAGTCATTGTAACTAGGTATAAACTTTTAAATATCCACAATTAAATATAAAATACGGCTTCAAAGCCATATTTGTGCTCAAGCACGTGAGGATAATGGACTAAGGGTCTCTGTCTGAGTACCTACTTTCTTGACCTATTCCTATAAATTGACTTTCTTTGTATTCCATACCGAGTCCAAAGACTTGACATCAAAAGAAAAAGTATTTGGAGTTAAATTTAATAACGCCAAGTTTTAGTTACCAAAATGATATCAAAATCATTCCGTCTTTAAAAAAGAATCTGACAAAATGTCAAAGCTTCGTCAATCGAAGTTTTGAGCCATCAGTGTTGTCGATTATCGACTGCATCAGGCTGTATTGTGCGTGATAAGTCGAAGATTGAACAGCAAAAACCGATCATTCTTAGGAATGATGGATATTAATGTCATGGCATCCTCTTGTCACGAGAAATATTTACTGTACCTTTGAATCAAGTTATAGTTTACGCCTTTTAATATCAATCAGTTTCTGATTGTTACTGTACCGGTCCTACTTTTAATCTCCTACATTCGGTTCTAGGTTTATGGCATATATTATAATTACTACTAACTATATTCACATTTTCAAATGCAAATAGTTATCTGGAGATATTTAGTAAGGGGTGAAATACCCGTGGGTTCCTTGCTAATATCAACTAAACATACTTTCTATTGAATGAAGTCAAGATCGTTAAGATATTTTATTTATGATAGGTATTCATGAGTACGAAAACATTATTTTCATATAACATATAAAATCTAGGCTTAAGAGGAGGCTCCCTAAATTGTATGTAATTCTGTATTAATATTCTGAAACAATCACGCAAAACAATCAAAATATAACTTTAGTATATGATTTATTGGATCTTTTTCTTTCCATGTCTAGCCAGTTTTGTAATTGGAACATTTTCGCTCGATTCATTTTTTAATCGAAAATCATGTCTTTTTTAAAGATTATTCAAAATTTAATCAAGATTATTCGGCTTTTATGTCTAAAATTAGTATTGAGAGTAAGAAAATATAGTTTATTATCCAAATATAGGACCCTTTACTTATAAGCGAAATAAGAATTGAAACTTACGACATTTAGTTTCGAACCCGAATATGGTAGAAGAGCGCACGCGATATTCAACTTTATTATTGCTGCGTTAGCGTTTAGCACACAACGGCAGTTTCCAAACCGAACATGGTGAAAGAACGCACGCGATATTCAATTTTATTACTGCTTCGTTAGCGTTTAGTATACAACGGCCTAACCGGGGCGGATGGGGGCGGAGTTTGCGTGAAAATTATTTTGCACTGCCTGGTCTTAAGTAAGCACTTATACAACGTCATAAGCTAGTACACGGTTCGAACTGATATTGAGAAGAACCGGTATCATATTTTCTTTAATAAAATCGATTAATTTTGACTATAAATATAGTCAAAATTAATCGATTCTATTAAAGAAAATATTAAAATATAATAGTACAGAGTCTTCAGAGTTTTCACAGACTGTGAAAACTTGTTAATATAAGAACAAGTAAGTACATAAGATACGTTAAAACAATTGAAGATGTGCTTTAAATTAAAAACAATTGCTTTTATCTGCTTAATATTGATAACAGCTCGGTACTGTATTGTAAGATAAGGTAAGATTTGTTTAAACATATATTTCTAAAACAGCGTGCACAAATGTCACCAACACGTTGGAAATAGACCACTGCAATGAAGACCGTAACACCATGGGTGTCCATAACACCGGCTTTGTCTCACATGAGAAGGATTGGGAAGTAATCCCCATAGCGCGACCCAGTGCAAAATGTTGGATGTCGCATGTCTTCAGATTTTCGAAGATGAACCACGCTTACCTAGAGGTAACCAATTCACTCTTTACTTAAAGACCCCAGGTTATAGCTAACACACAGGAAACAGACTCCGGCAGGGAATGCCGGAAATCCTGGTTCTTTGCACTTGAATAAAAACCCTAACAAAATAAATCTATCCTTAATATTATATAGCAGAAAGTTTGTTTGTATTAACGCGCTAATCTTCGAAAGCACTGGGTGGATTTGGATGAAAGTTGGTATGGAAGTAGCTTGAAGCTTAAGGATGGCTATAGGCTACTTTGCCCGACTGCAAAAAAGAAGGGAGTTATTTTTTTTTTATTCTTGATGAGCCCACTCTACACCTCAATCTCGCCTGATGGTAAGCGACAGATGAGGTCTACGATGGAACGAGCGAGCCCAGAAGATGCATATTCACTCTTTCTTTAAAGGCTGAAAGGTCAAAGTGGCAGTGAACACAGAAGCCAGTAGAGAGTTCCACAGCTTGGCTGTACGTACAATAAATGTGGAAGAAAAGCACTTGATGCGACAAGACGGTATATCAACCAAGTGTGGATAGTACCCAGCAGTGCGTCTGGTAGTCCGGTAGTGAAAGGGAGGTGGAGGGATCAGGTCATGGAGCTCCTGCGCACACTCCCCGTAGTACAATCTGTAGAAGACCGACAGGCACTTTGGCAGGCACTTTGTGTTACAAAAAAGAGCCATCCGTGCTATTTATAAATTAAGTCCACGGCGCTCCCTCAGAGATAAATTTAAAGAAATTAATATAATGACTGTGCCCTCTCAGTATATTCATGAGAATCTCTTGTATGCAGATTAAAATATTAATCTCTTTAAAAAAATACAGTGATATCCATAACGTAAATACTAGAAATAAATAACTTTGTCATTCCAAAAACAAGGCTCAAGAAAATAGGTGGTTCTTTTAAATGCCAGTGCATACGCTTTTATAATAAACTACCCTGCTATTTGCAAGAACTGAGCCTCAACAAATTTAAATTAGTCATAAAACGCAAGCTTTGCCAGAAAGCTTTTATACAGTTAAAGACTATATTGAGGATAAAAAGGCTTGGGATTGAGCTGCTCCAATTATATACAGGGAACATTAGTGTTGTTTACAATCACAATTTCTTGTATTTTATTTTAATACAAATTGACATTATTTTTATTTTTTTAAATATTTATTTGACATGGATATTTACTTTTTTAAGTATAATATTTTATTTTTATTCTATTTTGACATGAATATTTACTTTGTAAAGTATAATTTTTTTTTTATTATTTACTTAATTATGTACTTATTTAAGTATTAGGAGTATAAGCGCGAATTATGTGGTTTTTTTAATTTATTTATTTCCATTTACTATTTTTTTTCTCTCTCTTTAATACTACGATGTCTCGCAGTTTGAGTTTTAGCGACCTACTCAAATTTCCCGTCTTTGACATTGTTCGTCAGGTCGTTGAGCTCGTAGGTAGTCCAAAGTTGAGCTTACGGACTAACTGACAAAGGCTTGCACTGACAGGACGGGTCTACTCAAATCTGTGTGGTTCTTTCCTCAAAAGGCCATTTTAGACTAATCTACATAATCCTCATAAACGATTGTGAATTATGAAATTATGTTTATTATTAATTGTGAAATTATGTAGGTTATTTTATTCGAGTTAAACATGATTGTCTGGCAGTTTGACTGCTTTTTGTGGCCTACCCAAACGTCCTTACCTTGGTATTGTTCGTCAAATCGTTAAGCTCCTTGTTCTAAGTTGAGCTATACGCTATTTGACAAATGCTTGCACTGCCTGTCCATACTACTCTCACTCAAATCTGTGAGCATTTTTCTTCAAAAGATCAATCTTTTAAAGAAAAATCTTTTGAACCCATATAATTAAACCAGTGTAGATTGTATGTACTTTAAAAGAGACGGACCCCTGAGTTTGTTTCGGTGTTTCTTCTCACGATAGTCAGTTAGGAAACACCGGCCTTATCTAATTAATATTTACGAAAAAAAAATGACGTGTAAAAGTGTTATTTAAATTCCAATTTGCAAAATAAAGATTTGAAGTTTTTTGAAGTTACATATCTGTTCCCTAGGAAAACTTAGGTAGTTTTCCTAGGGAACAGATACCAAAGTGACTTGCTGCATGAAAGTAAGGCTAATTTTAGGTAGGCTGGTACAGATATTGGAATGTTTTGACACAACTGGGTCCATTTATTATTTAGGCAAGCAACGTTTCGCCGATGAGTCAGGCTGTGAAACTTGTCCACTAGCGCCTCGTCACCTATAAGCTTTTTGGCTCTGTGCTCCATCGAGTCCAGTGCAGCAAGTTGGTATTTTTCAGAGCCATCCCCCAAGTGGCTGCAATACTTCACGCAGGAACGGACTTGTGCTTTATACAGATTTAGGAGCTGGCCAGGCGTGAAGTACCGCCTCACCTTGTGCAGGATACCCAGCTTTTTTGCTGCATGGTTGAACCGAAGTTGAGGTCTGACGACAACTTCATGCCCAAAAGCTTCAGGCGGTCGGTGACTGGTACAGATGTACTTCGGAAAGTAGGGGTTCATTCAAAAGGGCTCCTTTTAGCGCTGAAAAGACAAGCCGGCGTTTTCAGGAGGTTAGGGCGATTGGTCTATAATTGGCAGGATCGGCATGGTTACCGTTTTGGGTACTGGTACGGTTTACGGAGCTCTTTAATGTGAATTTCGATTTCGGGCATTACGGAGTCGCAGTGAGTAAGTTAGACCCTGTGTCTACACGCGAATTTTCCGCAAAGATGGAGGCAAATAAATTTGCTTTCTCTTGCGCGGTATGAGCAAGTGTTCCACCCGGTTTTACCATGGGAGGTAGCGATGGACGACAGAAGTTCGACTTGACCGTTTTGGCGAGGGACCAAAACTGCTTACTACCCGAAGGGTAGGTTGTCAATTTAGCCCCAATTTGTCCAACATGGTCAAAATGAGCCTTCTGTAACACTGGTTTGCAGACCTTAGCGGCAGAGTTAAACGCTGTCTTCAACACGCGTACACCAATACTAGCGCTGCTGCCACTGCGGACCGAGGCCCAGGCCTGGTATGATTGCTCCTTGTGCAATTCGGCTTGTGCTCAAGCTGCGTTATACCAAGGCCGAGCTTCATAGTCAAGTTTCTAACAAGATAAAGTCCACGGGAGCGAAGTCCCGCTGGTCTAAAATATGGCGTCAAAAATTCATACGAATCGTTGTTCACGGGTATTGGAATAATTAATTGATAGGTACAATAGTAATTAAATTATTAGGTGATTGTATTAGCATCTTTCTCCAACAGTGAAGGAATTAGCAAAAACAGTTCAGCATGAAATTAACGAATCAAAAATGTTTTGTAGGAAATGGTATGAAATCATCCGTGAAAGTCTACTTTGAGAACCAATTGTTTGAAATTACCTTAAAATTGTTGTTTTTGAATTTCAATTGCAGATATTTTTTTCTTAGAAATAGGATGCTATCATTTTGTAATTACCTAAAAAGGGTGCAGTTATTTTGTATCGGTTTATCACACAAGAACTTATGTATTTTCTTGGGAAATTAATGCCTGTGTTATTAAGGGAAAATTTATAGCCTTCTACTCTGGATCAGTTCATCCGTTCATTCTGAAGAGTTTTGTCAGTGTTTTCATTTATTGCTTATTTGTTGTATACATACTGTATAGTGGTCGATCAATTGATATTCGATTATATAGCATTCGATTTGGCATAGTAAACCCTTTCGGCTTCGGCTCCAGACGGATGTTATGACTATATCCGAGAAATAGTTTTTGACTTCGGCTTGGCATAAAATAACCTTTAAACTGGATACTATTGCCTGCAACATACAACCGTCCTATTTTTGAATTCTTCCAGGCAACTCCCAAACCACAAATGAATACTGATAGCCTAGACACTAAATAGAAATACCGATTACTCTATAAATACAATCTCTTTAACAAACTTAACTAACCCGCACTGGCTCGTGTGGTAGATTACGGCCCATTCCCTGTCACAAATACAAGGTCCTTGTCCCGGCATTGGGAACGTTATGCCAAATGATGTATATAATAATATGTAACTAACTTTTTCAGAAAGTTTTGTTTCAAGTTTGCCTATACGATGCACTAACGTAATGAGGAAAGTGTTATCAGCCAACATGGTAGTCGTCATGGATCTGGAACTGGACTGGACTTTCACACAAATTCTCGTTGTTTTATCAGTCTTTGTATAAGTGAAAACACGTGGTTTTCACTTATACAAAGACTAATCCTATCGTGTATGTGTGATGTAGTGATAAACTCCTTTCCTGAACGCAGACATCTACTTTATTTTGTACTAGCTTGTGCCAGCGGCTTCGCCCGCGTGGGAAATTTTTCCCGTGTAAATCCCGATCCCGTGAGAATTTCGCAAAATCCTTTCTTAGCGGATGCCTACGTCATAACATCTACCTGCATGCCAAATTTCAGCCCGATCCGTCCAGTGGTTTGGGCTGTGCGTTGATAGATCACTATGTCAGTCAGTCAGTCAGTCACCTTTGAGTTATATATATTTAGATGTATTGGTAATATTGTTTAGATCACGTTCACATGAGGCTTAAGTACCTATAGAACGAAATTTTATACCTTCGGGCGAGAGACGTCGAGCGCGGCGACCGATTCTCAAAAATAATCCTTATAGCATGATTCAGTATTCACGCGCGATGGCTTATTATTAGCGTATTTCATGTATAACTTTCGTGTTTCTATACCGATTTATATGATTCTTTTTTATGGAATAGTTAATAATGTTAACTTTTTCAATTAGGGGTGACTGAGAGTGTTATAAACGTAAGAGTAGACAAATATTATGATCAGAAAGCTTCGAACTGCTAAGCTATCGGGAGTTACACGTGTTATTGTGAGTCAACCATAAAAGATAGACATATGCTGTCGAGGGATATTTTTTATACAATTTTAAGGAGAACATTTCCGTCATGAAATGATTTGTGTAGCTTTAACCATTAAGGTTGCAAACGCGACGGAAGCTTAAAAATGGAGTAACTTCTCCCGTTTTCCCAACATTTCCCTTCACTGCTCTGCTCCTATTGATTGTAGCGTGATGAAAAGTATACTATAACCCGCTCAGGAGTATAAAAAATAATTTTACCAAGTTTCGTTAAAATCCGTCGAGTAGTTTTTGTTTCTATAACGGTTATACAGACAGACAGACAGACAGACAGACAGACAGCCAAAAATTTAACTGATTGCATTTTTGGCATCAGTATCGATCCTTAATCACCCCCTGATAGTTATTTTGGAAATATATTTCATGTACAGAATTGACCTCTCTACAGATTTATTATAAGTATAGACTAGCTTCTGCTCTTGGTTTCGCTCGCCTTAAAGGTTTTCAGCGAAATTAAAGTGGCCTATGTCACTACGAGTATCCAGCTCTTCAATTATTTTCGCACCAAAAAATTCCTCGCTCCGTTTAGCACTGAAAGCAAATGAGCACTGTTTCCCATGTATAACATTAGTATGGTTTTACATACGACAGGGATATAAACGCAAAAGATGGCTATCGTACTTGCATACAATTATTATGCAATGAGGTCATTTACTTTTTAACCGACTTCTGAAAAAGGAGGAGGTTCTCAATTCGGATGTTTGTTTGTTTTTTTTTTTTTTTTTTTTTTTTTTTTTTTATGTTTGTTCGGGCATAGCTCCGTCGCTCGCCAACCGATTTGAAAAATTCTTTTTTTGTTGGAAAGCGTATACTTCCCAAATGGTCCCATGAAAATTTTATCGACATCGAACAAGCCATTTCCGAAAAATCAACAAAAGTCTAAAAAAAATATTTACATTGATGATCTTTTCGGTTACTCTATATTGTGTTTTTTGTTCGCGCGTTTTTAGTTTTTTGTAGTTGACATTTTGGCTTTTATAACTAGATTAATTACGAATTGACCCACTAAAAAGCGCGAAAATAAAAACTTTTTTGCAAAAAAATAAAACCGACTTCCATATCAAAACACTACAAAGCCAAAAATAATTTTAATTTCGGAAGGCGGTGTGAAAAAAAAGAAAATACAAAACCAATAACACCGACTACCGAAATTAAAATTATTTTTGGCTTTGTAGTGTTTTGATATGGAAGTCGGTTTTATTTTTTTGCAAAAAAGTTTTTTAAAGTTTTGCTACACGAGCAAGACAGATAGTGTTTACGCAAAAAAACAATGCACCACAATTTAGCGTATTACTGTATAATTTGTAATGACGTGAGGAGCTGGTAGCTAAATAATAACAGCCTTATGGGTCTATTTTCAATGTTAAGCAATGCTTGCCGAGGTCAGCCTCTACATATCATATGGGTGACCCTCTAATCAATTATATATACAAAAAAGCGAAAGGTTACTGATTCACACACTCATAACGAAATCTCAGATACTTCAAGTGCTCTGGACCCTCAAATTTTCCGGGGGGTTTCCTTTTGGGACGTAGGTGCTCGCAATGACGAAATTTTGCAAAATTCCCACGGGTTCGGGATTTACACGGGGAAAACTTTCTATCCGAACGAAGTCGCGGGCAACAGCTAGTCTAAAATATAACCTATGTTACTTGCTGATAAATTGGTGATAGAATTTTAGATCTGTCCAGTTATTTTTTCAGTTTATCCATTACTAACAAACAAAACTTTCCTCTTTATAATAACATTATTAGTGTAGACTCTTTAGAGAAGATTGGAGGCTCGCGTTTGATCAGTATTACCCCTACATAGATATATGTTGCATGTGATAATGTGATCAAAGATGAAGCGCACTTGGACGTCTTATAATCATAATCATTTATTTATTACCACAGTACATGTATTACAATTAGATTTTACACTACAAGCCAATCAGTTTTCGTATTGTGGGATACTGGTGCCTAAACTAAGCTAGAAGCTTGTACTTCAGGGTACCACTATGGACTACTTTAACTGCCTGAAGTCTCTTGAAAAATGTCTTGCGACAATATAAACGAGCAACGTCCTTGAGTTTACATTATGACCTAGTTATAACTGCGCATCACGTGAATGTGAGTGAGGAAGCGGAAATGAGGCCATTACGATAGGAGATGTAGGAAGCCGAACGAGGCCGAGTGGTTCCGACTGCTGCCGAAACGATCCGAACTAAAGCGAACCGAGATTACATGCGCGCGCGCACTCGCTGTGAAAATTATGCAATAAAAATGAATTAATTTAACATAGGAACTAAAATATGATATAATAACATCCGTTTTAGTTTTGTAATTTGACCGTCACCTTTCTGCTATGTTCGATGTTATGTAGAAAATGCGGCGTTTTTTTGTTCCTATTTGTGATAGCGATCCGCCCTTGGTTATTTTGCTGTCTGAGCTTCTTAGATCAAGGAATAATAGTTATAATCTCTTCTTGACCCTATTTATGTAAGGGTCTTTTCCTTTAACAGATATTGCGATAATTAAAGGTTGTCTGTAAAAGACCGCGTTTAGCGATAAGAATGCCCATTGTAACAGCCTTTGTAGAAGTTAAGTTCTTATTCAGTTCTGTTATGGTGTACAATAAAGGTGTCGCAATTTTGGGAGGGAAAGCTTCTGTGGTAAAAGCTCAAATTCAAATTCCAATCAAGGGTTGATTTTGGCGCAATTTTCGCAAACTAAGGAATTATTTAGTGCTAAATATACAAAAAAAACTAAATTTATCGTAAAATATTTACTTACCTTCCTACATGTGCATATTTCAACGGATTGTGAAGTAAAAAAGTTGTGATGAGTTACGCGAACACGCGTGAACAAAAGACATCAACGACTCAAAGTGCTACGAACTCGCTACGCGGCTCATCGGTATTTCTCAATGTTACACACGCAAGCTTTGTAACTTCCTTTATTAATAATAATCAAACCATTTCTTATCAGTCTGTTGCTACGAAAAATAAAATGGAACATGACATGATAACTTAACAACTTTACAGAATTTGCTTCGTATTTTAATAACGTTATACTATCTTATAACCATATCCTATAATATTCCACCTATCATATCATATTCAACTATAGATATATCTATTTTATTATCCGCGTTTGTATGTCACTGTGAGGAGCCATAAGAATCAGCGCTTTATGTCTGCCGCCCAGCAATGCTGATATATAAACCTATCGGCATACGCACGCACTCTGTAATTTAGCTATATTATTATTAATGAATTAAATATGATGTATTGATGAAGAATAATAGTATTCAATTCTATTTTGCAATAATGTAGTCTTCAAGCTCCTGCGGAATCCAGATGGAAAATCCCCAACAACATTTGCTTGATTGAATCGAGCCCAAGACCTCAAGCACGACGATTTTGACTATTACAAAATTATTTTACACATACCTTATAGATGTGTTTCATACTATGGTTTCATAAAAGTCGGTGCGCAGTAGTCAAATGCATAATACTGCCAGTGTGCAAGTAAAAGTTGCAAATAGATGTAAGCAGGGCCTGCCGGGTTTGCTAAAATATTCTAATGAGTTACCTAATCCCCGAATGGAAGGGTAACTGTAGGAACAGGTGGGTTTTTAGTCAGTCAGAGTCTGACATACACTTCCTCTCCAATTAGAGTGGGATGAGTCATTTGATAACTATTCTCCCAAAAAAAAAAGGACCGTGATGGGTGGTAGGTGACATTCATAGTTCCCGCTTACCAGCGTAGGAAAAGGTTCCTATATTATTGTATATATTTTCACAAAACACAGTTTCTCAAATGCCTTGGTAAAATAACAAGATTGCGTCCTAACATAAACACAGCAATCCAATTCGATTAAGCTCGATCACGCTATTCTTAACCCCAGGATCGAGTGACCTTTCGTGTCTTTCAGTCATCTAGCCCCCGCAGGGCTCCGTCAGAATAGAGTATTACGCCATGTCGCCCCTGGACGTACACGAATAACGGAGCCGATATTCGATCACGAAATCTAGCGATTACGTCGATTATAACTCGACTAACGATGACCGCAACGTTCGGCTATCGATTAATTGCGAGCGCCATCACGAACTGTTTGGTGCAGTTGGAATTATATAGATTACCTACAATGGAATGATAGGCTTGTGATATAATACGTATGGAAAACTAATACTTCAGGAAAATATTTAGTGTTATTATAAACTTTTTGGCGGAATTTACACTAGATATTTTCCTGAAGTTTTAGTTTTTATTGTTTTTAGATATCCGTAAAGTAACGTAGATTCTATTTTGAGTACGTGTGGATATATGCAGTTTAAAATATTAAGAGTTGTGTTGTTGTATGTATCATTAAGGATAGACCGAAGTGAATCAGATCGCTGGGTGATTTGAATCACCAGTAGAAATGGAAGAATATTCGTAATATTACGATTAAATTAATGCGATTACAACCGCTGCTTTAGTTGTTATCGTATTTGCAAAGTGAGGCGCTCCTTAGTTTCTTCATTGCCACTTCACTTTTAAATAATCGATATGTATCGAATATTCGATTTCTTGTGATCTGAAGCGCCAATGTATTTTCACTTATACTTACAGTTAATTTAAATGTATACTAATTTTATAAAGAGGTAAAATTATACTATATAAAGCTAAATTACCACTGACTGACTCACTGACATAATTGTTCTCCCAGATGGTGGATGGGGAGGTGGGTATATTTTGACAGATTCGTAAACAAGTAACTCTTAAACCTACGGAAAAAGTGCCAAACCTCCCCTTTTCACCCCCCTTCTGCCCCTCCCTATCGTATCTCGGAAACTACGAGACCGGTATTTTTTTCTTTTTACGGATTCGTATAGAGGAGGCTCGATAAATTAAAAACCATTTTTCAAAGTCGCCCCCCTTGCCCCCCTTCTCACCCCCTTTAGGCGGATCACCTCGCGCAACACGCAAATACTAGTTTGTTTATAAGTTTGTATGTATGGTGTAGTCTCCGTAACTAATGACTCAATTCTAAAAATTGGTAGGAAAGTGCATTGTTTATGAGTGCCATAATAGGCTTTAAATTATTAAGAAATCTACGTAAAAGAAATCCTAGTTACTAATAAAACTTAAGGGTTTTGATAGATTAGCGGAATTTTTCGAAAGCGTTACCTCATTTGCGTCTCGGAATACGAAATGCAAATGAGGGAACACGGATGGGTTTTAGTCAGTATAAGTCTGACACACCTTTCCGCTTCGCCCAGATCGGAAAGCAGTCACTCGATGATTTTCCATCCTCAAAAAGATATATTGCATTTTGACAAGTATATTTATTTTGGATAATAACGCTTATCTTTTCCAGGGGCCAAACTAATGAAATTTGACTCTTAACTTAAGAGATTAATGGTATTTTGCAAACAAATCACGGAAAAATCTACAGGATGTCTAAGATGGGCGCGTGAATCCTCCCTTTGAAATCCTAAGTATCGTTCTTAAGGAAGTCCTCAGTCAATCTGAGCACGGTCGACTTTTTTCCGGTGGTAACTCCTACTCAGTAGAAACCCACCCTGTTCCTTGAGCTACCATTGCATTCCAGGGCCGCGATATTCCCGCATCCCAGCGCTATTGACTAAAACTAAAGACGAAAGACTCAATCCTATGATTGAATCCGGCTCTAGTCTTTTTGTGAATAAGGAAATACAAAGGTATGTGACGCTAAATTCTCGAAACGGTTTTATAAGCATATCTCTCTACTATGACTTTCAGCGCGAATATGTTAGCTATCTCTTTACCTCGGACGTTTTTCAATAAAAAATATGCAATAGCCTAACTATTTATTGCTAAAGCTTGTGAACTCTATGGTAAAACCTTTTTATATTGTTTTTTAGAATTGTCAAAGTTGGTTTCTTAATTTAATAATAGCGCCTAAAGCTAAGCGTCCACAGGTCGGTATCAGACGCATCGCATCAGCCGCATTACTTTTTCATACTGCGTTCACTGTATCGGCAGCAATCGGATTCCCGACGCAGGATGCCAGTATCATTCGGAGTTTCTTAGTGATTGTACGTGTATTTGTGAAAATGGAGGAAAGCGGAGAAGAACAATTTGTCTTTATTAGTTGTTTGTTAACAGAAGAGGAAGCAAATAAAAAAAATCGACTAGCCTTATGATGTTATCGGCACACATCGGAAAAGTTGCCTCTCAGAGCATCGGTGTCGGCATTGTCTATATGCGATCCGTACGATGCGGATCAATGGACGCACTAGTATGACTTTCTATACAAAGAATACTACGATCCGTTAAATGCGATGCGTCCGATGCGTACGATACCGACCTGTGGACGCTTAGCTTAAGCGGTCAAAGACTGCACATTTTTTCTCATTTCTCTGTCAAGATAGCACAGCATGATATGAGCAATGATTCATCGATTTCGATTAGTTTATCGAATTCGAAGGACACCAGAGGTCACGGATCGATGGTGGGGTCACTGACTGAGGAACATTACTCTTACATTATTGGAACTGTAGCATTCAAATAATAGGCATTAGTAGACTTAGACATAATCATTTTAGTTTGAAAGAGGAAAGCTGACTATGTAACTGTTAATCAAATATTATAGATATAGCTTTGATATACAAGAGTGGTCGCTTCCATCACGGGAAATTCTGTTGAGTGAATACGTGCTTACCTATAGTATGCGAAACAAACTACTTTCAAACCGGACCAGAAAAACTACGGAACGTTTTAAGACCAAAAAATCGAAGGCATGTGATATCCACTAATTAAAATAAAATAAACCCAAATAAACTTTTTAAGTTGTCTCTTTCGGTTTCGTATCATCCTTAGCCTTTTTCCAACTACAAGTATTTTACGGTTGAGTGGTGTTTTATATGGAGAAACTGCCTATCTTATCTCCACAACCAAGTAACTGGGTAACAGGATACTTATAGGTATACTATACAGGATACTTAGATTCTATAGCTTATGATAACCAACTAAAAATGATAGCCGGGACCAACAGCTTAACATGTTTTCCAAGGCATGGAGGAATCTCATACCAATCCATGGACCAAACTCGCCAAGAATTTTTTAACCTTTAAGATCAACCCCTTGTGATTGTTACTATTTAGCCGCGAGCTTCTTACACAATTTGACAGCATCATATCTATGTTTGAAAAAACATTTACCTGAAAATAGTGTATTACATTCTCTTTATTTATTCGTAGTAGATTTTAAAGGCAATTTATTTTATGAACTACTGAAACAGACTATGTAGTTAATATTCGATAAGAGCTGAGTAGTTGCGTAGCAGATAACAGGAGATTAAATGTTTCTGAACGCACCTAATAGGAGAGATTCCTAGTTCGTTATTTTCTTGTTATTTTCCTTCTTCTAACGTTAAAAAGGTCAGTATGCTATAGTTTTCAATCATCTATTAGGAATGGACATGTAGGACAATTAAGAGAAATGAGTTTTCACTTCGTACGCATGAAATGGTATTGTCCAAAAATAAAAATAATAAATATATTCAGAGAAAACCAAATATACCGTATTTTCACTTAAATCGTCTTTTCAACCTAACGATACATTTTTAGTCAAAGCTCACAATTGTAGTGTTGGCCCAATATCGTGTTCCTGCCTTACCCTGATAAGAGCAACTAGTGTGAGATATCTTGGCATTTTAATAGATTATCTTATGTCATGGAAAGCCCAAATAAGTTCACTCACCGCAAGGGTTAGAAAGTTGATAACCATATTTAAAAATCTGCGCTATAGTGCTGATGTTGAAACCTTGCGTATGGTTTATTTATCTCTTTGCCAGTCTGTGCTATCTTTTGGCATCACGGTCCCCAGACCGTGAGGCCAAAAGATTCAGTGCTGTGTAGATAAGTATGATGCAACTGGAGAGGGCACAGAAAGCTGTTAAATATTTTCGTTTCAGTACCATAAAATTGTACAAAGAATGCCAGGTCATGACTGTGAGACAGCTGTTTGTAAACATTCTTCTTTAAAACTGGACCTCAATCTTCTGACAAAACGTAGGACAACAAACGTATGTCCTATAGAGAAACATAGAACAAAACTTGCGAAACGACATTTTAGGATTCTTGGCAGTCGTATTTACAACACTGTTAATAAGCAATGTAACATCTACCAGCTCCATAAATTTAAAAGTAAAATGGATGTCAGTAATTGGATTAATTATAGGGAAGTAGAACAAATACTATATCCGTAGGACGTACTAGTTACAACCAATACTTTGTCAGTCACATAAACAATTCAACACCCACCAACATGTACACACATATCACACACATTCACACACAATCATACTCACTCGTCTTAATATAAATATACACATACACAACACTGCACAGAAAGTTTATTTTTTAATTTAATTTTCATTATTATTTTAAAGTTTTGCTTGTATAAAATCTTTATTACTGTTTATAGTGCCTAACATGTGTACATAACTTAATTCCGAATATTTAATTAGTATTAATAGAGCCAATTTTGAGAGCCCTGACACCCATAACACAAGTTTAATCTTAGCTTGGGTGTCAGTGGTCTATAACTCAGTGTAAAGCTACAATTTATAAGATGAAATGTTTTGTTATTAGGGAGTAATGACTAACTACATGTAAATTGTAAACTGGAAATAAAGATTATATTATTATTATATTATATTATTATTTATCTTCAATTCGATATCAAATATCCAGTACGAAACTGTCGTATGTCATGTCATGTCATTTGTCGTAGTTTGACAAATGCCGCAATATTTAACTGTTTCGTGCACGGTACACAAAGGCGACGCAGTCTAAATACATGATTGAATTAGAATTCACTTTATTGGTGAAATCCGAATTTACAGTTTCCCATTTAATACACTTCTTATGAACACAGTAAACCGTAAACATCACGCAAAGATTCGTTCACCTTTAACTTTTACAAAAAACATTCACAGTATAAAATGAAACGAAAATTGAAATTGTGTAATATATAATATTTACATCGCAAACTGTACGTGATTCCACAATTTTGTTGGCTATGGTGATTGATATTGATGGTCTGGGATTAATCCAATCCCGGGGCCTGTCATTACTGGGCCGTGTGTTTTGACCTATCATTAGATGGTAGCGTTACCTGGAACAATACGCCCGCGCCGACATTATAAGCATATCACGAATATAAGTTTAACCGCGTTTACTTACATTTGTTTGCGAATATAAGTGATCATTAGAATGTATCACGATTCAATTCGGTCTGCTCGCATCATATTATTGAGCAAATTTCTTTATTTAATCTCATGTATTATCTATTCCGATCATATGCGTTGCACATGTAAGGGTATAAATAATTGTTAATTTTGTTGCAGATTCCTCGTCGTGTGCAGTTACCTCATTATCTCCAGAGTAAGTATTCATTGTGTTTTTTTTAACTAATTCAATTTCAATATGAATCATGGATATAAAAAATCGCTGACCTTATTTCTTTTCTATGAATACTTTGTTCAAGATTAACTGGATTTAGTATTACGGAGAGAATCTTTCTAAATTGAAATTTTATTTGTATTTTTAGCTCTTCGGAAATGAGCGTCTCTTTTGTGACCTTAAGGTCAAAGCAATTTACCTTTGGCTATCTCAATTTATTTTTATGTGGATAGTACCTACATCGATGTGATTTCCATTACCTAATTGTTTCTTTGTGGAGTAGAATTAGTTTACAATCGTCAGCTGTTGACACGTATAGAAAGTTATTTAAAAAAAACATTAGTATTAGTTGAAATACATACAGAACAGCACTGCGTGCGCTGGTGGTAACACACCCAAGAGTCTGACTTAATTTAAAAAGTTATAAAATGTATGTTATTATTAAAAGTGTCACCGATTGAATGAGCCGTCGCTATAAACATTACATTTTCTTTGGAGCACTTCAATTTAAAATTTTAAATTGCGTAGAGGTTGAATATATTTAATGTTGGTTGGTTATAATTTAGTTTAGTTTATAAAGTAGAAGATAATTTAAATTAGAAATATGCTAATCTAACGACATGCTTACACTTATAATATTGGAAGTTTTATTAATTACTATTTAATATAGATTTAAAGCCTCCGATTTGAAGCTGAGATGTATTTAGATACCTATTGGAGTATAATCAACCAAGCATTCAGTTTCAGGAAGTGTAATTAGCAACTTTTATTCAAACAGTCAATAATTACAGCAGTGAAATGACTATGAGAATTTAGTCCTTTTGTATTTATTGATCTTTTAAAATCCAATGAAAATGTAGGGTAGGGCGGGGCTAGTTGAGCAATTTTTCACTTGATCGGTCATAGCTCCTTAACGATAAGTCCAAATTGCTGGTAATTCGTACTAATGGGTATGTAATTTATTCCTTCTAAAAGGCTTCATAGTAATTTATTATTAAGATATAGCATTTAAAAGTTACTGCAGTTTAAGTGCGAAAAGTCAGATATGCTCAACGTGCCCCATGGGCGGGGTAAGTAGAGCAAGGGTATGGGGTACATTGAGCAGTTAGAAATTCTAGTCTAACCAAGGTTTCTAGACATGAAATAAAAATTGTATTTGATAATCAACTGTTTATTCATTAATCTCTTAGTGAAAAAAGTGAAACAAAACATAAGTTCTTCTAGATAATAAATATAAAAATAGAATCAACAAAAACGGAACATATTTTAAGATTAATTTTTGGAATCAGACTTCAACAATTACTATATATCAATAAAGGTTAAATTAAGAAAACATCAATAATAACTAAAACTAATCATCATCGTCATCGGAATTGCAATTGATGCAAATGAAATGAAGGCCAGTAACTTGGACACATTTTTTATGTGCCTACTCTTTACAATCTTCGCATTGGATCCACTTCTCTACTAGTATGCTGTCAGACCAGACTTCGCTACAAACCAGGCAGATACATTCATCTTTGTCACTTTCATCACTTGACTGAAGTATTCTTTTGCTAACACTCTTCTTTATTTTTTCAGTCATTCACTTGATATCGAATGCCTTGGCGGCGGCATTCACACTTTTTCCTTTATTGACAGCATTTGCAGCATCATTTAACTGTTGAGTAGAGTAGGAATCTCGAAGTTTTCCTTTTATAAGACTGCATTCTAAAACGAAAGAAAAACATTTGTCACTATCATTTTAAATCGCAGGGTAAGTTGAGTAACAGTTGCTCAACATACCCCAACCCGAATATTTGAATTAAAAGTGAGGTTATGAAAAAACTGTATTATTTCCAACAAAATCCTTATTAGATATCAAAAATACATCAAATTTATGAACCTTTAACACTTACTTGATTTAAAATGTATAATATTTGACTCGTACAGAAGAAATATACACAGAAACGATTTTTTTACTTTTTGTTCGCAAAATAAACAAAGGGTGCGCGTTTCTTACTCGATCGACAAATCGCCACTAGCGATCGCGTGATCAGTTCCCCTCCCGTGCCCCCTCGTTTCCCTCATTTGACGTGCTAGCGTCCGTATAGTTTCGGAGATATTTTGATTGCCCAACTTACACCTATGCTCAACTAGCCCCGCCCTACCCTATGTATTTTGCCTGTACTTACTCTGCGTTCCAACACCGCAAATACTTCAGAGAACATTAAAATTAAAAAAAATCTGCTACTAATTTGCTTGTATATTATTCAATTATTATTGTATTTGTATTATTATATATTAATCATAAAGTAAGCAAATTTGAATTAACGGGGTTTTTAACCACATCGATAGGCCAACCCCATTGTACCCTATTAATTTTAATTATATACATATTTATTTCTAAAACAAACACAAATAAATAATTAATTTACATGAGAGAGACCCATTAATTAGTTAGCTTTGCTAGTCTACTTAATCTTATCGCTAACTGCAATTTTGGACTTTTTAAAATTGTTTGAATTAACCCAAGATCTAGAAAATTAAATTTAAAGTCTTTAATTAATGCCTCTCTCTCATCTTTGTTCCGTACACAATCCATCAGAAAGTGAAGTAAATATTCAATTTTATTATATACTACATAATTGGGAGATGTAACTTTCCCATAAGATAGCCTAATTTTGCTGATGGATAGTATCCAAAACGCAGTCTTAAAGCAAATTTAATATAATTTCTATTCAATTTCTATTCTGGCTCATTTTCTGACTTTATACAATAACCCTATTTCTTTTGAAATTTCAGCAAAACGATTCTTCCAATTTACGAAACATTTCTCCTTAAATCTGATGATATATTCCCATTGATCTGGTTAGTATGTTGCCAATGCCTGAATCAACTACAAGCTTGGACAATCTGTCAGCCTCCTCGTTGCCCCGAATTCCTGTGTGTTGGAACCCATTGCAATAAAATATTGATATTATTTTCATTCTGATGATATATTAATTTAAGAATGTTGTAGTCTATCGATGATCCTCTGCTGTCAGAGGTGCAACGAGCCCCATGCTGTAACGCGCTTTTATTGTCACTAAAAAAGGATGTCTTTCCGTAGATCTTGAAGTACCTACATCTTACCTGGCGGATTACAGGAAGTTTAATTAGCTGCCTATAATTCAGTCAGATAGATATTCAGTTATGAAATGAGTTTGATGATTTGATCCGTTTATATAAATCGACCAATCAAGGTACGGGCACATGTCTCTCCTTAACACAGGCTAACTTTTAGCCTAGCTAGGAGCACAGTACACCTGTGTGTGTGTGTCTACATCTGTTTTGTATTGCACTATGGAGCTTAAAATTACATAATTGCAACAATTGTAAACTTGGCAATCCCACTACGAAATAAATACTATTTATTATTTATTTATTATATACTTTATTGTACACCTGTTTTTTCTGTTTTGTGTTAAACTAGTGTACAATGGGCGGTCTTATCGCACAGGGCGATCTCTTACAGACAACCTTTACTATATTTAATATTACTATTTTGTATTGTTATATTTAAAACTTCACCTGCAGGTCCACTCGGCGTCTCAACACCTGGACTCAGCAGAGTACTCAGACTCTACGGAGGTGTCCGTGGTGTCCGTGTCATCTTCGGCGTCTGCTTCTTCAGAACTACACGAGGGCTCCGGTGAGGATCCTCCTGATCCTGTTTTCTCGAATAATCTGAAGGTTGGTAATACTATCTATTTTTGTTTATTTGCTACATTGTGTGAGTGACCTTTGGCGAAACTGTTTAAAAACGGTGTTTTTTCCTGTACGTCTTTTGCTCTTATGATTGCCTCATTGGTCTTGTAGTTGCAAGCGCGCCTGCTGAACATGAGGTGTAGGGTTCGATTCTCGGGTTGGGCAAAAAGTCCTGTTGGGGTTTTCTATAAGAAAATTCTCAGTAGTAGCCCGGAGTTTGGAAGTTGGCGGTGTGATACCCCCGGAGTTTGGAAGTTGGCGGTGTGGTACCCCCGGAGCTTGGAAGTTGGCGGTGTGATACCCCCGTGCTTCGGAAAGCACGTTAAGCCGTTAGTCCCGGTTATCTTTGGATAGCTTTTACAGTCGTTACGGATAAACAGAAGCCAGAAAATCTGACAATGGCCTGGCCAAGGGGCATTGTGTTACCCAGTTACTGGGCTGTGGAGGTCAGATAGCCAGTCGCCCAACTTCAAACACTAATACACAACTGCATCCGGTTAAACTGGAAACCGACCCCAACATAGTATGGAAAAGGTGAAACGAAAGATGATGATATGTTTTACTCTTCTTTTTACACATGTAGCCTGTGGGCTGCTTATATCAATGTGAATCCTACAGTGTCCTTCGCGTACAATATAATAATGCATTCCAGGTGTCGAATGTAGGGCGTCGGGGATCGCGGGACTATCTCCGGCCACCGTAGGCGCGGGCTTACGGACGGTGAGCAGGAGTAGCTCACCGTCCGGTAAGGAATCAGGCCCGGGTCGGCGACGCGTCATGTTCCACGCACGCCTCAAAGATCTGTCAGCATTAGTGACGGGGCCTCATAAGGCCGTTGCCCGCCGGAGTTGCAGAAATGTACTAACAAGATACCGCGGCCCTGGCACTTACGGGCAGCTGAAGGGACAGGGTGGGTTTTTAGTCAGTAGAAGTCTGACACTCCCTTCCGCTTCACCCAGAGCGGGAGAAGTTATTCGATGATTTTCCCACCCAGAAAAAAAAGGTGTCGAATGTAGCGAATCTCTGCTGTCAATCTTTGCTGAAGATCGCGTTGATTGTTTTTAAGCGACGATGTGCTTCCCTGATGTGTCGGATGCGGGCCAGTCCCAACATAATAAATACTACGTTGTGAGGCGAGCAGGCTCGGCTGCGTATTCGTGGATACTGTACTAACATAGGACTAAGGACTTTAGTGACTAACCAAATGTGTCTTGATACTCGAATAAATAAATGACTTACTTATTGCAATATGCTATTTTCTGTTTTTACTGCAGAATGAAACGAGAGAAGCACTGAAAAGTGATGGCAGTGAACAGGACCCGGTAAGTTTCCATTATTTTTCTTTCTTTTCCCATACGTGCAATTCAGAACAAACTAGTGTTGTTAAAGTGCGAAATATCTAAACGAACCTTTTTTTTAAGTTTTCTTTATCTTGATATTTAGATACCATCATCTTATAGCTTCATTGACTGTTTAATTTTTAGTAATAAAACTTACAACACTTGTAAATTGCGCGTATATTTTTGATCAATTATAAATCTCTCGTAAAAATGTTTTTCTCTAATCAAAATCAAACCTATTATAATCTGTATATATATTTGTTTGGTTTAAAAAATGCCACTGAAAACCTACTGCGCTACACATAAACTACTCTATTTACCATTGATACGAAGAAGAAGATATTAGCTTGGCCTTTATAAAGTATAATCAAACTATGTACTAGTGGCCAGCCGATACACATAGGTCGCATGTTGTGATAGAACTAACTACATTATCTCGTTGGTAAAATTACGGTTCTATGTAAACCGTGTTTCAAGTATCGCGCTGTTTTATTAAGGAAGCGTTAAATCTAACATAATACTCATTCAAGTTTCACTTTTCTATAATCACGAGTCAGCCTTGAAGCAGCAATATTTATTACATACTCGCGTATGTACAGTAACATAGGAACGTAGGTAACTACCGCGAACAATGAGCCATTTCTTGATATAAAAGAATCCGTGCTACGGCCAGCCCTGTCTCTTTCATGGTGGTTAATGGCTCTGAAAATAGCCAGATTTGTTAACTACGATTTATAACTCAATTATTTGTTAGATTTTTAGATTGTTGAGTCTTTTTGTTAGCAAAGTCTGCGTCAATTGAAATGTGGACAAGCGAAGATGATTGTGTTACTTATGATAACAAATGTTTTTGTCGATGTAACTGATGCGCTTAGTTTCAAGAAGAGGATAATATAAAATAAATTACATTTTCACTAATTTTTCGGATTAGGCAAAAGAAATAAATTGAAGAATTCGTAAGTCAATATAAAAACAGCGGATATAATGTCTGAGATTCCTTCCGACGTACGGTTTTATTTTATTTTTATAAAAATCTTGCCCACGGCTATTTACTATAGGCGTATTTCGGGGGCGCAAAATAAAAGAGTTACTGTTCAAATAATCGTAACGGCCGTCACCCAATTACTTGAAGGCATGAACACAGAAGTGGGTGAAAGGTACGCCATAATAGTCACCAATTTACACCCATTTGAAAGACCATTGATGTATTGATTGAAAGAATTCTTCTAAGAATACACGATTCGACACAGTCCATCTTTTCCTTTCGTTTTGCAGAATTGCTGTACTTACTTGTGACATTGGTTTTACGGTCAATTTTAAGAACGAACGAATGGTATGAAGCTTAATCTGATATGTAAGAGGACCTACTTTTGAGGAATGCAATTATAATATAACAATGCATACGCAACGGTTGCACTTTGCAGAATTCGGATTTAAAACTCATTTTAATTTCACAACAAAATGTTGCTGGAAAATGGTAATTTTGTTGTTGATGAACCGAAAGCTGTGAAATGAATGTTTGGTGTGGTGAAAAGTGTAAATTCAAAGATCAAATAGAGTGGTTAGGGGGCTATTATTCCTGCCACGCGTGAGTGCTTGCGTGCTACGCGTACGGTGTACGGTGGCAGTGGGCACGTTGCTCAACGCATGCTACTCTAGTGACCGACTGAATGGAGCACTAGGAGGCCACGGCAGCCTCAGAGGGTTTGTGCAATATACAATATTGAAGTTGCGAAGGGCTTCTCTAATCTGATTATGTTATCATCTGTACTTCCGTTCTTGTTTTATGATGTTATGTTTATATGTTTATGTTATATGTTTCTTTGGTTATGTTTTTTAACGCTTTGTTTTTTTTTACGGAGGTAGGTTAATAATATAAGTCTGCTACATACTGTGATCCATTAAAGGATTTTTTTTTATTGATAATAGGCTCGCGTTTGACTACCATCTCACCTGATTGTAAGTGATTTAGGATAATTCTTTTTTATCGTGAGTATTTTTATCTTTAAATATATTATTTAGTTGTTTTCTACTAGAAGAATCGGATCTAGATTATCATGATTTCCATAGTTAATTTTAAGAAATTTGTAAATAACTAAAATCAAATGATTTGTTATCTCAGCCCATTAAATACAAACACAAAATAATTAACATAATCAAATTAACTAATTAAGTCATGTGAAATTGAATCTGCTACCGTTTTGCGCATTGTGGCCTTCTAAGAATGTCGTATATGTGTTAGTTTAGCGATATCCATCTCTGACCCGGTGTAAGTGGCTGGTAGCTGTATTTTGACTCACATTGCATCTTAACCATGAACGCCGCACACACCGCGTGACCTACAAACGAGAACATCCCTTGGAAATGCTTTACTAAAAAGATGGAGAAAAAAACTTTTACAAAAGAAAAACTGGAACTGATTCTAACCTGATATTTGTTCTAAATAAATTTTCATTTTTATTAACTATGTAAGTATAGGGTAGACTAAGGTGAATCGGATCAGTGGGCTATTTGGATCACCAAAGAAATCGAACCGTATCCCCAGGAGCGCTTCACTTTCTTCTTTTCCATGACAACTTTAGACAGCCGATGTGTATGAAATATTTTACAATTCTTGTGGTGATCCGAAACGCCCAGTGATTCGATTCGCCTTGGTCTACTCTATATAGTCTCTATAACGTTATTTGTTGGGCCGGGATATCTACGAGTGTTAAACATATCAGCCAGGAGAATCTAAAAACCTTACGCACAGACATTGGCTTACTTCAAATCAAGATGCTTGATTTTTGTTTCAATATTTTAATTGTAATTGTGCCGTGAAATACAAACTTGTTACGGCTCGACCGACATAATTTAAATTCGATAACAGTTACAGGTATTCTTTGAATACTTTGTTATGTTACTGCGAAAGTCATGTAATTAATTGCATAGACTAATAAAGCACAAGAAAATTGAATGAAAGTGTTCCAAATTCTTGGCATTTCTACACTATGGCGCGCTGTGATGTGGCCTCAATAGCTTTATTTGTTTTTTTATATTGCAATCAATTTGTCAAAGTGATGTGGCGACGGCGTTTATTCCGCCACTCCACTAGCCCAATTTTATAATGCGTAGGCACTTCTGGCGGCGTGCGAACTGCCCTGGCATACTTAGAAACTGTCATTTGACTGTGAAATGGTGAATTACTGACGTTGTAATTCGTTAGTTTGTTTTGAATGTTTTCTTTGGTCAGGTAATGGTTGCAATCTAGTTGCAGTTGGTCACAATGGAGCTAACGGTTATACTTTCGTGTTTCTTTTTTGCAGTTAACAGTCGTTTAAGGCGCTAATTAGCGGAGGTTGTGTTATTTGTTGAAGGCAGTCAAAAGTCGCATGTGCCGGAAGGAGGTAGTTAGGCTTATGTTATCTCAGGGCTATCAACTAGCGAAACCTCCACGGAGTGCTACCTCCACGAATGCAACGCGCTCTTCATGTAAGGAATGTTTTAAACAAAATGAGTCATTTCAATTAAATATTGTAACAATGTAATACAGCATAGCTGTTGCGCCAGTTATAAACGTTTCTAAGGGTCAGTTTCGCAACTTCCGAAAGATGATCAGCGATCTATGAAGTTGAATAATTATGTTGTTTAAACTTGCTACCATTAAATGAACAGTGATTGGAATCATTATTTAAAGAATCAGAAGTTCTATCGAGTCTTTTTTTTTGGGAATATATTCATCAAATGACTCCTTCCACTCTGGTGGAGTAGATTGGGGTGTCAGACTCCTTCTGATTCAAAACCCACTTATTTCAGTGGCCCAAGCGTACTGGGGCCACGGTATCTTGTTAGAACTTTCTCTCAATCATCGACCCTTGAGCACCGATAGCGGAGCAGAGTATCAGTTGGTTAATGAAAGAGCACATAGACTCATAGTTGACATCGCTTTAGTCGTTCATGCTTACAACTTAATAAACAACTTAAATAATTACAATGGTACGAAAATAATGTTCCAATTCGTAAACAATACAAAAATTCTTTGAGTAATTATAAGTGCAGGACTGCATTATTAAGGAAAAGTCTTGAGTATGGCTCCACGCATTTATAACAAAATTCCAGATTCCATAAAGGAATTAAATTTGACACAATTTAAGAAAAAAATGCAATTACTCTTAATCAATAAATGCTAATATGCCATTGACGAATACTTAAATGACGAATGAATTTAGTACCACAATTATTAATACTGTCATTTTAATTATTTGACATGTTCATTCTGTTGACTTTTAATTATTTGACGTTTTAATTATTTAACATTTTGATTATTTGACATTTTAATTATTGGTACTTTAATTATTTAGTCTTTTTTTTCTGAGATATAAGTAATTCCTCATTTAGGTCTGAAATAATTCTGAATTAGTTTCTAAGCTGTTATTTAATACGTTCCGCTGCACGGTATGCCATTTACACCCACATTAAGATAGATAAACAATATTTAGCGTAAATAATTATAAGCTTCGTTTGTTCAAACTCAGCGCTTATTTAAATAATTTTGACAGATCTAAGCATAAGTTTTAAATGTCGATTTTCTTTTCTTAGTCTCTGCCTTAGTCGTGACATAAACCTACCTTGACATACATTTATTCATCGTTCATCTTATTGCGTATAGGTGGTGTTCCTATCAGAGAAGAACAGTTACATTCCTGTGAGCATCAAGCCTCGCTCGCCTGCAGTGGACACGGCGTGGCGGGAGCCACCTGCCTGGGAGCGAGAGTACAGGAGACATCGCACCAATGGCAGTCGAGTGCAATGTGAGTAATTCAACCTATTTTTAACCGACTTCTGAAAAAGGAGGAGAAAAAAAAAACAAACAGACATCCGAATTGAGAACTCAATTCGGATGTCTGTTTTTTTTTTTTTTTTATGTTTGCTCGGGCATAGCTCCGTCGCTTGTCAACCGATTTCATAAATTCTTTTTTTGTTGGAAAGGGTATACTTCTCAAATGGTCCCATGAAAATTTTATCGAAATCGGACAAGCCGTTTCTGAAAAATCAACAAAAGTCTAAAAAAAATATTTACATTGATGATCTTTTCGTTTACTCTGCATTGTGTTTTTTGTTCGCGCGTTTTTATTTTTTTGTAGTCGACATTTTGGCTTTTATAACTAGATTAATTACAAATTGACCCACTAAAAAGCGCGAAAATAAAAACTTTTTTGCAAAAAAATAAAACCGACTTCCATATCAAAACACTACAAAGCCAAAAATAATTTTAATTTCGGAAGGCGGTGTGAAAAAAAAGAAAATACAAAACCAATAACACCGACTACCGAAATTAAAATTATTTTTGGCTTTGTAGTGTTTTTTACGTTTTACGTTTCTACGGCTGGGACACAGACTTCCTCTCTATGAGTGGTGAAGGGCCGTAATTCACCACGCGGGTCCAGTGTGGGCTGGCGGATGTAACATGTCTACGGATTTTTGGCCCTAGGATGGTAGTGGGTATATAATCAAACAAAATATTGAGGTGAAGTCCGAAACTAACAAGGAGGCTATTCTAGTTTTCCCTTTTTTCTGATCAGCCCGCTTTTGTCCTTGACCATGTCTGATGCTAAGCGATAGATGAGATCTACGATCTTGTTTTAAAGGTTGACGGTCATATATGAAAGGGAACACAGAAGCCGGCAGAATTATGCCTTGGCTGCGCAGCCAATAAATGTGGAGGAAAATCGCTTAGATAGTAAGATATATACATAAGGTATATACGATAAGATAGTATATCAACATTTCGTTTCCCTAAATCTCTTTTGTAGCATACAACGACCCTTCAATTCACAACAATTAAGTACAACTTCAATTATTATTTATGTATAGGCAATACTAAAATTAAAATTAACGTTTATAAGTATCATTTACTATAAACATTGTCTATTTATCTAGCGTTGTGAAATCGGACAAATTGAGATGGTATCGTACGGAGCGCGTGGCGCCGCGCTTGCGCAACCCTTTGTGCGGGTTTTTATTAGTTTTTACTTAACTATTCATGTGATACAGGATACACGGATTATAATGGTTACGTATCAAGATTCCATTGTACTCACGACATTACTATGGAGTGCGATAGTTTTGACTAGAACTTGACGTGAAATGCCATTGTCGGACTTATAAAGCATTGTGGTGGAAAATCAAAATCAAATCAAATCAAAATCAAAATTGTTTTTATTTTACATAGGCCTAAATTGGGCACTCATAAAACGTCAGAAGTTAGTGCACGGTTCGAAATTGGTCGTTTCTACTAAACAGAAATGAATCTCAGAGTCTATAGTGTTCACACATTTACATTAAAAATAAACTTTACAAAACTGCAAATAAACTAAAGCAAATGACATAAAAATAAAAATTATATACAAGTAAAATAAAATAAAAATAACAACAAAAAAAAAAAAACAAAATAAAAACAAATAATAACAACAACAAAAAAAAAAGTGGGGTTGTTAAAAGTAGATCAAGCTCAATTAATCTGGCTTACAAGACTCCCATTAATGACTGATACTCAAATACGGCTGTGAATGATATGCGGGACCAACGGCTTTCTCTTTTTTCCGGAAGATGTCTCGGTGCACAATGGATCCCATCCGCAGAATGACCTAAGTATTCAATAGCTGTACTTAGTCTTAACCCGGCAGTACCTATGTACAGACGCCAGCACACGAAGCTACCCGAAACTGTCAAATTTTCCCAATCAACCTTGAACCTAATTTCTTTAAAATTAAAGTTGAAAATCTATTAAAGAAATTTGACAGATTGTTGTAGCTTGATGTGCTGGCGTCAAAAAAGGTTTGTAGGTACAAAACCTACAAACCTTTTTTTCGTAAAAAGGCTCCTCGCGCTGTGGATGGAGCGGAAGGGAGTGTCAGGACGTCTACTGACTAAAAAACCATTCTGCTCGTACGTTCTCTTGCGTTCCGGGGTCACGGAATTTCGTTAGAACATTCCCGCAACCCCGGAGAATCTACAACCCTAATTCCACTTTTTCTGACCTAGGTATTTGTACGTACCTACGTAGATGATTAATGTACACGTTACTAATGTCATCTTATAATCAACAGATATTGAAGCGGAGTGCCAAGATGACTTTATGAAGATCAGAGTCGGGTTCAACGGATCATTCGCAGGATTGGTTTATTCCGCAGGTGAGGATATCTTATACAGCAGATGTTGATGGCAATGATGCGTGTCTTCATAGTTTGCGAAACTGTTTTTAGAAACGACATAAAAGAAGTTAAAAGTTAAAATGCGTACCTACTTAAAAGTCAAGTATTGAGATAGGTAAATATTTATGATATGTGTAAGCCAGCTTCCACCCGCGGTCGCGTGAAAAGTTTGTTTCACAGAGAAATAAAAGCCTGTCCTTCTCCAATATCTCTCTATATCTGTACAAAATTTCATCAAAATCGGTTGAGTTGTTTAGACGTAAAAGCGTAACAGACTGCCAGAGTTACTCTCGCATTCATAATATTAGTAGCGATTCAAACATTAATCCTATTAAAGTCACACATCGGACTCACTTATTCTCCACAAATAATAAAGGTCTGGCTAACCGTTTATTTATTTATTTATTTTATTATTTATGTACACACAGTAAAATACATTAAGATAAACATAATTATAATATCTGAGTACAAAGGTACTGCTTATTTCTTAAGAAATTTCTTCCAGCAGACCTGCGAAAGGAGAAGTGAAAAAGAAATATAGACAATAGTGTGTGAGAACAAGAAGAGAAATAAATATGAATATGTGAAGTGTAAAACTAAAATATTAAATATACTTACACATACTTACAATGCAATAAAAATAACATATACTTAAATAAATACATAATGTTAGAATATATAAACACATAATATAAATATATACATAAATAATTAACACAGTTAAGAGGAAAGGTAATGCTCTTTTAATCGACATTTGAATAGAGATATAGTTTTTAAGTCACGAATGCTAGGCGGAAGTGAGTTCCACAATCTTACAGCATGGACAGAGAAGGAATAAGAGTAGTAGATAGTTTTATGAGGATGAGATTTAAGGAGGGATCTAAGGTGTGATCTACACGGTACGTCGCAAGAACGAGCGTAAGAAAAACGCTCACGCAGGTAGGAAGGGTAAGACGGGTTGTGTAGAATGTTGAAGAGGAGACACAAAATCCTAGTGTTCCTGCGAAGACGGATTGGGAGCCACTTGAGTTGCTTGCGAAGGTGAGAAACATGGTCATACTTTCGAAGACCGAAAACAAAGCGAATGCATAGATTTTGCAAGCGCTCAAGCTTGTTTAATAGCTCCTCGGTAGCATCCAAATAGCAGAATCGGCTGAATAAGTGTTTGTGCCAAAGAAATTTATGTCCGTTACCTAGGGAAGTTGTGCGGTGTAATCGGCCATCACTACAGCCCTACGTATTGTGATAGCTGGAACAACTATATGTTCCACGCCTAAGCGTGTAGACTAGACAAGTGTCATTACCGCGGTATTGTTGCTTATGTCTCGCCGTCGCCGTCGCAATTCGCATTGTGTCGGTATGTCCTTTTGTTAGTGGTAAAGGAGTAAGAACCGAATGGAGGCATACGTTATTTTAGCTTAGTAATTAATTTGCTTGAAATAACAGACGCCGCTCCCAATTTTACAGATAGAGAGTATTGTTTGTTGACCAAAAAGAGAGAAAAAGCCATAGGTATTCGTTCTCTAGCCTTCATAGCTATGCAATGTCACGCTAGCTCTTAAAAATCTTAAAAACTTACTGTAGGTAACACATGTCACAACTTAGCAGTATTGGTGGTCATATTTTTATTAATAATCCCGTTGTTGGAAAGCTTAACTAGAGTAGTTTCCAAATTAATGTTATGCTTGTATCATTCTTCAAATAAGTATAAGTATAAAGTTTATTGGGATCAACTTAGGTATACTATTTACAAATAAATCGAAGATACCTAGCTACAGATATAAGCACTGTGGCGTAGTTATCAACGCCCAACTCAAAAACATTATTTTTTCTACATTATTTCTAATGACAAAAAATAACTTATAACTAAGTATTACAAAAAAAACTAAAAGTAAAACAAAAAATAATAATAATTAAAACATAAAGGACATTCTATGAACCGATATGAATATACTACTACTACTACTGCTTGAAACATATTTTAGTATTCCACGGACACTTGAAATAAATAAATTCAAAACAAAAAGTTGGGTCACGATTAACGAATGCGGGGTGCCCATTGATATACAATGTATATCAATGGTGGTGCCGTAAAAAATGTCTATTGGCCAGCTAGTGTTGCCGATTTTCGGGATTTTTCCCCGATTTCAGGAAATGCGGACTAAAATATTGAATGGGTTACGTTATTAATTTAGCCCTAGTAAATAATATATAATCATCAGTTAATTGAGGATAGGAAATCCCTCATGCTTCTTCAGTCTGACGCTTTGTCTCATTCACTTAGTTTGTTCAATTGACTGATTATTTCTGAATTTGAGTTTATCACATATAGGTACATAATAATATGAATTCAATAAATCAAATAGGCACTGTATCCTATTACTGACAGTAAATAAATGAATATCTATAAAAATATTTTTTAAAAACAAAAACTGAAATCGGGAATTTCTGGCATGGTATTCGGGTATGATAGCTTTTCGTAATTGGCAACACTAGTGTGCTTGTACCCAAGCAGCAAAACCTTGTCCTAAAGCAGCTCATAGAACGTTTATCAAAGAACTAATTTATGTTACTGAGCGGGTCTATAAAAAACCAAAGAACGTTTACACAACCCGGATTGGGCGCAGTTATATCGTTAATCGGTGATATAACAGATCTATAGCAGCTTTGGCGTACCATTTTTGACCTGTAAGATTGATATTACAGTGAGAGATGTCACTAAACGGTGATGTAGTAGCCACTGCAACGCTGTTATTGTTCTTTTTAACCGACTTAAAAAAAAGGAGGTTTACAATTCGTCTTGAACTTTTTTTTTTATGTATGTTACCTCATAACTCGGAGATGGCTGGACCGATTTGGAAAATTCTTTTTTGTTTGAAAGGTTGGTCCCATTGTCATCACGTTTGGATCTGATGATGGGATCATGGAGAAATCGAGGGAAATCTTCAAATATTATAGGCACACCTATAGCGTTTTGGGTATTTCTTATAGTACCTTGTGCAGTTGCTCTCGAAAAGTACCATTTGAGGAAGTGGAACTGATGATGAAGACCCCAGATGGCCACCGAAACTACTCAATAATAAGTATTTCGTTGATTGCGATTAGATTACTTGAATATGGATGTTAAGCACTTTATGCTCGTAACAATGCATATGGTGAAGTAAAGCTGATGGTGATGTACCAGGAGAACTCTTCAAAAATTAACAGCTCTGCACCGGGAAAAGCAATATTTTGTAAAAGGTGATAAGTAGTTAAAAAATGGTCTATTACGCGTTAGTTGAGTCAAAATTGAGATATAGCATACTTTTCTGGGGAGGAAGTTATGATTACAATATTCAAAAAGCTTTCGTAATTCAGAAACGAGCAGTCAGAACCATGACTAGAATTCAACAGCAAGAATCATGCAGGAGTCACTTTAAGGACTTAAATATATTGACGGTCCCAAGCTTGTACATTTTGGTTCTACTTAGTCACTTATCAAAATATATATTTGAATATGAGACTGAAGATGAAAGGCAAATAAGGGAGAGTACAAGAAGAAAGGATCTTCAGTTGAAGCAAGTGCCTCACCTGAACGTAGTAAAGCAAAGCGCTTACCACAAATCGTTAAAGATTTTTAATAAACTGCCGATAGAACTAAAAGGTCTGATATATACAAAAGAGTTTCGGAATAAGCTTAAACGGTTCTTGTTAGATAAGTGTCTATATTCTATTGATGAACTATGAATATTAATACTATGATCGAATGTTACATAATTTTATTGACTAGAAATGAAAATTTAATAGAATATTATAAATTGATTTATGATTTTTTTAATTGTAATTTAGATACTAATATGCAATTTGACATAGAGTATATTTATGATTATTTTTTATGCTTGTTAATGAATCATGATGTTAGACTTATGTATTGTTCATGATTATTTTTTATTTTAATATAATTTTGATAATAATTGGTAATTTGACACA
The DNA here is from genome assembly GCA_943138885.2 of Tholera decimalis. Taxonomy (NCBI): domain Eukaryota; kingdom Metazoa; phylum Arthropoda; class Insecta; order Lepidoptera; family Noctuidae; genus Tholera; species Tholera decimalis. The sequence goes on from OW964559.2 coordinate 21,656,838, forward strand.
AAATATTTTTATGGTTATTTTTTATGATTGTTATTTTTTCTGTTTTTAATGTATTTTATATCATTAAAGATGTAAAGTTCAGTAATAGTTTATATAAATGTTTAGTTATAGAAATTCAGACATGATGTAAAAATCGTTATTGAATAAATGAATTGAATTGAATTGAATTGAATTGACATTTTGGCTTTTGTAACTAGATAAATTACAAACCGACCCACTAAAAAGCGTGAAAAATAACTTTTTAGCAAAAAATAGAAGCGACTTCCATATAAAAACACTACAAAGGCAAAAATAACTTTAATTTCGGAAGGCGGTGTCTTTAATTTTGTATATATTTTCGTTTTTAACACCGCCTTCCGAAATTAAAGTTATTTTTGCCTTTGTAGTGTTTTTATATGGAAGTCGCTTCTATTTTTTGCTAAAAAGTTTTTTATGTTTTAAAGAAGTGATTGTGGATCTTTTACATTACCATATCACAACAAATCGTTCAAACATTCGTTCATTCTCATACTGTCAGTGTTATTAAAGTGATTGTGTGTTAGACTTATATTAGGTACTGATTTCAACAAATCGTGGTAAGTAAAATTACAATATCAAAATATTTATTATGGCGTCTATCCAGTAGCAAAATGCGCTAGTAGTAGCAACCCAGGCATTGAAATAGTGTTACGATTATAATTTTATTGACAAATTAGGCATAGTTTAGTATCTAATTTTTAATGCCCCTCCCAAATTAATAAGTTTTATCTAAATTAAAATAACTTAATCGTAGATTAGTTTCATAATTTTCTATTATAGAGTAAAAAGTGTAACATTGGCGATTACAGGCCTTCTATAGTACTATGATCAAAGTAGTGACCGCCATTGTGGTTAAATAAATTAGGGTTCCTTTGAATTGCCGCTGCAAAGTTATATCGCATTTTTATGCGGCTTCGCGTCGTCTTGGCCAAAGGTTGAGACAAATAAGAAAGAAAAATTGTTTTAAATAATGTTAGAAGTAGATCTCATGACATATTTTTAACTTACCGGTGATATGAAATGTTATAATTTTTTTTATTGTGCTTTTTGTCGTAGTTCATGCAATCCTTCACGGCACAACTTGGCATTTGTGCTTGTAAAAGTTACGACCGCTCCCGAAGATAGCCGATCGCGTTCTATTTCACTTCGATAAAGGGAAGACCATTTTGGGACCAAGTTCGAGGCGTCATTGTAACATGCGGTCCGCCCAGTCTTACGCAGTAATATATAAATGTCAATGGCCGCGACACAGCAGCAGCACCTGTGTCGCAGTGAAGCAAAAGCAGATCCTCCAAATTTATATTTATTAATTAATAAATAAAATAAATTTGGAGTTGGTTTAATTTATTTTATTTTCTCATCGAAAGAGCCTCCGTGACTATTTTGCGGTCCGCATTGCTCGGAAATGGACTACACTTTAAAAATTAAGAAGTGACCTACCTACCTACCTACTGAATTCATAGTATAAGCACAGTCTAAAGATCATCATATAATTTTGTTGTTTGCAGAACCCGCAGTTAAGTATTAAAATGGAAATGCTAACTCTTGTTTAAATCACATTAGTTATTTAATAGTGTTTGTTTGCTTCCTTTATGTATCATTATGATGTTATAGTAGAGAGAGAAACTCTAATAAAAAATGACAGTGTATTATAGGTATCTAAAACTCTATTACAAAATAATTCTGCTCTAAACAAGTGTCTTCGTAACCAGTATAAAAAGGTAAATATACAGGGTTTTAAAAACTCTTGTAGCGTAATTTTTTTTACATAAGGTGTAACAAAAAACTCAGTTATATTACCAAATTGCTCTATTTTTGAGCAGTCGTGACTATTAAAACACTTTGTACTATAGCAGATACTTAAAAACCCACTTTATTACCAAATCGCCGTATTGCCAAATTTCAATAAAAGTTAATGCACCAGGCCTATAACGGTAAATATACAAGTTTTACAAATCAAATTAGATACAAAAGGGCACCGATCAACAAATATATAGAAAAAAGTAGTTTTATACGTGTTTTCTTTAAGCCTTATATAGTATATGTATATAACAGTTGTACAAAATGGTAATGTAAATGTTTACATCATTAGCTTATAGAACGTTTTCGCTGTATAAGCTTATAGAGCAAAAAAGTATAGTCAAACGCCTTTATTCAACATGCTGCCACCATAAACACCGTTATATAACATTTCCAAAACTTTTTTGCGAAATAAGCTTTGGTTATAGTACAATTTTGCTGCTTGGGTACTTCTTCTAATAAAATTGACTTAATTTAAGTTTTTAAAGTCTAATGCATGAATTAGGCATTCCCTACACACAACATAAAATTCCGTAGAGACTTGACATGTATACAGCAGCCACATACCCATTATCTATAGAATTAAACATTAAAGTTAATTAAAAACCTGTATTACACCTACAAAGTTACAATCGCTCATAGATTTTCGCACGCTCGTTCCCACATAAGCACTCCATGTTTTTGCTATTCTAAGTTCGTTCTACATCTCTTATCGCGCTTGTCAAAGGGCATGTGCGTTGGATGCGAGATTTGATAATTTCGCGACGCGGTTATCGTGAATCAAGTGCACTGGAATGAAATGTTCCCATAAAGACTCCTGAGAACATTGTACCGATCCTACTGTTTTATTTATCTTTATATGATCTGTGACTAACTAGGTAGCTTATGTATTCTGAGCAGGAAATTCTTGACGCCGGAACATGAAAGTTAATACACAATCACTAACAGTGGCGCGGGGTTTCGCTCCCAACTTTGTCACGATTAAAACATAACCCACTTTCTTTTGCACTTAGGTAAAAAGCCAAGCCTACCTTCCTCAAGCTTCAACCTAATTCCATACCAATTATGTTCATCTAAAGCTACCCTGTACTTTCGATGATTAGCGCATTTAAACAAACAAACTCTTTCGCTATAAAATATTAAGTATAAATAGGTAGGTAGATTTTCTCAAATCTCAAACCTTAGGTTTTGTGTGGTGGAGTAAGATATTTACGGTTGTCTAATTTCTGAGTCCCATAAGTGATGAAAATGGTTTCGCGCGCTAAGCTTTACTTTCAACGACACTATTGGCTCTGTAGTTGAGCGTTTGGCCACTGCTTTGCGTGTCGCGGGTTTGCTTTCCGCATCGGAACAAATGTTTGCATGACCTACAGATAGTTGTTCCGGGTCTGAGGGCTTGCCAAAATGAACTCGACCCAGGAGAAATTCTTAGGGCAGGGCAAATAAAAAAAAGATATGAATACTCGTAGGTACTTGTACTTGATGTACATGATTCTATTTTGACTGTTATTATAGGTGAGTATGGTAGGCAAATTAGTTTCACAACTAGCTGACCAAACATAATATCTTTCTGACCTTTCAATTATAATGAGACGGAACAAAAAGCATTAATGAAATTGGTCCAGTCGTTCTCGAGTTTTAGTGGGATTAACGAAAAGCCATTTATTTTTATATATTAGTAAATGGGCGAAAGATTATATTATCTATTCTAAATCAAAAGTAAATTGACAACTGAATTTGATTAGGTACTTAGTAAGGAGAGTGCTCCAACTAAATAAAACCTAAGTGTATCACAAACTCACGGGAACCGTTTACAATAAATTCATAGCACGGTCTATTAGTAAGATGATTACTAGATATTAAATTGTACAGTACTATGAGATTATACGATTTTCCTTAAAGCTGCATTGTTTATGATTCGTGGGACAGCCGCTCAGTCGACTCACACTCCCGTTAGCCGTTTGAGGGAACATTGAATAACTGCCGCAGTACTTATTTAAAAGCTCTACATTAGCTCGGTTACATTTCGGGGAGAGTGCGATGGAATTGCACCATCTAATTCCATCAAGCCTTTCCATCATCGGACTACAAGACGAACGGCAATACGCCATCGTTACATAGTGGACATCTCACACATACGCACAAAACGTTTTGGGAATACTTTCATCATCGCTTACCATCAGGTGAGACAGTGGTCAAACGTGAGCCTATAATGAATAAAACAAAGCTTTTATTATTATTCTATTATAAAAAAAATATTGTTTTTTTTTTGGCAATTTGCGAACCGAATTTTGACCCAGTTTCTGATATCGAAACTGAGAGCACATCGATGCTGTGGAGGCTAGAACGGTCCTACTATAGTAAGGCTGAAGTATATGTTGCATACCTGAAAAGGGAAAAGTTTTGAGGCTGTTTAAGCTAAGGCGGTAATTGAGTGATAGCTAAAATTAAGTGCATAACAATCCTGCTACTTAAATGTAAATACAACACACACATACATAAAACAAGTATGTATGAGATTCGCACATCTTGTGTCACGTCAAAACGGTGTAACGCTCCAGTATAAATTCAGGTGTGGACATAGTTGAAGGGGTGGAGCGTAACATAGGCTACATACATACCTACGTATTTTCGCTAAAAACACGCGAGTGAAGCTTCCGGCAGATGCTAGTACAAAAATACAACGCGGGATACCGATAAATACTGGCCAAAAATTATTCCTATTACTGGGTAATAGGGACCTTCCCTTGATTTAAAGCCTGTTCATTTTTAGTCTTTGAAATTTCAGGGCAGAGTTACACCCCCTTTTTGAGGTGGAAATCCTCCGCTCTGGAGCAAATGGAACAAAGTAATCCGTAAGACTCTAACTGACTAAAACCACCCTGTATTTTCTCCCACACTAGCTTCGGGGGCTGTGGGAGTACTTGAATACTCTTCAACGCAGCCTTCAACTGAACCCTCTACTGATCGTATGAAACTTATCTAACACCCATTTGGAACCTTAATGTCTACCCTTCCGTCTCTAGGACATAGTATGTTTATTACCATGAGATATGAAAATATAAGTGTAACATGGCAAATAAAACTTTTAGAGCGGTCAATTAAGCAAAATAATACTTATAAGTACTTGAACACGTAGTAATTGACAGTTAAAGTAATAATAAAGCCAGGTGACACAGTTTAGGTGAACTATGTTACCATTTTACCTAGATATTATATGCGTTAAGGAGGAATTCGAGTGCAGTTTCGGTTTCTAAGCACTTTCTTTAAAACGTTTTATTGCTGTGGCTGGGTCAAAACTGAGGCATTATGGCTTATTTTATTTGTGTCTTTGTCTACTTCTTGTTTGCTGTGAGAATCTTAACCGTTTTCGTATGTGTCATCCCGATATATTTTAGCATAAAACAAAATATGTCAAGGCTTAATTGGCGCGGAAAATATGTGCCTCAATCTTGATGGTAACTTAAGACAATAATGAAAAAATATGAGTATGTTTTTTATAGTAATAAATATGTTTTTATAACCCTGTATTTTGTGTAGTTAAGTTCAATTTACTAAAATTGCCATACCTAACGAAAATAGTTGATAACAATTCCTTATGAGTTTTTCATTCGTTTTATATGGTTGTACATATTACTGTGTGTCTATACTATGTTATTTGGTTAAGATGTAATAAATATGTACTTAACTGAAACGAATTTAAAAATAGTTTAGTTTACACAGGTTTACCTAAAAAATTTCGGGCGAAAGCATTGAAGTAAGACTCCTCCCGTACTTGGTGGAGCGGAAAGCAATGTCAGACTTCTAGTGACCAAAAGCACACCCTGTTCAATCTGTTTCCAATACGTTCCGTTTCCGTGATTAGGTACTCCTTAGAATACTCCCGCAACCCCGGCAGATAGTTTCGTTATCCCTGGTTAAACTCTTGCTCAAGTGAACACACTACATAAAAGCTACTTTGTTTTTTTTTATTTTATGAAGACTACTGTTTTGATAACTTATCTCTTTCACAGGCTACTCCTACGATCCAGACTGCATGTACATCAACGGCACTGGACGAGACTACTATGAGTTCTACATCCAGCTCAACAGATGCGGTACACTAGGCAGGAATGGACAACATGACGATAGCAGAAAACATCCTACCGTGAGTATTTAGCCATTATAAAACACAAGCAGATGTGCGGGGCTTCGTTCCCGTGGGTGTTATCACGATAAAAACAAAACCCTCCTTTTGCAGTTGGGTAAAAAGTCTAATAAAGCCTACCTCAAGCTTCAAGCAACTTCCATACCAAATTTCATCCAACCCAGAACTTTCAAAGATTAGCGCGTTCAAACAAACAGACAAACTTTTCTGCTTTATAAATATTAGTATAGTATAGATAACCCCATATACCTGTGTTATTAAATTTATTTGTGACTCTTCTGACATCGGTGTGCATTTGACAGAAATAAATATAGTATTAATTTCTAAAATTACTTGCTATAGAAGCCAAGAATAATGTCTGTTGACATTATTCTTGGCTCAATAAAGAGCTGGAAGTACCTACATATCACAATTACCATGTTTGAGAAACAGATGTAATCTCATTTGGCATGATACCTATAGTGAGGGAAAGATTAGGTTTGAAATATATATGCAAATTACTTTACCTAGTGTCATAGGCCTACTGTTGCGGAATAAAATAAACACAGCACGCACTCCAAGATTTTCATTATTATGATACGAGGACTCCTTATAAGGCATCTCGAAATATTTAGATTCATAGATATTGTCACGACTTACAGTCGAGACCTAGCTTTATGTACATTCCTTGGCATAAGGATACGCGAATTACTGAGCAGCTGGGTATGTAGACAATGTGTACCACAAGTAGACATTTTGCTAAAAGTTGTACTGAGTATTCTGTGATAAAACTTATAAAAGGCCTTCGTGAGGATTAATTCCCGCGCTTTGTGGGCAGTTTTTCATTTTAATCTTCGTATTTAAATTACCAATAATTTCCTAACGTTTGACACAAGTTTCGTTATAAGAGGTGCGACTTCAATTTGAATGTTTTTTAAAACAAGATTTGTGCTTATTATCGTCTGCTGGTCTACATAATTAGGTGATAATGAAATGAAATGAAATGAAATATTTATTTTGTAAATTGATTATAAATAACACTTTTACACGTCATGTTGTTTTTGCGTGTTAAGTTTAGCTAGATGAGGCCAGTATTTCCTAACTGACTACTCTGAGAAGAAACACCGAAACAAACTCAGAGGTCATAGTCTCTTTTAAAGTCCAGACAATTTGTATTTTTATATGGGAAGCATGTAGGTCATGTCTGTGGTATTCTTTTGAGGAAATAATCACATGATTTTTTCATTGATATGAGTCCTTAATCAAATTTGACTCGTATAACACGTAGGTCGCGAAATATGTAAGTACCATATTTAGCAGCTGGTTTTCTTCATGACCAATTGACCATTTATTTCGTTAATATATCTTTGTTCGTGTGACAGAAGAATCTGATGTGGAACACGATCACGGTGCAATACAACTCGCTGATCGAGGAGGAATTGGACGAGCACTTCAAGGTTACCTGCGAGTACGGATACGACTTCTGGAAGACGGTCACGTTCCCTTTTTTGGACGTAGAGTGAGTATCCACCTTTTTTTTTAAAGAGAGAAATAGCATTTTGGGTAGAATTCACATTACTAGCAATCTTGTTTCCCCTTCAACTAAGTTGAACCTGCTTGTGTATGGAGTGGGTTCACGGTAATAATGTAATGGATGGCGTTCATAATCGCGACCTGGATCACAAGTCCGACACCTTAGCCAATAAGCTATTATGGCTTCTAATCTTATCTATGGTGAATATCGTTTTCCTGGGACTGTGAATAAGATTTACAACGTGTCATTTAAAGGGTATATACATACCAAGTGCACGGCTTCTTTGGATGATAACAAACGACATGTCAAGGGTTTTGTAATCCTATGTCTACATGTGTGGAGCTTATTACAATACATTGATACCAGAGACCGAATTTTTCAAATTAAGAAGAACGCAGAGAATTATCATTTTATTGGCAAGTGACGTGGAAAGTGATGACCCTCATAGTGCTGTGACACGTTTGTTATTACTGGTATTCAAGAAACATAATTATGAAACCAATACTTTGGGGTCAATTCTGTGAGTCACTTATTTTGAGCTGAAACTTTGCATAGAGACTCCATACCAGATGTTGTCTTCAGTCCTTTTTTGGATAGATATGGGGTTTCCGTTACGCGTTGTATTATTTTCGTCGACTAAGTAACTCTTATGTAATCACTTCCGTGCAATTAAATTATGAAGGGTTTCCTTCAAAAATGAAGAACTTTGAAGCCGAATAGTTGGAATGTAATAAACATGTTTATTGATGTACCATAGAGGTCGACTGGGGATGCCCTCTGCCCCATCTATGGGTCATAGAAAATAAGTCTAAGTAAGTCAAGTATTGATGTACCTACCTATCTATTTATCCTTACATCTGTGTCATATCGACGTAAACGTTTTGGGAATACCTTCATTGTGCGTACGGCTAAGGAGTGGAATTCCCTGCCGGAATCTGTGTTTCCCGATAGCTATAACCTAGGAGTCTTTAAGTCAAGAGTGAATAGGTTCCTTTTAGGTAAGCGTGCTCCATCTTCGACCACATCATCACTTACCATCAGGTGAGATGGTGGTCAAACGCGAACCTATTTTAAATAAAAAAATAAATAAAAAATCCGACCCGCTCTGTATTAGTGACCACTTAGATGAAATTATCGTTTAAGATTTCTTCTAAAATTAGATAGAATTATGATTTAACACAGCTGTGGTTTACTCTAAGCCATGTTCTACTTTAAATCGATAAAATGCGTGAGGTCTTCATAGAATTTTGGTTTCAGTTCAGTTCATAGCCTAAAAGTGAAAATTCAATAATTTTTTGTTTAGTTATTGAAAATCACAAAATGTTTGCGAACCATGACTGATCAGATTGGCCGTCAGGACGTCGCGCACGCATGACCTTGTTGACATCGATCGGGAGGCGATTATCTGTAACGATTGCTGATAACTGCATTATTATAACCATAGCTGTTTGTAATTGGGAAACCGGATTAATTGATGGACCGGGACTTTGGGAACCCTGTTCTCTGGCTCATAGTTCAAATTTAAATAGGCTTCGAAGTGATAAAGAATGTGTAGCATTCATGCCTTTTTTTCGGTGGGAAAATCATCAAATGACTCCTCTCCTGCTCTGGGTGGAGCGGAAGGGAGTGTCAGACTTGTACTGACTTAAAACCTATCCTGTTTCTTCAGTTGCTCTTGTGATCCGGGGCTGCGGTATCTCGATAGAACATTTCCGCAACCCAGCACTAAGTAATGCTTACAACAAAATAATGATCAATGATCCCTGTGTCGGGTGGTGCATGTTGGTCAAAGCAATCGTACGGAACAAACTATAGTGCGTCTTCCGGAGTTGGTGCAATTGTGGGGCAAAGAAAGTACTTTACTACGGAGTAAAATATAAGACGTGTAGTATTTGCTCATGAGCAAATTCGAAAGGAGTACAAACTCCAACAAATACGTGTTACAAAAATTTTGATGGTCCTTCTTATGTGTTGGAAGCTGTAATTATAACAGAGGGCTTCAAAAAATCTATTCAAAGTCATGGTCTCATTTACAGTCAGTACATCGCAGATGGTGATTCGAGCACATATGCCAGTATTCGGAACGCAAGGCCATACGATAATGTGACTATAGGTAAAATAGAATGTAAAAATCATTTACTTAGAAATGACTGCAAAGGCCTGCTATCGATAAGTAGTAACACTACCTACCATATAAGAGCTCGAAAGCTTATAAAATAAAATTACTTACGGATACGCGTGGGTATTGATATCAGTATTAAATATTGGACGACTAAGGATATCACTTTTGAAGAAAAAGCAAAAATTATAAAATATGATATTATAAATGGTCCCTACCACGTATTTGGTGATCACTCCCAATGTGCAGCATACTTTAGCACTGATAATAAAAAGAAACGTAATGGAAATATTGTACCAGAACTGTAGGCGTCCGAAGTTTTAAAAAAAAATTTAGATTTGGCTCATCGCCTTTCTTTAAATGCTTACAGTTTTGTTTACAATAAAACTAATAATACTGTGGAAAGTTTCAATGCAAGAGTTGCAAAGTTTGTCGGAGGCAAAAGAGTAAATTTTTCCCAGCGAGGATATTCTCTGGCCCGTTGTGCTGCAGCTGTAGTTTCTTATAATACAGGTACCTTACAGTCCGCGGTACACAAATACATTTTTGACGTAGAAGCAAATCCAGAAATAGGTCAGTTGGAAGGAATACGGCGAAAAATATATAAAAAAAGAATGGAGAGAAACGTTAGAAAGAAATTTGTAAGACTAACAATATATAAAAAAGATGCATATTATGGTGAAAGTTGTCAAAAAGTGGATATGGAAGAAGATAAATTTAAAGAAGCCAAATAATTTTTTTAAGGCATTGAAATTGTCCGGAACCGAAAAAAACAAACTTGAAAAAGTTACAATGCTACAAAGTGGAAGTCCATTATGGTTGGAAACACGAAAAAAACTCCTAACTGCGTCTTGGTTTGCTGAGTGTGGTCCACTGATCACACGAATTTTATATGGAAAAGACCTCATCAATGTGCCGTTCATAAAACATGGCAGAACAAACGAACAAACGGCCATCAGAGACTTAGAAAATGCCTTGAATACGAATATACAACAGTGCGGACCATTTATAGACCCGGAATTTCCGTTTTGTGGAGCAAGTCCTGATGGTAAATATGAGCTTGGCATCGTTGAGGTAAGGTGCTCATCATCAGCATACGACATGAAACCAGACGGTGCAATTTCTCAAAAAAAGTAGAGTTTTGGTTGCCTATGATCGATAATACATTGAAAATTAATAAAAAAAACATAAATGGTATTATCAAATTCAAGGGCAGTTGCATATTACTAGGCAAGATATATGCGTATTTGCTATATGGACAGGCCCTGGTAAATTAAAGTTTGAAATCATTGAAGAGGGCTTTCAATTCTGGAAGGAAAAATGGAAACCCACTTAAGTCGATTTTACAAAAATTGTTTTTTTCCAGAATTGATTGATCCAAAATGCGCAAGAAATATGGACTTACGAGCTCATTCCTCACATATTCCAAGAATATATTAATCATAAGAAATTGATCTTTAATTTATATTAATTATTTTATGCGTTTCATTTATTTCTTTAAATATTGTTTCAAGCTGTAGTCAAGTTCGTTAGCGACCCCAAAACCAAGGAAATAAAATACACGGTGAACAGTTTCATTGGCACCATCTTTGATTTTGACCCCCTTAGGTTATTAGCGACCCCGAAATACACGAAATTACACATCTACCGAACAGAATCGACCCAAACTGGATAAGCTTAATTATTATCGTCTAGGATCTTCAAGAGCGGTTGCTGTATTCCTGCAGGCCACTCCACTGAGTCCGTAAATAATATCTCATCATATCTAACAAAACAAGCCCAAACTTGGTTGATATACAGTGTTGTCGTACCAAGCGCTTCTCCTCCACATTTATTGTGCGCACAGCCAAACTGGAATTCTCTGCCGGCTTCTGTGTTCCCTGCGAGTCTTTAAAGCAAGAGTAAGTAGATATCTTCTGGGCTCGCTCGTCCCATCGTAGACCTCATCTATCGCTTACCATCAGGCGAGATCGAGGTCAAGAGTAGGATCATACGTAATAAAAAAAAAAACTCGGCATACTTACCTCTTGTTGTCAAGGAGATCCAGTACCAGTCATCGAAGTATACCTTTGCGTCACTACAATAATTTCAAGGCATCAACACAAAATAAAAGCAACCATGGAGGCCATGAAAAAAAATTAAATAATCTAAAGTATCAAAACGTCATAATCCCCGGAGCTATTCGTACCTACGTTTGTGTGTGTTTGACCCGTAGTGATGCGATTTGATACCTATCAATTTTGAATAGAACGGAAGGACCATTTTAGCAGAGGGGTAGCGTTTCATTCGTTCTTCACTCATTCAGGATAGTGAAAAAAATATAAATGCATGGTGAAAAATATTGAATAGCATATAGGTTTAAAAAATTAGTTTTATTATTAGCCATCTTTGGTAGTCTGCCCCACATTGGTTTTTAAAGGAGCCTCGTGAGACACCTTCAAATGCTTTGCATTCACCCATGCCTAGCTACGCCACATCTTACCAAGGCAGTTTTAGAATGTCTTGTCATCGTCTTCCTCTCCATGAAATTTAGATAGTAACTGAATTTGCATTTTTTTTTAGCAAAATTAAACCATTCCATTCTAAGTTAATAAGAATTAAGCCAAGGTCAGATTTAACTTCCAAAAGAAAGCATTGTTTGAGTCATCATCATCATCTTCCATACCCTTTACACTGCTGGGTATAGGCCTCTTTTTGCTTGTGCCAAGCTCCACAATCCTGTGTCAGTCTCATCCAGGGTATACTCGCGATGGCAACAATGTCGCCTGCCCATCTCGCTTCTGGACATCTAACACTCCTCTTTCCAGTATCTGCCCGCAATAAAGTACCCTTATTTTGTCTTCCCAGGGTGGCGACAGGAAACCCGGTCGTGTTTACACTGCAACCACCTGAATGCTACATGGAGATTCGATCAGGTTACGGGGCGAACGGAGCGCGCGTGTCCGGACCAGTGCGCGTCGGAGATCCACTCACTCTGCTTATCTATATGAGAAGCGCTTATGGTAAGGATTTTGGTTTTTTGAAGAAATAAGTATTTTGTATTGAAAAAAAACACAGCTTACAAAGCACTCGGGAGAGATAAGACTGATTCGTGAAAACACGCTAGCCGTGACCAAAATTGAACTTAAAATCCAGTTAACTCATGTCAGTGTTGAGTTGTTTTTTATCTTTATTAATTTAAAATAAACTTAGTACCTAGCAAATACACTGGTTCTTGTGTAATTAAATCGTTATGAATTATGTTATCTTGACTTCGCACTGTTTAATAATATGCAGGTATGTAAGGATTCACACCTTTATGGGCAGCCGTGTAACTATCAACATCACAAACACAAAACACGCACAATCTCGCAAATGCTTGATTGTGAAGTAATAACTAAATACTAACTCACATCACAGTAAGTCACAAGTTGGAGCGTTTACATTTTCAACCGGTTGTTGTCATAATGTATCTATTAATCAGCAGTTATTTTTACCGTACAACTATATCTAACAATAACAATTTTAGCACCGTAATTCTAAGGGCAAGAATTATAACGGTTGGAATGTAAAAGATCGCATGTCTTCGCGCAATGCCGCTCCACAAATATTTCAATCAATTTTGCTTTAATCAAGATATTGCGTTTTTGTTAAATTTTATTGTATGGAACGGTATGGAAGCTATGACGTTGGACAATGTGTGTTGGAACATTTTTGCTTGGAGAATATTATGCTTGACGAACCATAATATGAATTAAGTAGGCATCCTAGCTTTTTATATGCATATTACATGTGTTTATGAAACATATTATATACTTATGTTTTAAGTAATTATGTTGTTTATTAGTTTCGTATTGTAAATACGTAAATAGTACACCATGGACAACCTGCGTATTTACTTTCTCCGTGTGTGTCAAATCCTCCCAAAAGTTGTCTGCTTAAATGATTGCTTTTAGTGATAAGAGCGCCTATTGTATCGACCTTTTTAGTTGATAAGTCCTTATTTGCTTCTGTTATGGTGTACAATAAAGAGTAGGTATATGTATCTATCTACCTTGTAACAACTATGAAAACTACTGCTACAAAATAAAGGCTGAACAGTAGAACTGCCACCGTATAAATTTGTGCAATTGAGTATAGCATAACGACTAGACGTTGTTTTCCAACATCGCGGGTCTTGTGAAAGTGCAGTTGATGCAAGCTTTGATCCAATACAAATGTATTGTTTTCAGATGGATTTGACATCGTCGTGAACGACTGCTTCGCTCACAATGGAGCTACAAAGCGGATACAGCTTATTGATGAATATGGGTGAGTTCTTTATGGTTTTATAACATAAATATTATGTAAGTATGTACATCGAAGCGACGAAATGAGATTAAGAGGCGTTCAACTACAAAAGGGACGCGCGTGGAAGGTTGGGCTAGTTTGGCCATGGCTAGCAGTGGAAGGGCTTAGGCTGTAATAATAAAATTATGAGCGACTAGCTTCTGCCCGTGACTTCTTCCGCGTGGGAAGGTTATCCCACGTAGTATAAAAGTAGTTGATGTGAAAGTTCTAAGTTGAGCTACACGTTAACTTACAAACGCTTGCACTATCTGGACAGGCCCACTCAAATCTGTGTGCATTTTTCCTCAAAAGATCGCCTCCATCGTTTCCATGTAATTTAACCAGTATAGATTGTATGGACTGCAAAAGAGACTGACCTCTGAGTTTGTTTAAGTGTTTCTTCTCAGGGTAGTCAGATAGGAAACACCGGTTGAAAATGTACGAAAAAAATGACGTGTAAATTTGTTATTTAATAACCAATTTGCAAAATTGAAGATCATTTATCATACATCTATACATCCATCCTTACAAATTTTCGAATTAATAATATCAGTAAGATTAATAAGTCCGGATTAATATGATGCCTATGTCCATCCTCATACCTCATTCTATATCCATACAAAATTTCATCAATAAGTGCTCGTCAGTTAAAGCGTGAAAACGTAATTAAAAAAAAATACAGTTTTAATTCAGTGTAAAGTTTACGAGCTGACAATAGACTTTCAAAATTGAATGGAATCCCTTCTATTCAATTTTGAATTACATTACGATTTTCAAGTTACACAATTACCTAGATAACTTTTTTTTCTGGGTGGGAACGTCATCACATGACTCCACCCGCCGTGGTTGGAGCGAAAGGGAGTGTCAGACTTCTACTGACTAAAAACCCAACCTGCTCCTTCTGTTGACTTTGCATTCCGAGGCTGCGGTGTCTCATTAGAACAATTATCGCAACCCCGTAAGGCCACATTGCCTTATTGGGCCCCATCAATGCTCTTTGAGGCGCGCGTGGAACACGACGCGCCGCCGACCCGTGTCTAGTCCTTACCGAACGGTAAGCTACGCCTGCTTGCCGTCCGCAGACCCGCGTCTACGGTGGACAATTAGATACCTTGTCTGAAGAAGTTAGTTGTGTACAAACAAAGATCCTACTTAACCTACCCACATTCTATTTCAGCTGCCCAGTAGACGACAAGTTGATCTCTCGTTTCCGCGGCTCGTGGTCGGAGTCAGGCGTGTTCGAGACGCAGGTGTACGCGTACATGAAGACATTCCGCTTCACCGGCTCGCCTGCGCTGTACATCGAGTGTGACGTCAGGATGTGTCATGGGAGATGTCCGGTGAGTAAATTTGACAACTTGATCTGAGGTTATCGATTATTCGATCAAAAACTATTGTTAAGGAATTATATCTAAAGATACCTAGTCTTCATCGAATTAATGTAAGATTTGAATTCATAAAGCTAAAGAACAAACAAGTTCTATTTACGACGACAGGTTCTGATTTTAGAGAGTATGGTGGCATCGACTGTGCTGTTATTAGTAGATAGTTTAGACTCTGGGCTTTGTAGTGCAAGACTGACTGACATCGTGACCATTACATGATTGTTGTTATTGTAGATATTTTTAAGACGTTACAAGAAGTTGAATGAAATAACGTTTCGAATATGTATATAATTATCATTACCTACCTAGTTACTATTTGACTAAGAGCGAACCTCATGATACTTTTTTTACGTTGGCACTTACATCTGTTCTTTTCCCATCCACAGTCCCAACCTTGCCACTGGCGCAACATGAAGAGCGTGAAGCGACGATCGATCGAAAACAAACCCGGTTTGGACTCCGCCTCCAGCGTGGCACCACGACTCTCCGAGAACATATCCCTGTTCCAGTCGCTCAGGGTCTTGCAGGAAGGGGAAGAGGACTCAGAGCTAGCTGCTAGCACTGGTGGTAAGTTATTATTGGTTTTTGGTCATTACTTACGGAAGCCTTAGCCTTAAAAATTATGAGCCAATTTTTTATGAGAAATTAGCAATACAATATCTTTAAAAAGGGTAGGTATTGAGTAGGTCGTAGTTAAATAATAACAGTCATAAGATCAAGGGGTCCGTGTATGGGCGCCTAGGGCTATCGTATTATCTAGCTACTGGATTGTGGAGGTTAGATGCCTATCTGACCATATATAACACTGTCGCTCCACATATCAGATGCCTATCTGACCATATATAACACTGTCGCTCCATATATCAGATGCCTATCTGACCATATATAACACTGTCGCTCCATATATCAGATGCCTATCTGACCATATATAACACTGTCGCTCCATATATCAGATGCCTATCTGACCATATATAACACTGTCGCTCCATATATCAGATGCCTATCTGACCATATATAACACTGTCGCTCCATATATCAGATGCCTATCTGACCATATATAACACTGTCGCTCCATATATCAGATGCCTATCTGACCATATATAACACTGTCGCTCCATATATCAGATGCCTATCTGACCATATATAACACTGTCGCTCCATATATCAGATGCCTATCTGACCATATATAACACTGTCGCTCCATATATCAGATGCCTATCTGACCATATATAACACTGTCGCTCCATATATCAGATGCCTATCTGACCATATATAACACTGTCGCTCCATATATCAGATGCCTATCTGACCATATATAACACTGTCGCTCCATATATCAGATGCCTATCTGACCATATATAACACTGTCGCTCCATATATAACACTGGTACTCAGCTGCATCCGGTAAGGCTAAACGCTGACCCCAACGTAGTTAAAAAAAGGCTAATCAGATGATGATCTTTACAAAAGATCATGTCAGATGGTTTAGCAACAAAAGATCAGAGTTAGTCTTGGATAAGAATCATACAGACCAGGAATGGATGTCGTTAGAGCGAGGCCTTTTCTCATCACAGCGAGGAACAAGGCTACGTCAATGACGACGATGTTCGCGGTCTGCTTGGTTCCTGTGATTTAAGTTCTTTCTTCTTGTCGTCTCGTTCTTATTCATTTCACAACTTATCTCAATGTAACAACATATCATTTTCCATCCAGTTGCTCCAGAAGGCACGACCTGCATGAAGACGTCAGCACTATCAGCCATCATGGTATCATTTGGCGTATTGATCGCCGCGCTCTGTGGGGGAGTTTTAGCGGCCGCTCGTGGCTTTAGACGTGGAGAACCAAGGACGCCTCTCCACGCCTATGTCCCACATAAAGGACGGATAAAATAGGTCTAGAATATTGTAGGTTATTGATAGTTGCTGTAACATGACTGTTGAGACTATTGTAAGGTAGAGTTGATAATTGATGAACAATATATGGTCATTGCTAGAATTAGGGTTAAATTTATGTTGAAACTCGGGTCTGGATGCACTACGCTCCATGAATACTCGCATTTTATTTTTAAGTAAATGGGACCCACTTGGTACGTGATAAGGTTAAGCTGCCTCGGAACTTTATAGAAGACCAAGCATACGGAATTGATTGCTTAATTAAACAGTTGTGTTGATTTCCATAGTCTTATATGGACGTAATTCAACGACTAGCATTTTTTGCAAACGGATTTGATGACCTCGAATTTCCTTTTATTTTTTTATGATTTCATGAAAGTAATAAACCACTGCATCGAATACATTTTCATAAACTTTGTTTAGGGTCTCATACCAAAACTTAAAATAAATATGGTGCCTTTTGAACACATGAAAAGTGTCGTTTTGTATCCACGTAAGAATTAAGAATCGCATTACGAATAATTAGATGTATAAATTAGATTAAGTAGCTCTTAATAAATTTATGCTCGTTATAATACTTGGACAAATTGCGAGGATCTATATTTTTGTATAAAATATACCTCCTCCGTTTGTCTGGCACTATTTATGTATGCAGTTCTGAAAGTTGTGATAAAATAAGTATTAAATAGAGTTAACTACATGATAAATAATTTCTTTTACAACGATGCTTATTTTTTAGTTTAAGGAATACTGTATTCAGTATTGCCAGAGTTTCATTCTCTCATGTTTTCAGGGATATCATGTCAATCTGATAGACTAGCTAGATAGAAAATCTAATATCTACTTGCATTCAATATTTCTAAAACGATGGTATATACAGATGTACACATATTTTTATAGTTAATTTTTATTAACAATTGAGAATAAACCATATCAAAATAATGTTTTACAACACAATTGATATATTTTATATTTCTTTAACTTATTCAGAATAACTTATTTTTAATGTGTAAATATAAATGTAGGATTTTTTGAAATAAATACTTAGCTATATTTTTAAATTATACTTGATACTTCCTACTATTTATACGGTGAATTATAATCTACGTTTATACTTATTTGTACCTATATACCGTACCTACATTTTATAAGGAAAAATAAATTATTTTGTATATGAACTTTGTTGATTTATTTAAGAGTTTTCTCAAATTCTATTATATATTAGATGTAATTATAAATATTATTATTAGTCTTAAAATTCTTTCCCAGGCAAAAAACCTATCTGTGTCTTAGGGAAGAGAGTATTTTAAATCGGTTATATTGCTGTTACAGATGTCGAGTAAGATCCCGTTGTTACAACTTACTGCTTTAGTAGTAACTAAAAGAGTTAAGAGTATACTGAAAGAGACGTAACGACAATTATCTTCAAATAAATGAACATTCTCTTGCCTTTTTGTGTGTGATATCTCGCAGCTTTAACTTTGAGGTTGTCGGCTGCTAAGCCGGACTTGCCTGTGGCGGCCTTAATTATTTATGTCTAGCTTTTGCCCGCGACTTCATTCGCGTGGGTCGGTTTTCCCGCGTAAATCCCGATCCCGTGGGAATTTCGGGATAAAAAGTAGCCTATGTGTTATTCCAGGATGTCAGCTATCTACTTACAAATTTCATTCGTATCCGTTTAGTAGTTTTTGCGTGAAAGAGTAACAAACATCCATCCATCCTCACCAACTTTCGCATTTATAGAAAAGTAATTAGTAAGATAAGATTACAAGCCTCAAGACAGGGCTTATTTAAAGCTTACAAACTCGACAATTCCATCCAAAGGTTGTCTGTAAAAGATCGCTTTTAGCGTTAAGGCCGCCCATTGTATCACCCTTTGTATTTGTTAAGTCCTTATTTGTTTTACTGTTATGGTGTACAATAAAATAATAATATATCTATCTAACGGGTACGGATCTCGGCTTACGGCGTCGCAGGGGGAGGGCAGCTAGGGACAGTCTGGATCGGAACATTTGTTTTGGTTTTTTATAAAAATCAATTGATGTTCGTTAGCTTCATTGATGTCATTGATGTCTCAAATACAGGGAAGGTGTAGAGTGAGAAAATAGGGATAATAAAAAATATATGGCGATACGAAGTTCGGCGGGTCAGCTAGTGTTGTATATAGATTCTTTTTTGACGGTGTAATGAAGCGGTTTACCTTTGTTTTTTTTTTTTATCGTTAAGCTGTTATGTGAACAAATTCCAGAGTCCGTCAACAAAGCAATCTCTTTTGTCCACAGATTGCTAGCTGTTGATCTATAGGCGCCATTTTATAATTAATATTGATTTTAGAAAAAAATGTCGAATTCAGACCTCTGTAAGGTTTGCTGATTGTCATCTTTTGGGTATATATTTAAAGTTAATGGAATAGCCAAAACTTTTAAATTAAATGTGTGGCGATCACCGTCACCATTAAAAAGGGCCACTAGTTAGCATAAAATAATAATAATTTGAGAATAGGCGTTAAAAACAAATAAAATCAATCAGTATAAGAACACAAACTAAGTATATTAAATAATAAGAATTGCACGCAAATCGTAAGTACATTACAACTAGAAAACAATAATAAACACACAAACAAAATAACAAAAAATCCCAGTAATTGAAATCGTTGTACGATTAATAAGACGTAAATTTATTACAAAAAAAAAAATTGAAAAAGTCATAAGTATACCAATACTGTAATTATTTGTTCATATGATATTATCTAGGTACCTACGTGTTTTGTATAATGGCATCAATAATTATTCATTTATTTTGTAAAGTGATCCGAATTTTCATGATTACTTAAACTAAGCTGCGAAATTAAACTTCACAGCTAGTTAATAACTATATTCTGACGAACATAATACAAACAGTGACTTTTAACGGAATTTTAATTTTATTCGGTTATTATAAAACTACTAATACAACAGAAAAATACCTAGGTTTAATTACGCCACAAACCAGTTGTTTAAACTTAAATAAAAAAGTAGTTTATTTGCATCTTCAAGTAAAAGTAAAAAATATGTTACAACATTGTAAAATGCTTTATAGTTTTGTTATACACAAATGCATAGGCTTTCAGGTTAAACTAAGATACCTTAATATTTTGTATTTATGGGTATCAGCGGCTGCCCTCGTTATACAGTATGTAACAAAAACCCTGTCCGATCCTTAAGATTATTATTCGGCATCGTAATGCGTACACATATACGTTGCCATTTAATGGATTTGAGATTATTATTTTTCACCAGTGAATATAATTTAATTTAAATAAAAAATAAAAACTGATTAAAGGCAACACTGATCGCTCGACGTTCACATGTTACTACCTACAGTTTTGTGTCAAAGTAGACGCCTGAGCGGGTGGAGTGTTGTCAACTTATGAAAATTTGCTATATTCAGTGTTAAATTACGCATGGATTATAAAAATAAAAAAATCAATAACTTTTGGTTTTTATGAGTTACATTTTTAAAACATGTTTTTCCAGTACGTATGTTGAATCAGGAATACGCTTTTATTGGATCGGACAGGGTTTTTGTTACATATTGTATTAATTACGTATTTTAGCTTTAAGGATAAGGTACTTTTTATGTGCGACCTGAAAACAACAGAAAAGAACACATAGTTATTCAATCTTCAGCAGATGTTTTAACTAACCGGCCGCTGCGCTGAGATTCGGAGTCAACATTTACAAGGTTGCATCGCGAAAAGGCGAAACGCGTGTCCAGTATAATAATAATATTCCACAACTTTCACACAACGCCATCTAGTCCCAAACTAAGCAGAGCTTGTGCTATGAGTACTAGACAACTGATAAACATACATATATATTTCTAAATAAATACATATTTTAGATAAATTACACCCAGACAAAGAACAAATGATCGTGCTCATCACACAAACATTTCTCCTGGGTGGGAATCGATCCCACGACCTTGCGCATAGCAGGCAGGGCTACTGACCACTAGACCAACAGGCCTAGTATAGTCTAGTATAGTTTTCTTGTAGGTAGTATTTTTATTGCTACACTTTCTGCATGTGCATATATTTGCGGGCAGGAGGGCTGCGGCGTTGCATACTGTATGCAAGATTGAACAACTGGTTTTTGGCGGAATAAACGCTAAATATTTTTCCTGTAATATTTGTATGAATGAATGTATGTATTTGTATGTATGAATTCCCGCAAAGTAATGCCTGATTCCATTCTGTTTATTAATAAGATCTTTACGGCTCTTACAATAAAATTAAACATATATTGATTTTGATATAATGTTAGGGTCTCGTTGTTTAAATATAACTGTATTTGTCTATGGTATATCTCACTGGTTTAAATCAATAGTATTTATTTAGGTTTCTCTTCAGCGGCGGGTAGTTTACGTAAAGTCCCTTCTAGATACTTCATGGCACCCTGTAGTATTTGTACTTCACATTTCTTCAGCAGCTTCACATTTTTCCTAAAACAACAAATGATTGACTTGAATGTATTATTTTTTTGCAGTGCTAAACTACATCTCAGTGATACAATCATTTTTTTTTTATGAAAAGGATTAAACTTTTGGCTTTCAATTCTAACTACGCTATAGAGTCATAGCCTGAAAGATAACTAACTCTTTAAATATTTCGTTTATTAGATAGCTGTTTTACAGCATGTGTGTATTAAAATAACGATTGAAACTGCATAAAAGAACGAAAATGATTTTTACCACATAGCGCTTTTTGCAAGCGCAACGACGATTGTTTCTTAAAAATAATACAGTGCTTAATGATAGTGCTTAATTGTACACAAAAGTTGTAGAACTTGAGGCCGAACTAGACAAAACCTGTATTTCGGCTCTCAAGGCCATTCCCCTTGAGTAACCGATACAATGGGCGACTAATAGCAACTTAACATAAAATAAGTAAATTAAACAATGACAAAGAAGAAAGTATATGTGTAGTATGTCCCCTCTTTGTGTGATATGTGGGTGTGAGTATATGAGTGTAAGAGGATGTGTGCTTGTTAGATGGAAGCGTGATTGTTGCACGTATAGCGTATTGATATTAGATGGAATTAATCATAAAAATTGGCCAAGTGCGAGTCGGACTCCCCCATGAAGGGTTCCGTAGTAACTATAATAAATATGATATACTTAATATATTTATTTGAAAAAAAAAAAACCTTACAAATTTCTTAAAACTAGCTTATTTACAATTTTTACAACTACGCCAAATAACTTTGTTTTTCATAGTATTTGTATGAATTACAAAGTTATATTTGCGGTTATAGAAAATATACTGTATCTCAAAAACTGCTGACTCGATCTCGTTCAAACCAATTTTGGTTTAAAGTTTACATTAAGATCTACAACATATGGTTTTTTTTAGATTTTTTACTCCATTATTATAGAAGTTAGAGGGGGGACACACATTTTACCACTTTGGAAGCTTATATCTTTTAAACGATTGACTTTATGAAAAAGTGGTCTTAGAAACCCTAATATAATTTTTAAAGACCTGTCTATAGATACCACACACGTATAGGTTTCATGAAAGAAAATATTTTCAGTTTCAGTTCCATGTATGGAGAGCCCCCTTTATTTTAAATATTTTTTAAATTTTCTCTTAAAATCGGAAAGCGGTTCACAGAATACATCTACCTACCAAGTTTTACATGTATAGTCCTAATAGTTTCGGAATAAAATGGCTGTGACATACGGACGGACGGACAGACAGACAGACGGACAGACATGTCGAAACTATAAGGGTTCCGTTTTTTGCCATTCGGCTACGGAACCCTAAAAAGGTGTCGGACTTGTGATCGAGAGAGTGGGTCACGGGTTCGAACGCCACCGAATGTACTATTACCGTGAACCCACTCCAGACACAAGTATATTAAGCTTAGTTGGAGGGGTTAACAAGAATGCTAGTAATGTGAATTCTACCCACATTGCTAGTTCCCTTAAAAAAACAAACAATTGCGTGCCACTGCTTGCCTTTGCGGTTTTTAGGGATAAGCCTATCACACTATTTTCAGCCACTGCAACTCTTGAGAGCAGGACTCATCAGTAGCGTCCACTAGAAGGTCGAATCAATGAATCTCGACGAATTCCGGAGAAAACGTTAAACTATCAATCCTGACACGAAATTAATTAACTCGCTAAGGTTTCCCCCATAGTAATAAAATGACTCAACGAAGACAGTAACACTAACGATATTTCTTAGAACTATAATGCGGATGTCGCATAGTTTCTTACCTACCATAAATAAAAATCAAATTCATATTGCAGCAGTTCTTTAATTTGCATGCTAAGTTATCTTTTTTTATAAAGATTTTTTTTTTTTTTTTTTAATTTTTTTTTTAGGTAGGGCCACTCGTAGATCAGCTCAGTAAGGCTGTGCGTCTACTTAACCGGTCTTAAGAGTTACTAGCAATGTTGTTAACCCCTCCAACTAAGCTAAATATGCTAGTCTTTTTTTTTTAGGGTGGGAAAATCATCGAATGACTTCTTCCGCTCTGGGTCGAGCGGAAGGGTGTGTCAGATTTCTACTGACTAATAACCCACCCTGTTCCTTCGGCTGCCCTAAATTTCCGGGGCCGCGGTAACTCGGTAGAACTGTACTCGGTAGAATGTCTGGAGTGGGTTCACGGCAATGTAATGGGTGGGGTTCAAACCCACGATCTCTCGATCACAAGTTAACAACCTGTATGTCTTAAATCCTATAAAAAAAAACAATTAACATACCTATGCAGCGAATCATCTTCGCCGATAACAATTTCCTTGTAAGAAGCAGTGAGTAGTTTGCACCGTGTTAGCAGGTACGTATAGGCACGTCGGTCGATTTCTACACCAACAGCCTCAGCGCTCGACTGATCCGAAGATACCAGGTCACCGGGCAGACCTTGGCTTGACCACCTTGCAAGTTCCTCTGAAAATAAACATAGATGTTTTAAGAACCGAGTAATGAGTAACTGACGAGAAAAAGTTTTTTCTTTAACTTGCAATATGCTTTTTTTTCCGGGTGGGAAAATCATCGAATCTTCTTTCGCTCTGAGTAGAGCGGAAGGGAGGGTCAGACTTCTACTGACTAGGTAACTGACTACCCTAAGAAGACAAACCGAAACAAACTCAAAGGTCAGCCTCGTTTAAAGTCCATACAATCTATACTGGTTAAATTGTATGGACCTAGTAGGTTATTGAGGGGATTTTTAAGGAAAGAGCTCACAGATTTGAGTGGGCCTGTCCAGACAGTGCAAGCATTTGTCAGATAACGTATAGCTCAACTTAGAACTTTAAGGAGCTTAACGATTTGACGAACAATACCAAGGGAGGGGTTGGGACGTTTGGGTAGACCGCAAAAGGTACTCAAACTGACAAACAATCATGTTTAACTCGTTTGGGGTGTTTCTTTAACTTGCTATATTTATGTCGTATAATATTGATCTTGATGATGTTTAGTACGTATACAATACTTAATGAAATATGACGGCTATCACACGGTGATGGGTGATGTCATAGCTCAAAAATAAATAGAAATAACACAGTAGATAAAAATGTTTCGCTAGAACGAAAAAGGAAAGGACTTTCTGTGACATTATTTCTTTACATTGTGAAAATATTCTTTAAAACCTATTTCATTTTTCAATATATTTACATTTATATTGTTTGAATAGCTTATGGATCAAATAACAGCATCAGAAGCCAGAAAATCTGACGTCAGTTTTGCTAAGGCATCGTGTTACTCAATTACCTACTGGGATTTAAAGATAAGATAGGATTTCGCTCTATTTAAGATATTGGTACTCAGGCGCAACCCGGTTAAGCTGGAGGTCAACTTGAATATATTTGGGGAAAAGGCTAGGCAGATGATCATATACAGGGTTACCAAAAACAAACCATCAAAATCCTCCACTGCCTTTGTACTATCAATTTACCTACATTACTAACGCTTTCTTTTGCTTCGAGACTGCGTTACATTTAAAGTGTTCGATTGATATATTTTTATTTTTGTATGAAAATCTTATGAACTAAAATATGAAGAAAAGTCATAGAACAAAATTTTTTGTTTATGATGTTACTAACATAGTCCTGAGAGGTTGTTAGTGTTTTACCAATAAACCTGTATAAAATTAGTGCACAATACCGCTCTTAACATTCTGTAAAAGAAAAAACAAATTAAATGCATTTCATTTCCAGCGTAAAAAAAAGATTCACAATGCGTTCAAAACTGTAACACACATTGATTAACTGGTTCTATTACTAACAGTATGCAGCCAGCGTAGGTAATATATTTTGATAAACATCACCATTGTGAACGTATCTTATTAGGTTTTATGAATGGAGTAAAAGAAAAGCTTTTTCACATGTAATTAAAATTAACTTTTTACACTATCTCAATCTAATTAATCGGAGGCATAGATTTTGGCACAAAGCAACTCACATGTATTTTGAACCTTCTTAACATCATTTAATAAAATTTAATGTTCTGTGCAAATTCAATAAATAGTTATCGAATGCGTATACCGCTGCTTAGGACAATTAGATAGAATCTTTTTTGTCTGACCCGGTAAACTTAACTAACAAGGCATGAAATATGAATTCAACTCACCTTGATTCATATTGAATATCCTGATGAACGCAAGCAGCTCGGCACTGATAGGGTTGTCTCCTTGATACAGGTTGAAGTGAGTTATGCCTTCCAAACCTAACTTCGACAGAAGAGAGAGCTTTGTTTCACGCAGTGGATCGCTTGAGCTGACGCCTAGGGATAGAGATAGACTGTCGTTTTGATTGTTGGGGTACACGAATCTGGAATTAATAAGGTAAGAAATCAGGCAAGAAAATGTAGCAAATGATAAACGGATGAGCAAATATGATTTATTTTTTTATATACAGTACTAGCTTCCGCCCGCGACTTCGTCCCCGTGGAAAAAAAAATCCCCCGATTTTGAAACATTCTTCATTACTGCTCCGCTCCTATTGGTGTTAGCGTGATGATATATAGCCTATAGCCTTCCTCGATAAATGGGCCATCTAACACTGAAAGAATTTTTCAAATCAGAACGGTAGTTCCTGAGATTAGCGCGTTCAAGCAAACAAACAAACAAACAAACAAACTCTTCAGCTTTATAATATTAGTATAGATGTTAACTAACAGAGGGCGTTCCCGTTAACCCGCAATAGTATAAGCACATCAGTTAGATCGCCGCAAACGCGGCCCGTCATTCATAAATAAATTGCGACGTTGCCGTCCTTCAAGTACGCGTGTACAGAGTGTTTCTTTTACGTATCAATTTAACATTTTTAGTGAATATTTTAATATTAAAAAAATTAATAGTTCAAAAAACCAAAAACACGCTTTTAAGACTAATGTAATGAGCAGAAATTAGAAATGTTTACTAGTTGGCAGTCCAAGGTTCCATCAGCCACCTTCCAATTCCATCGTCAGACCAGCTCAATGGTATCATAATATTGTATTTTCGTCTAATCTACATATAATTGCCAAGTTTCATGATGATACAACAATTAGAAGTACGTTTAATTCAGATTCTTAGACTTTATTGCATATTTAGTTTGTTACAGATCTACGCAAAATACGCGCTTGGTCGTGGAGTTGCGGATACCTGCCCGACATACATACATACAGATCGACCTAATAATAAATCTATTGATTACGCGGTAATTAAAAAAGGTTAAGAAAACCGATAATGGATTTTCTTTAGGTTTGTTATAACCTTGACACCTGATCGTACTCAAAGTCCATTACGTGGCCTTTCTCATAAGTGCAAACACGACTATGATACGATATTCCATCATGGAATACCAGTGCCTATGTTCCGGCTTCATCATCAGACCTTGAAACCTAATCGTTGTCAAAGTTCATTACAAGACTTTTCTAAAACATCCAAAACAGCTATGATACGACTTAACAGCTATGATACGATTTTCCATCATGAAGTTCCAGTTCATATCTTCCGGCTCCATCATCAGATCAGTTCGACAGTACCATATTATTGTATTGTCATCAAATACATATAGCTTCCAATTTTCATTACGCTACGACCCTTGGAAAATGGTTAAATTAGTTACCTTAGATTCCATTACATAGTTAGTTACATACAGGTCAACCTAATAAAAGCGTGTTAAAAAGAATAAAAACATTTTGTTTTCGAATGGTAATATTTTTTTTTAGCATGTATTGATGCTATACTATTGCGGGTTAACGGAAACGCCCTTTGTTAGTTAACATACTGTATACATAGTTATTAAAACGGTATTAAAATAATTAACATAATTATAATCCTCCTAATCGATTTCGACCACGGCGAGTTATCTCATCATTGATTAGCAATCTGCGCAGGAGATATTATAGTGCACAAGTATTAGCGCAGGTACAGCACTCTCCTTTACTCTCAAAGCCCGTTGGGACGGAAATCCTACACGACCAGAGAGAGAGAGGACCAATGGCTTGACGTGCCTTCCGGGCGTATCACACCACTAATTTTACTACAAACTACGGGTTACGCTACTACTGAGAAATTTCTATTAGAAAATCTCAATGTCACTTTACGCCGGAATTGAACCCGAGAACTCTTGCTCAACACGACTACTAGACCAAAACAAAACAATGCTTTAAATGTTAACATACAAATCAAACTTTTGTGAGTTAGATTAAAAACTACGGATCTGTGGACATTCTTGCATAGGTCACCTCATAGAACACCAGACATACACGTATCACTTTATACCATTCATCTACAAACACATCACATTCCGGATTAGCAGGCAAAAGGGCGTTGAGTAGCTTGAAAGAACGACATATAGGAGATTCAGCTCTCAGCTCTGGCGACTGTTTTGGATAATGGTGGGAAAAGAGATTGTCGATGAAGTCAATGTCTTCTATCTAGGGCTTACAATCCCAGAATACCGAGATCTCGGTATTGCGGGATTTCGCGTCATTTTCCAATCCCGCGTGATGCGGGATCCGCGGGATTTGCGGGACTGAAAAAAGCATGCATGCGACCTCTCGCGAGCGCGATCGCTCGGTGACTGGCGGCCAGTGTGACCAGATTAAATTTTACAAAAAAACCAAGCTCGTTAAAAAAATACTGAAATATACCAACTTGCACAGGGAAAATATACCAATAAAAACAAATTTTTATTTATTAATCATCATCATCATCGCAATAAATATTAGAATTATATTTTAACATTCTGTTTGATGGGTTAAAATTCACAGAGCCTCCTTCATCTTTTATACCTTGTTTGGTTTTAAAAATTGCAAATACACTTTTGTTTATGAATCTGTTTCTTTGTTCCGTTTTTATTAAATTCATCTGTGAAAATATGCGCTCGCATGCAGCATTCGACACTGGTATACATAACAGAGATTTACTGAAACCAGTTGAACAGGCTTAGGGATGTTTTCCTAGTCCATTCCTTATTCAAATTTGCCGCCAC
This sequence comes from Tholera decimalis, assembly GCA_943138885.2. NCBI lineage: Eukaryota > Metazoa > Arthropoda > Insecta > Lepidoptera > Noctuidae > Tholera > Tholera decimalis. The sequence goes on from OW964559.2 coordinate 21,685,486, forward strand.
TTGCATTCACCTATCGCTTTGAGTAAAATCCCGAACAACGCATCGCTCCCGCCCTCTGACGGAGCGAGAAAACTAGAGTTAAAACTGAGATAGCCGGCCGGCGAGTACAAACTCCGCGCGCGCGGTGAAAAACACTGAAAACCTGGTGAAATATGACTGCTAGTGACATAGTGTGGTGATCTTCTGACTCCCAGTATCCTGTAAGTACCTGACCATTCAATTTATATCCTTTAAGCCTGTTTCATGATAGAAAACTTCAAAAGCGTCAGTGGCTACACGCGATACTCAATCACCAGTTATATACTTGTATTTTAATGTACCATCACTGTTAGAAATTTTCCCAACTTCCAACCAAAATTGTTCACAAGAAAGGGGTGAGCCAGTACTCGAAGTTTGTAATAAATTACTTACTTCGCGATCAAGTTTGAGTGTTCTATATTCTTCGTCAATTATCTGCATTTGTTCTGGCTGTACTTCGTATGGGAAAGTTTTCGTAACATTTCTTAAACTATTACATTCTTTATTCACAGCAGTGTGTTCTTCAAAAGGCAAATTTGATCTTCAAAAGGCAAACGTGATTTCAATAGCGTGCTCAATTCAATTAAAAAAGATTGGCACTTTCTGAAAAAATTAGCAATTTTTTCTTTCATGTTTATGTTTCCCCTATGTTTAATTAGTTCTTGACCCACTTGAATCCCTAAGTACATATTATTCAATGGCAAATAATTCGCACTAGATTTTGGGTCTAATGTAAATACGTTGTCCGTGCTTTTTATATAGCAACCCAAAATCGACAAGTACATACTAGAAGCATCTTCTCCGCTAGGAGTATATGTGTTATGTGAGCATCATCATATAATCTTTCAATGCACGGGTAGTCGCCTTGAAAAATTATATTAAATTTGTTTACAATCGGAAAAATGTAGTCTAAAAAGTAAAAGTATAATTTGTTTATATCATTATTATAAGAATCATACAAAAATTCTGATGACATAATGCGATCACTCAAATATTGGTCTTGAAAAAACAACTGCAGTGCCCTCCATTGCTCAATTATTCTATTAACACAAGCATGAAGCGATAGCCATCTTATATCATAATGACGCAGTAGTCTATGTTTTTCAGTGTCAGTGAAATTTTGGAACTCAACAAATCCTCTTTGACGCATGCTGCTTTGAGAAAAATATCCATATACTTCTTTTACTATCTGTTCTAAATTTCTAGGTAGTATTTTGCAAGCACGACTAACACTTAATGCTGCAGAATGACAAACACATTTTATGAATCACTTTGGGTTCACTTCTTTAATTTTTGTAACAATGCCAGAGTGTTGACCAAACATCACATTCGTAGTATCAGCAGCGAACCCCATCACGTCTTTTATAGGTAAACTTAACTCGGATAACTTTGATGAAAAAGCATCAAATAAATGATCTGCAGTCTCACCACTTAAATCAACAAAATCAAGGAATCAGAGAAATATTTGATTACTATGACCAACACTTTGATTGTGGTGACATCTGTACTTTCATCGATTACAATTGAATATACTGGTTTACCTGATGGAGATACAGTACGAAGTATATCTTCAATCATAACTTTTTCAAATTCGGGTCCTAAAACGTTATAGGTAATAGCTGCTGCTTTGGTTCTCTTGCAGGAAAATTCTTTTGCAATTTTGGAGTCAGGAAAACCATTTCACTAGAACATCACTAAGATGGTCCATAGCTCTAAGAGATATTGTGTTCTGAAAGAAAACCACATAAACGCAGCTCCGCTTTCTTGACTTCGTCTTTCAGTGGTGCCTTTTTGAAAAATATGGCATCCTGGAAACAATTAAAAACATAAATTATACATTATGATCATACAGTAAATAAAGTACCTCCGAACTTCTCGACTTTAGGTACCTACAGTAATTCTATTTTTACTAAAAACTAAAAACAAGTTAAGCTTACCTTTGACTGTCCTTTATATTTGTTCAAGTTCGATTTATGCTTTTCAGTATTTGCATGTTGTTTTATAGATGCTAATCTACTTTGGAGTTTCGCACTGCACGCTTTACAAAACGCAGCGTACTCGTCATCTTTACAACGTAAAAGTCACCAAGAAAACTCCGGAATTTGTTCCCATTTAGCCAAATAACTTTGCTGAAAACTAGACATGTTTTCTGGATTCTGAATTGCGTATCAGATAACAGCGTATTAGCATGAAGTAAAATGACAACAAAAAATCGCGCGCTCTATATTACGACGAACACGTACAATATAAACTTAGGGAAAATCCCGAATTATTTCAACTTTCAATAATTCGGGAATTTCCCTAAGTTTCAATTTGAAAGTTTGAAACCAAACCTTCAAAGATTAAAGCCAAGTGCAGAACAGAAAATCATTTTGTGACTAGATGATTCGATACTATTTGTAATTCTAGGGGGCCCACCTGTCATGTCCTATCTGTAACTTACTGATCTTTGCTCCAAAATGAAATATAGACTAAATCCGGAAATTCCCCTGAACATCAATGTACGCAGTTTATTTTTAATAATTTTATGACATGGCTATGGTATTGCCATAACTTAAAAAAAGAAAAAAAAAACTTTTTTCCAAAATATACCCAAAAATACTGGCTTCCGCCAATATACCTTTAAAAATACTGACTCTTGGAAAACTTACTAAAATATACTCAAAAAGTATTAAAATACTGAATCCGGTCACACTGCTGGCGGCCGGCAGTGTTGCAAACAACGCGGAGGCCGATGTCGCCCGTTTGTCACAGCTTAAGTAGCCTAAAATATCAGTAAAGTTTTTTATTCAGTATTTGTTACTATTTTTTGTGAAGAAAATACGGTGTAATTTGATTGATCTCATACTAATAGTAATACGTAAATAAATATGGAGTTAGTTGATTAATTCATTGTTTTTTTTTGTGATAAATAAACGGTGTAATTTAATTTATCTCATACTAGTAGTAATACTTAAATAAATGTGGAGTTAGTAGATTAATTCATTGTTTTTTGTGATAAATAAACGGTGTAATTTGATTGATCTCATACTAATAGTAATACGTAAATAATTGTGGAGTTAGTTGATTTATTCATTGTTTTATTTGCCTTATATAAATGTGAATATATTCAATATTCGGGATCCCGCAAATACCGAGATCCCGCGGAATTGAAAACTCGTAGTCCCGCAAATACAGAGATTGAATTCAGGCTGCGGGATTGGAAGCCCTACTTCTATCTATGGGATTAATAATATACTATTTATTTATTTATATTACTACTATTTACAATCTAATTAGCATCCGTATAGCGTTAGTAATATAAACTAACACAATCTAGAGTTACTACCTATAACCCTTGCAAGTTTAAGAATAAACTACCAACGCTATTTCGCTAGATTTTTATCGCTCTAAATAACGTTTAAACATATCATAACATAATCAGCCTATAGTGTGTCCACCGCTGGCGGTTGGGGCACAGACCTCTTCTCTATGTGAGTGTAATAAAATACTACAATACTATATTTTTAACCGACTTAAAAAAAAGGAGGTTTACAATTCGTCTTGAACTTTACCTCATAACTCAGAAATGGCTGGACCGATTTGAAAAATTCTTTTTTTGTTTGAAAGGGTATACTTTCTAGTTGGTCCCATTATCGTCACGTTTGGATCTGATGATGGAATCATGGAGAAATCCAGGAAACTCTTCAAATATTATAGGCACACCTATAGCGTTTTGGGTAGTTCTTATAGTAACTTTTGCAGTTGCTCTCAATAAGCAACATTTGAGGAAGTAGAACTGATGACGAAGACCCTAGATGGCCACCGAAACTACTCAATAATAAGTATTTCGTGGATTGCGATTAGATTACTTGAATATGGATGTTAAGCACTTTATGCTCGTCACAATGCATGTGGTGTAGTAGAATTGATGGTGAGACCATCCAGGAGAACTCCTGAAAAATTAACGACTCTGCACCGGGAAAAGTAATATTTTGTAAAAGGTGATAAGTAGTTGACATTTTGGCTTTGGTAACTAGATAAATTACAAACCGACCCACTAAAAAGCGTAAACTAAAACTTTTTAGCAAAAAATAGAACCGACTTCCATATCAAAACACTACAAAGACAAAAATAACTTTAATTTCGGATGGCGGTGTCAAAAAAAAAGAAAATACAAAACAAATGACACCGACTACCGAAATTAAAGTTATTTTTGGGTTTGTAGTGTTTTGATATGGAAGTCGGTTCTATTTTTTACTAAAAAGTTTTTATTCTTATAAATTTAATATTATTACTATCAGAAAAGGCGAAACACCGTTACTTAATTTCGACAATCTATCATTATCTCATATTGACCAGGAAATGAGAACCTCACACATCTTTCAAGCATAGTACGCAAATGTTAAGTAATACATTGCTGTCCAAGCCAAACAGTATCATACCAAAGTTTCAATTTCCCACGACAGATGTGTCAATTGAATCCTAAGTGCAACTCATCCATTACGTACGGTACGCATTCGAGTGATATAACTTACGAACAAGTCGTAATTACTTGCGCAAGAGTTATGTATCAGGAACATCGGATAGCGTTGCATGCAGATTTGTTGGTATTCCGTTACAAATGCATGTAACTCACCTACATTGAGTTACAGAGCCTAATAAACATACTTTGGATTGTAGGCGTTCAATAAACTATTTTATATGTATACTATTTGTACCCGACGCCGGACCGGTACGGATAGTATACATGTAAAAAAAAATATATATACGCGTCGAATTGATAACCTCCTCTTTTTGTCGTCGGTTGAAAATGGTAGCATAGCAAAATAGTAGCATATTAATGATCTGCTTATGCCCGGTACCTTTGGGTATGCAGACGACAGCACAGTTGCTGAGAGATATGTGTCCAGCGTGCGAGCTGGTGGGTCACAGATCCAGTCTCTCCGTGAGGAGATGGTAGAGCGCTTGAACTTGTCCTTGAAGGCTGTCTCCGAATGGGGTGATGACGAGTTGCAAGTCTATCGGTTTTCTATCGGTTACATTTCGGAGAGTGTACGATGGAATTACACAATCAAATTCCGCCAAGTCCGTTCCATCATCGGACTACAAGACAAACGGCGATGCGCCATCGTTACATGGTGGACATCCCACCCATACGCACTAAACGTTTTGGGAATACTTTCATTGTGCGTACGGCCAAAGAGTAGAATTCCCCGCCGGAGTCTGTGTTTAAGTCAAGAGTGAATAGGTTATTTTTAGGTAAGCGTGCTCCATCTTCGACCACAACATCACTTACCATCACGTGAGATGGTGGTCAAACGCAAACCTATAATAGCAGCACCAAATAAAAAAAAAAACATTGTAATGTGCAATGCACCATAAATATTTTTTCCTGGATATAAAATTATACTTTACAACCTATTTTCATACCTAGCAAATATACAAAAAAAAAAACATAAATATCGGTCAAGCCGTTTTGGAGGAATGCGACCACAAACACCGTGATATGAGATTTTTATATATTATTTGTAAGCGTATAGACTATACACATTAACGCTATGAGACTGTAAAACACCGATTATCATAGCTATCTTCCTAATTTATGCGGATGCATCTTTTTCCGTAACTATTACCTACAGCTCATGGTTAAAAAATAGGTCGATTACTGGGTCGATTTTCAATATTAAGCAATGAGGTATTTTGAGAATGGCTCAGAAATCGCAACAAGATATTGGTCGCGACTGTCATATGTAGATTTTCGGCAGTTGTTACATTATCAGAAGTCAGAAAATCAGAAATATTTTATTATATATATATTAGTAGATTGGTTACCAATTTACCCATTGTGCAGGAGAAGGTCTGCATTGGGTCTTGCGCCGTAGAAAATGAAGATCTGCTCGCCGGGTTTGAAGTCACGCATCGCATAGCACAGTCCGCGGCCCAAGTCTTTGTCGAAGTCTGTCGTTATCTGAAATAATGGAATAAAAAGTCATTTATCTCATCATTTATGAAATAACAACCAAAGTTGTGTAATTGTTGTGGTGAGCAAAAAATTCAATAAAATCTATTTTTTTTTAAATTTCAACTTTTTGGAACTTTAATATCTAATAATTCTTGTTTAATTTAATAATAAAAGTAGAATGTCAAATGTCCATACATAATAATAACAATCCTAGTCAACATTCCATTTTAAATTAATTGTAATCACATATTATTATTTTTTTTAGCCGGCGCTATCCCACTCTTGGCCTCGTGGGTAAAGGCCTCCATATTTCTCATTTGTCACCCACGTACGCATCGATAATACGCATAACATAATACTTGTTTTTGGACAAGTTTCACCTATTTATAATCATGAATGCTTAATATAAAAGTGGTAAAAGAAAGACATATTGATATCTCGGATTATGGCGAACCACGTTCTGTTAGTGTGGTGCAAAGTAAACGACCTTTGCCGATAGAATGTTCTTATAGAGTTTTTTGGGCTGATACTTCTTGCCAGACTTTACACTAGAAAAGAATGAAGCATTAGCGTTGCGGAGATTTTCTATGCAAGACGACATTTTTGAGAATGTGGTGTGAATACTAACGGGCAGAAACGGTTAAATTCCAATTGACTTTAAAACCCTTTTTTTTGGTAGTAAATCATCTAAAGACTGCCCGTTGCGGGTGGAGCGGAACGGACTGTCGTACTTCTACTGAGTAAAAACCCACCCTGTTCCTACAACAGCCCTTACGTTCTGGCGCCACGGTATCTTGTTAGAACATTCCCGCATACCCCGGTGATTTTGAAACCCTGGAGTCCGACTGGTGAGTCTGTTCGCAATGATTGACTATTGATGTGTGCGATAAATATGAAAGTGACGCTAGAGTGTTGTGTGCAATTTATCATAACTAACTATTGCCCTGATCTAATTTCATATCATCTATTGTATTGTTTAACGAAAATATTGACAGATATATCTTTATATAAATGATGACAAGCTACATGATTGGTATTAGACTTTATGAACATAAATAAAAAGCTTCTCTGACTTCGGTTCTGACTCTGATTTAAAAAAAAATGTCAAAAGAAGTCTTTTAATATTAGTAAGTTGCCCTAATCATCGTAATCATAGCCGTGCATACAAAATAAAATATTTCAGACTTATTTAGATAATTTTTTTTTAGACCCTTCCAGTCAGAGAAGGAGGTTTTGTCCATCATGTCAATAACAATAAGAATATTTTTAATCACACAAGATAAGTTTCAAAACTTAACTAGTTGAGCCTACTATATACAACAACTTACATGTAAGTACTTAATTCATGAAATTTTCCAAAGGCTTTGTTTTGTTGAATATCCTACTCAAACTATTCATTTTTCCTTAGGTTTCGTTGAATAAAATTAGCCTACGGTACTCGGCGGTCATGAAGCTTCGAATGAATAAGATTTTCATAATCACAATACCTATATGAAAAATAAAGGTAGAAATGTTTGTTAAGAAATAGGTAGTAAGTTACGTAGGTACCAAGGAACACTAGTTTCGAACGGGTGAAATTTAAGTGCATCAAAACAACGGTCAATTATTTCAAATAGCTAATTATTATTTTCTAGCGATTCTTCTACGTTGTTACGTAGAATCAACTTATTGGTAAAGAAAATGAGTAGGTGTTCCTATTCATTATCTTTACCAATAAGATGATTCTAGCCTTTTATTTATAGAAAGTCTGTAAAATGATCACTTTCAATTAATTTTATATGTTAATTTTCTTATTTTATTATATTAAACACTGTCATTAAGTTGACATGGTGTTGGAAGATTAATAGTATAATTGACGGGTATGGGTTGATGGATAAGCAATATGACACGTAACTATTTAAGTGTGCGCACATTTGTGTTGCATAAAGTTTTAATAAATAAATAAATCGAGAATGACAGGTATAACTACGGTAATTACAGAAATATTCGATTATACATCATTGACAAAATATTAACTTTATTCTTAACTAGCAGTAGCGCGAGGTTTCACTCCCGTGGATTTTTCACGATCACGATTACAACATAAACCTTTTTTTGCAGTCGGATAAAAAGTAGCCAAATCCACCCAGTACAAACAAACAAACTTTTCCGCTTTATAATATTAAGTATAGATATATAATGTATACAAAAACCTAGCTTTCACAAAGTACTGCATTTACGTCTGCCACGATTTATCTTCGAAACTGCAAAAGCGACTTTGATGAAATTCGGTATAGAAATAGATTAAACTTTGGAGAAAGACAATCTACATTTTTGCAAAAACATCCATACAATTTTCACGCGCACACAGAACCTAGTTATCTATATACAAAGTAACTAGCTGACCCGACAGACCTTGTCCATAACTATGAATATTGAATTCAAATTGGTACAATAAAATACAAAATGTTTCAAAAACAAAGTGACTAAGAAATTCAGTTTTTTTTACATCTTCTTTGACGATAGTTGCAGCACGCATTCTGTCAATGTTATGTCGAACGCCATAAGGTTACACTAAAAAAGTTTATATTGTCTAACTGTGCTAAGATTATATATAAAAAATAATAATATGGTGGTTAAGTATTCTTAAAATTTCTAATTTTCCGCGCAATTTTCATTTCATGTTTTCATAAGAACCTTCTCTTGACAATAACAAACACAACAAAAAAAGAATTAGCGAAATCGGTCCAGCCGTTCACGCTTGCTGCCGTGACCACGGAAAATAAGGATTTATTTTTATATAAATAGATTATTGAATAGTACAGTGGCGAAGGCTCCATACAACTCGATTCCTACCGGCTTCCCTTTTGAAATATGGTAAATATTAGTCTATTATTTTATATATATGAATATATAAATAGTAATCTATTATTTTCAATTAAACAAATAATTATTTACGAAGTTACAAGATTTCGAAGTCAGCCACAGGGCCACAGTTACTGGAATTCACGTATCACACTTGAGCAACGTAAGCATTTTTTGGTCCGGCTTCCCTTTTATGAAAATTCACCCTTCGCCACTGGAATAGTATTTACCTTGCCATGTTCGTGGTTGCACATATCCCATAGAGGGATGAAAGCTGTGACGTCATTGTTATCCAACTGAATGTTGTTCTGTCTCGTCATCACTGTCGACACCGCCCACCTGCAACAATGATGTTATGTGATAAGATTATAATGGACAACAAGATTACAAACACAATGGTCAAATCAATGAAATAATTTGAAATATTGATATGAACGTGTGAAAGTAACGACATTTAAACCCAGATCCTTGTTCAAATCCATCTCAGGTATTACACAGGACTATCACAACTGGCAAAATGGAAGCAATATACTAGCCTATTTTTTTTTAAAGATTACTAATTATGTGGGTAGAATTCACATTACTAGCAATCTTGCTAACCCTTCCAACTAAGCTAAATATGCTTGTGTCTGGAGTGGGTTCACGGCAATAGTGTAATGGGTGGGGCTCGAACTCGTGACCTGTCAATCACAAGTCCGACACCTTATCCATTAGGCTATTGACGCTTAAATCATACTCACTGCTGGGACACAGGCTTACTCTCTATGCACCACGCGGGACGAGTGCGGGTTGGTAGACTTATATAATTTTTGGGATGGATCTGCGTAATACCAACTGGAAGCGCTTGAGTCTATCGAGAAACGGGCCAAGAGACTCATTGGCAACGATTCACTGGTCGAATCAAAGCTCCAGAGCCTTGAACATCGACGACGAGTTGCAAGTCTATCGGTTTTTTATCGGTTACATTTCGGAGAGTGTGCGATGGAATTACACAATCTAATTCCGCCAAGCCCGTTCCATCATCGGACTACAAGACAGACAGCGATGCGCCATCGTTACATGGTGGACATCCCACCCATACGCACGAAACGTTTTGGGAATACTTTCATTGTGCGTACTGCTAAGGAGTGGAATTCCCTGCCGGAGTCTGTGTTTCCTGATCGCTATAACCTGGGAGTCTTTAAGTCAAGAGTAGAATAGGTTACTTCTAGGCAAGCGTGCTCCATCTTCGACCACATCATCACTTACCATCAGGTGAGATGGTGGTCAAACGCGAACCTATTATAAATAAATAAAAAAAAAACTATGCATAGCTCAACATTTTTTGTTTATGCTGTACTGATGCTGTAAATTAAACAAAGTAAATTGATACAGACAACCGGATACCCGTAAGTCGTACTTGTAACGATTAGGCCACCACTGCTCTCTAAAATGAAAGTAATAATCATTCTGTCTAAACTATGTACTTGAGAATATATGCGTAATGTTTGACGACATCTTTGACAGACGTTACGTGTAGTCAGACGCCAGAAAATCTGACAGGCAGTCGCTCGCTCGCTCGCGATAGGCAGCTGGATCCTGTTAGACTGGAAAACGACCCAATCATACCTAATTTGCAGAAGTCTAAGCAGATTATAACGATGATGTTATGACATGTCAGTAAGACAAGCACAGGCACTCGCTGCTTTTAAAAGCTCGGTTGCCAATCATTTTCTTTCAAATTTATGATTATTTCTTTGTTTTTCTCCACATGATGATAAAGAACACATTACATTTATATATTTTTTATAATTATGAATTGTATTTATATATATATATATATATATACTTATATATTTCAATTAGTTTTTTTTTCCGTTATGAGTATTTGTAGTACACTAATTTAGCCCTCCCCAATTTCAATTAAAGCTTTTAAAGTCCTTCCAAAGGTTGTCTGGAAGATATCGCTCTCAGCGATAAGACCGCCATTGTAACCAAAGTTATAGAAATAAGGTTATGTAAGTGTGTTCCAATTTTTGGTGTACAATAAAGTATATTCTATCTATCTATCTATCTATCTACTTTAACATAATGCCATTCTTTTTCGGGGCGGGAAAATCGTCGAATGACTTCTCCCACTTTGGGTGGAGCGGAAGAAAGTGTTAGACTTCTACTGACTAAAACCCACCCAGCTGCCCAAGTTCTGGGGTCACGGTATCTCGTTACCCCGGCAGGCAATGGCCCTATGGAGCCCCGTCACTAGTGCTGACGACTCTGAGAGGCGCGCTGAACAAGACGTGCCGCAGACATTATAATGCCTACAAGCCCAAAACAAATCACGGAACAAAACAAATCCAAGTTCCGAGTAGTGTGTTGGACAAATAAATTCATTTAAGAATTTGACGCGGCCAACATCACTTTGCAGTTGGTTAAGGCATTTGTCTGAGAAAAAGTGAAGAATTCTTGTTTAATTGCGGTATAGCTGCTTTGCCTGACTGAAAGATGTTATTTGTGATAATATCGGAACAAATCACGCTACATTGTTTGAGCTGGCAACTCACGCGAATTTCACCGGACGTTGTTTTATTGATTTAATAAAATTGAGATCGGTAGTAAATACTTAATGCTTTTTATTGGAAAAGATTTCATAAAAATATTACGAGAGTCAGATTCCAGAGCTTGATCATACGACAGTGTTCCAATAAGTACGTGAACCTTGCCAAAAATAGAACTGATAATAATAACAGCTAGAAATGTTAAAAAAAAAAAAAAACTTAGGTCAAACCTAGATATAATAAATATTGTTTTTTTTTTTTAAGATAACTAACCATATAGGTAGAATTCACATTACTAGCAATCTTGTTAACCCCTCCAACTAAGCTAAATATGCTTGTGTCTGGAGTGGGTTCACGGTAATAGTGCAATGGGTGCAATTTGAAGTCTGATATTAGGATACCATACCTATTCCTGGATATTAGTCACATTCTAGTTTAGCCAATACATATTCATATTCTTTTGAATATTCATTCATATTAAACGTTCGCCAATACATACAAATCGTCATCGCTTCAGCGAGCATCCTAATATTCTATATTAGTCGATATTAATCGCTCGCTACTACTCGCTGTTAATTAATATACTAATAAGGTAACGCGACGAGAATATTGAGGAACCTATTATTTGTCTAATATCCTGGTAACCTATTTATTACATTTTCGTATCCTAATATGAATATAAGTGCTTGTATTATAATACTATAGACTGTAAAATTTACGCAAAAATGATTACGTTTCCGAATTTCGTACGAAACTCAACCCTCGTTTTCGCCGGAACTTATACATCTTGTCTCTGCTTTACAGTGTTCTGTTTAAGTAAATCCATGTCAGTAAGACAAGCACAAATCTGTTATTATGTATGTCTTTGTTTCTTTTTTTATATGTATATATATGTTTTGTGGAATGTAATTTATAGTTATTTGTATTTTATATAGGTAAATAGTACACCGTGGACTACCCGCTTATTTTCTCCTTCTGTATCAAATCCGTCCAAAGGTTGTCTGTAAAAGATCGCTTTTAGCGATAAGACCGCCCATTGTATCACCCTTTTTAGTTGTTAAGTCCTTATTTGTTTTACTGTTATGGTGTACCTACAATCTTAACATAGTATAAAGCAAAGTCGCTTCCCTGTGTCTGTCCCTATGTATGCTTAAATCTTTAAAACTACGCAACGGATTTTGATGCAGTTTCTTTCAATAGAAAGAGTGATTCAATAGGAAGGTTTTTAAGTAAATAACATGCATAATAATAGTAGAGGAAAACTGATAATTTTTGAGGTTTCTAATGTGATGTCGCAAATAAACACATTTTTTTTGCGCTTGCTTTGCAAACGCTGGCTGAACCCTACGAGATAGATCAAAATAATGTACTACAGTATTGTACACCTTAAAAAGGTCAACAAAAATGTCCTGGATGGTATCTATCTATCTCTTATAGATAACCCACAACAACCATTTTTTATCCTTTTCTTTTTACGAGAAATACGAGCATATTTTACGAAGCGATTTTAAGGGGACTACAAGAGCTAAACGCGAGTTTTATAATGCGTTAAAGTATATGATTCACTGCAGTTAACACAATCAGAAAAATATATGATATTCTTCAGGATATAATCTAGTTAAGTAGTGTGTTGAAAACATAATAAAACAAATTTTAATTCATAGAAAAAAATCACAAAGATACCTCTAAAAAAATCTTTTAACGAATAAAAACCATATTAAAATACATACGATCATTCTGATTTTTTGACAAATTATTCAACAAGAAACATACTAACGAAACAGTGTTTTATTTTTTTAATCCAATCAATACATTTTCTGTAAATCGCGTATTATTATTTCGCAATATAATACGTACGCATGTGTGCGTAAACGCCTGTGTACCGACAGTGCCGGCCAACGCCTGTTGCTTTAAGGACGTGTCGCTTTTCTCGCCGATTTATTTCGACTCGGAATTGTTTGTAGTTATTGTAAAGTTTCGTCTGTAAATTCATTATTTTATTTATAAATTCATTTTTTATATCAATTTTCTATAAATAATCTTCTTTTTTTGTAAATATAAAATACTTTAGGTTAAAATAGCGTAATTTGATTTCAATTTTATTTTATAAATATGGGAAATAAAGTGAAGCCTAAAAAACGTTCATATAAATCAAACGCCGTACATATGAACGATGTTAAAAGGTAAGAATATTTTAGATTACTAAATTATTTCTAAAATATTATGACACATTATTGGAACCGTTTCAGTATTGAGCACTTTATTTTACTCGAATACGGTCCGTTATTTCATTACAATTCCTAAGTTCTATTAGCGTGTATAGTAGTGAATCGGATTGGCAACCGCCAGTGTCCTGGATCAAACCTAGGGTCTTATTTTGTCTTTTTGTCACTTCTATTTTATTGAAAGTACTTTTATATTATATTTAGATATTTTTGTAAATATTTTGTTGAATAAAAAAAAGAAACGTTTTCATTTTTTTATAGGAGAAAGAAAGTCGAAAATGTCAACGCCGAAGTTATTTTCAATGAGTAAGTATCGACACATTATCTAGGCTATAATAAAGAATAAAACAAAGTAAGAAACATTTTGTTTCAAGACCGCGGTTTATTGATATGGGCAGTAATGTGCATGACAAAATATCTGATTGATCTGAAAATTCAGATGTTGCTTATTGTCATACATAACTAAGTAAGAGAATAGGTATGTACCTAACTATGAATATTAGTTGCCTAATCTTTTATTTGTAGCTCAACAATTTTACGAAATGAATACAAAAAATTGGCCAAGTGCGAGTCAGACTCGCCCATGAAGGGTTCCGTAGTAACTATAATAATATAATATAATATAATATAATATGTATATTTATTTGACGAATAAAAAAAACTTAAAAATTTCTTAAAACTAGCTTATTTACATTTTTACAAATACGCTAAATAACTTTGTTTTTCATAGTGTTTGTATGAATTACAAAGTTATATTTGCGGTTTTAGAAAATATGCTGTATCTCAAAAACTGCTGAACCGATTTCGTTCAAACCAATTTTGGTTGAAAGTTTACATTAAGATCTACAGACATATATTTTTTAATTTTTCACTCCTTTATTATAGAAGTTAGAGGGGGGGACACACATTTTACCACTTTGGAAGCTTATATCTTTTAAACGATTGACTTTATGAAAAAGCGGTCTTAGAAACCCTCATATCATTTTTAAAGACCTGTCCATAGATACCACACACACATAGGTTTCATGAAAAAAAATATTTTCATTTCTAGTTCCATGTATGGGGGACCCCCCTTTATTTTAAATATTTTTTATTTTTTTTACTTAAAATCGGAAAGCGGTTTACAGAATACATCTACCTACTAAGTTTCACATGTATAGTCTTAATAGTTTCGGAATAAAATGGCTGTGACATACGGACGTACGGACAGACGGACAGACAGACAGACAGACAGACAGACGGACAGACATATCGAAACTATAAGGGTTCCGTTTTTTGCCATTCAGCTACGGAACCCTAAAAAATGAAATCTAAAATGTACCAACTTCTGAACCACAGAACTAGAAAATTTAGAATTGACATTTTCACGCAGTTTTAAAATTGACATGGTCACTAAATCTGTCTTAAAACGGGATATTTACTACTATATTTTGGCACAAGTAATATACAGGGTGGCAGGGACATCGACGCACAAACGCTTACCAGGGATTCGGTACATGATTCTGGACCCCCTGCGTTGGAATGTTTCGTCGTTTTTTTTTTAACTTTTCAGGATTTTTCAGTATTTTTTTACTGAAAACTGTATAAAATCATTGTTAATTAAAATATAAAATTCACTTGTTTCACTTGAAACAGCAATGTAAATAAAATTCGAAAGAGCTACATGATCAGCTGTTTTGCTAGGGTTAATTTGCGAGATCAACATAACTAATCAGGTAGCCTTTTCGAGTTTTGTTTACATTACTGTTTGAAATAAGTGAATTTACTGTTTTGTTATTGCGTCGGATTTTTCGTAATTTTATGAAATTAAGAAAAAGCCGACGAAAACTATCAACGCAGGGGGGTCCAGAATCATGTACTGAATCCATGGTAAGCGGTTGCGCGTAGATGTCCCTGCCACCCTGTATTTGTTGTTTATAGTTTCGTCATGTCTGTCTGTCTGTCTGTCTGTTTCTGTCTGTCCGTCCGTCCGTCCGTCCGTCCGTCTTCCGATAAACCGCTTTCCGACTTTGAGAAAAAAAAAATAAAAATAATTAAAATACATGGAACCTCCCCATACATGGAAGGCTCCCCATATATGGAACTAAAAACTGAAAATATTTCTTTACATGAAACCTATGCGTGTGTGATATCTATAGACAGGTCTTTAAAAAATGAGATTGAAGTTTCTAAAACCACTTTTTCATAAAGTAAATCGTTTCCAAAGTGGTAAAATGTGTCTCTCCCTCCCCCCCCTCTAACTTCTATAATAATGGAGTGAAAAATCTAAAAAAATATATGTCTGTAGATATACACTTTCAACCAAAATCGGTTTGAACGAGATCGGGTTAGCAGTTTTTGTATTACAGCATAGTTTCTAAAACCGCAAACATAACTTTGTGATTCATACAAACACTATGAAAAACAAAGTTATTTGGCGTAGTTGTAAAAGTGTAAATAAGCTAGTTTTAAGAAATTTGTAAGGTCTTTTTTTGTCAAATTAATATACATGTTATATTATATTATTATAGTTACTACGGAACCCTTCATGGGTGAGTCTGACTTGCACTTGGCCAATTTTTTTCAGTTGTTTCACAATCGAAACTCGAAACAAATAACAAACATGGTAAATAATGTCCCGCTTTAATTTGTAATGAATTTCATTACCACAAACTTTTTGTATTTTTAGATTGGAAACTGTGGCATCACAGAATGATCACGGTCGTGAAGTTATTGATAAAAGTACATATTCATCTGAGCAAGTATTAGAAGAAACCTTTAATACACAGGTAATATTCAAAACTTCAACCGCACGTTACAGTAACATAATTTTGCGAGTTGTGTAGAATTAGTTTTATAAATAAAAATGGTATAATTCAATTTTAGGTGGCTAGTGCTACTGAAGAAAGTCATTGTGATGTCCAACCTGAAAACCAAGAAACTGATGGGTTAAATTATAGTGCAGAAGTAAGTTATTCCGTGAAAACATACTTATTTAAAATTATTTTAAGTTAAAACAATGTTTTATGATATAAAAAAATTAATAATTTATTTTTACAGACGGAAAACTATACTCCTAAAAAGAACATACAAATTGGACGCAGGATTATTAATGTTTCCTATTTTTTTTAAAGCTGTGTGAGATCTCAAATCACGGACCATTAGACTGCGGGCTATCTTCTCTTGAGTTAGTTGGTGAAAAGCTTCACGGCTTATCTTCCAAATTTACTTTTTTATGTAAAATGTGTAAACAACAATTTGTTATCATTAACGACAATGATAATTGTTTATCAATAAATACATGTGCTGTAGCTGGTGCAATTTCTATTGGTTGTGGTCATTCTCAGCTACAAGAATTTTCATCAGCCATGAATTTGCCAATGATTTCCCAAAAAACATACCAAAAGAACCACAAATTACTGTCGGAAAACTGGCAGCAACTGGCACAACAGTCCATGGATCAAGCAGCTGAGGAAGAGAAAATTATGGCTATAGCAGAAGGCAGGGTCACAAAGAATGGTACGCCTATCATAGATGTGATAGCAGATGGTGTGTACGGTAAAAGGTCGTACAAAAAAAATTATTCAGCTTTATCCGGCGCTGCTGCAATCTTATGTAGAAAAACAGGCAAACTTTTATATTTGGGAGTCCGAAATAAATATTGCTACCATTGTGATCGTGCCGAAAAGAAAAAAACAACAGTGCCTGAACATTTATGTTTGAAAAACTATTCCGGTCCGTCCACAGGAATGGAGAGCGAAATTATAGTGGAAGGTTTTAAGCAGTCATTAGCTACCCACGGTTTGATTTACGGACGACTAATATCTGATGGTGACTCAAGTACTTATTTCAAAATTTTGCAGGCAAGACCTTACCTTGATATTACCGTCGAAAAAGTAGAATGCAGAAATCATTTACTGAGGAATTTTTGTAACAAAATGATGACATTGCAAACTGAAACCAAATATTTAAAAAGTCACAGAAAATTATTGACCATATCGCGAGTTTTGAGCATGAGATCCTGCATAACCAAAGCAATACAAAAAAACAAAAATGATCCCTGCCCAGAAGAGCAAAAATTATTTGAGGACATTTTACAAGCACATCATCACGCTTTTGGAAACCACCTTGAATGCAAAACACATTTCTGCAAAAAAACGGGAGATTTGGAGCAAAATGATGTTCCAAGTGACTTTCAGCTAAGTTCTCTGTGGCAGAGAATTAGTATAATGATACAAATTATTGCTGGCCATGCTCGAAGTTTACTTCATGACGTGGACAGTAACGTTGTAGAACGCTATCATAGCATCATAGCAAAATATGTAGGAGGAAAAAGAGTTAATTTTTCCCTCAAAAACTCATATCAGACGCGATGCATTGCGTCAGCAGTGTCGTTCAATGAAGAAAATGCACTTTCGAAGCTTTATAAAAAAATTACCAATAAGATCCCAAGAGGAAAACTGAAACTGTGGGAAGAAAGAAAGAAGAAACAAAAACTCCTTAGTAAAAGATATATAAAAAGAAAAAGAAGGCTTGTTTTCAGTAAAAAACAAGACAATAAGGATTATGGCCAGTCCTGTGAAAAGCCCGATAGAATAGCCGTAGAAATACTGGATAAACTGAAAAACGAGTTTATGAAAAAAATTAAAAAGTCTGATTTGGAACGAGCAACAATTGAAAGAAAAACTGTTTTACAAAGTGATAGTGGAGAATGGCTAGAGATGTGAAGATCGTTATTGACTGCATCCAATTTCGGCAGAGTTATAAAAAGGCGTATTAATACACCATGTGCTAATTTAGTCAAAGATATTCTTTATCGGAACAAAATTGACCACGTGGAATCTATTAGACATGGCCAATTGAATGAAAAAATCGCACTTGCACAATTGGCTGTACAAGAGCGCAAAACGATTAGACCCTGTGGTTTATTTATAGACCAAGAACTATGTTTCTTGGGTGCAACGCCTGATGGATTAATTGGAGAAAATACTGTTGTAGAAGTAAAGTGTCCTTTGACAGCCCACAAAATGGGCCTAGCAGCAGCAATTGAAAATAAAAAAGTAAACTTCTGGCAAAAAACAAAAACTAGTGAACTAGCCATCAACAAAAAACATGCTTGGTATTACCAAGTTCAAGGACAGCTACACGTAACCCAAAAAAAAAAATTGTTTGTTTGCCGTATGGGAGAATGAAAAAGAAAAGCTGAAGACGGAAATCATTCAAAGAGATGATACATTTTGGGAAAGAGAAATGAAAGAAAAATTGAAAAAGTTCTATTTAGACTGTATTTTACCTGAGATACTTGATCCCCGAATTTCAAGAAATATGAAAATTCGTGGACCATACGTAAAAAATAGAGATGAAAATACAGATAGAGATAAAAGTGACAAAAAAGACAAAAGCGAAATGGAATGAAAGCAAACTGTTCCGGTGCAGCAGTTTGTTTTTTCTCTGCACGAGCACATACAAGGCAGTATTTGTTTTGGATGCCTAAAAACAAAACTTGTTGTAGTAGAAAACTAAATTTTGAAGATTTGTGACTTGAGTAATTTTTTTCCAAAATTTGTGTATTAACATTGCGCTCCGTATGCGTAAATACGTCAAAAAATCACAAAATAAAATTATAATAATTAGCTTGTTTAATTTTTATGTATCCTTCCTGTTCGTTCACCTGTCCATCCATCCACCCAGTCCGTATCCCACCCTTTTATTCGTCTCTCCTCGCATCCGTAGGTATGTTCACTTCACACGCTGTATTCTTATAAACCGTATATTGCGAAAATAAAAATTACGAAAATAAACTGCTATTTTATACAAAAAGTTTATTCACTTGGAAAAAAATAATTGAAACAGCTGTTTTTATTGCGATTTCAGAGCTGGTGCCATAGTAAAACTTGTTCATAATTATGAGTACAATAACCTCCTTTGGTATTACTTAAACTCTTTTGTAACACCCTGTATATTATTTTTCTTCAGAATCCACCATCAAACTTTTTGGATGTTTTTTTTTTTCATTATATTATTCTTGATTCTGAAATAAAATATCTATAGGAATAAAAATTATTGATATTAACCGACTTCAAAAAAAAAAAAGGAGGAGGTTCTCAATTCGTCTTGAACTTTTTTTTTATGTATGTTACCTCATAACTCGGAGACGGCTGGACCGGTTTGAAAAATTCTTTTTGCGTTTGAAAGGGTATACGTTCTACTTGGTCCCATTGTTACGAAATCATGATCTGATGTTGGGATCCTGGAGAAATCGAGGGAACTCTTCAAATATTATAGGCACACTTATAGCGTTTTGGGTATTTCTTATAGTACCTTGAGCAGTTGCTTTTGAAAATTACCATTTGGGGAAGTTGAACTGATGATGAAGACCACAGATGGCCACTGAAACTACTCAATAATAAGTATTTCGTGGATTGCGATTCGATTACTTGAGTACGGATGTTAAGCACTTTATACTCATCACAATGAATATGGTGATGTAGAGCTGATGGTGATGTACCAGGTGAACTCCTCAAAAATTAACAGCTCTGCACCAGGAAAAGCAATATTTTGTAAAAGGTGATAAGTAGTTTACATTTTGGCTTTTGTAACTAGATAAATTACAAAAAGCGTGAAAAAAAAATTTTAGCAAAAAAATAGAACCGACTTCCATACAAAAACACTACAAAGGCAAAAATAACTTTAATTTCGGAAGGCGGTGTCAAAAATATAAAAGAAACTACAAAACAAATGACACCGACTACCGAAATTAAAGTTATTTTTGCCTTTGTAGTGTTTTATATGGAAGTCGGTTCTATTTTTTTGCTAAAAATTTTTTTGATAACCTAATGAATTAAATAAAAAATAAGAGAACAAAACTATGCACATATTTTAAAATAATAACAACACGAAAATATGTAAATATCAGCTATAAATACATAATATTTAATAAATAAGACAACAAAAAGCTATACCGCGAATGAGATTCGATCTTGGTGATCGCCGCGGAAACGCGCTGCGAAACCCGAACGGTGACACACTGGACCGCTCGAGCTCTGTAAACCAGCCGCGAAATTACGATGTTAAATGTAATGAAAAACACGCATCGACGAAACTCGCGCGGTGCACCCCGCAGTAGGCGGGACTACTCGTGTCCCACTTCATCTGCTTCACCGCCTCAAATGAGGGGGTGCGCGGGGCATTCTCTGTGATGTGTCTGTGAGTGCGCCCGATTGAGCAAGGTCAACGGGATTATAATGCGTCTTAAGCAATACAGCATTAATCCTTATCCAATTAAGTACCATAAATACATTGTGCATTTAATATAAATTAATATTGCCCTTTACAGAATATAATTTAAATAAATAGTTTCGAAGATATTACAAATTTAAGAGCGCGTATTCGATTTAGAATAGGTACAAAATTGCAAGAACGACGTAATATTTATGCACACTGCAATAGTTATTCAGTGTGCGTAAGCTCGAAGCTCGAAACCAAACGTTTTGATACTTTTATCTTAAATAATGATTTTGAGTTTATATTCTAAATTGTTTTACGTGATTATTATTATATTAGTACGCATAAACTTCAAGGGTGTGGTCAAATCTTAAAAAACAAATTTCACGACTGTAAGTATGAGGTTTTCTTGAAAACATACCTGGGACAATGTATACCGTAACCGTAAATAAAACTTTTAAACGACTTCAAAAAGGGAGGTTCTGTATTCGAATGTATGTATTTTGTTTGAAAGCATATTTTACAACAAAGGTTTTTAGTGCATAACATATCAGGTTCTGATAAAGATCATCGGAGACAAGTGATGGAACTATTTAATTAATAAAACTTCAAAACTTCCAAAAAAGACTACTAAACTACAAAGCACAAAATAACCTTAGATTGTTTCATTTGGTGTCTAGTTCCGTTTAAAATAAGAGACCTTCTCACCTTCTCATATGGCTGAAGTCAGTGCCAAGCCAATGAATACTTTTGATAGACATAGTACCTACAGCTACGCCGCATTCTGGGGGACACCCGAGGTGATCAAACCTATTAATTTATCTTGGCACCGACTTCAGCCATGTGAGATCATGTGTTACCTAGCTCTTATTTTGAACGGAATTAGACACCAAATGAAACAATCTAAGGTTATTTTGCGCTTCAGTAGTCTTTTTTTGAAGTTTTGAAGTCGGTTAAATTTTTAGTAAAAAAGTCTTTTTTTTATGCTTTTTAGTGTATCATTGTTTGTGTTACTTGAGGTACTAACATACCGTTCGCACAGTTATTTTTAATCGGTTAAAACAGAGAGTTTGCTGTATACGTCTTTTTTACCCACTAAAACGATATTTCAGACGTGATTCAGAAGCTGTGGTGATATTAATAGGCTGATTATGCTAAATAATACATAGAGGTGCTAACTGGGGATATTAACATTGATATTAAGGCAAACAATACTGACAGGAACAGTGAATCGTACTTGAACTTGACTGCAGAACTAGGCCTTCTGCCAGCGCACATATATCCAACTAGAAGTCAAAATTGCCTTGATCACATGATGCTACGTACGTCAAATCCAGCCACAGTATTTGTAATTGATTCCACAGTCACTGACCACGCCTCAGTTGTATTAAATGTTTGCCAATCCAGACAGAGATGTGATAGGGTACATATTGTGTCAAAAGTCAATTATGATGCCGTAGTTAAACATCTAGAGACAGTAGACTTCTCATTCATAAGCGATGAAGCAGAAGCAAATAACGCTGCCACTCTCTTAATTGAAAGCATAGCCACAGCAATACAAGCAAATACAATAACATATAATAGACCTGGCCGGAAAAGGCTACTTAAACCTTGGCTAACCCCAGGATTACTTAGATGTATACGGCATAGAGACAGGCTACATAAGAAGTTTTCTATTAGTCCAGATAACCACGTACTCGAAACCTCATATAAAAGGTATCGCAACTTTTGCAACAAATTACTAAGAAAATTGAAAATAAACTATGAACGTTCTCTATTACAAAATACAAATAATAATAAAGACAAATGGAATGCGATTAAAACCATAACAAATCAGAAAAGGCTAAATGTAACAGCTGATAACCTGATAAAGAACACGGATCCTTCTACTTCGTTAGAAGATATAAACGACTACTTTTCTAACATCGGGAAAAAACTGGCAGATACCATATCAACATCATCTACTGACTTATTGCGTTGTAAACTCAATATACCCAGAAATCCTAAATCCATTGTATTACTACCCCCGGATGAAGCCGAAATCGAAGCACTAATACTTAACCTTAACAATGATTGTGCTGTTGGTTGGGATTCAATACCTGCCAAACTTCTAAAAATGGCTAGACATGTCTTGATTCCCCATTTAACCAAACTCATAGAACTCTGTTTAGCACAAGGTGTTTTCCCTAGAGTTTTAAAGAAGTCACTAATAACCCCTGTCTACAAGAGTGGATTGAAGGACGATGTCACAAACTACCGGCCAATTTCAGTTCTCTCGACAATATCGAAAATACTAGAAAAAGTGCTTAATACTAGGCTAATTAGATTCTTAGAACATAACAACATATTGTCGGATTCTCAATTTGGGTTTAGGCCAGGAAGGAGCACGGAAGATGCAGTGGGTCTGCTTGTCGACCATGTGTCGTCTT
Source organism: Tholera decimalis (assembly GCA_943138885.2). Classification (NCBI taxonomy): domain Eukaryota; kingdom Metazoa; phylum Arthropoda; class Insecta; order Lepidoptera; family Noctuidae; genus Tholera; species Tholera decimalis. The sequence goes on from OW964559.2 coordinate 21,708,683, forward strand.
GTGTAGATGCTAATCAAAAATGTGCCGGCATTTTCTTAGACCTGGCCAAGGCTTTCGACACCGTCTCAATTCCGTTTCTTGTAGACAAACTAGAACGTATAGGAATTCGGGGAAATGCTTTAGGGATCTTTAGCGATTTCCTACATGACCGGACGCAGAGAGTGAAAATTGGTGGACAGGTTAGCTCGGACGCTCGGGTGGTATATGGTGTGCCGCAGGGAAGTATACTTGGCCCAAGTCTCTTCCTGGTTTACATAAATGACCTGTGTCAGCTAACGCTTACGAAAGGAAAAATTTTCACATATGCTGACGATACTGCACTTGTATTTCATGGGGAGACTTGGGAAGAGGTCCGACTAAACGCTGAGTTAGGGCTACAAAGGGTGAGTCAGTGGCTCAGAGCTAACCTGCTTACGCTGAACCTTAAGAAATCTACTCTGGTTCAGTTTGGTTTCTCTAAGCTTAAACCGGAAATAATTACAGTCAAATTTCATGAGTGTAACTCACCAAACAACCACACGACCTGTTCATGTCTAACTATGGGTAAATCAGAAACTGTGAAATATTTGGGAGTTGTTCTTGATGAGAAGCTAAGCTGGCACCAACATATAGAGCTCACGACTGCACGTATTAGGAAGTTAATATGGATTTTTATCAAGCTAAGAGACGTGGCAGATCTTGAGATATTACGCACGGTGTATTACGCGCTGGCGCAATCAGTAATAGGATACTGTATTGGCATATGGGGTGGGGCGTATAAATCTCATTTGATTACCCTTGAAAGGGCTCAAAGATCTGTCCTTAAAGTAATGACATTCAGGCCGTTCAGATTTCCCACTACAAGTTTATACTACATATGTAAAGTGCTAACTGTACGGCAAATGTATATTTTTCAAACAGTTGCCAAACAGCATGTTATTACACCGCACAATAAAGACATATTCAGGAAACGCACCATACGAAATGTTTGTCCGGCGATTGTATGTCGAACCGCATCTGCTAGGAGGCAACGTAAATATTTGTCTAATTTCCTGTATAATAAAACAAATACAGAGCTAAAAATAAATCCGCACTCACTCAAAGAAGTCAAAACTAAGATAAAATCATGGCTACTGACACTTGACTATACACAAACCGAGTCCTTACTGCACTAGCCTTACGTGTAAAGTATATTGGCATAACACAATGCTCACACACACACACACACAAACACAACCACACACTCATACATACACACACTCACATATACACAAAACAACACATCTGCACCCCGCACATACTACACATGTAGGTACACACGAAATTCAGGCAAGATGACAAATCTATATTTTAGTAATTTAATAAGTGTATTTTACTCTAAATTTAATTGTGCTTTTTTTATCATGTACTTTTGTTTATTTCATTTTGATCATAATTGTTTATTTCATTTCATTTAAATTATAATTGTGTATTTTTTATAGTAATTGCTTATTTCATTTAAATCATAATTGTTTATTTAATTTTAATCATAATTGTTTATTTCATTTTGATCATATTTGCTTATTAGATAATGCAACTGGTAGAAGACACTGGCTCCTGTAACACAGGTAATATACCTAGCTCAGGATTCAGGGATTCACCATAATTGTAAAATACTTTTGATGCTAATAAATATATTATTATTATATATAATATATTATTATAGGTACGAGGGCAATTGAAGACATCCTTCACTTATCTCTGAAGATCTTTATCTGAACCTGATTTGTTATATACTAAAACCTTTCTTGTAAAATATGCTTTCAAACAAAGAAAACGCTATCAAAATCGGATCAGTAGGTTCTGAGAAAATCGCGGATATACAAACATACATACTAAAATAGCCCCACTAAAAAAGCTAGTTGAGTTACAAAATAAAACAAAGTCGAAGATTTCATATTTTATTTCAATATCACACATTTTGATGTCCATTGACAGAATTTTCCTGGGATCAATCATCTCGGGCAAAAGACATTTATATTAGAAATCGAACAGCTAATGTTCCATTTTGGTCACCCAAAACGCATCATCTCTTGGTATCCTTATGGTCTTCAATTGAAATTCATTTCCTGCGCACATTGCAAAAAAAAAACAAACGTTTTTCTGGCTGAAAATTAATTACAATTTATAAGAAAAGCAATTTTACCTAACAACTACGTCACTACTTACACTTGATCTACCATACTGCTACAACATAGTGGCGCTGTCAGTGGATGTGGGTATAGCGAAATATAGATGACAGGCCTGTTAATCTAGTGGTCAGTGGCCCTGACTGCTATGCACAAGGTCGTGGGTTCGATTCCCACCCAGGACAAATGTTTGTGTGATGAGCACGATCATTATTCTGGGTGTAATTTATTTATTTATCTATAATATGTATGAATTTAGAAACATATATGTATGTTTATCAGTTGTCTAGTACTCATAGCACAAGCTCTGCTTAGTTTGGGACTAGATGGCGTTGTGTGAAAGTTGTGGAATATTATTATTATAGACGATTTATAGGGTGGACTAGAGCGATAATATAGTTATAGTGAATCTCATCTGACATGAAACTGCTCTTGGATAGGAAAGTATCAGTCGTGGTTGGTATTAGTAGTTCCATCGAATTAAAAAACAAATGTATGCTGGCCTGTTCAGCATCTATGTTCATGCTGAATATAGACATTTTATTTCGACTAACAGACAATTTCCTTCATCAAACAGACAGAAAAATAAACAAAAGAACAAAGGTCAATAAAAAATGAAGGGTCCCGTAGTAACTTTAATAAATATAATAATAATATATTTAATTGACAAAAAAAAACCTTACAAATTTCTTAAAACTAGCTTATTTACAATTTTTAGAACTACTCCATATAACTTTGTTTTGCGTAGTGTTTGTATCAATTACAAAGTTATATTTGCGGTTTTATAAAATATACTGTATATCTCAAAAACTGCTGACCCGATTTCGTTCAAACTGATTTAGGTTGAAAGTTTAGATTAAGATCTACAGCATATATATTTTTTTTAGTTTTTTCACTCTATTATTATGGAAGTTATTGGGGGGTGGACGCACTTTTTACCACTTTGGAAGCGTATATCTTTTAAACGATTAACTTTATGAAAAAGTGGTTTTAAAAAACTCAATGTTATTTTAAAGACCTGTCTATAGATACCACACACGCATAGGTTTCATGCAAAAATATATTTTCAGTTTCAGTTCCATGTATGGGGAGCCCCCTTTATTTTAAATATTTTTTAAATTTTCTCTTAAAATCGGAAAGCGGTTTACAGAATACATCTACCTACCAAGTTGTACATGTATAGTTCTAATAGTTTCGGAATAAAATGGCTGTGACATACGGATGGACGGACGGACAGACAGACAGACATGACGAAACTATAAGGGTTCTGTTTTTTGCCATTTGGCTACGGAACCCTAAAAAGCACCGTTTTGCACAACGACGATTTCATGACGATCCAGCTGCTCTGGATCCGGTGGGAAAATCATCAAATGACTCCCACTCTAGGTAAAGTGGAAGGGAGTATCAGACTTCTACTGAATAAAAACCCACCATATTCCTTCAGTGGCCCATGTGTTCCGGGGCCACGGTATCTTATTAGAACATTCCCGCAACCCTAGTATCTCTCCATTTGCTCTATTGCTGTGTTTTCGATAGTTTTACCGTACTCAATGCCACACGAAATTTGTTTTGTCTGAAAAAAAATCTGGTAAAAATAAGTAGGTACATAATACAAGTATATAGATTTTTGTATATACAGAATATGTATGATTATGTTACACACATAAAAAATACACACAGCCGAACATAGAATCGCCTCCCTATTGAAAATCGGTTCAAAAGTACATAAAGACATGACTCACCTTTTTTCTTGTCTAGCGATAGCCAAAGTATTTTTTTTATTACCAAATAAATTTCGTTTATAACCCATTTCTGAAAAAAGAAATATTAAATTTAACATATAAATTATTTCTGAATGAAATAATAATTATTGACATCATTTGTTGTACACAAACATGTTAAAACTGATTATTAAATAAATTCAGTATATACAAATAATTACCTGCATATAACGTTTTTCAAAATTACTTACCGAATAAAAAATATTAGTTGCTCATGTATCAATACTATTGTGTCGCACTATGTCTCACCGACACTATGTATGTTTATGCGAGCAAGCGGCGGGCGGCGGGAAAAAAGTGATACGTCCTGTCGTTGGGAGGACCCGGCACGAACTGATTGGCAACGGTTTTTTTTTTTTTTTTTTTTTAGGTAGGGCCACTTGTAGATCAGCACACTAAGGCTGTGAGTCTACTTAACCGGACTTTCCTGTGGTGACCTCTAATAAATTAAAGGCCCCCAGCCAGGGCTTACAAACTAAAGTTTACTTAAAGCTAATGACCGCACGCTAAGGGCACTCCCTGTGGAGTACGGGCCTCGGCATAGCGGGGTCATTTTGGGAGGGCAGCAAAGGGACAGGCTGGGTCATATTATTTACGGGAGTATTTATTGCTACTGGCTCAGCATCGCGGGCTGGCTCGTTTGGCAAAGGTCGGGGAGGATTTTCATTACAAGTACGCGGACATCGCGATGGGCCTCGTCGGCGAGGCCGGAATAAGGAACGCGTTCTGTATTTGTGTTTTCTAAGAGTGCTGGTTTCCCTACTGCTCTCTTGTCGGATGGTGGTGGGGTCGTCAGGCTCGTCTAGGATGTTACGCGGGCGACAAACCCGAGAAATCTTGGAGGGTCTGTATCGGGCGGCCGATACGATCAGGGGGTTAGTGTGGGTATCAGCAGAGGTGAAGTAACGCACTGACATGCGTTTCAACACTTGCTTTATGGTCGGGAGTTTGAGGTCTACGTGGAGATCCTCATTCCTACAGAACCAGGGCGCGCCCGTGGCCTTTCGGAGAAAACGGTTCTGAATGACTTGCATCCTATGGATCTGATTGGGACTGGCATGAGCAAACACCGGACAGGCATACGTCATGATAGGACGTATGCATGTCGTGTATATTCGGATTTTACATTTAAGGGAGAGCTTGCTGTGTTTATTCAGCAGGGCGTGGAGCCTACCGAGAGCGAAAGCGGCTCGCGAGCGAACCGACTTTATGTGCTCACTGAAGTTAAGGAACTGGTCGAGGATCACACCTAAGTATTTGGCTCGCTTCTCCCAAGGGATTGGCTTGCCGAACATAGTGATCGGGCGAGGGGGGGTGAATTGTTTATGCTGGCGAGCCCTGCGAAACAGGACTGCTTGACTTTTGTCGGGATTTACCTCAATCCTCCATTTCCTAAACCAATCGCCTAGTGCGTTGGCTGAGGTCTGGAGGGTATGAGCGATGCTAACGGGATTATGTCCCGAGTAGTAGATGGCCGTGTCGTCGGCAAATAGGGATAACTCTACTGGGGGCTTTTTGGGGATATCGCTAGTGAATAGCGTGAAGAGTGGGGGGGAGAGCACGGCGCCCTGAGGGACGCCGGCTCTGATAGGGCGGGGAGTGGAAAGCGCTCCTTCGATACGATATCTGAAGGAGCGGTTCGACAGGAAGTCTCGAATGATGAGCACGAGACGGTCCGGCACACCTAGTTGGTAAAGCTTATAAATTAAGCCATTGTGCCAGACTTTGTCGAAAGCCTTCGCTATATCAAAGAATAGGGCCCCCGTCACCAGACCGCGTTGAAAACGGCCGCTAATGTGCTCTACGATGCGGTGGGCTTGGTGGACACTGGAATGATGGGCTCTAAAGCCAAACTGTTCGTTAGGGATTAGGCTCTTGGCCTCGACAAAGTCCTTGAGCCGATTAAGAATAATCCGCTCGTAGACCTTGCCGAGGGCGCTGAGCAGACTAATGGGTCTATAGCTAGTCGGGAGGTTCTTGGGCTTTTTGGGTTTTGGGATACCTATCACTATAGCCTCTTTCCAAGCTTGTGGAAACAAGTTGTTGGACAAGGCGCCATTGAAGATGGCAGCCAGTAGGACTATGATCGTACGTGGGAGGAGTTTAAGTGCCCTAGTGGTCAGTCTGTCAGTCCCGGGAGCTTTCCTGGGTTTGAGTTTCTTGATGATCTCCTCCACCTCGTCTTCCGTGACGGGGGGGAGGGGAGCATCAGGGTCCTCGACAGGGGGTAGGGCAGATCTACGTTCGACCTCAGCATCCACGTGGGCAAGGTGGGCTGGGTCGACTGGTTGGGAGCTGGGAGAGCACTGTGCCTCCAGGCTGTCGGCTAGGCATTCGGCTTTGTCTTCGTCGTCGAAGGCAATGCTTTTGTCCGGGCGGATAAGGGGAGGCATTGAGGCAACCTCAGTGGCGCGCATATTCCGCTGAAGTTGCCAGAAGGCATGGTGGGTGGGTTCCAGTTCGCTCAGGGTCTTGTCCCAGCCGGTTTCACGCCACTCTCTGATGCTGTTACTTACTTTGCGCTGTAAGTACCGCATGAAAGTTTTGTTATTCTGGCAGGGGAAAGCTCTGTAGGCACGGACTGCTGCGTTCTTCTCAGTCAGCAGGGCCCGTACATCGTCCGGGAGTTTCCGGCGCCAGTGCTCTGACACCGGAATCTCCTTTGAACAGTCGTTCAAGACAGATTGCACGTGCTCCGTGAGTGAGTCGATCGCAGCCGTCGTGTCGGCGGCGGACTGGATGTGGTCGGGGATCTTGTCCAGGTGAGGAGACGTGTTGGATTTCAGCAATTCGCCTACTTTCCTCCAGTCAGTGATCATCTGTGTGGGAGAGGGGCGGTTAGGGTCATAGGGACCCGATCTCGGAGTTAACTCCATGATCACCGGTCTATGGTCAGAGTCAAGTTCGTCTACCGTCTCTAAAGAGTGCAAACGTAAGTTCACATTCTTCAGGAGGGCAATGTCGAGTACGTCGGGCAAGTGGGATGGCTCGAACGGGTAATGAGTAGGCCGCATAGGACCTATGATATCTATGTGGAGAGGTGTGCAAAGGTCGTATAGTACCTTCCCACGGGGGTTGGTAATACGACTACACCATGCGGGATGTTTGGCATTGAGATCCCCCGCTATAAGGACGGAGTCACTCATGTCAAGAAGGGCTGTAAGGTCGCTTCGAAGTGAGGCGTTTATCGAAGAATTTGAATCTACGTCGTTGTACGGTGGGAGATACGCGGATACTATTGTGATAGAGGGATGGCCCGTCATGCCTAGCCGGCAAACGGATACCTCTAAGTGGGCAAGGGGCGGCGGATCCATAGGGATGCAGTGCAGGGAGTTCCTATAATATATTAGAGTGCCACCTCTGTGGCATCTAGTCCTATCGTTCCTAAGTAGCCGGTAATTGGCTATCTTGGGATCCCTAAGGTGGGGTTTGAGGAAGGTCTCTTGGACCAGAAGGATGTCGAGACTATGATCGCGAAGGAAAGTCGCGATCTCGTCCCGTTGATTGGTGATGCCATTGGCATTGAAGTAACCTAGCTTTAGGGATCGGGGCTTTAATCTCTTACTAGCCGTGTTATACATTATGGCTGTTTAAAAAGGTTGTCAAAATGGCTTTTTACATCAGGATACTTATAGTATACCTGAATCAGGGATTCAATGCTTTTGCAGGCCACGACCTCCGTTGCCATTTGGATGGCGCGGGGGGACTTGAAGAATTTAAATGTATTCGCTAGGATGAGGAACGGATCGAGTTCCGGCTCATCTGAGCGAGGGGGTGACTGGGGAGGAGGAGGCTGAGAAGCCACAACGACCGGAGCGGGGGGCATGATGGGTTGATCCATCAGCCCTGGGAGTTTCGGCCTTAGTGCCGGGAAGTTTTGGGCGTGATTCGCCGCCGTCCAAGGAGTTGGACGCTGGGGACTGAGGGTCTGGGGGAGCTCAGACGAGAGTGTAGGACACTCTCGTCCCTGGCGTGCGCTAGCGCGCGTTGCCAGTTTAGGGGCGGAGGTTTTCGGGGCTTTCGGACAGCCTCGGTAGTTGGCGGGGTGGCCGGATTGCCCGCACAGCACGCAGCTGGGCGGGTCTGGGCACTGGGACCTATCTTTTGGGCGACTGCACTCCGCGGTGCCGTGATCGCCCAGGCACTTTACGCACCGGGGTTTGCCGAAGCAATTCCGTTGCGCGTGCCCATACAACTGGCAACGGTGGCATTGGCCTACCGTGCCACTCTTGTGTGGCTTCTCAATGAGAATTCCTGAAAGACTGCATACAGTCTTCAGCGCAAAGATGGGGTGGGGACCTTCGGAGACGGGGTGGCAGATGACGAGGACGTTGTTAGACGCCCTGCCACCTCTGCCGTGCATACGGTGCACCTCAATCACCGGGATGTTCTGTGACTCTAAGTCGCAGACGATCTCGGTGGTGGGGATCTCACTGGGGATCCGGCAGAGTACCACCCGAACGGGCTTGCTCTCATGGAGCGTATAAGTATGGTGGGGGATATTTCGAGCCTTGAGTAGCTTCGAAAGCGCGCGGTGGTCGTTAGCTGTCGCTAACCCTACTTTTATGCCGTTCTGAACGGCGCGGGCATTCGTGTAGGCGATGCGTTGCTCGCCACACGCTTTGGACACGTTTGTCCAAGCCCCCTTGTCATGGATGAAGATGGGTGGGGGAGGGATGGTCTTGCGCACTGAGGCGCTGACGACTGGGGTTTGGGTAGGGCTGGGCCTAGTGGCCGAGGAAGTGGAGGGCTGGCTCTGCACTAAGCGTGCTGGCTCGGGAGGGGAGGGTTTCTTGGCCTTAGGGGCCTGGGTGGAGGACGAGGCCTGCGACCTCTTCTTCCTCTTTCCCTCGACGAGGATAAACTCGTCGGAGGAAGAGGTTTGATCGGAGGAGTGCTCGGACTCCGCTCGCTCTGAGCGCTCAGAGTGTATGCTCTCTGCGCGCTCCGAGCGCTCGCCTTCCGAGCTCTCTTTTTCTTGTTCCTCCTCCTCAGAGTCCATTTCGACGTCTGGGGGGGAGGGGGACCTATCTACGATGGGCGCGGGGGTGGGACCTAAATCTGGCTGCGGGGTGGGTGACAACGCGGGGGGTATTGAGTCAATCTCCTCCTCATACTCCCTTTGTAGGGCGGGGTTTTTAAATAGGATATTTCCTAATATCTCGGTTGTTCGATTCAACCGAATCGTTAGGGATTCTACCTTGGTCATGAGATCCTCCACTATGTTTGTCATGTCTTCCATGTTGGAGGCGACAATGGTGGGCATCCTAATCTCCTAACCCTAACATGTGAGCCTCGAGGAGACACGTCAAACGTGAGCTCCCCGAGCAGACGGTCCCCAAAAAGAGCCCTGCCCCGGAGTTTCTCCTAACACAATGTTACCGAGAAGAGAAACCCAGACAAACTCGGTAACTGTGTTGTGATTGGCAACGGATTGCGCGCGTTGATTTATAGTGTTTTTAAAGTAATTTTCTAAAATAAACGATTACATGAAATTGACTGAAAAAAATAACAGTGTATTTGGCAATACGTTTATTTTCATAAAATAAATAAATAATAGTTATGTTTCTATTCAAAACTCGGTTAAAAAAATGTTAAAGAGAACCGATTTTGCATTATTTAAAAATTGTTTCTTTAATATTAAATTGCCATATTTTCGTAATTGGGCTACGTAGTGCACTTTAAGACTATATATTCTATTGGACAAGCACATAAAATAAAATGTGTTGGTACGTTATCATGGTTATTTTCATCCTGAAAGACGACTCTGACGTCTATTTTCGTAAAACGCGTCGAACAGATTGCCTTGTCTTTAAAAAACTGTCAATAAAAATTATAATGTTACATCGTTATGTACTAAACCAAGACTTAATCTTTCTATAACCGTAATAATCTTTGAATAATCTGTTAACATCATTACGATATAGCTCTTGAAAAAACACCAAAACGCGTTGTTTTCGTCGCGAATGGAATACACGCTCTTAAAATGCAAGGACATAGCGGTTGCCGCGCGGTGCCGGCAGAGGCACGGGGCGCGCGTGCCTATGTTGCTTAGATTTGAGCGTTGAATGTTTTTCCCATGGTAAATTATGTGTCGCACTTTCAAGAGTAATTACTAAAGAGAACATGTATGTCGAATGACAAAAGGCTATCAACGATGTATATAAAGACATTCTATAGTATATTTAATATAAACATTGCACCCGTGCGAAGCCGGGGCGGGTCGCTAGTAAAGAATATATCTATCGTTCTAATAACAGCTGCACGGATCGATCTTGGTGGCTAAGCAGCGTTTGCCGACATCGGCAAGCATAAGTTAAGCGGCGTGGATACGGTTCCGTGCTTGGCAAAGCACGTTAAGCCGCCAGTCCCGGCTGTTATTTGTATATTTGACCGTCGTTACGAGTAGTTATAAGCCAGACAATCTGAAACTTACATACATAATTATAGACATATTGAAAATAATTGCTTATTCTTATAAGCTTAGAAATAACATTATTTTATATAATACTATCATCTGCCCGCGATTTCGTTCGCGTGTGAGGGTTTACTCGCGTAAATCCGTGGGGATTCTGGGATAAAAAGTATCCTTTGTTGTTCCAGGATGTCAACTATATAAGTACTTACTCAACATCAACTACCTTTCATTCAGATCCATTCAGTAGTTTTAGTGTAAAAAAGTAACAAACATATACCTACATCCATCTTTACAAACTTTCGCATTTATAATATTAGTACGATAGTAAGAGTAGAAGCTGATCCGGCGAACTTCATAATGCCATTTTTAGGGTTCCGTAGCCAAATGGCAAAAAACGGAACCCTTATAGTTTTGTCATGTCTGTCTGCCTGTATGCCCGTCCGTCCGTATGTCACAGCCATTTTATTCCGAAACTATTAGGACAATACATGTGATATTTGGTAGGTAGAGTAGGGGTAGTATTCTGTGAACCGCTTCCGATTTTTGTGATAAGCCAGACAATCTGAAACTGGTCTTGCCAAGGCGTACCATGTTACCCAGCTAGTGAGTTGTGGAGCTCAGATAGGCAGTTGCTCCATGTAAAACACTAATACTCATGTACATTCGGTTAGACTGGAAGCTGATATAGTTGAGAAAAGGCTGCGAGAATGTGTTGTATTAGACCCTTTGGTGAACGTAAATATATGTTTTTCAACACTGATCCAAAAAATTGGCCAAGTGCGAGTCGGACTCGCCCATGAAGGGTTCCGTAATAACTATAATAAATATAATATACTTAATAAAGGTATTTATTTGAAAAAAAAAAAACAAAAAACCTTACAAATTTCTTAAAACTAGCTTATTTACAATTTTTACAACTACGCTAAATAACTTTGTTTTTCACAGTATTTGTATGAATTACAAAGTTATATTTGCGGTTTTAGAAAATATGCTGTATCTCAAAAACTACTGACCCGATTTGGTTCAAACCAATTTTGGTTAAAAGTTTACATTAAGATCTACAGACATGTATTTTTTTTAGATTTTTCACTCCATTATTATTGAAGTAAGAGGGGGGGGGGGACACACATTTTACCACTTTGGAAGCTTATATCTTTTAAACGATTGACTTTATGAAAAAGTGGTTTTAGAAACCCTTATATCATTCTTAAAGACCTGTCTATAAATACCACACACGTATAGGTTTAATGAAAAAAAATATTTTCAGTTCTAGTTCCATGTATGGGGACCCCCCTTTATTTTAAATATTTTTTAATTTTTTTTCTTAAAATCGAAAAGCGGTTCACAGAATACATCTACTTACTAAGTTTCACATCTATAGTCTTAATAGTTTCGGAATAAAATGGCTGTGACATACGGACGGACGGACAGACAGACAGACGGACAGACATATCGAAACTATAAGGGTTCCGTTTTTTGCCATTCGGCTACGGAACCCTAAAAACTCCTTACGTAACGCCACCTTACATTTACCCCGCGAGCCCAATTTCTAACTAAAGAAAACCTACGTAACAATTATTTACATATACATTAACAGCGTAACTTCAAACAATAGGTGCTGATTGAAACAGGCTCTTACTTTCAGAAAATAACAACATTTCACTCTTATAACACCTGCTAACCTATTGTCTCAGACTAGCAAGCTATGAGAAGACTTTCGGGTTATCTAACCCCACATCTCCACGTACTTAAGTCTTGTATTTTCACATAGAATTATATCATTATGCGTTTTATTGGCGGACGGATAGACGCTCGCGACTTTCACAATACAACGTTGTTAGTAATGATGAATTTACAAACAAACGGACGCAGAACAATGTGAAAATCGTAGATAAAACATCCACAGCAATTGCCTAATAGTTATTTAGGGTATGTGATGCTATCATTTGTTGATGACGGGGTTGTTTATTTGGCCGAGAAAGCAAAAAACAAAGGCTATTATTATATAATAATATCCTATCTAATCTAATATATAATATAGGTGAGTGGATCAACAGTGTTTCAGGCGTGAGGGACAATACCTACCCATTAAACCTCCATGATGTTCAATATTTCAGATGATATTTGTGATTCTTTAATAAAATTCTTGTAAATACAACTTGAAGAACCTAACAGGGTTCTCCTAGCTTTTAATTATCTCAATAGTAGACCATTTATATCAATCAAGTATTGAAAATAATTGCTTATTCTTATAAGCTTGGAAATAATATTATTTTATATAATACTATCATCTGCCCGCGATTTCGTTCGCGTGTGAGGGTTTACTCGCGTAAATCCGTGGGGATTCCGGGATAAAAAAGTATCCTTTGTTGTTCCAGGATGTCAACTATATACTTACTCAACATCAACTACCTTTCATTCAGATCTATTCAAAGTTTTTGCGTGAAAAAGTAACAAACATCTATCTATACCTTTTTTTTTTTTTTAACGTGGTAAAATTATCAAATAAGTCCTCCCACTCCGGGCAGGGTGGGAGGGACTGTCAGACTTTTACTGACTAAAATCCACGGTGTTCCTTCAATAACCCTTTACATACCGGGGCCACGGTAACGGGATGAGTCCCACGACCCCGGCAGGCTTCGGCCCTCTGCAGAGGGGGCCTCGTCATGTTGCTGACGCTCTTTGAGGCGCGCGTGGAACACGACGCGCCGTCGACCCGGGCATGGTCCATGGTCGGACAGCGAGTTGCCCTTTACTCGCTGTCTGCATGCCCGCGCCTACGGTGGCCGGAGATCGTCGGCCGACGTCCGACGCCGTGGGCGTCTACCACTGCGGCTGGGCTGGAGGGAGGACGCCATCCTCTCCCTCTCGCGGCCCGCCTCCTCCTTCGGAAGCATGACTGCTTCGCAGAAGGAGGCGACCGCTTCCCACTCCCTCTCGCCCCGCAGCATGGCCTCGACCAATGCCGGGCGCAAGAGGTCTCCGCCTATCGCCGCCGTGAGGACACGTCGGTGCTCTGCCCAGGCGGGGCAGTCTTGCACCGTGTGCTCTACGGTGTCCTCAGGGCGACCCTCGCAGTGGTGACACCCAGACGTTTCCTCCTTTCCCATCAGACACAGGTACCTCCCGAAACTTCCGTGTCCGGTGAGGACCTGCGTCATGCGGTAGGTCAGGACGCCGTGACGCCGATCTAGCCACTCCTCAAAGAGGGGTCTTACCGCCGCAATTGCGGCGTGCCCGGCCGTCGGTTGCGACAGTCGTTCCCTCCATACTGCCCTGAGATCGCGCCGGAGCTCTTCCCGCCGCGCCTCGACTTCTCGAGGCAGCGGGGATACGCCCCGGCGCTGCGCCTCCACGCGCCATTCATAGACGCGCTGGAGGGCAGTCGCCTCCAGATCCCAGGGCAGCAATCCGGCAAGGAGGTTGGCCGATTCGCCGGCGATCGTGCGGTATCCCCGGATCATTCGGATAGCCATGACCCTCTGGCATGCGACCAACTTTAGTGGTCGCGTCCGGATGCACAGGGCCCACACTGGGGACCCGTAGAGGGCCATGGACCGCACGACGCCGGCGTACAGCCTTCGGCAGGAGGCGTTTGGCCCGCTGAGATTAGGCAGGAGTCGCCTGAAGGCGGCTGCTGCCCGGTTCAGCTTTGGGGCCAAACTCAGGAAGTGCTCCCTGAAGTTCCACCGGCTGTCGAGGACGAGTCCCAGGTACTTCATCGTCCTCCCGACTCCGATGCGAACCCCCTCCACCGTTATGTGGGACTCGGACCGTGGCGCGTTCCGACCGCCATGAAAGCACATGGCCTCGGTCTTGTGCAGCGCCACGTCGAGTCCCAACTGCCGGATCCTATGAACGACTGTCGCAACCGCTTGCGTCGCCAGGTCGGCCGCCGCCTGGTGCGACTCTCCCTGCGCCAGGACGAGCGTGTCGTCAGCGTAACATACTACGCTGACGCCGTCAGGGAGGTCGCCACGCAGCACCCAGTCGTATCCGATGTTCCACAGGGGCGGCCCCAAGACCGATCTCTGTAGGACACCGCACGACATCTCTCGCCGGTTCCACTCTCCCCGGTGACCGGGGTAGATGACGGCTCTGTCCGTCAAGTAGTCCTCGACTATGCGACGGAGGTAGGTCGGCACCCGGTGATACCGGAGTGCCTCCCTGATGCAACTCCAGGGCAGGGTGTTGAAGGCGTTGGTGATGTCCAAAGACACCGCCAAGACGACCCTGCCCCGGGATACCGCGTCCCCCGTCGTGAGGGCTCTCACGCGCATGACGGCATCCACCGTCGAGCGCCCCTTGCGGAAGCCAAACTGGCACTCCGCAAGATCCGGGCCCACCCGATTCAGGTGCCCGAGGAGGCGGTCTGCAATTACTCTTTCCAAGAGCTTGCCCGCCTCGTCGAGCAGCACGATGGGCCGGAATGCGGACGGAGAGTCCGCAGGGCGCCCGGCTTTCTGGATCAGGACCAGCTTTCCCGTCTTCCAGCGACGCGGAAACTGGCCCCTCTCCAGGCATGCGCTAAAGAGCCCCCCTAGTCAAGGCCCGAGAGTCTCCGAGGCCAGGACCCACGCTTTCCCTGGCAAGCCGTCGGGTCCTGGGGTGGTATTTTTGGCCCTGAGCCGTTGTACCGCCACTCTCAAGTCTACCTCGGTCACCTCTGGAGCGTCGTAGACGTCGTCGTCGCTGTGGTCCGCGTTTGCGCCAGCTTCAGGTTCCGTCGGAGACGGAGCCATGGGCGGGGGAGCGTGCTCCCCTCGCGATGGGAACAGGGCGCTCACCACGTCCTCCAAGAACTGAGGCTCCGTAGCCGAATGGCAAAAAACGGAACCCTTATAGTTTTGTCATGTCTGTCTGCCTGTATGCCCGTCCGTCCGTATGTCACAGCAATGTTATTCCGAAATTATTAGGACAATACATGTGATATTTGCTAGGTAGAGCAGGGGTAGTATTCTGAGAACCGCTTCCGATTTTTTGACAAAAATAATAAAAACAAAAATTAAGGGGGCTCCTCTATACATAGAACTAAAACTAAAAATATATTTTTTTCATCAAACCTATAGGTGTATGGTATCTATAGACAGGTCTTTAAAAATGACATTGAGGTTTCCAAAACCACTTTCTTAAAGTCAATCGTTCGTCGTAAAAAAAAGATGTGTTCGGGGAGAACACTCTCTCTCTCTCTCTCAACCTCTAACTTCTATAATAATGGAGCGAAAATAAAAAAAAAATGCTGTAGATCTTAATAAAAAAATTCAACGAAAATTGATTTGAACGAGATCGAGTCAGCAGTTTTTGAGATATAGCACATTTTCTAAAACCGCAAATATAACTTTGTATTTCATACAAATACCATGAAAACAAAGTTATTTTGCGTAGTTACTACGGAATCCTTCATGAGCGAGTCGGACTCGCACTTGGCCAATTTTTTTCTTTTAAACCTACAATAAGTAACACAAAAAGAAGAATGATCCAATTTGATGCATTCGTTTGGAAGTTAGGTGCGTTTATACATTTCGGCGATTCATTTTTATTTAAATAGAAATAGTCTGACTTTTCCTAAGGTCCTAGTCTTTATCCGTACCAAATTTTATCAAAATCAGTTCGATGAGTTAGGCTTGAAGCGTAACAGACAGATACACTGATAGAGTTACAATTGCATTTATAATAATAATAGGATATAATGTCGACGCCTGTTTCGAAACGCATGCGAATAATTTGTTAAATAACTCTTATTAGGCAAGATTGTAAAATAGTCTGCGGTTTACAAGTAATAGGAAAACGTACACATAATAAGAGTGCCATCTTGCAAAAAAGATGGGTTAACGTATTCAATTTGTTGCATAAACAATTGCTTTAGTGTAATCGAATGCCTTAAGTCTACAAATAACTACTTATAGCAAAATAAATAAGGAGTACTAGTGTCTACTGCTAATAACACAATTAGCGACAAGAGCTTCCGAATTGAAAAGAGCATAAAACCAAGCTTTAGTCGTGATACTTGAACAAATAAATTGATTTATTCTTTTAGTTAACGATCGAACAGTCGATTCGCTAATCATAAATTGAGAAGAAAAAAACACGAATAATGGCCCAGAGACGCTAATACAATGAACGCTAAATGATGATAAAAATTGCATCGCGGAGCTAGCAATTTGAACATAGATTAGCTTTGAATTATGAATATAATAAAGATTAAAAAAGTAGCAATAGACGTTAATCTATACTTGGATACTAATATTATAAATGCGAAAGTTTCGATGTAAGAATGTTTGCTATCCAATCAAGCCAAAATTACTGAATGGATTACAAAGTAGGTATGAAATATGACATAGAAACAGATTACATATAAAGTGGAAAATGCGAGAAGAAATGCGAGCAACAGTTAGTTAATAGTAGCTAGTTAAATAAATGCTTCGTTATAAATTCCAGATGATTGCAATGTCGGAGAGAAGACGGTAATTACAATCAAAGTACATAATTAGCATATTATAATGTTTCCACTGCTAAAACACAGGTCAGAGTACCTTCATAAATAATGAGGCGGAGTATTAAATAAGTGAGTTAAACGATTATAATTAAATGATTTAAAAATAATTTTGAGACAACTATAACGTAAGTCCCTTGGTTTAGTTTTAAGTTGAGTACATGATTTACAAATAAAGAAACACTACCCCACAAGGCTAGACAACACGCAACTTTTACAATGTTATGGAAAAGTTTGAAAGCAATGGAAACTGGAGCAATAATATCAACTCTTGCTTAAGAAAACGACGTACATTATTTTGCGTATAAGCTGTCTTATTTGATATGATCTGTACGTGGCATATCATCAAGTGAATGTGTATGATCATCCGTACAAATCGCTCGAGTTATCCGATGTAATGAGCTTTTTGTGCTGTCGCAACGATCTCACTAAATCAACGATATTATGCCAGTGATATGGAAAGTAAGAGCGGCGCGTGAGAAACCATGTGACGCTAACAACGACCCATACAACGTGTGATGAGATGAGATTATGTGGATCGATAAGCTAAGCATCATTTTAATGAAAATTATTATGTAGGAATAACTGAGACCGTCATGTTGTAACATGCTATATGGGATTTCAAAATTTAAACTTGCTGTCGGGGTTGCAGGAGTATTTTGACGAGATACCGCGGTTTTGCAACGCAAGGGCAATTGTAATAACAGGGTGGGTTTTTAGTTAATAGAAGTCTGACACTCCTGTTCGCTCTACCTAGAGCGTGAAGAGATTTGATGATTTTCCAACCATAAAGGGGCGTTAAACCATGAAAAGTACGATTTATGGTGAGCGTTACGATTTGAAAACAAGGTTTGTGTGTTTTTCTGATTTGTAAGTTGGAGCCGATCTTATTTGAAGTGTACAAAATGTACTTGGAGAAATCAGCAACAAAGGATTACGGATTAAATATGTCTTCATACACTGCCATACACCGCACTATTGTCACATTAAGATCCCATTGTTTAGTTTTACACAATTTTGACAGGTGCAAACACGTCTGAAGCAGCGCTGCTGTCAATGCTCACATAAGCGAAAAGTGGCGAAACGTAATTGTGGTAAATACAAAGGTGCAAACCGAACAGAACTCATCACTTTATCAAGACTAGTTACGTCAACTATGTCATTCATCTTCTATTTGCAGTTACACAACTTTTAGCAGATTAATGCTAGAAAACAGAACGAGAGAAATGCGAGACGTGCAAGTAGGCGTGAAAAATGCCAATTCTTACTTTGTCACGACACTAAGCGGAACAACTAAGCATAAGTAGTAAAACACTAAGCCAAGACATTTACTAAAGGAAATAAGATAAACAAAAACAGTTTTCGTACGACACGGAAGTCTTTACGGCCGATAAAGTGTGGACAGTAATCGTTGCGGTAAACTACCGTAAGCAATTTTCTCAAACTAAATAGTGTTGGACGTAAGATGCGTGTCATGTGTGTATATGAAAGATGGTTTTATGAGCAATTAAGTGTTATGCCAGCAATTTTATGTAACTTTTAACAACGCTTGTATGTACTTGGGTCGATGATCGTGCATGTGCTTTTTCCGAAGCGCTGCTTTAATTTATTAAGTGGTTACGGTAGATAGACCTGTTAAAACTCACGATTCTATTTTCGAAGACTTGATTTTTTCTATAAGCGTATTTATATTATAAAACCGATCGCTCTATCGTGAAAGCTCTAAATAATATAGTTTTATGAGTATCAGACGGAAAAGTTCATGCAGCAGATCTCTCATTTTTTTTAAACGTAATAAACCGATTGAAGAATCATGAGTTGGAATTAACATTAAAGTTGTTTTCCTCTTCTCCTCGTCAATTTTTTTTGGCACCGGGTCGCCTTATTTCCTTTTTCAAGTTCTCTAAGTTTTGCGCATAGAACCTAAGACTGGTGTCTGTTCCGGCAATCTGGTTGCTTGAGACTTCTTTCTATATCGGACCACCAGCTCAATAGCAATAGCCTCTACCATTAGTTCGTTATGATAGGCTGAAGCTATCTCCCAACATAGCCTGAGGACTTCACTGGATATGTTTTTCTGAATTACTTATAGTCAAGAGAAACCTAAACTATGGCTAAGTATTTTTTATACTCGTGTGTATTATTAGATGCAAGTAATTGATTAACAAACGACGCTAATTCGCGCATGTGATCGTCACGGGCAGCGCGCGCATTCCGCCGGGGAGGCGGTGCGGCGCGTGCGCACATTCCGTTTCACATAATACTGTGATTTGCCATCTTTGACGCATGGAAATGAAGGGAAGCTAGGGATCTATTACATGATGGATACTGTAATTTGCTATGAGATTATTGAGATCAATGCTGCATATGCAGCTTTGGATTCAAAATATCCGCATTACTTGCACTTCGTAACTCGAACTAAGTATAGTTCTCGTATGGATTAAAACAATATTATGATATCTTTAGATAACTTATTATGTGTTACGTGATCCTTCTTTAGTTCTGAACGTCGTTCCCATCTTTTTAACCGACTTAAAAAAAGGAGGTTCTGAATTCGTCTTGAACTTTTTTTTTTATGTATGTTACCTCATAACTCGGAGACGGCTGGACCGATTTGAAAAATTCTTTTTTCGTTCAGATTCAGATTCAGATTCATTTATTTTTGTAAAACATAGGTACATTATAAGTTGTTATTTGGTAATTGAGAGCGCTATGCTTTGCCTCTAGGGCGTACAAAAGAAGTCATACATGCATGTCATGTCATTAAATCAAAAAGAATCATATATATGAATGACAATAAACAAGTAAATACATGATATCATGGCATTTAGAATTTTTAATTACACTGAGCAACAACAACGTTTGCATCGTTTGAATGGGTATACTTTCTAGTTGGTCCCATTGTTACGAAATCAGGATCTGATGATGGGATCCTGGAGAAATCGAGGGAACTCTTCAAATATTATAGGCACACCTATAGCGTTTTGGGTATTTCTTATAGTACCTTGAGAAGTTGCTTCCGAAAAGTACCATTTGGGGAAGTTGAACTGATGATGAAGACCACAGATGGCCACTGAAACTCCTCAATAATAAGTATTTCGTGGATTGCGATTCGATTACTTGAGTACGGATGTTAAACACTTTATGCTCGTCACAATACATATGGTGATGTAGAGCTGATAGTCAAGTACCAGGAGAACTCCTCAAAAATTAACGGCTATGCATCGGGAAAAGCAATATTTTGTAAAAGGTGATAAGTTGTTGACATTATGGCTTTTGTAACTAGATAAATTGCAAACATACCAACTACAAAGAACAAAGAACATACAACTAAAAAGCGTGAAAAAAAAAATTGCAAAAAATTGAACCGCCTTCCATATCAAAACACTACAAAGCCAAAAATAACTTTAATTTCGGAAGGCGATGTGAAAAAAAAAGAAAATCCAAAACCAATAACATCCCTCCGAAATTAAAGTTATTTTTGGCTTTGTATTCGGTTCTATTTTTTGCTAAAAAATGTTTTCTATATATTGATTCACTTGGAACATTTTCAGTGTTATAGTAAGTTTTTTTGACCAAGATGATAGGCACATGATCGGTGGTAAAAACTACGGCTATATTATTATTTATCATAGGTAATACCCTGAAAACAAGTACAACAATATCAATTCAAGTGCCACTTCAGCCTAGCGGATTTCTGTACCGTGGGAACTCTGAAATCGTAGGGGACACGAACTCTTCTCCTTCCAGTAAGATACATAGTAAGATAGTTGGTTATAAGGTAGTACCTACAGGTACAGATGGTACCTACAGATAACTTTTAATACTTCTTTGCATCTATTATTTATGAAAATTCAATTTCTTTATCTTTTTCATTTCCAGATTTTCTGCATCTAATCATCAGTAGGTATTTTAGTGTTTTCGATAAAACGTTTCTGAAAAAGATCCTAGGCACCATGGAAATGCAGAAACGTAGAAACTGATGGGAGGTGTGAACTATTCCTTGTTCTGTACCATAAAGACGGGACAAATGGATATCAATCTTATGCAATATGCATATGCATATTCGAGATGCTTCATGGTAAGAATAACGGCGACATGCCTGAATAGGCTTTATCATTGTTTGATCGAACATTTCCAACGCGAGTGAGCAATGTTGAAAAAACACAAAATGTAGTTGTTATTGAAACACAAAAGAAAAGTAAAAATTGCAGGAGCGCATTGCCGGAGTGCTGTGCATTTGCCAGAAGAATTACCACTCGAACGCGCCGAGCCGCCGCGGGCAAACGTGTGCCACCAAACGCCATCATCACTTTCACGTTCACAAATAAAAACCGCGGAAAACTTGTACAAAAGAAGTTTTCTTTTATAAGAAGTAATATTACCATCTAGTTGTTGTTCTATTGTTGCGACATTGGTTTGTTTACAAATATACAATCATGATGTGATAATAAAACAAATTCAATTGTTCAATAGGGCTGAGTGCACGCGTTTTGGATAAACAAAATCAGCCGCACGTGAGTTTTTGCGGTCTTTGTTTGCTTCTATTACTCTTTCTTTATCTTCGACTCTTCCGTCTATTGGTTTCTGAGCTGCATTTCATAGGTGAATCAATTGTGCAGCGACAGTTGCGCGAGTTAAAACATTTGGAACTCATTATTAGTGCAGTGTTTGTGCATCAATACGTGTTGACGTACCTACAGTAGTAACAGTGCGTTCGAAGCTTGCAGTTGTCAATTTGATATAATATGGGTATATTTTGGAGATCAGCCATGCCTCTATTGACCACGTTGGCCGCTTTGGTGATTATAGTACACTCTGCAGAGGAAGATATGGAGACGGAGTATCGACACGATTTGAGGCCTAGAATATTGGACACAGGGACGCAAAATTTCGAACAGGTATTTTTTTTCACATCCTAGATATTTTTTATTAACAGTTAAGAAATAAAGCAGTAACTTAAGTGCTTAGATATACCACTGTTCCCTGTTGCTCATGTTAGTTAGATATACCAATTTTCACGAGCAATAGTAAGCTGGATCGAAGGCTGAATTAAAACGTTTTGTTCTTAATGAAATATCAATAAAGTTCTTAACCTTTTACCTACGGGTGTCAACTATTGTTGATTTAGCGATGTCATTTCTGAATACGGGAGGCAACTATAGATGATTTGCGAAAGGGTCTGTTTTAAACCTTTATATTGACAAAACTAGACCGTATTTCCTTAAGGTAAAGATCACTATGTGGAGTCGATAAAATTATGATTCTGTAGAAAAAGTTCCCATATATTTACATAGATGGCAATAAAAATAAATCATAAACAAAAAACTAGGTCTTTATTCTGGCCACCTTTGGTTATCGGAAAAACTAGTTTATTTTGAATAATTATGGTTAAGTTCAGTGTTTTTGTTAAGTAATGTGTTAAAAATACTATTAACCTCATATTGAAAATAAATAAAATAAAATTCTGATAAAAAACAAGTGATGTTTCGCCGAATACAGTGATTGATTCTAATGCTTAATTTTTTGGCAATTACGTAAAATTTTGCGAATAAACTATAAAATCTATAACATTTCTCAAAGTTAAGTGAAATAATAAATCAGTGTGTGAAATTTGAAATACCTAGGTATTGTGCTTCAAAAAATGTAGACAAATAAAAACATAAATGACTGCGCAGTTGCGCGCCAAAAAGTACCCGTATTGGGTGATGACATCGCTTTCCCCGTAGGTAAAAGGTTAATAATAAAACAGAAAAAAATTGGAGAGACGCTAGAAGCAATTCTCCTTTTAGAAAAACAAAGATCATGGAAAGCATGAATATTTCGCTGAAACCAGCACTATTAAACATGAAATTTCCAATAACTAGCCATACAAGAACAGTAAAACTGTTGCTTTAAGCAGATGTAATTTAATAAAAGTGTTTTAAAACTCAGAGCGATTATCAGGAAGCTGGTTTGATTTTAAACTATGCATTGTTTTTCTGTTGTTTCGTAACAATGGATGTGTTCTTTTCTTCTGCAGTTTCTATTTTTACACTTTTCACTTCAAAGTAAGAAAATGTATACCAAACATTGCTGTAGTAAACTTAAGTTATAAACGTTTACATTTCAGGCAACCGATGTAGGCACTAACTTTTAGCTTCGTAGTATGGTCACTGCTAACAACTTTTATGGTAACAAAGCCATGTAAGGAGAAATGTAACTAAAGAAGCATATGCATTAATATAAAAAAAAATTTACAAAAAATAGAAACGACTTCCATATCAAAACACTACAAAGCTAAAATAACTTTAATTTCGGTACTCGGTGTTATTGGTTTTGGATTTTCTTCTTTTTTCACACCGCCTTCCGAAATTAAAGTTATTTTTAGCTTTGTAGTGTTTTGATATGGAAGTCGGTTCAATTTTTTGTAAAAAATTTTTTTTCACGCTTTTTAGTGGGTCGGTTTGTAATTTATCTAGTTACAAAAGCCATAATGTCAACAATTTATCACCTTTTACAAAATATTGCTTTTCCCGGCATAGCCGTTAATTTTTGAGGAGTTCTCCTGGTACTTGACCATGAGCTCTACATCACCATACTCGTATGTATTGCAACGAGCATAAAGTGTTTAACATCCGTACTCAAGTAATCGAATCGCAATCTACGAAATACTTATTATTGAGTAGTTTCAGTGGCCATCTGTGGTCTTCATCATCAGTTCAACTTCCCCAAATGGTACTTTTCGAAAGCAACTGCTCAAGGTACTATAAGAAATACCCAAAACGCTATAGGTGTGCCCTTAATATTTGAAGAGTTCCCTCGATTTCTCCAGGATCCCATCATCAGATCCTGATTTCGTAACAATGGGACCAACTAGAAAGTATACCCTTTCAAACGCAAAAAGAATTTTCCAAATCGGTCCAGCCGTCTCCGAGTTATGAGGTAACATACATAAAAAAAAAAAAAGTTAAAGGCGAATTGTAAACCTCCTTTTTTTGAAGTCGGTTAAAAATAGCTAGGCCCAATCGAATACAACAAAATATGACAAAAAATTAAAAAAGTTAGAACACCCGTCATTCCCGTCAGTCCCGGGTGGGGTAATCATCAAATGACGCCTACCGCTGTGGGTGGAGCGGAAGGGAGTGTCAGACTTCTACTGACTAAAAACCCACCCTGCTCCTTTAGTTGCTCATGTGTTGCAGGGACGCGGTATCTCGTCTGAACAATCCCGTAAGGGGCAAGCAATGGCCCTACCCGGCCCCATCAGTCATTACTGCTAGGATCCAAATTATTAATCGGAACGTGAAAGCGTTTACATACTATTATACGATTTGAAACAATATTAGTCAAGTGTGTACCTGCGGACATTAATACACGTTGTCTCTGTACTTTTTTATTCGCGCCTATTCGCACCTTAAAACAAATGATAAAAAAACGCAAACCTTAATCTGCAATTCAAACAATCAAAACTAATCAACAAAGAGAAATCTAGTTGTAAAGAAGGTACAGGAAGTGTACGAAGTCTAGATCAAGAGTAGACGAGTCTAGAAACTGGTCTAGAAATCTGGGAGGTACCTGGAGTAAGTGGAGCGTGGTCAGTTGTCCGCACATCAATTAGACAATTGACGTGTGCAGATTACGAACAGTAGCTGTTGAAAAAACTACCCGCACTTTCATGTCTGATAAAGGTGACACCTAATTGACAAGTTGATTGATAGAACAAGTCGTTGATGTCACTGAATGCGGATAGATCGCTTTTAATTGAATGCGTTGCAAATCATTGCTTGCAATACCTTAGCTTTTTCCGTCTCTTCCTATATGGTAGAAACTGCCGTAAAATATAGTATTGGAATTGATACCGGACGGGATAATAATTCGTATAAGTGTAGCCAAAGAAAATGGCTCAATTTGTTTTCGTGACACGGTCTATTCTTATATGGCGTACAAAATTGCTCTCATATAGAAACTTAGTCACAGTTCAGTGTACTTTTTGTTATCTCGTAAATTGGTCCACTGGGTATGGCACGCACCCGGCCGTGATATTATGCGATCATAATTAAAATTCAGCTTTTTTACTAACGACGTCACTGAGACTAACACAATTATTCGAATTAATAGCGGATGGAACGAAGAACACAAATAAACAATGGTAATCTTTCGAGAGCTAAGTTTGTGGTTTATAAATTTTTAAACCGTTAGAAGTGATGGATTTTGCTATGAGAATTCAATAGCTGGTAAAAGCTAATAGAATTATGGCGCCAAGAGGTCAGGAGGTCAAACTCGACGAACTATTGTGGTGACCCCACAGAGAGCCATCATAAGCAAGCTTGTTACGCAAACAAGATTGCTTATACCTAAGAGATCACACTGCTAACAAGCATGGTCATTAATTGTACGAGATAATATGAATATTCTCAATACAAACAGAAATAAGAAAATCAAATCATCAATCAAGCATTTTAAAAAGAAATAAAAATAATGAACATAACAGTGATGCCACACATGAAACTACAAATAAAAAGCTCATCGTTACATCACCGATAAATATCCTTAAAAACCATATATTGCACTTTCTACAAGTAACCATACAGTTCATACCTGCATAACATAATATTATATTAATACATTACGTCTGAACGACCTCCATTAACATAAGTCACATAGTATAGATGTTGATTCAAGTTCGCAGACTGGTTACACGCTGCTTTCAACTTTCCTTGCGGGCCGCGGTTAAAACATCATTTCGTAACCGCTTTCTTTAATCAAAGATGAGATAACTAACTTATATTTGAACTGATGTATTTGACGATGATCTGTGAGTTTTTTGGTGCATATGAGTTAGTATTTCTAGAAGCTTATATAGCAGCTAGTTCTATAAGTGTGTATAAGTCTTTTGCTAATGACACAATGGATTGTGTCATTAGCAAAAGATGGTAAGGATATCTCTAAATATGATGCTGCAAACAATGATGTTATGAATTAAAAAGTCATTGTAATTAATTGAAAATTGAAATTCTATCGTCTCACATCTATGCTTAATCTATTAGCACATCATGACTTAGTTATTTTACACGACTATTATAGCGAAGAAATCAATCAGTGTCGTACCGTTTTCTCGGAGTGCAGTAACGTCTTCAATGAAAGCTCTGAGAAATCAAGAGTAGAGAAAAACGAGATTTTGTGTATGTTAACTAGCTTTTTGGCTTGTATAGATAACATTAGAGTAGTTGTCGAGTCAAAACGGGATCTTAAGTTAATCTATATTTGACGGGGCTTGACAGGGCCATTGCCTGCTGGGGTTGCGGAAATGTTCTAACGAGATACCGCGTCCCCAGACCACAAGGGCATCTAAAGGAACAGGGTGGGTTTATAGTCGCTAGAAGTTTGACACTCCCTTCCGCTCTACCCAGAGCGGAAGTAATTTGATGATTTTCCCACTGGAAAAAAGTAAATCTATATTAATGTGTATATAAAATTCTCGTGTCACAATGTTAGTTACCTTACTCCTCCGAAACGGCTTTACTGATTTTTACCAAATTTTATATACATATTCAGTAGGTCTGAGAATCGGCTACTATCTATTTTTCATACCCATAAGTCCCTACCCTACCCTACCCTAATGGTAGGGGTAGGGTATTGGTAGGGTAGGGTAGGGGTAGTGTAGGGTTTGGGCCTACCTAGGTAGTGATATCGGTCGGTCGGGAGATAGTGGTAGTGGTATCGGTTGGGTAGGGGTAGGATACCACGCGAACGAAGTCGTGGCGGGTCAGCTAGTATTAATGTATATTGAAGACATTAAACCCCTTTTTACGAAAATGAAGCGGACAGAAGTGTACAAAAGTTAGCACAGTTAAAGTTTACATTATTATGGAGTTGGAGAGCAGATATTTTTATAACAAACAAAATTCTAAATGAATTATGCACGAATTACAATCAATTGGTGTGCTGAGCTAGTTTGATAAGAATCAGTCAGCCAGTACTTTTAAGGTTGTACGCAGTGAGTTCGATTGTATTAATACAGGTTTAATCACTTACGATAGTTTCGAAAACAAATCAAAATACAGGCACACCGCACTTATTAAGGTTTAGTAAAAAAATCTATGAATTATTCTTGAGTTTCCTTTAAAGGAATTAGTGTCGAATAAATAGGCTGATACGAAGCGTTAATAGCCTTTGAAGCGTTAATAGCCTTTGAAGCGTCAATAGCCTAATGGATAAGGTGTCGGACTTGTGATCGAGAGGTCGCGAGTTCGAACCCCACCCATTACACTATAGTCGTGAACCCACTCCAGACACAAGCATATTTAGCTTAGTTGGAGGGGTTAACAGGATTGCTAGTAATGTGAATTCTACCCACATTGCTAGTAATCTTTAAAAAAAAAGAAATAGAAATATGTATCTGAATAAGGCGTTTATTTAATGAACATTTACTTGGCTCGAGTTGAAACAATAGCATTATGATCTTATGCAATCTCCATTTTAAAATAATGTCTCATAAAACTCATCAAATTAGTTTTGTTGGAGACTTTTAGAGATGGAAGGATAATTTTTCATAGATAATCTAAACATTTTGGAACAATTGTAAAGAATTACTATTTCACCTTATAATCGGCTTTATTTATTAATTAGCTGTACCCCGGAGTTTCATTCGCGATAATTATTATATTTACTATCGTCTCAGCCCGGCTACGCACGGTATCATTCTGCAAATTTACTCTACTTTCATAAATTATAAACTAAAATTTTCCTCACGCAACTTTAACTGTTTATGCAGCGCACGCAACGGAAACCCTCAAAGGAAATATATTTTCCTCCTATATTTTCCTATTTTTGTAACATTTTTCATTGATGCTTCGCTCCTATTGGTCACAGCGTCACATTATATGTATAGCCTATAGAGCCTTCTTCGATGGACTATCCGACTATCCAACACAAAGATTTATTTAGACCAAAGAATTCCTGAAGTAATGGCTCTTCTTCTCTCTGTAAAATTCAATCTAAGGTTGTCTTTAAAAGATCACTTTCAGCTGCCCACGGTGTCACCCTATGCAATGATTTTCAATCGAAATTTTTCAAGTGTCAACCAACCGAATGTTGTACCAACTGGATTTAAGAATGATATAAGACAAGTTTTCCGTTCATGAAAATGCTGCACCTTATAATTATATAGCACCCGATGCGTGGAAATAAATTATCGTATTATGTGACCATATGGAGGCAAAGAATGTGGTTTGAAGTATCATAGGCGGTTTTATCGCTTTTATAGCTAATTCATTCTACGGGAAAGCGTAAAACTGAGCTTTTAATTGCATCGTTTATGATGATCGGAAGTTCTAATATTTCTGGCTTATAGTGATGATATCACAAATGTTTGAAGGGTAAAAATAGCCAAACCTATTCCAGTCGGATCCACCACAGTAGTTGTAGAATAAGGTATAATCCATAAAAACTTAATTTATTCCAGTAAGCGCCTTAGAATCGAACAGGTACCTACCTATTCGAGTACACGGCTCAGAATCAAACGGGTTGCCTTTACAAGAATAAATATTTACAAACGTCATAAATAATAGTTATTGTACAGAATGATAAGTATACCAAAAGAGCGTTTTGCGAAAAGAGAAAATGATGTTATTACAGCACTTGTATTAAGTATTTTTAGATAAGGGTAAATATTACCATTTAAGCAATAAATTTTCTAAAAATAGATCAAATATTATTGTACTAAATGGACGGTAATATAAAACTAGAATGCATAAGCATAAATCAACTGATGCGACTTATTACCATAATACACTTCTCATCAGAAAAATCGAAACACTTCCGTTTTTATGGTTTCTGTCCTAATTTAACACAAAAGAGTTTTCATTCCATGAAAATAATCACATGATTGTATAGCTGGCAGTTTGGCCATTACAGTGATAATCGAAAATTCAAAGCAAGAATTTCATTTGTTTATTCTATAAATGAAATGATTCACTGTTTTGAGACAAATGTGTTTAGAGTTGGAGCACATTTCACCTTTGAAAACTAAAAATTAGGGCTTATCTTAAAACTTTTTGTTCTTTATTTGTTTACTGTGACTTTGGGACGTCGGAATTTTTTTTTTTTCTAAAACATATGGATACTTCGCTCGCAGAAGCCACCCAAGTGGTGGCATTGCTGGATTCTGGACTTAGTCAGCGTGTTGTGGCTGAAAGATTGCATCTAAGACTGTCGTCTGTTCATAGAGTCTACACACGCTATCGCGCCGTTCAGGATCTGGCAGGAATCGGGTCACTTCTGAGCGAGATGATCGATTTATTGTAACAACTTCTTTACGAAATCGACGCCTTAATGCTTTTCAACTGCAGCAGCAGCTTCATGTTGTACGTAGGGTGGCTGTAAGTGACTCTATAATTAGAAGAAGGTTAAAGGAACGTGGACTGATACCGCACAAGCCAGCAAATGGGCCGGTATTAACTGCACACCATCGAAGAGCGCACCTTAACTTTGCACGTGAGCACCTAAATTGGTCATACCTCCAGTGGAACAAAGTCCTCTTTTCTGATGAGTGTAAAATTATGCTGTATGGTAACGACGGAAAGAACAAGGTCTACAGAAGAGATGGAGAACGCTTTGCACAATGCTGCATTGAAGAAAAGGTCAGCTATGGTGGCGGTTCATGAACGGTTTGGGGAGGAATCAGCACCGACAGTAAGACAGAGCTTGTCTTTGTGTCTGGGCCACGTAACAGTCATCGGTACATCGAACAGTGTCTTGAGCCTCACGTGATGCCCTATGCACATTTTATTGGCAACGGTTACATATTCATGCACGACAATGCTAGGGCTCACACCGCGAGCGTCGTACGAGATTATGTTACCGAAGTCGGTATCACCATTATGGAATGGTCAGCAAGAAGCCCGGACATGAATTCGATTGAACATCTATGGGATAAATTAAAGAGACGAATTCGTGCGAGAGATCCTGCCCCAGAAACACTTAGCCAGCTGCAAAACGCAATCCAAGAGGAATGGAATCGAATGCCACAACATTTGATCGTGACTCTCATCCGATCGATGAAGAACCGTATGGAAGCAGTAATAAGAGCTCGGGGAAGGAATACAAGTTATTAAATAAACGTTTTTTAGCTTTTTTTTCATCTATGTGTGTTGTTTTACCAATTTCCTTCATACTCCATACAAGGTAAAAATGACTTGTTAAACAAAATATGAAACCTACGAAAATTTAATTTGAATTTAGAACATTTACATTAGGATTTGAAAACCTCATATTATTCACTATTAAACGATATTTGACATGTATTCCTAAAAATAATCATTTTTCTGAAAACATAAAGTTACAAGGTGTTTCGATTTTTCTGATGAGAAGTGTATTATAATGTGCGTAAATAGAAAACAAGCCAGTTTAGGAATATGTTTGACTAATCGTTATTTAAGCAAAATAGAGTTACAACTTCTTATGTTTCCGGTATCTCGTCCCACTTAGCCAGCGTAAGATGACATACAGTCGCCACTACATACTCATTTACTCGTTTTATTCTCCACCAACACGGAAGACTATTGCATAAATATAAAAAGCAAACAAAAATTAAAGAGTTAAACTTTATTCGCTCTTACTACGGAAACATTTAATCAATTATAGCGGAAAATAACTTATAGTTTCAAGTAAATTGATGGGTTTGTGATAGATACCATGGACTGCGCTACTACGTCATCAAAACACTTTCTACGTACTCTGTAGGTAGAGTTAGGTACAACGCACGCAACGCATTGCTTTATTAGTCCCCATCGCTGACAAAAAGCAATTAGTATTAACTAGCAGCCTCGCGGGGCTTCGCTCCCGTGGACTTTAACACGATAAAAACATAACCATTAAACTTTATAAAGCTACAATCTACTTTAATTACAAATTTCCCCAAACCAACCCAGTACTTTCGGAGATTAGCGCATTTAAACAAACTTTTTCGCTTTATAATATTACTAGCAGTAGCGCGGGGCTTCGCTCCCGTGGCATTTATCACAATAATAACATAACCTCCTTCTTTTGCAGTCGGATAAAAATTAGCCTATAACCCTTTCAAGCTTCATGCTACTTTCATATTAATATTCATCCACATCCACCCAGTACTTTCGAAGATTAGCGCGTTCAAACAAGCAAACTTTTCCGCTTTATAATATTAGTATAGGTAGTGTTTAGGACCGAGCGTTTCCGAACGCACCCTTTTGACATAAAGAAATTTGATCTTGACATTACTCTGACTTGACAGATAGACTTTGCTTGGTGGGAAAAATGTCCGCACGTTTGGGACCTGTTGAGTTAATTATAATTGGTAAAATATCGTTGGATTCGCCTGTTGAAACCAATAATTGGGTCGCGAATTATCTATTGGTTGAAGTGTAATCCCCATTTGACGAAAACCCCGGGATATTTTGGGATTTGCCGCCGGTTGGTTGCCACGGTATGGCACGCGCTTTGTTGGAAATAAATAGTTGGAAATCGGATTGGATCTCACGTGTTATTAACAGATTAATTGTGTTCAGTGATTGATTGAACTTTGTAATCCCGGATTGACGAGAATCCAGGGATATTTCTCGGAACAATTACGCCATATGGACGCCATACCAAGGCACGCGCACTTGTTGAAAAAAGGTAGTGAAAATTAACTTCAATCTGGAAACGAGTTAGGCTGTGATGCTGTTGGACCCGCGCCATCTGGAGATTGACGCCTTGTGAACGTCCTAGAACACGTAACTTACATCACACGTTTCAATTACTCACCTCATATTACATACATACCACACTTTGGACGTGATCAAACAGATCCGGGTTGCCGTCTACAGCTCAGGTGAGTGGTATTTGTAACTATTTATATATATGGAAGTAGGCCTTTGTAAGAACTTTGTTTGAAAAGCAACGGTAGGCTCCATGTATCGTGGACAAGTTCAGACCGTCCAGTTACCGTTGCACTGGCCAATTGCAGGACTGAACATTTGGTAGCAGAGCGTGGTTCTTATAATATAAGATCCACTGGTTTAATTGGAAGTTTTGAATATTGTTGAAAACTTAAAACTTAAAACTTGAGTTTAATTACTTAACACAACTTATAACTTGATAAGTTTGAATATATTGCTTTGTCAGCCGGGCTCAAATAGTACTTGTAGTTTGTACTGTAATTTGTAGTGCTAGCCCCTTGGAATTGAATTGACAAGTAGGATTTATTTGTGAAATTAGGAATTATTGGTATAATTTGGTACATAATTTGGTACATAATTTGGTATTTGTTGCAATTAATAATTGAATGTTACTGATCTGAATTTAAAAGGTTATCTAAATAATAATTACACATAGTCTAATATAACAGGACTTGAATTGTGTGTTTGGTTATTGCATTTATAGTAATTATTGGATTGTTGTTAGAGATTGTCCGGAGCAATATTATACTTCAATTGTTGTATTTAATTGTTGGTGTGATCCTGCACAATATATACATTGAGTTGTTATTTGTTTTGTAACTGGCTATCTGTACCAAGCTAGATTCATACTTGGAATAAGTACAGGGTCGGATTTGGACTTGAAATAATTGAATTTGAATTTTTATTTTGTTGAAATTATTTGGTCGGTTAACAAGTCATTGATGTTTGTTTAATATTTGATTGTTGGTTGTTGATTGGTGTTTTGTATTAATATTTGATTGTTGCAATGGCCTCATTAAGGGCAGTCAGGGAGGCTGCTGCCGGATTGACCTCACAGTTGAGATGGTTCACATCGGCAGCTGCAACGGTTGAGCGTGTAGAATTGGAAGAGCTCACCCTTGCTCGGTATGGACAAGTGATTGAGAGGATCAAGTCAGCTGATGCTGCGCTCATACGCTTCAACGAGTACATCATGGACGTGGATTTGGGGATGATGGATCAGACAGCCCGCGATAAGATTTTGGGTGACTATGACCAGATTGTCCACCTGGGGGATGTCATATGTCTACGAGCGCGGGAAATTTTGAAGAGTCGGGTGCCTGATGCGGCCAAGCTGCAGACCCCTGTTGTTGCAGGCCCTGGACTATTGAGTAGGCTGCCCACCCTGGAGCTGCCACATTTTGACGGTCGCTTGGACCACTGGCTGGGCTTCCTAAATCTTTTTAAAAGTCTTGTGGATGCACGCTCGGACCTCGGACCTGCCCAGAAGCTGGCCTATTTATTGTCTGTCCTGGAGGGCGAAGCCAGAGCCTTGGTGCAGCACTTGCCGGTGTCGGATTCCTCTTACCCGACCGCTCTGGAGCTTCTCTCTCGACGGTATCAGAACAAGCGCTGCCTGGCTGATGTGCACATCGACCAGATTTTGGGGCTACCGGCCATTGTCAGCACGTCGACGTTGCGCACTGACTTGCTGAACCCGTTGGTCTCAGCGACCAACGCTTTGAGACGCCTGGAGTTACCGGTAGAACATTGGTCCTACTTGTTGGTGCACATAGTGCTGCAGTTGCTCCCCGCGGAGCTGAGGTCACGTTTTGAGCAGAAGTATGGTGGGGATAGTGCCACCCATCTTCCCCCCTTTGACGACCTCCTCAAATTTTTGGAAGACGAGTGTCGGTTTTCGGATAACACTCGTGGCGCCACGGGGTCACCCCCACTACATTCTCACCCTAGAGACCAGGGACGGACTAGGGCTCGGGGGCCTGTTGACGTTCGCCCCGCCCCCCGTTTTGCTGGTGCCCGGAGTCCTCGGGCTAGGGGGCCTGTTGATGATCGCCCCGCCCCCCGTTTTGCTGGCGCCCGGAGTCCTCGGGCTAGGAGGCCTGTTGATGATCGCCCCGCCCCCCGTTTTGCTGGCGCCCGGAGTCCTCGGGCTAGGGGGCCTGTTGATGATCGCCCCGCCCCCCGTTTGGCTGGCGTCCGGAGTCCTCGGGCTAGGGGGCCTGTTGATGATCGCCCCGCCCCCCGTTTTGCTGGTGCCCGGAGTCCTCATCATTGTGACTTTTGTAAGGCAACGGGGCATGTCATGGCGCGTTGCCCGGACTTTTTGAATTTGCACGTAAGTGCCCGCCGCCGTATTGTCAACGCACGCCGTTTGTGCTTTTCGTGCTTGGGGGCCCACTTCCATCGGGACTGCCCCGACCCCCGCCCGTGTAGAATTTGTGAAGGGTCCCACTTTGAGATTTTGTGCGCCAACGCGAACCGCTCCAGCAGACCAGCTTCTGAGGGGGGTTCGCGCAGGGGGGGGTACCCCGGAGACGAGCACCGGGCTGAGACCCGCGATTCTGTACGCCGCACTCCACCCCCCGCGCAAGTTGAACGGGAGCCCCACGAGCGCCATTTGGTCTTCCCTCGTCAGGGAGAACGCGCATTGGCTGCTAGGCAGCAGTGGCCGGGTCGGCGCCGCTGCCTTTCCCCTCCGTTGGCGGAACGTCCCCGGCTGGAGTCGCGCCCTCCGCCATTCGGGCATTCGGTGGGATATGCCCCTCCAGTGATGGCGAGCGGCTAGGGACACCGCGCGGACGAATGTTTTGATTGTTGGCCTCGTCGTGAACGAAGGCAGCCTGGATGCGGCGATCGGTCGCCGCCCAGGCATCACTAAAAGATTGACGCCTGCCCCGCTAAAGGAACCCCACGATCAAGACGGTTTTGTTGCCAACGGCCTCGGTCACGGTCTGGGGACCCTTGGGTGACTCGATTGTGGTCTGTGCCATTTTGGAGACGGGAGTCCGGGGTTGCCTTTTGTCTTCTTGGTTAGCGGGACAGGTTGGCCTGAAGGTGAACGACCTTTCAGGCAGGATTTGGGGAATTGGCGAACCGGCTGACACCACTGTTGAGGGAAGGACCTGGTTTGAGGTCACCCTTGTGAGTTGTCCGTACCCTAAAATTGGTGCTCCTGCCCTTGTTATAACTGAACTTGGTTGGGACGAGCCACTTCGGGAAACCGTGTTGGAGGACAGTTGAGGCACTCTAGCCTTCCTTATGGGGCCCGTCACCCCCTTTTGTTGCCCAAGGAGGGCCATTTGGTTCAATTGTTGGTGACTGATCGTCACACTAAGAACTCGCATGCCGGTTGCAATGCGCTGTTGGCCATTCTGCAGCGAGAATTTTGGATTTTGTCGGCTGATCGCGTCAATGAGGCGAGGCCCTTGTTGGCGTCGTAACGGACTTGTTGGTTCCCTTTTGTTGAAGACGTCCACCCTTCGTAATAGTAAGATTGTTAAGGCTTATTTGTGTGTTTGTCTGCCTGTCAACCATGGCAGTACATTTGGAGCTGGTAACCTCCCTCTCGACAGAGGCCATTGAGGCGACTTTGGAAAGATTTGTGTTTCGCCGTGGGTTACCTTCTTTGATTAGGTCTGATTGCGGTACGAATTACAAGGGTACAAGTAACTATTTGAAGGAGGTATACGCCTTCCTTAATGAGAACCAGGTTGACATTGGTAATAGTTTGACCCACCGAGAGGTCACTTGGTTGTTTGACCCGCCAGCCTGCCCCCCGTTGGGGGGGTATTTTTGGGGCCGCGGTGAAAGCGGCAAAGGGACGCTGGCGGAGATTGTTGGGAGACACCGTTCTCACCTTTGAGGAACAAGCTACGGTATTTGGCCGCATTGAAGCTGTATTAAATTTGCAACCTTGTCAAGACTTCCAATTGATTAGCGGACGGGTAGGCCCGTCCGGGGGGGGTAGATGTTTAGTACCGAGCGTTTCCGAACGCACCCTTTTGACATAAAGAAATTTGATCTTGACATTACTCTGACTTGACAGATAAACTTTGCTTGGTTGGAAAAATGTCCGCACGTTTGGGACCTGTTGAGTAAATTATAATTGGTAAAATATCGTTGGATTCGCCTGTTGAAACCGATAATTGGGTCGCGAATTATCTATTGGTTGAAGTGTAATCCCCATTTGACGAAAACCCCGGGATATTTTGGGATTTGCCGCCGGTTGGTTGCCACGGTATGGCACGCGCTTTGTTGGAAATAAATAGTTGGAAATCGGATTGGATCTCACGTGTTATTAACAGATTAATTGTGTTCAGTGATTGATTGAACTTTGTAATCCCGGATTGACGAGAATCCAGGGATATTTCTCGGAACAATTACGCCATATTGACGCCATACCAAGGCACGCGCACTTGTTGAAAAAAGGTAGTGAAAATTAACTTCAATCTGGAAACGAGTTAGGCTGTGATGCTGTTGGACCCGCGCCATCTGGAGATTGACGCCTTGTGAACGTCCTAGAACACGTAACTTACATCACACGTTTCAATTACTCACCTCATATTACATACATACCACACTTTGGACGTGATCAAACAGATCCGGGTTGCCGTCTACAGCTCAGGTGAGTGGTATTTGTAACTATTTATATATATGGAAGTAGGCCTTTGTAAGAACTTTGTTTGAAAAGCAACGGTAGGCTCCATGTATCGTGGACAAGTTCAGACCGTCCAGTTACCGTTGCACTGGCCAATTGCAGGACTGAACAGGTAGTATAGATAAACAGTCACGGTAAAAACTTGTTCGTCACCATATGGTCTATTTTTGTTACGTTCATGCATGATAGCGCATGAGCTTTTACTGCTGAATCAGTTAGGACTGGTTTCAGCATTAAAATTTTAAACGTGCTTTGGCACGTTTTGATGAAAAATTTGTCAATTTTTCACTATGTATGTATGTAAAAATTAGCCAAGTGCGTTTCAGACTCGCCCATGAAGGGTTACGTAGTAACTACGCCAAATAACTTTGTTTTTCATAGTGTTTGTATGAATTACAAAGTTATATTTGCGGTTTTAGAAAATATGCTGTATCTCAAAAACAGCTGACCCGATTTCGTTCAAACCAATATTGGTTGAAAGTTTACATTAAGATCTACAGACATATATTTCATCATTTTTTAGATTTTTTACTCCATTATTATAGAAGTTAGAGGAGGGACACACATTTTACCACTTTGGAAGCTTATATCTTTTAAACGATTGACTTTATGAAAAAAGTGGTTTTAGAAACCCTTATATCATTTTTAAAGACCTGTCTATAGATACCACGCACGCATAGGTTTCATGAAAAAAAATATTTTCAGTTCTAGTTCCATGTATGGGGACCCCCCTTTATTTTAAATATTTTTTAATTTTATTCTTAAATTCGGAAAGCGGTTTATAATTCCATGAACCGCTTAGTAGGTATTCACATCTACCTACTAAGTTTGCCAAAAATACAAGGTGCCAACAATTTTACTTTTTGCTAAGTTTTTTATTTATTTATTTTTTATTTATTTATTTATTAAACCATCCTTAACACTATCTTTACAGACTTAGACCTAATACGACAGTGTGGCTATCAGTTATATTTACTTAAAACTAAATTGTAGTAAAAAAATATATATTATTATATAAGACTAGCTTCTGCCCGCGACTTCGTTCGCGTGGGAAGGTTATCCCGTGCAAATCCCGATCCCGTGGGAATTTCGGGATAAAAAGTAGCGTATGTGTTATTCCAGAATGTCAATTATCTACTGACCAAATTTCATTCAGATCCGTTCAGTAGTTTTTGCGTGAAAGAGTAACAAACATCCATCCATCCTCACAAACTTTCGCATTTATAATATTAGTAGGATAGGATTAACAACATTAAATCTAAAGAAGAATTAAAGAGAATCTGCGAATTCACTCAAATTGCACGTAAATATATCAATCCTTTCATGAAGTTCGTTCACTACTCGGATTGTTCTGGTCAATGATGTTTTCGCCAGTAGATTGGTCCTGGCTACTGGCACGGCTAGCAGTGGCGGGCGCCGCCGTCTCCACACGTATCGGTCAGGCGAGCTCAGTTTCAGGTGCCGCAGCACACCCGGGTTATGTGCTACACCGCGCAGTAATTTTACTAAATACGCGGCGAGTGCAAAGTCCCGTCGTACCCTAAGCTCATTGTACCCGACCATGCCCATCACAAACAGTGTAGGGTACATTAAAGGGTAGAATGGATATACCCCGTACATTTTTGAATATAGGAGCCTAGTAAATTTATTTTGGACACGCTCCAACATGACACTGTACTTCGCTTCATGTGGAGCCCATATGACTGCACTATGTTCAAGATGACTCCTTACTAATGCATCATACAATACTTTAAGTGTGGTTATATTTGTGAACCCCTGTGACTGCCGCAGTACAAAACCTAGATTTCTGTACGCCTTCTTGCATATCTTAACGATATGTTCCCGAAACGTCAAATCCGGAGTGAGATAGACCCCTAGATCACGTACTTGTGTGACTCGTTCCATTGGTGTATCTTCTACCTTGTACTCATAGCGCAAAGGGGTGCGCGCGCGTGTGAACGTTATTACCGAGCATTTCGAGACGTTGAAGTAGAGTTTATTTTCATGGCTCCACTGTACCACTCTGTTTATGTCATCTTGTAGGCGCTCACAATCCGACTTATCCTTAACCTCGAGTAGCAGTTTAAGGTCATCTGCAAACAATAAACACGAGGCATGCCTGACCACTTCTGGTAAGTTGTTTACCATTATAATAAATTCGAGAGGCCCTACATTGCTGCCCTGGCTTACTATGGTATATATGGTATATACTATGGTATAATATGGTACAGACTCGCACCCATTGTAGTCAACATACTGCTGTCGATCTTTCATGTAGCTGGCAAAGAACTGAACCAATTTCCGCAAGCTTCCTTAATAATACATCATTGTCGACGGTGTCGAACGCCTTTTTAATATCAAAGTACGCAGCGTCTACCTGCACGCCAGCATCGACTGCCGGTACTACCTGTGCCATGAAGTTGAGAAGATTGGTGGCAGTACTGCGCCCCGGGCGGAATCCATGCTGAGCATCCGAGAACTGCGCGCGCACTTGTACCTGCATGCAGTGCTGGATAGCAGACTCAAACACTTTCGCTGGTGTCGACAGTACAGCCACAGGTCTATAGCCACTGACATCAGAGCCTGGCTTCCCCTTAGGAACCGGGATTACACGCGTGATCTTCCATCGGGTCGGGAACGTTGCTTGTTTTAAACAGATGTTAAATATATGATGCAGTGGTTCTGCTAGTAGCCTGCCACAATCTCTAAAAATAAACGCTGGTATACCGTCCGGGCCTGAGAACGTTTTGGTTGAGATTTATAAGTGCTTCCTTTACCTCCTGAATAGTCAGTGTCTGTATATGCACACGTGCACTAGTCACGTCGACCTCCTCCGCTGCCGCCCGGGCGTCAAGTTTCGGTGGTTCCTTAATTTATACAGACTCAAAGAAAATCGCGAACTGCCTAGCACACTCGTCATCGGTTAAATGCTGACCATTATGTATAATAGTTTGCCTGTTTAGTCTACTCCTTTTTGATCTAATATATTGCCAGAATGATTTGGGATCCTTCACAAATTGTCGCTGTATTTTATTCTTGTGTTGTTTGTGGGCATCTTCTATTGCTTTTTTGACTCGGGCTCTGCACTTAGCGAATTCATTATAATCGATATCTAGTTTTGATTTTTTGAAAGTCTATTGCTTTTTTGACTCGGGCTCTGCACTTAGCGAATTCATTATAATCGATATCTAGTTTTGATTTTAGTTTCACATGTATAGTCTTAATAGTTTCGGAATAAAATGGCTGTGACATACGGACGGACGGACAAACAGACAGACAGACAGACAGACAGACAGACAGACAGACAGACAGACAGACGGACAGACATATCGAAACTATAAGGGTTCCGTTTTTTGCCATTTGGCTACGGAACCCTAAAAATCGATTGTTGTTCGTTAGTCTCGCTAAAACTCGAGAACGGCTGGGTCGATTTGATTTTTTTTTATTATGTACATACAGTACATATATGTCATATAGGGAAGGTTATAATTAAAAAGAAAAACAGAAAGACATCGTCCATCTAGTCAGCTAATATAAAAATGTTGATCTTCAAATACCCATTCCAAAAATTCGGGATCAATATTTGTAGATATATAGATAGATATAGATATATTCTTAATTGTACACCATAACAGAAAATCAAAAAAGGACTTAACAACTAAAAAGGATGATACAATGGGCGGTCTAATCGCTAAAAGCGATCTTTTAACTTCTATAATAATGGAGTCAAAAATGAAAAAAAAAATATGCTGTGATCTTAATAAACACTTTCAACGAAAATTTGTTTGAACGAGATCGGGTCAGCAGTTTTTGAGATACAGCATATTTTCTAAAACCGTAAATACAACTATGTATTTATTTAGTATTTACTATGAAAAAAAAGTTATTTTGCGTGGTTACTACGGAATCCTTCATGGGCAAGTCTGACTCGCACTTGGCCAATTTTTTATTTAAAAAGAGAACTAGCAATGTGGGTTAAATTCACATTACTATCAATCTTGTTCACCCCTCCAATTAAGCTAAATATGCTTGTGTCTGGAGTGGGTTCACGGCAATAGTCTTGTGTTGGGTTTGAACCCGCAACCTCTCGATCACAAGTCCTAAACCTTAGCCGTTAGGCTATTGACTATTGACCAATTAGATTTACGACATTAGAAAAAGAATTATTCTACTTATTTCAACAGGCCCGTTGGTATAGTGGTCAGTGGCCCTGACTGCTATGCGCAAGGTCGTGGGTTCGATTCCCACCTAGGACAAATGTTTGTGTGATGAGCACGATCATTTGTTCTTTGTCTGGGTGTAATTTATCTATAATATGTATGTATTTAGAAATATACAACGTGTAATTTAAAGGGTATATACATACCGAGTGAATGGCTTCTTTGGATGATAACAAACGATATAGCAAGGGTTTTCTAATCCTGTGTGTGGAGCATATTAGAAATTTCAATACATTGAAATCAGAGGCCGAATTTTTCAAATTTAGAAGATAGCTGAAACTTTGCATAGAGACTCCATACCAGATGTTGTCTTCAGTCCTTTTGGATAGATATGGGGTTTCCGTTACACGTTGTATATGTAAGTTTATCAGTTGTCTAGTACTCATACCACAAGCTCTGCTTAGTTTGGGACTAGATGGTGTTGTGTGAAAGTTGTGGAATATTATATTATATATTATTATTATTTAGACTTAAGTTATGCTAAGCGACGTTGCTCGACTAAATAAAGGGAGGATTATTTTACTGACGAATACAGTATAAAAATAATAATATAATAATAATAAAAGTCATTTATTTCTCCTCACATAATAAGACAAACATAATAACATTCATATAATAACTAGTACTCTCGCGGGACTTCGCTCCCGTGGATTCTATCACGGTAAAAACATAACTCTCCTTTTTTGCAGTCGGGTAAAAAGTAGCCTATAACCTTCCTCAAGCTTCAAGCTACTTCCATACCGAATTTCATCCAAATCCACCCAGTACTTTCGAA
This sequence comes from Tholera decimalis, assembly GCA_943138885.2. NCBI lineage: Eukaryota > Metazoa > Arthropoda > Insecta > Lepidoptera > Noctuidae > Tholera > Tholera decimalis. The sequence continues at coordinate 21,749,852 of OW964559.2, forward strand.
GATTAGCGCGTTCAAGCAAACAAACAAACAAACAAACTAACAAACTTTTCCGCTTTATAATATTAGTATAGATTCATATATTTATGCTCAGCCCTGGTTGCAGCAGTGATGCTGATACTTTTTTTTCTTTAGACAGTAACGATGAAAGCTTCGTAAGTGTTCCTTCTTTATGCGAAACTCTAGTTTCTATTTTTTCCGATGTGTCCAAGAACTTTAATGTAGTCCACATCAACGCCCAAAGTATTCCGGCTCATTTCCCCGAAATGCTGGCCAGTTTTGACTGTAAGAATATTCATGCTATCCTAGTTTCCGAATCATGGTTAAAACCTTGCCTTCCATCTTCTTCTTACTCTCTTCCAGGTTTTCAACTTATCAGGAATGACCGCGCTGTCGGTGGTGGTGGCGGGGTGGCCATTTATCTTCGTAATTATATTCCCTTTTCTATTGTTAACATGTCCGCACAGCCACCCCCTCCGAACGCAGGTGAACATCTTTTCCTTGAAGTTGAACTCCACCACTCTAAAATTCTCCTTGGAGCGTATTTTAGAAAATTTAATTCCCTCTTACAGTCATAGTATAATAATGGGTGACTTTAATACGTGCCTCCTTAAAAAAGACACTCGTTCCAATTCTCTCTTTCATATCGTAGAATCAACCAATCTCTCCATTCTTGATCTTGGTGCCACTCACCATTTTCCTAACGCAGCACGGTGGGCTGAAAATCGGCTTTCATAGACTTAGGCATTGTATTTTGCAAGTGCGAGTTTTTTTGCCGGATATCACTTCTATTAGTTATAACAATATACAAAAATGACACCAGAATTGATTCTGCACAGAAACGAAGGAATTATAATTTTTTTACGAAAATTTTGTATGGAGCTAGTATGAAAAATCGAAATATCTCTAAAACGGCAGCGATAACCGTAATATCCTTATAGGGGGTTATAGTACTAATTATTTATGATTTTTTGACATACGTTACATAATGGTTGTAGATGCCTTTTTTTAAAAAAAATCGTCAAAATATTTTTATTTATTTTTACATATTTAAACGTTCCTTTTAGTGTTTAAGTTGAAGAATTCAGCTTTAACAACTCTTATCATAAAATAGCATCACCCCTATAGACCTGAAGGACTAGACAGAGGTGTGTAGTGTCTTGTTGATCTTGTAAGATTTCCAACAATACCAAATAGTTGAATATCAGTGTCAAAGTGCCCATGCTGTCGCTTCTTTTTGAAAGATAGGGGAATGAAATTGTTAATTGATCATACCCTAAAAGTATGATTACAACATAACCGGACACATAATAATAATAATATCCTTATAGGAGATTATAGTACTAACATTATTTATTTTAACATATGAAACTGTTCAAAACGATCCATGAACTGTGTCAAAGTTAAGAACATCGTTAGGAAGCATGCTTTTTCCCCAAATATTAAGAATATGTGAAAAAAAAAGACTGTATATAAACTTTTTATTGATAGGTAATTTAAATAAAACAGAAGTAACAAAAATAATATCTAATAAATTCAATTATACAAAATACATATTTGAAACTATAATTTATGAAATTATTAACTAAACATATTGGTACAATAAACTAACATAAATAACAAAAGAACATAAAGAAAAATAATTAAATTTTACAAATTTTCTTTACAACTTTCGTTGTCGGACTCCAATTCCGAGTCAGAATCCAGATCGGATATGTCTTACCGTTAATACATTCCACTTCTTAAACAGGTCCACCGTCGGATAATAATAAGGCAAGGACAACAAACGACAAAGGCTAACTTTAAGGATTGCTCTTTGTGCCCTTTCGATTTTTAAAAGATGTGTTTTACCGACACCTCCCCAAGAGGTGATGCAATAGATGAGAAGAGACTGGCAGAGCGCGAAATATAGTGTTTTAATAACGTGTTTTTGAGCAACAGAAAAGACTGGACTGTAAAATATAATAAATATAAATTATTCTATTCTATTCTTATTCTTATAACACAACGTGTGTATTTACCGAATAAACCATACAATATGTTCTTCAGTTTCACACGCGACTTTTCAACATTTTTTTGCCTCTTATCAAACGTATTATTTAGAGCACGAAGAGTCGCATCGTCATTTTACGTAATGCGTGTGAGCAGCCTAAGAAAAAATGTGTTAAAACCACAGTGAAAATTAACTTTACGGCCTTATTATTTTATATAATGGTTAACAAAGTAATTATTTTACAACGAGCAGCCTAATTTCCTAGGTTTTTTAACTTATTGTTAGATGACTTTGATAGCATTATGAGTTGGATATAAACATAATTCTATGTTACTTCATATGCTACTGTAACTAGACTGTAAAAACTCTTACGGCTTCTACTACAAATCTTTTGCGTTTCAAGCAGTATGCTTATAGAATGCGTTGTCAGCCTGAGTGCTCAATTATAGTCCACATATAACCCTTTGTGTTTCACATTTTTATGTTAAAAAATCATTACCTCTCTAAATCTTAATAATTTTTACTTAAATTTATTTTATATTTATTTATTTTTGCATAATTAATATTGCACATTTGGGTATATATTTTATTGTATATGTTAATAGTATACCGATGACTACCTGCAGTACTGTATCTGCTTGTCTCTTTTAAAACCATCCAACTGTCTTTATCAGATGTCTTTTACTTTGTGTATTTTAATGGTGTCGTCATTCCTATTAGCCCCAGCGTAAAAGATCTCGGTTTGCACCTTCACTCGACACTTGGCTGGCACAGTCAAGTATATCTAGTGTCAGCCAAAGGGCCAATGGCACTTTGCGTTCCTTGTATCGTCTGAGGAACTTTTTGCCTGTTAAGACAAATACTATGCTTGTGCAGACTTTAATTTTCCCTTTGATTGACTATGGTGACGTGTGCTACTATGACCTGAATGCGGTCTTGCTGGATAAGCTTGACCATATCCTTAATAACTGCATTCGGTTCATATTTATTTTAAGGAAATATGACCATGTCTTAAGTTTCAGGTCTGAGCTTAAATGGATGACCATTCGTCAGAGAAGTTTGCGCGCTTTGACAACGCTTTTCTCTCTACTCAACTCTCCCAGCCTAATGTTAATCCTAAGCCTAATTCGTATGATTTAATAGACAGGATAATCTTTTTAATTTCTTCCAAGGTGAAAACTTAAATGGCTCAATGATTGGACCAGGCAAACTAGTGATGAAATCAACCGTCTGAGATAAAAAAAACCGGTCAAGTGCGTGTCGGGCCCCGCGCAGTGTAGGGTTCCGTAGTTTTTATAACAGCCAAGTGCGTGTCGTATTCGCTGACTGATCGTTTCGTACCATGCTCTAACTAAAAGCCAAACATGACTACCTAACTAATTTGACCTCCTATACAAATCCACACCTGATCCGACAATTTTGCACGGAAAATTTTAATTTTTTTAGAGATTTTTATAAAACTTGTCATAGCCGGTGTTTTGAATTTAAATACGGACACAGAGCTACACTACTCAATCGTCACCAGAAACTAGCACGATACAACTGGCGCTTAGCGCCATCTATCGATATTTCTATAGAGTTGTTCGAAATTTTCGAGTCAAATACAATTGGTCGACTATTACTCGTAAACTTGTAAAGCCCACTTATGTGTGATAGTTTTCCTTTAAATTTCGTTATATATAGATACTACTGCCGTGACATTTGAATTTCTAACTATAACCGTTTAGTTGATAGAGGGGGAGGACACTTGACTCTAACGAAAATTGGTACTTTAAATCTTGATAAGTCACGAACGGTTTACTTAATCAAAAAACGGTCTTACCAAACCCCTAATATTTTTGAAAGACCTATCCAACGATATCCCACACTATGGGAAGAATGAAAAAAAAATTATCATCCCACTTTACATGTGTGGGAGGTACCCTAAATAATTGTTTTTTTTTTTCAAAATTTTATTTTACCATTTTTTCGGCGTCATTAACATGTATACTCATGCCAAAGTACAACTTTCTAGTACCAATAGTTTTTGAGCTAAACCGCGGACAGACGGACAGACAGACGGACATGGCGAAACTATAAGGGTTCCTTGTTGACTACGGAACCCTAATATGGGGGTCCAAATTATAAGTGGTAGTGAAATGACGGTTGATATCATCCAAAATGATTGATTTAGGAAAATCAACATGACTTGGCCTGCCAATACCGAGAGTTCCAAGGAATTTCCGGATATCAGCAGGCGAAGAAGATGAAATGTTGTCAAGAATATTTTAGCGCTAGCGTTTAGCGTTGCGTATCATCTGATTACACCGCCTTGCAATTTTGTAGGAGTTTTTATTCTCTTCACTGTGATCCTTTTTAAACTTCCGAAAGGCCCGATCCCTGCACCTCCTCGCTAAACGAACCCCTGGTGACATCCAAGAGGCTGGTGCTCGCATATGTTTAACCCTACAAACAGGAGCATATTCATCTAAGAGAGCAAGGACGGTTTGATTGAAGATACGCAGTTTGTCATCAATTGTCGTTGCCGCTGCAAGCTGGTCCCAATCAAATTCTGACGCATCTTAATGCAGCTTTTCAACATCCATGTGCGCATAACAACGCATGTGCAGAACTTTAGGGAGAGGTTTAGGTGGCTTTAAGATATAGGAGAGGAAAATTAAATCATGAAGGGAAAAACCAGGTGTAGGACATTGGCCATGAGATGAAACCAAAGAGGGAGTGGATGTTAGAATCAAACCAAGCCACGTGTCATCACCAGACTCATTAAAATGAGTGGGCTGCAGTGGAAGAACATGGAGACTAACGGACTAGATGATGTGAAGGAGTTTTCGGGAAGGAGGGGTTGAACGAGAAAGGTCTGTGTTGAAATCACCCATGATAACGCAATGTGCATACTCAGAACCTATAGATTCAAGTGCTAGTTCAAGGTTGGAAAATTCATTAATGGCAGGCGGGCAATAGACAACGCCTAGTAGAGCCTTGACACCCTTAACGTAAATTTCCAGAAAGATGTACTCTGCAGAAGCGCAATATTGTGAAGGAGACTGGCTCATCATCATCATTTACAGCCGCAGAAAGGTCTATACCCTGTAGCGGAAGAAGTCAGCTTCTACCGCTACTGGGTATAGACCTCTCTTTGCTTATGCCAAGCTCTACGTTTCTGTACCTGTCTCATCCAGGATATATCCGCAATGGCTCCTCTTTCCAGTCCATGGATGACACTCGATCACAGCTTTACTCTATCTTCCATTACCGAGCTTTGTGTGTTGTCCTGCCGTTGGGCATGACAACACACTTGCAAAGCTAGCTTTAATAGGTCCATTGGAGTTGTCCAATGGACCTTTATTAAGCGCTTTCAGATATCGTAGTAGACCTTCGTACTCAGTCTATTCTAATAATAATACTTCGGCCTTTAAAGCAAGAGTGAACAGGCATGTTCTGGGCTAGCTCGTTCCATCGTAGACCTCATCTATAGGTTACTATCAGGCGAGATCGAGGTCAAGAGTGGGCTCAACCGGAATAAAAAAATAACTATGTGTATGCTTTTTGTAATCATAACAAAAACACAGGTGAGCCTACTTGATTGATGACTTTCTTTTGATTCAATCACACAAGACTGAGATGAACATAACAAAAAATTAAACCGACTCCCAAAAAACACTGCAAAGTGAAAAATAACTTTAATTTCGGTAGTCGGTGTCTTTAGTTTTGTTTTTTCGTTTTTGGCACCGACTTCCGAAATTAAAGTTATTTTTGTAGCGCGTAGTATTTCACAAAGTAGTCATTCGCCACAAGCATGCACCCTGCAGCCCCCATGTCCGAGCCGGCGTTCCGCCCGCCTCCGCGCCCGAGTTGATGTTGCACGATCCTAGCACATTGTCCTTTTTAGTAGTGCGCCGCGAGCTACCTTCCGATACACACGTACGCGCGCTAAGGCATGCGCCGGCCCGGTTTTCGTAATAAGTTCATATTAGAATCGTATAACCTTTAAATAAGTACCTATTGTTTGTTTTTCCTGTATTTACTCAATTTATAATATACATAACTAGTCTACTTCCGAAATTTAATTGCTCCTTCCCTTATATTTTTCACTTTGCAGTGTTTTTTGGGAGTCGGTTTAATTTTTTGTTAAAAAGTTTTTATTTCACTCTTTTTAGTTGGATGATTTTTAATTTACCTAGTTACAAGAGCCTAAATGTCAACTACTTATAACCTTTTACAAAATATTGCTTTTCCCAATGCTGGGCCGTTAATTTTTGAGGAGTTCTCCTGGTACTTCACCATCAGCTCTACATCACCATATGCATTGTGACGAGCATAAAGTGCTTAACATCCATATTCAAGTAATCGAATCGCAATCCACTCAATACTTATTATTGAGTAGTTTCGGCAGCCATCTGTGGTCTTCATCATCAGTTCCACTTCCCCAAATGGTACTTTTTGAGAGCAACTGCACAAGTTACTATAAGAAATACCCAAAACGCCATAGGTGTGCCTATAATATTTGAAGAGTTCCCTCGATTTGTCCAGGATCCCATCATCAGATCCTGACTTTGGTTGTTAATGGGACCAATTTCGAAGTATACCCATTCGAACAAAAAAAGAATTTTCTAAATCGGTTCAGCCGTCTTCGAGTACTCGATGATCATACATAAAAAAAAAATAAAAAAAATATACGCGTCGAATTGATAACCTCCTCTTTTTGTCGTCGGTTGAAAATCACAGATAACACGCTCGATCTTCACTCATATAGACAGTTGAATGAATGACACTACGTAGTCATTCACCTTCAATCCAAGCACTGACCTTTCACTACATTTTCAAACCGCAGAACCACGCAACGAAACGAAATTAATTGAACAATGGTAATTATTATCGATCAAAACAAAAACACGCGCATTAGTATCGGAAATACGGTAATTTGTAATGGGATTCATCAGCATTATGAATAAGCAATCATTATAATAGGAACGGCCAAGTGGGAGCCATGTCTGTCTTTATACGGCTCTCATTTTAAGGCGAAAGTGTATCTTTAAATTACTATTGTTTATCTTTTTCATTATTTGACGACATGGTATAGACATGAGATGAAGAGAGATAACACGCATGTAACCGATAGAAAACTGATCGGCTTGCAACACGTCGCCGAAGTTCAAGGCTCTGGTGCTTTTTCTCGACGTTGTCAATGGGCCTCTTGGCCCATTTTCTCGATAGACTCAAGAGCATCAAGCTGGTATTTGGCAGATCCGTCCCAGAGATGAGAACAGTACTCCATACACGACCAAACTTGAATAATCTTCGTTGAGATTGACTACCATGGGTTAAATTCAGTCGGAGATATCATATTGATTAACCTGAGATTTTTGTCATTTGGTGGAGATATCGTGGTGATAGACCTCAGATATCTAATCGTCTCGTAAAATACTTAAAAAATCAATCTTACCGGAAAGTATAGTTCGGCAAGGGCTAGATATTGATGATTCAGAAAGTTGCCAATTTTAAATGTATTAAAAATGCTCCATAAATTCCTACACTTATCATAAACCTAATACGTAATAACGTGAAAATTGGTTTTGCTGAGCATATTTCGTTACAGATCACTAAAAAGTATGGGTTGCAATGTAATTAAACTTCTGCTCATTTGCAAATGGATGCGAGTTTTCTATTACAATATACAAGTTATTTCACAAAAAAATTAAAGAGTTACCATAATTTCCTGTGATATACAGGCAAACAATTTTAGGCAGCTAGAAACCACATAATTGTATCTGAATTATGGTACATTATTCATATGATATTATCTAAGCACGTTTTCTGAATCTAATATAAAACATTGCGAAACATTGTACAAATATTAAATAGATAGAAATGATCAAGCTGGATATTAACAAGTTAAACTTTATCATTTTTAGGCGTGGCGGGCAATGGAAGCCGACGGACCGCTGCAAGAACAACGAAATACGGAAAATTGGGAAAAAGATATACCAGACGAGGTCCCTAAACGTCGCAGACCTGGACGTAAACGAAAACGCCGTCCACACACAGATTCCGACGACGTACTAACACCTCAAGAGAGAATTGTATATCCTAACGGTCCACATCGGCCCTTCTTCGATTTAGATTTCGAGAACACCCAGCAAACTTCAGAAATGCCCAAACGAAGGCGAAAGAAACCAGAAAATAGACCCAACCGGTGGACCGACGATGTTGTTGATCCAGGGAGACCAGTAAGAAGAAGAGGTCAAAGGAGGAAGCGTCCTTCACTGGAAACATGGCCTGAATTAAGCGAATTCACTGAAACTACACTTGAACCAGTAGAAGCAAAAACCGAATCAATAGACCAAGTCTACATCCAAGGTGTAAAAGAAGAAATTCCACAAGATGTTGTACTTTTCGAAGATAAACACGAATTTGAGGAACAAATACCTAAAACTCTGAAATTAGATTTACACCAGCCCGCATCAAAAGCTGAAGATTTAGAAATAAATGATCCAGAAGAAAACGTTAAAACTAAAATAGTTGAAGAAGGATCTTTATCAGAGTCATCATCGGAGGTTTTCAACAAAGCGGCACATAAACGAAGCAACGCTAATGATTATAATAAATTAGAAGTGAAATCAGAAGTCAAGAAAGCACAGGTATGTACTTAATGGTTTAGTAATATATATTTTTAAAATACTTAATATACAAAATAGTTTAATTGTTATAAGTAAAAGTAAGTACGAGTTCTTACTTTAACTTTAAAAAAAATAAAATAAGAATGCAAATATAGTATTCATATTTCTTAATTTTTTGACGAATAACTAAAATAAGTATCAACCCGTTGTTTAAGCGCGAAAGAATTGTTTTGATATGGTATCATTATACTGTTATTATTTTGTAGGATAAAACTTTGGTAAAGTATCACAAAAAGACGAAAAGAAAGTCTAAGAAAACTATTAAATTAGGTAAATCCACCACATCATATACCACGTCAGTTTCGAAAAAAGAAAAATATACCCATCATGACAATACTAGTAAGTTTCCATTGCCGCGCACGATTGATCAAGAAAAAGCTTATGAAAAGTTCGAAGGACCAATTAGTGCTGAAAAAGTTACAGCATTGAATATATTAAATTATCCCACAACACCACGTACTTATTTAGTATCGAAAAAAGAACAACATCGTAACACTAGCATAGTAATACTGCATCGCACGCTTGAACAAGAAAAAGCGTATGAGAAGGTCAAAGAAACGATAAGTGCTGAAAAATTATTGGCGCTTAATAAGACACAAACAAATCTACTCATAGGAAAGTGTAAAGATAAGCTTCGTCGCCATAAGACACGATCACTACAAGAATCTCAACCAATTACGTGGATGGATGAAATGTTCAGGGTACCCATAGACATCAATTTATAACCTTGTCTTAAATGCTTCTTAAATGTAGCAGAGTATAACAAATAATACCGTGTAATAATAGTTGACTGTCTTGTAAACTAATAGACATTGAGCAATTTACTGTGTCGTATTCTGAAAATCGTGATAACATATAAAACTTTAACATTAATCATTTAATAAGTCATTAAAATGTATAGTCATAATTGATTGTTGATAATTGCGTTTTAATGTTATAGTTCTTATTATTAAATTATATTTACTTATTACTGCTTATAATTTTCAGGGTAGTTATCTCATGGATCCACTGACGTTAAAAGATATATTGAAGAGATCCAATGGAACAAGCTTAAGTGAAATACTTCAACAGCACAATCTATCGTTGACGGACTTGCTTCATGGAAAACATCACGCAGTGTCAATATTTAAGCCCCATGATTCCTTAGAAGATAAAAATAGAAATCCATCGGGGCCTAACGATATATCAGAGGTAAGACAGAACCTACAAGATAAAGAATCAGAAGAGCAAAGTTTCATCAATTTAGAAACAAATTATGCAACTGTACCTGCACTAGAATACTCTACACCGGTTCAAATTCAAACTGAAGACAATATAAGAAAAGATGAATCCACAACAACCGTTAAACCAGTGGAAAAGTCTCCTAAAATTTTAACAAGACAACGTTTTCCGGTCGGAGCACGTAAAAAACTACGAATAAGACCCATGTTAAACAACACATACAAAGGACAACTAACTAGAGATTTGGTGGTCTTAAATTCGAGAAAGTATTCACATCATAGAAGAAATATGACAAAATCAAAAGAATGGAGAGATGTATTCCCATCTATGATGCAGAATAACACGCATGTCGACAGGAACACAACTGTTGATCGTGAAAGAACTACAACTGCTTTTATACCAGAAGAAACAACGATTTCAGCTGAAATTTCCCAAAATAACACCTCATTTGAGGAACTTAATTTAGAGGATAATGTGCCCGGAAAACTTGACGACATTAATATGGATCAGACGGAAACTACAGTTATTTCTATAAAAGAGATCATAACCGAAACTCCGAATCCCGCGACAGAAAAAACGACAGTAGTGTCTGTGGTGAGGCCAACTGTAAATTCGTCAGGTCTGAGACGACAAGCATTTAACAACAGGCTGAAACGGAAACGGCTTAAGCATAAAAATACTACCACTGAGCCTTCGCAGGACGATCTTATTAAACACCTGTTAGGATTAGGTAGCCTAGTTTCCTCTTCTGAGTTTATTGCCAGAACGCAAGAGCCTAAGTCTGTTGAAGACGATGCTACTGACCCAACTATACTGGAAGACTTTATTACGACAGAAAGTACGCGCAGAACAGAAAGTAGTCCTGAACAGTCAACACTAAAAGTTTCTAATTCTCTGAATATACAACCCAGTGCAACGGAAGAATCTGCCAAAATTGAGATCGAAGAAATTCTTAATGACACTCGAAGTAAGTAGACCGAAATAAAGCGACGCTTTGACGTCATAGAAGCACGGTGTAAGTTCTAACTACCTGCTAAATTTAATAAATCAATTAAACATTTGTTTTGCTTGGTGGCCGTGATACATAAATCTGGTTACGCATTATAATGAAATATGTGTTTACTAATTAATACATATTTATTTTCAGCGAGTGCCAAATTATCCAAGATATTGATGGAACGAAACATGACACTAAGCGAGTTAGTAGAACACAGGGAGCGTGGATCCAGCCATGTGCATCTGGCTGACATATTCCACAACGCATCCCGAGAACCTAATCCTCCCGAGCCGTTCTTATCCAAGTCACTTTTAGAGCCAATATCGAAAGAGACTTATCCGTTAAGGGCTCTTTTAGATGCTAATTTGCATGACCCGAGAGTATCAACAGATGAACCCAGCATGATAAACAACGTTAACATTCCTGTTGTAATGGATTTCCGTAATAATGTTAACGAAAATGCTGAAAATATGGGTATAATGTCCTTGTTCAATAATTTTACCAGCCCAGCTAACAGAAGCGCTTTATTGGAAGACTCTGAAGGGCGAGCTTACAAGACAACTATACTGGCCGTTAATATTACAAATGAAATCAATACAAGTGTAGCCAACGCAAGTGAAATGGTTAGAGAGAGCAGAGTTTTAAGCGAAAGTCCAGACGATGTAGTCACCTGGAATGAAATTTTCTCACTGATGGGAAGAAATCAAAATAATGATTCTTCATCAAATAATAAAGGTTTGAAAAATTCAGTATATTTAATGCTCATCATATCCAAATTATTTAACGCAATCTAAAATATCAATACATCTATTTTCAGGACTACCTCTAAAGCCGATTAACACAATCAGATTGGACGAGGACTCGGATGGTGATGGTTTAATAGTACTTGAAGATCTGCAACACCTCAAAGAATTTGAAAACAACATTGCTTCAGGTTCTGAGGAGAAAATAGAAGTGAATACATTCAACAGTAAAGAGCAAACACCTGTATCAGGTATTCTAGATAAAATACCAAGCCAAACTAAATCCGTGACTGTTGCAACAGCCAGCATTGCTGGTTTAGCAATGATTTTATTCTTGTTAACTTATGCAGCTTTTAAATGGAAACAGCAGAGATCCATGATTAGAAAAAAACCTAGTTTCGGTGACGAACGTATTCCTACACCAGTATTTGAAAATAGGAAAGGTCACAAGAACAACTGTAGTACTCGCAGTATTAGCCCCATGTTGCAAACATCAAATATTTACACATTAAACACATTAGATTCACAAAATGGCAAAGATTCACCAGATTACATGTGGGACAGTCTGAGGAAACCATTCCAGTAGGCATTATTTAATTTACTGACCAATTTCTGAAGCATTGGTTAAATTAGTTTAATTAAAATGTAATTTATTTAGTTAAATGGGTGTTTTCTGCAATAAAATACTATGTATGAGATTCGTTTAAATCGAAAATTGTGGAAAGGGCTTCTTAATTTAAACTAGTGACCTGATATTGATTAAGATTTTTATAAAATAGATCAATATTTATAGAAAGATAAATAACTCCAAATTGCTGTTTTCTTGCAGTATGAGAGACATATTTGAAGCCTTCATTTTAATTTTAACTCATAATGTTTCAGTACTTACAAACTATTCCTTGACATTATTTCTCGCTCAATAAAATTGGTATAATTTAACAATTATGTATGAAAAAATAATTTATGTGTTTTATTTCAGTATTATGCTAAGTGCAATTTGACATACAAAGACATTTTTGAGTGTTTCTTAACTTTTATAGCATTGTATTAAAATTAAAAAGTAAGATTAAGTAATCTTTTTTTTTATTTTGCATACCTGTAGCTGTCGAAAGTAAAAACTTCTTGAAGTTTCTTTAGCACTGGTGTGTCTAAAGAGTGGATTTTGTTGTAAAAGTAGGCATACTGTCTCGCGATACTTCTGTAGAGTTTCAATGCCGACTCAAAGACTGGTGAAGGCTGAAAATATTAAGTATACCAAATGTTATAGGAATGAAATAAGATATATAATTAGATAATAAAAAATTACTGAATGGGAATTTTAAGTTTAAATAAAAATACCGAAAATAAATTAATATTCCCACTACATTTAATGAAATAAAGATGTTCATTTTGCAAATAGGTTATAAATAACACTATTACAGGTATTTTTTTTTTTCGTAAATGTAAACTAGATTAGGCTGGTATTTCCTAAATAACTACCCTGAGAAGACAGAACAAACTCAGAGGTCAACATCTATTTTAAAGTCCATACTATCTGTAGTTTTCAAAGTTGGCATCTACTTAAGAATTCAATCAACATGCTTGGTGCAGTGGCCAGCGGTTGAGTGATAGGCAGCTGCATTGCATTTCTGACTTCAACCCGCACCAAAACAAATGTGTGTATGGTCTAGAGATGTTTATTCTGGATTGTATTGTAAACACATGCAAAATGCCACCAATATTTTTAATGTTTAAAAAAGAATGAAGAAAGAAGAATCATTCTTTCGTTTTTGACCATAAATTACTATTGCACAAACTTAACATAAGTATTGTCAAATATGCAAAAGAAGAATTTCATAGATGCTGATTCAAATCCGGCAAACAGAATTTCTAATGCAAGTTAAAATATTCGCATAAACAATAGCAACCACAAAAGAGTAATAGATGTCAATTAAAGTCAGATCATTAATTTGTATTAATTACCTTGAGTTCTGCTAGCTCCTCCAAGGTGAAATATAAAATAGTAGAATATTTATCTGGTAATATGTCAATGTATGGCTTCCAAAATGATTCTGAAAAAATATATCAATCCATTGAATATATGTGAGCATAGAGAAAATAGAATACCAATCATGGCTGCCAGAACTTAATCCTTACTAATAAATGCTAAAGTAACTCTGTCTGTCTGTGTGTTACGCAATCACGCCTAAACTACTGAACCGATTTTAAAGAAATTTGGTACGGACATAGTCTAGAGCCTGAGAAAGGACATAGGCTTATACTTTTTAATGCTGTAAGGGGTTGAAATAGGGGATGAAAGTTTGTATGAAAATTGCATCATTTTTAAAGTTTGAAGCTTGAAACTTATTTTTTAGACATTTGATTAGATATTAATAAATATGACATTCAAATTATGTATGAGTTTGGTTTTCAAAATAATTAGCCTAAAAAATTAAAAATGCTGCCGAAATTCCGCGCGGACAAAGTCGCGGGCATAGCTAGTGCTAGATATATTGAATTAGTTAATATTTTGAATCTACTAATTTTAAGAAGCAAAATTTTTTGTATGAAGATAGATAGATGGAATATACTTTATTGTACACCGAAAATTGAAATACTCTTAAATAACAATATTGCTAAAACTTTGGTTATAACAGTAGTCTTATCGCTGAGAGCAATATCTTCCTTCCTTTGGAAGGATTAAAGTTTGCAATTTAATTATAACTAATGATCCAATTCTAAACATTTTTTCATTTGCAGTAAGTTGCATTATTTGGAAGTGCTTATTTATAAATGATTTCAAAGTTAAGTACTAGAATATATTAAAAAATAAAAAACAAGTTTGTTTCTCATTGGGATCAATATTCCCAAATAATTCATTACTCCACGGGAATTCTGGGATAAGAAGCAGCCTATATATAAACCTATAGTTCCTCTATCTTCCAGTGAAAGTCTCATTTCAACGGGCCTGAAGCCACTTCAGAGACAAGCAAAGAGAGATAATCATTTAAAAAGTTTGTTTGTTTTAGTACCTTGTAACTATAAGCACTTATTTTGAAATTATAGACAGACACTTCAATTTTATTAATATGAATAGGTGTCATGAGATATTTTGTTATTTTAGACCAGTGCACCACACAATATAATTTTTTCCCCCTCCTTTCTCTATTATGAATTTGATATGTATTAGTATATATTTATATATTATATTTTGTGGTATGTATTTTATATTGTTATGTTTAATTCCCTAATCTATCTCCTTTAATTTTTGTCCATCCATAGGTTGTCTGTAAGAGATTGCCCTGTGAGATAAGACCGCCCATTGTACACTAGTTTTATTATTTGTATCCTTGTATTGTATGGTGTACAATAAAGAATATCATAAATAAAGAAATACATTTCGTCACAATCATAAAAAAAACAGTACTTAATCCAGTCTATTAGACAAAATATTCATTAAAATTTCCTACAGAAATTTTTTAAACAGTATTTTTTAACAGTGTACACTGACAATATCTGTAGTTGTGAGCAATTACTCATTTTTACCAAAAACATTGAACTTACCAGGATTTTGTTTTTGTAGCAGAAGAAACATTGCCAGAGTAATATTCGGCATGCTTTGCAACAGTGGATCAACCGTTATAAAACTTCCCAGCTCGGACTCTTTTGCATTCTTCCCAGTCATCATCACTTTTGTTGGTAATGTCAGAATAAGTGACCCTTCTTTAAATTCTTTTGTCGCTTTCAGACCCATATCATATCCTATGAACTCAGAAATTTCAATTCCTGTAAAATTTTGAGAAAAACATTGAGAGTTATTTTAAATAACATTTCTAGTTCTTCATATCAATTTGAGAATGTACGGGACTATCAGTTAGTATTGTATGCAAAATATAGCACCAACACAAATTATTTATATGAAGGCAATGTTGATAACTTCATTGTGAGTAAAGTATCACTCATGAATACATTTTACTGAAGTCATTCAAAAGTTCACATGATTGTTTAAAACTTACCATCAAGTTGAACCTCATTCTCATTTAGCCATTTCATATACTTATCAATATTCGACTGCCTTTGGTTCTGGCCACTCTTAGGCAGGGTACCCTCAAGATTCAATATTTCTTTGATCAAAGCGTCTATTTCTAAATGATGCTCCCAACTTTTTAACACACTGTTAGAAGCTTGAAATATGCCCGTCAGTCTCAACACCTTATCCACTAAAACCGCCAGTTCTTTTCTCTTTTGATTTATAAACTTGTTATTTTCCTTCTTAGGATTTTGTTTTGAATGCGACTTGCGGCCCATTTCGTATATTTAACCTGCTCTTCAAAAGTAAATCTAACTAAAAATACATAAAGTAACTTAATCTAAAACGTGGGAAAACTAAAAATAGATTTCCAAAATTTTGAAACCTATGTTTTCCTTACGAAAGTCAAAGTGAAAGATCGAGTGTAGTGACTAAAGCTGTAGCAAACCGTATGTATTCGGTACTGAGTAACGGGTGCGCGATCAAGTACCGAGTAACGAAACGTTACTCACGAATGCAATTCGTTACTCGCATGTTTCGTTACAACTATTTCAGATCACGCAACTACCTTTGATGCGAGTGTTGAATGCGGTTTCCTTTTCGTATTTTACGCATGCGCGAGCATTCGGTGTATTTAAAAACATACGTTACAATGAACGATGTTTATTTACTTGAAAAAGGAGATTTTTGAAAATTCATTAACCAAATTTTTTACTTTGTTTTTACTGCAATTATTACGATATATTAGTGTGATATGTCATTCTCAAATAATATTAAAATCTCCCAAATAAAAATTATTTTTTAAATAGTTCCATCCATTGTAAATTCAGTATATTATGTATGACGCATAAAAGTAACGAGTAACATAACGATACGATAGTAACGAGTACTAATGGCTATAGTAACAAATACACACACACACACTACACTTTTTTTCGTTACTTTTACACCTCTAGTAGTGACATAAAGACTGGTATTCACTTGTTGACAGGTACACTCAACCTTAGGCCGCGCTCAGTTTCGACGCGTTTTCGAATTTTTTACTCGTGCGTATACGTACGAACACACACGAACGATCCTAACCTTCCCAGTACTATGGGAGCGCACATACTGGATGCGAGTTAGTCGTACGTATACGTGCGTGTAGTTCCGACGTCCGAAAACAATCTGAACTCGTTGGGATTTTTAAACACGTTCGTGCGTAAAAATGGATGTAGAAAATTTTATTTTAAGTTTCTATTTTCATACGTACATAACCATGAAACAATATGGGTTCATTACTCAAGTCTTCAATAATATGATGAAATTCTCCAAATTCTTTTCTTTTTAAATAAATTTCACGCACCCATTCGGTTCTGCGACAGCGAAGACGCCGCTGTAGTCTTCGAGTTATAAGAGAATTATCTAGAAGATACAGATTATTCATTGCGCTTCATCCAAAGATGACTTCACGAATGCGATATCACTACCTTTTTGACGGAGTAAAACGTATTCAGTGTACGCACTCAATTCGTACGACCACGATCGTACGTTTACGTACGATACAAATTCATGTCCAAACTGAGCGCTGCCTTAGAGCTTATGTTAAATGCTATAAGCTTTCAACATTACGAGATACTATTTGTAAGATGCGAGAACATAATTTAAATTTTAAACTGCCACTACAGCATTGTATGTTAAAAATAATGGCATTTAGAAAAACTGACTATCTAATGTCAATGCTAGAGTGTCGATAATTTTATTATTTAAAATGTATAATTCGCAAATTACTTATAATTAAAGCTTTTACAAAGTAATCACTTCAAATAATAACAATTTTGATTAAATATCTAAGACATAAAAAAGCTGACTATTCTGGTCATTCTAAGGGTTCGCAATAAATAAAATGTGTAGATAATGTAGAACTTACCTTATGGCAGTGTTCAATGTGGGGCTGTACAGTATTTGTCATATTTTTAGCATGGCACATTTACTTTTTGTGTTTATTTAACTATTATATTATATAATCATTTTTAAAATTGAAGTTTAATACAAATTAGAAATTTATATCTTATTATATTAAATGTAAAAAAAAAAACGTTGGGAATGTTTAATCTGTGTGCTCGAAACAAAACGCACGTAATGGCGGTAATTTTAAAAACTTTCGCGTTATTCTTAACGTGACGCGGTCAAAATCGGCGGTATGCGGTATGGTGGTGCCGGAGATGGCGGGAGGTTAGGTTCTCAAAAAAAGAAAAAAATTAACTGATGACTAGGCAGCATGGTCTCAGACCTTAGCCTGTTCCGTCAGGAACTAATATATCTAAAAAAAATCTTAACGTGACGCTCTTTAAGACTTGCCTTGACTTACCTATAGAAAAGATATATTTTATATATATATGTAGGTATATCAGCCAGTCCAACCTATGAACAATAACTTCAACGTGGATAATTGGCAGAGTCCATTTTAAGTGAACTGTTTTGTTTGTATGGATTGACAGCTCACTTCATATTTACCGCACCAACGTTATTACGGTGCGCGGTGGTTTAAACAGACAGTCTAGCTAGTGTAAAGACTCTTCACCTAGCCCATTATATTGAATCGTCACTGTCATCATTATTGCCTGGATGGGAAACAGGCACCACCATCAACTTACACTTCCAAAAACAAAAATAATAGTTTATTTATTGTGTTATTAGTAATAATGCAAGAATATTAAGTATATCAAATTATAACACATGTGTTATGGAATTAAACCTGCTTACTCACCTACCTCAAGAGGTAACTCGGTGTACTAAAAGATATTTTAAGTCGAATCTAAGCGCCTATCAACGTCGCATTTTCACCTGTTTACCTCATTAAAATAAAACAGTAAAAATAAGTGTGCCTGTACATTGACTATATTTACAAAACAATAATTGAGGTCGGTTAAGGAACAGTTTGTAAGAATTAAAAAAAGGCTGTCTGTTTATATGTTTCTGTATGCTAATCTCCGGACTGAGCTACTAGACGGATTTGAATTTTTTTTAACATTTTGTATAGTTATTATTTTCTGGGAGATATACAACGTGTAACGGACACCCCATATCTATCCAAAAGGACTGAAGACAACATCTGGTATGGAAGACTCCATATCCTATGCAAAGTTTCAGCTCAAAATAAGTGACTCACAGAATTGACCCCAAATTATTGGTTTCATATGTTTCTTGAATACCCGTAATAACAAACGTGTAGCAGCACTATGAGGGTCATCACTTTCCACGTTAATTGCCACTATTCGTTCTTCTTAATTTGAAAAATTCGGCCTCTGGTATCAATGTATTGAAATTTCTAATATGCTCCACACATGTAGACATAGGATTAGAAAACCCTTGCTATATCGTTTGTTATCATCCAAAGAAGCCGTGCACTCGGGTATGTATATACCCTTTAAATTACACGTTGTATAGGCATATATCGATTTCGGAAAGCGAGAGAAGTCGCAGGTAGAAACTAGTATTTAATAATGATTATATCCTTACTTCATCAAAAACCAACTCTTTGGAAGTACATAATATATTATTTGATTAAAATGTTACACTATCACTGTCTAAAACATGCATCAGTCTTGATATATGCTCCACCTCTGTAGGTACTGTAGTGATCACCAGAGAAGTAAGTACTAAATCTTAGTAATATTACATATAAAAAAAATATGGAACTGTCTTGGATCCCGCAATGAAATCACCTTATTACAAAGGAACAACGGAACCTTATTTTGGAAATCCTTATTATGGTGAACGCAGACCTAGCCGCGCCGCAGTCTCTACAGTCGTTCCCGTCAGTGTTGCCAGATTTTTGAAAGCATTATCTGTACCGAAGATTCAAAAAATCTGTATAAAATCTGTATTTGGTATTGGTATTTTGCCTTTTTGTGTATTTTTATCTGTAGGTGCTATAATAGGGAATAAGCAAGTAATTATTTATACGAGAATAAGTAATTTTATTATAAACCGTTGACAGAGATTCTCTGTCTACTTTATAACTCTGGCAACACTGCGCGCCGTGGATGCGAATGACGTCATCCGCGCTGCGTGCGGATGACGTCATCAGCTGCGGCTAGGGGAGTTCGGTCGTTTCAGGGACTGCGGCGACTGCGGCGCGGGTAGGTGTGCGAGGTTGCATAGAACTTCATATAAAGAATTCGAATGCAAAGACTGCGGCGCGTGCGGTGCGGCTAGGTCTGCGTTCACCATTAACAGGAAACAAGACAGACTTGAGTAGTCATAGATGGAACTGGGATAGGTAAGTCCAGTTACCAAGCATCAATCATTAATATTGTCATCTGCTTAGCCTCTTCTCGATACCTAGGTCTGCTTCCAGTGTACCTAACCAGATGTAGCTGAGTACTAGTGTTTTATATGGATCGACTGCCGATCTGACCTTCACAGCCCTGGTTGGAGACTTTACAGTTTGGAGACAATAAATGTGGAGGAGAAGCGCTTGGTACGACAAGACGGTATATTAACCAAGTGTGGGTGGTACCCAGCCGTGCGTCTCGTAGACCGGTAGTGAAAGGGAGATGGAGGAATCAGGTCATGGAGCTCCTGCGCACACTCCCCGAAGTACAATCTGTAGAAAACTGACAGGCAAGCAACGGTTCGCCGATGAGCCAGGCTATGAAGCTTGTCCACCAGCACCTCGTCGCATATAAGCCTTTTAGCTCTGCGCTCGATCGAGTCCAATGCAGCAAAATTAAGGTAACCACAGGCAAGCCAGGTTAAGCAGCCGACAACCTCGGAGGTTGACCTGCGAGATGCCACACACAAAAAAGGATCTGACCTTCACAATCTAGTAGGAGCTGGATAACACGACACCCTTTGACACGATTGGTGTCACATATTCTGGCTTCTGACTACCCGTAACGACGGATAAATATATACAAATACCAGCCGGACCCAACGGCTTAATATGCTTGCTCAGGCAGGGAGGAATCTCCACATGTTAAGATGGTCACCCATCCACAGACTGACCTCGTTTTGAAGTTAGACCCGTGCGGCTGTTATGATATAGTCACGACTTCACGAGCTCTTCCAAACTAACAGAAATATTGTGAAATATTGAACATAAATGGCATCAATGTACAGGAAAACAGCACGGAAATTCCTTCTCGTATGCTTAGGTCTATCCACGTGAATTATGCAGCCTACGGTAGGAACTATTTCGATATGAATTAAAATCCGGTCCCGCTATCTCCGTTTGAATAGACGAATCAGAATTTCTGTAATTACACTCGAGGTAAATCAGCAACAAAGAAAATGGTAGTACAGTTGGGGCATACCTCACGGCTAATTAAAGGTTATTAATAATTTGATAAATTCAGATATTATTAATCCGTTAAGTAGGTATACATTAATCATTGATAATAAGACTGACTACCTATTAATTAAAGGAACCTATTGGGGTCCATGAGTTGATAATTATTAATTATCTTGTTTACGCAGGTGCTAATCGGATAAAAAATACCTATGTAGGCAATGATATTATAAAGTACAGATATGTTACGTTCATAGTAATTTGCGTTAAAATTTGTTCCGCGTAGTAAAAACTGCACACATCACGGATAACTATGGCACACATTGACAAGTTTTACTGATAAGTAGAACAAAAGATAGAAACAACACGCAAGTGAAAGAGATAGCTATAATTCTAAAAATTGCGCTTCAAATGAGTCCTTGTGCCATAGGATAACATTTTTATAGCCGTAGAGTGGACACTCGATTGAAGAGTAAGTAGGTACGTAGGTAAGAAATTAAACATCATAATGGTTAATCACGGATCAAGTATTACCACTAATGTTTGTATTCAGCTTAGCCCATTATATTCAAAACTAAAATAGAAATTAATAATCATTATGTTAATGAAATAATTTATGATCAGTCATAACAATAATTGTATGATTCGAAAACTTCGTCAAATCGGAACTTCATCTTGGATGAAGCAGGTGGAAAGCTAGTAATCAATAAATAATCAATGTCATGACACAACTTTAGGTTTCATAATGAAATGTCATGTAGCGGTTTCTTTGTAGGTACCTATACTGACTGACCAAACAAATTCTACGTTGGCGAAAATGTAAGCAACAGGTAGCTGACATTTTATAAAACATTGTGCAGGCAGCATTATGTTTTATAAAATGTTTGAGTTACCTACCTGTATGTATAATTGGAACTGCATTTTTTTTAAGCATTGTTCGACCACATTTCGAAACATATTTGTTAGTACTTTGGAAGTGATTGCTATATATCCTGCTGTTTTTTGATGTTATCCAGTCTAATTCGCTTTTTTGTTCACGAACAATTGCGATCCAATCTTGAAGTCGAACCTGATCCCTCGGAAACCTAATTCAATAAAAAAAACAGTTATAATCCTCAATAATCAGTCATATGAACTTTAGTCAAAAAAATTGTAACACAAAACAAATTAAAACAAGTCAATCAATATCGCTTCTACACTTGTAAACTTTTAACTAATCTATGTCCGCATGCACGCATCCTTATCGCTCTCGCGACAAAACAAGTTTGCTCTCTCTGTCTTCACCTACATATGGCTCCTAAGCATAATTTATTGGCAAGTTTGGAAAATAAATGAAATATAAAAAATAATCTTAATATATTTACATTCTCACTTGTGGTATGAGATCCTTTGTATTTTGTTTACTTTGGAAGTATAATTCGTACACTTCCGAAACTCACACGATGGTATTTTTGATAAATAAAATCTAAGGACACGGGTATTACGGTGCGGCAGGCTTGTGGTTGCGTTCGACGCAGACTAGTTGCAAGACGTTCCAATTAGCTCGTGTTCGAGTCTTCACGACGCGCGCGCCTATAACATATCTGTTCTATAAAATATCATTGTATGTAGGTATATTTATTTATACAACTAAATAAAGTTGAAGTGTTTGTGATTTCAAAATAAATGAGTTTTCTCATTTGCTTATAATTATTTACTAAAACACAAACAAAAGTTTTTAAACTGTTGTCTGTATGTTTGTCTAAGCCACTCTAAGCTAACCTTCAGAACGACTAAAATGGTTTTATTGGATCTTTCACTGGAAGGATATCGATTTATGCGAAACATGCACGTGACAGAAGTTGCGGGCACAACTATTTATACGTAAAGGAATCAATGTTTGGTGGATATAAGTAACTTTAGTTACAAAAACATCATAGCCTTAAGATGATAAAGAAAAAATATCATTAATAATTTTACACGCCACGGTCGATTAGGCATTGATAACTAAACTTTGCCTGGCAATGACAGTGGAGCACCGAGCACTTGGCATCGTACCGGCCAGTTCCAAGAAAAGTTATTTGAAACCGCCCCACTTTTGGGGCCAGAGAAAGAATTGTTCTGCATATTAATCGCGTTGCAGAATGTGGCATAGTTGCAGTAAATTATGAAACACATAGCTGCAGTTGTCACATTAAAGTAATCCAAAATAACCTCCACCTGTTCTATTGGACAATGTTGACACATCCATGTAATAAAAACATAATATTGGCCATTACATACTAAACATTTTCTTCAATGATGTTATGGAGATTTTCTTAGATAAGTAATTAACTGTTAATATGACTCCTCTACTACAATGGTAAGTATGTAATGTATATCATACTTCTTTAGTATTCCGTTCCTGTCCTGGCCATGAAAGATGTAGTTTATTGATTAATCGAACCACACGCTTTTGCGCGCTATATAGTGCGTTGCAATCTTACTCCATCCGGATAATCGAACTATGAAGTATTAAACGAATAAAATACTGCTTTATTTGTCAGAATCATTGGGCTAAAAGCGTGATTAAAATCATTATAAATGCATTTTAGGTTTTCATAAAATATAGGCCCGACCCCTCTTACTATTTTACGCTAAGTATTCCTCACATAGGTACTCGACGCCACAAAAGTAGCACTGTTTTAGGAAACAATATTATAATAAATATAATTATGTATATTTTATCATTAGAACTTAAAATGGTATATTTACAATGTGTATTTTTTGTTTTGAGTTTCCGATATTTCGGCACTGTTGCAAGCGCCATGATCACGGAATCCAGTGGTTTAAATGTGTAAAAACCCAAAAAGTTCCGTCGAAAGTTCGCGAGTCGATACGGTGAGTTTTGTGTTTCGGGAACAGAATCGAGTGTTTAGTGATACATGTGACAGTGGTAGCGGTATCGCTAACAGAAAATGAACGAGAAAGAGGCTAGACCGATTTTTCTGCTCATAAACTTCCACCCGCAATTACTTCAGTTCATCCGTGATCATGGCGCTTGCACACACAAAAATACACTAAATATCCCGTTTTAAGTTCTAATGATACTGTTAGTGATGTCACCATGTTAGCTTAAAAACTTATAATGTATATTTTATTCAATGGTAAGAATTTATGTTACACCATATAGGCAATATCTGAATAAGGGGTGTTTGCTTTTATTAACACATGAACATGAATATAAATGGGTGGAATATAAAAAAGACAACAAACAAGTAAAATTACAAAAGAAAAATCAAGCAATTTTTTTTTAAATAGCCTGAAGCCGAATGTTGGTCCTTGGCTTGATAAAAGCTTTTATATCGTACTCAGGGACCTAATAAACTTAACAGTGATTTCTTAAGGAACTTGCTGTTCCATTCCTGAATGATGGCATGTTGAGATCTTTTACAATTTTATTGGCTGGGTTGACCCACTGTAAACAAAACTGTAACACATACTATGTACATATATACATGTTATATGCTCTTCCATGTACCATGTTCCATGATCTCTTTTATTTTTGTACCAAATTGAAGTGTCAACCCCTACACAAGCTTGCCCTAATCCTGTCTCTTGTAGCCTCTTGTACACTCTACGACGGTTATCATTGATGAATAGAAACACCCTTTGAGTCGTAAAGAGCACAAATTCCATTGCTCTCTGAATGGAATGGACTATATTCAGAATGATCGTGAGCAAATTGTAACTTAATTTTAGTCCTGGAACAGCTCTATGGGCAGATTCAGTTACTTAAGTCTAACGTTTTACGTTCAGATCGTAGTCGTTTTGCACTTTAACAGCTTTATTTCACTTGATAACTGTATGCAAAATCTTGATCTCTCTCATATATTGTCCATACGACATCCAAATGCTGCTATAGATTGTCTCACTAAGACACTGTCTCAGGAAATAAATAAAAATACTACAT
Organism: Tholera decimalis; assembly: GCA_943138885.2. Classification (NCBI taxonomy): domain Eukaryota; kingdom Metazoa; phylum Arthropoda; class Insecta; order Lepidoptera; family Noctuidae; genus Tholera; species Tholera decimalis. Next base: position 21,774,695 of record OW964559.2, read on the forward strand.
TGACGCGACATGCGAAACGTAAAAGAATATTCAAGCTTTGGATTACTCCAGGCCTACTACGTTGCATGAGAAATAGAGATATTTTAAACAAAAGGCACAAACAATCTCCTGATAATGACATTTTTAAAACTACTTATACTAGATACAAGACTTTTGCAACAAGATTCTCAAAAAACTCAAAAAACAATTCGACTTAAATGAATTTACCAAAGCTGGTCGCAACTCAAAACTAATTTGGGATACAGTCAAGCGAGTCACAAACACAACTAAAACAATTCATATTCCTTACTACGGAGTTACTCTCATCATGTGAAACCCCTTCCCTTTCGGTAAATAAGGTCAACTCTTTTTTGTTAATATAGGTAAAGACCTTGATGAACGTATTAGTGACTTACACGGAGATTTTTCCAATCAGCGTCTAGTAAATAGCACTTCTGCATCGAGCTCTTTCGTTCTCCTAGAAACGGACCCGATTGAGTTAGCATCTATTTTAGCAAATTTAAAATCAAATGCTGCTATGGGCTATGATGGTATTTCTACAACCTTTTTACAGAGGTACTCAAAAATCCTGACCCCCATACTTAGTCATATTTTTAATCTCTGCTTTCTCACAGGAATTTTCCCATCTACCCTCAAGAAAGCTATAATTCATCCCATTTTTAAAAGGGGTGATCGGTCGTCTATTAATAACTATCGTCCTATTGTGGCCCTTCCGGCTTTATCCAAAATCCTAGAACGACTCATTAGCACCAGACTCATTAGTTACCTTGAACACAACAATTTATTGTCAGCCAACCAATTTGGATTCAGAAAGAAAAAGTCCACCTCTGATGCTGCCCTATAAGTTATAACTGGCATTGTTGATAAGCTCAATAGCCGCAAAAAGTGCCTCACAGTGTTTATTGATCTCGCCAAGGCTTTCGATACGGTGCCCGTTCCCTGCCTTTTATCTAAGCTTGAAACCTTAGGTATACGTAACTTGCAGCTCCAACTTTTTAAATCTTACCTATCCGATCGTACACAAACAGTTAAGATTGGCAATTATTTAAGTAATGACCTACTTATCTCTTATGGCATCCCCCAAGGCAGCGTATTAGGCCCTACTTTGTTCTTGGTCTTTATAAATGACCTTTGCAACATGAGTCTGGACTCTGGTAACATTATCTCTTTCGCTGATGATACTGCAATTACATTTTATGATGACTCCTGGACTAAGCTGCGAACTACTGCTCAGACTGGTTTTGACATAATGCACAAATGGCTAATGGCACTCACTCACGCTAAACACCAGTAAAACTAAAATCATAACATTTTCTATAAATAATGGATCACAACCTTTGACACCCATTACTCTTAAAGCCCACTCTTGCCAACTCAATCCTACTTCTTGTAACTGTCCATCAATTACGTCTACTGATACTATTAAATACTCGTATCTAGGTATTATTCTTGATAAAAACCTTAACTACAAAGCTCATATCACCCACCTAACTGGCAGAGTTCGGAAGTTGATTTACCTTTTCAAAACCCTTAGAGACGTGGCCAATGCCTCCATATTACGAACTGTATACCTCTCCCTGTGTTAGTCGGTAATATCTTACTGTATTACGAGTTGGGGTGGTGCTGCTAAAACTACACTTAAACAACTGGAGGTGGCTCAGAGAGCCATCTCATTTCGACCTAGACTTTACCCAACATTTGACTTATACCAAAAATGTCAAGTCCTTATGGTTCGTCAATTACTTATAATCAATACCATATTACACCAACACACAAGAACACCTCTCACACATAACCGACCTTTATTTAGATGTAAGGACAACATATGCCATGTTCCATTTCCACGCTTTACCTTCACAAAACGCTTTTTTTACTATTTAGACCCCTTTTTGTTTAACAGATTTAGTATATCCTCTGCATCAATCTTCTTATCAAATATGCAAAAAGGAGATAATAGTTTTTCTGTTAAATAAAAATTATGATGACACCGAATCTCTCCTTGTATCACTTTCTTAGCAACATTTATTACCTACTCTTTCGGCTCCGTTAACATACAATAGTTCAGCTAACGCCCAATCATACTTCACATTCATTACTACATACATCACGCTCACTCTCAGAACATACATCACACTTCATACCGTAAACATACACACATATCACATTTTAATTATAAAGTAGATTAGGTAATTTAAAAATAGAAATGTAGACATCATTTAAAGTATTTAAGTATAATGCAGTCTCTATAATATTGTTAATTGTGGGAATTAGGGACTGGTGGACCTTAATACACCTACAGTACATGTACCTAACCTAGCTAGGCCACCGGAGCCACTTATAATTGTTACGTACTTTTAGGTGTGCCTGATTTTTTTGCATTATTACGGTCGCGTATAGCATCCTTGATGCGGCGAGTGCGCGATAGCTCCAACAGCCTGATAGCTGTCGTCGCCGACAGGATGAATAGTCCAATAATGTGGCACTGGATGACGACTCACAGAGCGTAATTCACATACATTAAATAATTACTTTTTTAAGTGTATTTTATAATATTTCTTCTAATTTGTCTTGTTATTATTGTATTTTATATTTATTTTAAATTTGTGTGTTTATTTTTTTGTTTATGTGTAAATGTGTCTCCATATGGACTTTGGTCTGAAAATAAAGTATTTTATTATTATTATTATTAATTGTTACTCATTTAATAGTAAATTTTATTATGTATGTAACAGACTGTAACAACCTTATGAAATAAAAATACATTGAATTGAATTCAATTGAAAAATACCTTCAGCACTATACCAATATTAATAAATGTAAGCGTTTATGGCTGGATGCTGTTTTCGGAAAGGTGTAAATTTTGTGATGTCGAGTCTAATTCAGAATTTGGTCATCCACGCCCACTTGTAAAATACCTGTAAGTATATATATAATTGGTGAAATAGTGTAGCTAATATTCGCTATGTAAAAACAAAAATAGAATCAGAAATATTGGAGCTATTAATGCTATGTTGTAGGTACAAGCTGTGTTTAGCGATAATTGGAGAACTGTTTTACAGATGGATATTTGCCAGCTTCCTTGTAGAAGTTCCTTCACACAGCACGGAAATCAATACATCAGCCAAATCCATGACGCTGCAGTCTACCTGCGTAAGCGCATCTAAAAAGGTAAAATAAAGCCGTGAAGTTCTAGGTTACTACATACCAATATACAATAACATGCATTCTAGCAAATAAAGATAATTGTCAATAAGCTATCCATACATAATATATGTAGACAAACTGCTACTTCCTGACATATCTACCTATCTCTCCGGTAGTAAACTGTAGCCTTGTAAAGAGTTCGTATGGATGGCATGGTTGTAGAGCTATACAATGTGTAACGGAAACCCCATATCTATCCAAAAGGGCTGAAGACATCATCTGGTATGGAGTCTCTATGCACAGTTTCGGCACAAAATAACTGACTCAAAGAATTGATACCAAATTATTGGTTTCATATATTTCTTGAATACCAATCATAACAAACGTGTCACAGCACTACGAGGGTCAATAATTTTCCACGTCACTTGCCAATAACACGATAATATTCTTTTCGTTCTTCTTAATTTGAAAAATTCGGTCTCTGTGTATTGGAATTTGTAATAAGTTCTACACACATAGACTTAGGATTACAAAACCTTTGCCATATCGTTTGTTATCATCCAAAGAAGCCATGCACTTAGTATGTATATGTTACGGCTAAAGGTGGGTGTGAACATAAACTTAAGATTAGCCGGCTAAACTTAGGTTTATCTTCGAGAAGAAGCTAAAGTTCGATATCATGTTAGTTTGTGTCGTGATATTCCATCTTTAGCCGGCTAATGTGCATATTAACCGAAACGAAACGGCTAAAAATGTATGGCAAATTATTTTTGAGGCAACTAAGAACTTATTGGGTGACTAACTACTTGGTTACAAAAAATAATGACTTGGCAGCTAATATTAACAGACGGATATCAAACATTGTATTATTAGCAACTACTGGTTAACACCCCGACTCAGAGTACCCCGACTCGGATAGGTTAGGTTAGACGCCTTAGCCTTCGTGGTTATTAGTTTTAAACCACCCAGAAATAGGAACCCCGAGAAGCGGGGCTCTGTCGATTTTGCGTAAAAACTGTTGTCGCCTAACAATAAATTCAGTTGCTACACCATAAAATCACTGCCAACTTAAATTTAAACAAAGCTTGGAACTCAATATAAAGCTGCTACTTTATGCTTAAAATGCTACTTCACTGTAGCTGCCAACCTATTATTTTTCCTACTCATTTTAATTATTCTTAAAACTCTAAATCAGATTAGTTTGTCGCCGCGTTAAATACATGCCTAATAGTATGTGTAATACTAATGAGGGTGATTATTTTTTAATAAAAGTTTTCATGTCGAAATAGTAAACATTATTACATTGTTTCCTTTTTAATTTCCTTCTAAATTTTTAGCCAAGGGTCTGCAGTTACACTTAAGTTTAGCCGGCTAAAGATAGAAGAAACTAACATTAACACCTCCTCGAAGTTAGACCTAAGTTTAGCCGGCTAATCTTAAGTTTATGTTCACACCCACCTTTAGCCGTAACATATATACCCTTTAAATTACACGTTGTATAAATACAAAGATAACACTCCTCACTTACTATATCAACACTAATATTATAAAGAGAAAGATTAGAATTTTTGTAGTTTATATTACTGGCGACTGCTGAGCATGAGGTCTCGAGATCGATTGCCGGGTTGGGAAAAAAGTACTATTGAGTTTTTCCACGGGTTTTTCTATAAGAATTTTAGTAGTGGCCCGAAGTTGCCAGTTAAGCCGTTGCGCGTTGGTCCGGGCAGTCATTTGTACATCGAGAATCGTTACGGTAGTCAGAATTCAGAAAATTTGACATTATTCCGACCAACGTGTGTAAGGCCGTGCGCGCACTGCGTTGCGTTTTGGAAACGCAAAATCTGTGAAGTATGGAGTGTCATAGAAGTGCGCGCACTGCGGTGGAATAAACGCGTGCGGTAGAGTCACCGGTGCGGTAGAACTACCGCAATTGCGGCCACCGCAAGGCAGTGCGCGCACGGCCTTATCCAGCTACTGGGTTGTGGAGGTCAGATAAGCTCCGCATCCGGTTAGACTGGAAGCCGCCCCAACATAGTTGGGAAAAGGAAAATATATAAAAATAAATATTCTCAAAAACTACTGGACCAATTTCAAAAATTCTTTCACTAATATAAAGCAGCTTCAAGCAGCCAGTATCTATATAATATAGACTACTGTCATTTCACTAAATAAAAATACCTTTTCACGCGAGCGAAGCCGCGGGCAGAAGCTATACATAAAAGAGGCAAGTCTTTATGAACACTGTAATGAATCGATGCGTGTTTAAAGCTTCCTGTGCTAGACCCACGATTAACAATATGTATGAGATGCGTGGAAATCGGTTGAATCTAGCATCCTACGCAAACAAATATGATGGATGGCTTCGAACCTGACGCTAAAGTTAGTATTGAGCTATATTTAGCCGTCGACACAATGTCTATCAATTGTGTAGTTGTTCTCAGTAAATATGTATTTAATACATAATTATATATGTACTTATTTTATTGATCACAATATGGTCATTTTTTTACAGACAACCTAAATAATAAATTGTGTCATGTAGGTACCTATATAACTACATGGGCATACCAAAGTGAGAAGTTTCAAAGTACAGCATACATCCAAACTATGCCTATCATACATTAATTTATTCTAATAGGGTACCTAAACATCACAATACATCTATACTAATATTATAAAGCGGAAAAGTTTGTTTGTTTGTTTGCTTGAACGCGCTAATCTTCGAAAGTACTGGGTGGATTTGGATGAAATTTGGTGTGGAAGTAGCTTGAAGCTTGAGGAAGGTTATAGGCTACTTTTTACGCGACTGCAAAAAAGGAGAGTTATGTTTTTACCGTGATAGAATCCACGGGAGCGAAGCCCCGCGTGAGTACTAGTACTTACTATACGAATAAATGATAAATGCAAGTCTGTTTGTTAACCTTTCAGAGCTAAACTGATAGTAATAGACCAGGGTTCAAACATAGGCTAATGTGTTAAAAATGTTTTCCTAAGCGGCTGAAATATTACGGGGTTGCGGGAATTGTTCTAACGAGACACTGCGGCCCCGGATTGCAAAGTTCAACAGAAGGAGCAGAGCGGGTTTTTAGTCAGTGGAAGTCTGACACTCCCTTCCTCTCCACCCAAAACGGGAGTAGTCATATGATGACTTTCCCACCCAGAAGAAAAAAGCGGCTGAAATAGGGGATAATGGTTTTTAAGAAATATCGTGCGAAGGAAGTCACGGGCACATGCAACAACAAACACATGCTCCAACAAATGTTTTATTTGTAACATAGATCGAAGTTTTTATTTTATTATATCTATATGTGACATCATACATATATGTGCTAATCTAAACAGATGTAGATACCGCCGGTCCCTATGATAAAGTAAGCGCTAATTTATATACCAGGGGATCCATATTTTGTTAGAGGAGGTACCTGTTTCGGATACAACGGGACATGTCTGGGTGTCGTCATTGTGAATTGAATTGTGCTGGGGTTGCGGGAATGTTCTGACGAGATACTGCGGCCCCGGACCACAAGGGCAGCTGAAGGAACAGGGTGGGTTTTTAGTCAGTAGAAGTCTGACACTCCCTTCCGCTTAACCTAGAGCAGGATAAGTCATTCGATGATTTTCCCACCCGGAAAAAAGGGGGATTCATATTTCATGTAAGTAAATGATCTATGTCAATAAACATTACTTTACTGTCCCTCTAAATGTGGCAAATGAAATATTATTTTGTTATCATTGCTTTGTGGAACCACCCACGAGGAGAGTTGACCTGTTCCTAAACTGATTAGGAATTAGACTGGAGGCTGGAATTTATAGTCTAAAGCTTCAATATCTTTTGGTTAACATTTAATAATAGTTATTAATACATTTTTGACATCATCTTTCTCATACTTAATCAAACGTAGGTATGTGTTAGTAATATATCAAATGTTCATGTATTGCGGTATGCCTACGTGTGTGTGATGTACCTACCTACTTACTTACCTACCTTATCTATATACCCTATATGCTTGTTCATATTAAAGATAATGAATCATTTTATATTAACAAGTATAATTATTGGGTATAATTATCTCCTTATAGGTATATAAATAAAGCTCAAATGGCTTGAATGGTATAATTATTGTGAATATGTCTTCATCTTAATTACGATAAGAATTGTTAGTGTCAGAGCAAAAAATAGAGAATATGTTTACGCTCTTTGTAAAGCATCACTTGACCATTTTAAGGACTTGTAGATATAAATATTAATTTTGATTGCTTTCAATTTTAAATGATTGTTTATATAAGCGCTTAGAATGGTTTAGCCGAGTTGGAAAAAGAATACAGCCACAGTATAAAAATAATAGACAGAGCGTAAAAGATAACCAAAACAAAAAACTTTAGATAGGTAAGTATGTATTTCTGTAATACAACAAATTGGATAACGAAGCGAAAGGTGTAGGATGTAATGGTCATAGTAGATTGTTTTGTATAGATTATACTTACATCCATAGGAAAAAGATGTGAGCTCATCCGTAATAAAAAAATAAAAAAGAATACTACATAGTATTGATAAACAGATAAACTCACAGAAGGAACTGGGCGAGGCGATTGCAAACTTTTCCTTAATTTAAAGTTAGTGGTAGGTACTTGCTGCAGGCAAGAGCAAACAATAATGATCACAGCCAATCTGTTTATTTATTGTTTATTTACATATTTAAATAAAATTCATACGAAATTTGTTATTAAAACACCTTACATATACCTTAGATATATATATATATTTTTTTTTTTTTATTACAGATTGATTTCACGCAGTATCAGCTTTATGTCGGTATCGGAAATGCTGCTGCCTTTGTATAAATATTGCACAAATAGTTTCGCAGATCACTAGTCTCACTCTCATGTTCATTTTATTATTTTATTGTACGCCACCTGCTCGACGTCCGTAAGTATGGCTACTGGGATCCAGAATCCAGCAGAATACCAGCATCAGGCATATATTATGCTTGGCACATGCTGAGCTGGACTCCCATTCGGAGACACACACCACACCGATATTTCGTGTTAAATTTTTAAATTTGTTTTTTTTTTCAACCGACGACAAAAAGAGGAGGTTATCAATTCGACGCGTATATATATATATATATATATTTTTTTTTTAATGTATGATCATCGATTACTCGAAGACGGCTGAACCGATTTGGAAAATTCTTTTTTTGATTGAAAGGGTATACTTCGATATTGGTCCCATTTTCATAAACGTCAGGATCTGATGATGGGATCCTGGAGAAATCGAGGGAACTCTTCAAATATTATAGGCACATCTATGTCGTTTTGGGTATTTATTATAGTAACTTGTGCAGTTGCTCTCAAAAAGTACCATTTGAGGAAGTGGAACTGATGATGAAGACCACAGATGGCCGCCGAAACTACTCAATAATAAGTATTGAGTGGATTGCGATTCGATTACTTGAATATGGATGTTACGCACTTTATGCTCGTTACAATGCATATGGTAATGTAGAGCTGATGGTGAAGTACCAGAAGAACTCCTCAACAATTAACGGCCCAGCATTGGGAAAAGCAATATTTTGTAAAAAGTTATAAGTAGTTGATAATTAGGCTCTTGTAACTAGGTAAATTAAAAAAAGACCAACTAAAAAGAGTGAAATAAAAACTTTTTACCAAAAAATTAAACCGAGTCCCAAAAAACACTGTAAAGTGAAAAATAACTTTAATTTCGGAAGTCGGTGCCAAAAACGAAAATACAAAACTAAAGACACCGACTACCGAAATTGAAGTTATTTTTCACTTTACAGTGTTTTTTGGGAGTCGGTTTAATTTTTTGGTAAAAAGTTTTTATTCTTTTTATAATATTTTTGATTGTATGTATAAGTTTGTTCGATTCTTTTTTTCTGTAATTTATGTGTTATATGTTAATGTACTTTTGTGTGTTGTGTCTTCTGTTGACCATTCAAAGTTTTATCTATCTACACATAATTAAAAATTATATACCTATATTTAGACTAAGGTGCATAGAGTTTGTGTAGTTACTGCTTATAGAATTAGAAATCTGTCTCTACAACCTGTAACATATAAAGCGCAATACCTCAGACACCCCAATTAGAATATTAAATTACAAGTCCAAAACAGCATCCGTCACTAAATAAAATGAAACCAAGCCTTTTTCAACCGACGACAAAAAGAGGAGGTTATCAATTCGATGCATATATATTTTTTTTTATGTATGATCAATTGATCACCTATTACTCGAAGACGGCTTGACCGATTTAAAAAATTCTTTTTTTGTTTGAAAGGGTATACTTCGAAATTGGTCCCATTGTCATCAAGTCAGGATCTGATGATGGAATCCTGGAGAAATCGAGGGAACTCTTCAAATATTATAGGCACACCTATAGCGTTTTGGGTATTTCTTATAGTACCGTGAGTAGTTGCTCTCAAAAAGTACCATTTGAGGAAGTGGAACTGATGATGAAGACCACAGATGGCCGCCGAAACTACTCAATAATAAGTATTTCGTGGATTGTGATTCGATTACTTGAATATGGATGTTAAGCACTTTATGCTCGTCACAATGCATATGGTGATGTAGAGCTGATGGTGAAGTACCAGGAGAACTCCTCAACAATTAACGGCCCAGCATTGGGAAAAGCAATATTTTGTAAAAGGTTATAAGTAGTTGACATTTAGGCTCTTGTAACTAGGTAAATTAAAAATTGACCAACTAAAAACAGTGAAATAAAAACGTTTTACCAAAAAAATAAACCGACTCCCAAAAAACACTGCATAGTGAAAAATAACTTTAATTTCGGAAGTCGGTGCCAAAAACGAAAATACAAAACTAAAGACACCAACTACAGAAATTAAAGTTATTTTTCACTTTGCAGTGTTTTTTGGGAGTCGGTTTAATTTTTAGGTAAAAAGTTTTTTTTATAAAATAGTTACTAAACGCAAAAACATACGTGCGTCATACAATATCCTTACTCGTGCAATGTTAGCGGCCGATGCGACACGCACACAATTTCCTTAATTAGTCATGATACTGTTTCCATAATTAGTCATGATACTGTTTCCATTTTAAGTCACATGAAAGATTTTTCCATCAAAATTTAACACTTACTTTTAATGACGGAAATCAATTCAGAAGCCGATTCTGAACCAAGTACTTTCAGGAATTGCGTTCATTCTGTTACACGTTGTATATGAAATCTGATAAATTTTTAACAGGGTGAGCCATATTTATGCTCTCGTATTGGCAAAATTTTACATGAAATGTTTTTGATAGGATTTCATGTCTTTATGCAAGTTGCTTCTGACAATATTTTGCATATTACTCATTTATAAAAAGGAGTGTAGGTATTATTCATTTTCAAACAAAAAAACACACCCTTTTTGAACGTTAGGAGGTGACTGCCTAAAAATACTGAAACATGTATTTATTTATCAGAGGTCTCGAAACCGGATACGCAGACTCCTTTTTTTATAAAGGGAGACTACTCTAGTATGAAAAATAACGTAGTAAGTAGTAAAATAAGTCTCATACAAACATTCGCTCTCCCAATTCAAGGGTTGGAGAGACAAGTGTCAAGTTTTTGAATTTTTGTTGTTGTTTGTTTATTAATATTAACTTACATAACTAATTTCAGCTTTCTAGAGCTTCTTTATGATCGTCAATGAGTGACGAAATCAGTGAGTTCTTTAGATATCAATAAATTCTAAAGTATAAAAGCTAGGCGTTTGAAATTTTATACATATAATTAATAAGTTTATTTTAACATTATATCCCGAAAATTTTATTTATCTGGCATAAACCAAACCCGAGCTATGAGGGTTCGTCGGGGATCGCAAACCGGTCTCCGGCCACCGCAGGCGCGACGAGCCTGCGAGCGGTTAGTAAGGGTAGCTCACCATCCGGTAAGGTCCAGGCCCGAGTCGACGGCACATCTTCACAGTTAGCACCATTGATGAGGCCTGGTAGACGAGATAGGTATCGTAATCTCGGACCACAAGGGCAACTGAAGAAATAGGGTGGGTTGTTAGTTAGTAGAAGTCTGAAACTCTTTTCCGCTTCACCCAGAGTGGAAGAAGTCATTTGATGATTGATGATTTTTCCACCGAAAAAAAAAGCTACGATGTTTGAAAAAACGAAGAAGCGCTTCGAGAAAAGCTAGGTAGTAACATTGTGCTTCGCTTATTAGCTCGTCTTGACGGAGGGATTATCGTGTCCCCAGATTGCAAAAATCTTTGTTCTGAATTATGCAAGTATCCATTATCTGAGTGTGATGCATAGGTAATTGCATAATTACAAAAGCTAGCTCATTTCATCGTAGATTTTGTATATCGCTTACCATTATCAGGTATAATCGAAGTCACAACCGGGCTCACCGGAAAAAAAATCAGTCCCATCTATTAATAAGCAATAGTCCCATTAAATGTCTCTAAAAATATGAGTGCGATAATAGCTAGAGAAAGAAATATAAATATTAAGATAATATTTTAAAAGGGATAACCAGATGTAAATAAATATTTAAGAATAACTTTAATATTGTCAATACACAATTGGTAGTAATAAACCCTTTCTAATTAAGTACATGACATCAGATAATGCAATTTACTGCAGGTCTAGCACACATAACAATTAAATTATTATTTATGACCTACAAATATTTCTCGGAACGCGTTGTTTATCATGGTAAGTTATTCTAATCTATTCCTTCAAGGAGTTATTAAACATCAGCTGTCAACATGAGCAACTAAAATAGATACTGCATGCTTGAGATCTTACTGATGACCATAAATTATTTAATACTTGTAATTGCAATAAGCTTTGGTTTCATATCCGTTGAGATTCATTTGCTATGGTAGGGTCATTTAGACCAGTCTATCTTCATTTATAAAGAGCAGCACATAGCATAACTTAGGTACCATACACATACAAATAGAAAAAGCATATTAAAATAGGTGTCCGTAAACCACGACTTACCCCGGATAGTGGGTGTCTCATGAGATCAAATTTCGAATCGAATTCAAGACACGAAAAATAAGACACCATTTTCGCAAGATTTTATTTAGGATTTCGTCGCTTATTATCAGGCGAGATCGAGGTCAATAGTGGGCCCATCGGTAATAAAAAAAAAGACAAGCTGTTTTTTTTATTTTTGCAACAGCATCACACAGGCTTTTACGTCAACGAGCGACGTTTAAACCTAAGAAAAATATGATAATCTGCAGGTGAAAAAACTTTGAATGTGGCTAAAGCGCAGCGTAGATCTTTAATCAATCTTTTTTGTGTAGTAACTTACCAAATATATTTAAAATTTAACAGACTTTTATATAGGTATGCATATAAAATTCAAATAAACTTACATATTATTATGTCTAACTAAAAAAAATCATAAAAAATTATAGAAACGGGTTTTAGAGACAACTTTGTTATTTGTAGTCAACAAAACCGCAACTTTCGCCTAATTGCATACTGATTGGTGGCGATCTTGATAAAGAAAGGAAGTGTATTCCATAGAAGAATAGACAAAATAAAAAAGAAGAATGAGCAATAATAGAAGTAGAGAAGGGGAGAGTAAGATGTGTATTGTGGGACATATTGAGCTAAAACGTACGTAGTTATAACACGTATCAATGAAAAAGGAAAACATATTATTCGTACTTACATAAGCACTTACAATGTATTTAACACACAATGGGCCTTATCGCTAAAAGTAATTTTTCAGACTCTATTTAGAGTAGGATTAGGTTTGTATTGAAAAAAAAAAAACTAATACTCATGAAGAAGTAGTTTGTTTTTTTTTACTTATATCTCTGTGGATTATATTAGTCATGCTCGCCATGCTTACATCCTTGTGTAAACGGACAAAAAATAAAGAACACGACTTGACAAAAGTTACATCATCTTAGCGCTCATTTTTTAAGTCCCAGATGATCCTGTTATTTAGATATTAAGTCAGACGACATTCAATTGTGCCGTTAGTCATCAATTCTCGCCAACGACTTAAGTTTGATTTTTCTTTTTATATACATTTTGTTAATTTTACAACTCTGTATACCTACCAACTTAATTGCTAACATAAGTATTTGAATAGAATATTTAACAATAACGCAATTCCTCCCCTAAGTAACAGGGGCCGGCTAGTTCAGGAACCACTGTGTAATTTTACAACTTGTTATAATAATCTACATAAAGATACAGTATTACCTAATGTTTGTTACAGTGGTTCAATAAATAAATAAATAATTATTAAATTATTGTCATTCCAACCAATAAGTAAATATGTATGTCGCTTAAAATCACGTCATTTTGAAAAAATGGTTCTACAAGTGGACGGTTGTCTTTCCTAATGGCTAGTCAATTTAGTATTTGAAATTACATGTTCAAGGATGTCTGACAATAGGATCGTGAATGATTACTAATCATTGATCAAAGTAATCAATCATCGATTTTTCACGTACTTCACAAAGTCCACAATAGATTTAAATAGACTTTGCGCAAAATGGCAATTGATCTTTATCTGTTTCAGTAAGTGGTCCGAGAGGGCTGTAATTTTTGGTTTAGTAAAACATTGGCCAGCACTAGAAATGACTCCTGTACCAACAATAAAGGAGTTAGTGGGTATGTAAAATCGCTGAACCGCTACTTTTGTCGGGAATAAATTTTATATATATCAGAAGAATCAGCAATTTTCTGCGTCAATCTGTTTAGGTTAGGTGTTGTGCTGTGTGTGCTGTTAAGTGGTAGGAAGTCCGTTTCATCATGCAATGCAGGCAATGCACCATTACATGATTAACATCCCACCTATACGCACAAAACGTTTCGGGAATACTTTCATTGTGCGTACGGCTAAGGAGTGGAATTCTCTGCCGGAGTATGTGTTTCCTGATAGCTATAACCTGGGGATCCTTAAGTCAAGAGTGAATAGGTTACTTCTAGGTAAGCGTGCTTCATCTTCGATACCATCGTGAGATGGTGGTCAAACGCGAGCATATTATCAGTAAAAAGAATTTTCGTGTCAAACAGTAGGTACACTTTTCGGCGCTTTATTGTCATAGAGATTTTTACTTAACCAGCGCGGAGCGCCTAATTTGAAAAATATTAAAAAAATAATTTTGAATAAAGGGATGTATAGGTCATCTGTTTTCACGAATACACTTTGTTTGTCATCTTTATACTCTGCATAGAAAAAACTTTAAACGTCACGTCGACTTTTAAAGAAATCAAAATGGCCGTTCAGCGATTTAACCCTTCTATTGTCCATATAGTTAGGATCTCATATTCATTAGTTAAAACTAAATTGTCGATTTAACCTATTTAAGGTACCTGGTCTGTTAAATAACCGACATCAAATTCTGATCAAATGTCGAGTGGCCGCACCTTGAAGTCGCCGTTAGCAAATCTGCTACATCCAATTTAAGCCAAGTTTCATTGGCAAACGGTTACACCTAAGAGTTGGCTATACTCAACAAACTCTAAGTTACAAACTACTTTATATTGTGACATTCTTGAGAGAACACCGAAAAACCTGCTTTTTTAAATCAAAACAGTTTTGTTCTTAATAAAAAGAATACAGAGTCTTTTAAACCCTCCACGCGACATATTTTTTTTTTTTAAAGGAATGGCTACATAAACATGGAACTATTTATTCAGCACAAATTATTCATACCAAAGGTTACTAATACCCGCTAATTTGTACTATACCTCTACATTCGAATCTCAATTAGCATAGGTTGACACGTACCTACAATAATTGTAGAGTTTCTATCGGAATTCCTGAGCGACACACCTTCCATTACGAAGTATGCGCTAGCCCTAGGTTCTGTTCGAAAGTTTCTCGCTCTTGTCTAATGTGTATAATACAGTCGAAACATTTATGTTGATTGAGAATTCTAATAAAGGCTATGAGCTCAGCGATCGTGGAATACATTAGTGAAGCGTGAACTTTATGCAAAGCTCGGTGCGTACCGTTTAACGCAGTAACGGCTTTAACTATTTAATTTATAATAGCTATCCTGATTTTCAATTAAGCTTAATGCCTACCTTATCATGCACTTATTATCTAAGCAAATTGAATTTTGTCGAGTGACTAGCCCATTCATCGCTTGGGGCGCTTGAATATGGTATTTAGGGTCCTAGCATATACATATTTAGAAATGATGTCAGTCAGTGAACATGTTAAATATTGAACAACTTGAGGTAGTACGGGTTTTTCTGGATTAGCAAACAAGTAGGTAGTTTATACAAGTGATTAAAGGAAATAAAACAACCGTTGAATATTTAAAATTACAAATACAAACGTACCCCTCGATTGCGGACAGTTCAAATAGAATTCAAAGAGTACAATTTAATTTAATTGGTAAATTTAGTTTTGACGGTTGTCTCGGTAGTGTGGTAAGAAAAATAATATATTTCATTCTTTCTAAAAACTCGATCAACGATCCACTTATGAAAAGCCCTGTTTATTAAAATCTGAAAACATTTTTCAGTAAACTCTAGTGCCTGTTCGTGATTATTTAACACACTCGACTACTACACACACTGTCCAAAAATCAGTTGAATTTAAATTGACCTGCAAATTACTTAGCAAAGCTGCAAAGCTTTTTCTCAGTGCAGAAGAGTACTAGAGTTGTTTTTTTATAATAAGACGAGAGCGAGATTAATGAATGATATTAACTAAACTAAAACTATTAGATGTTGTGTTTAACAACATGAGCATTTCATTTTTTTTTGTCTCGGTAAACCAAACAGTTAATTAGTATACCTTGGCATTTTACAAAGATCTCCCAAACATCATATTTATTCGTTAATAAATAATGTAATGCGGAACTTCTAAAAATGTAATGACGCGTCTATACAACGCGCAGAAAATGACAAACATCATTTATTTATACAAGTCGTCTTATGCATATGCGTAGTAGCAAGGAAGCGATAATTCATAATTTAATCGATCTCTGATTCATTAAGGCTTTATTGATTACGACTACACTGTCGGATTGCATTTAGGTAATTAATAAATCCGCCTTCTCCTCACTCCCATTACGTCCATGTTTGTGTATCTACGTAAACTCTTATGGGTGGTGAACAATAAATCAACTGATAGGTTGCACGATGCGTCTACTGCATAGCAATGAACGAATGACATTGTATTTTCTATTGTGAAATTTAATGTTGCGTTTCAGCGGTTTCATATTTTTAACTAACCTCATTTGCCAAGGTCGTGACTTTTGTATATATAATGAATTGCTAGAGACTTAATGAACTATAGCTCTATACCTGATGATGTATTGTTAATTATAAAAATTATAAGTGCAAGTAGTATTTTCCTTTAGAGGGCGCACGAATTTTGTTCTAAAATTTTCCGTAAAGCGCGTCAACGAGGAGTCGACTCACACAATTCTGCCGACAAAACTTACGCACAGCGATGCACGTATTTAATAAATCAATATAACTCACTTTCCATGTCATCTCCATTCGGTAACAGTTGTGATGTCACGAGTGACGAACACTCATTACATCTGACGTGCTAACTCTGCGGTTAGCAATAAAGTGATGCACGACGATTTTATAACATGTCGATATCGAGATATTCTCGTACGTTCTATGTGCAACAGTCATCATACATTTGCATGTGTAATATGACTCAAAGCACTGTACTCTAGGTAATTGGAGTTAGTAATCACTTGTTCCAATCCCGTCTGTCTTCTTAACAATACAGGCTCGGGTTTCAGGTGAGTCGATTTATCAGTTATCTGAATTAAAATCTGAGGGGTCTGCCCCACAATAGGTCTAGGTATTGTCTGGAAAAGTCTAGTTTTATATTCTAGGTACTCAATAAAATAAACAAATACAGATATGAGTAGATAAGCAATCACAGCTTTAGGGAAGCTTTCATTATTATCGAAAAATCCAAATATTTTGAAATACCTACATACGTGTAGCAGGTAGGTTAAATGTTTCGAGAATCCTTGGATTGTTTAGAATTTCGACATAATTCCATAAACGGAGGACATATACCTAAACTCACATGACCTCGTTATCTAACTACGAGGTCCAAAAGTCATCTATTACGAGATAAAATCTAATGTTCATGGTAAATCTCTACGCATATCTTCTAGACAATCAAATGATACGTCACAATTGGTTAACAAGATCTAACTCTAAGTACTCTATTATCTTCCACAATAGAGAAATGTGGAGGCATTAATGAGTTTGTTTTTAATTAGTGACGATTGATAAAATTACTGGTCGGTTACACTTAGCACGAATCCACTGAAAATCGAAAAGTTTTTCAACTGCGTATAGTTTAAAAAACGCCTAAAGAACTCTATGAAATTGTACTATAAATGAAGACAGGGCAAAAAAGGGCTGTCAAGGAAATCTAAAGAAAGTTTTGATTTTTTTTTTGATTCACCAAGATCGGATTTGCTATTGGTCGTTATTGATTTTCTTTTTGTGTTGATGTTTCTGTGTACGTTATGGTTGGGATTGTTTTGACTTTAACCAAAGACAAGTTTGGCAAATATAAACTCTGTAAAGACCATGACAAAACGAAATTCATTTCGGGAAAATAACGAGCAAAGTGCGTATCAGTCAATTTTCCAGCTGGATAGGTATATCATGTTATAATCACAAAAAAATAGGACTATATATTATCGGTTTACGATGGAATTCTTTTCTATACCAATATGTGCTATAATATCTTGCTTATGTCTGAATTTCATGATTCCACATCTACGGCAACAACCATTTTAGTTTTGATTTGTTTTCCCAGGTCCAAGAACTTGATACCTCCACGCAATCCTGAGAAAAGGTCATGACAGACAAGTAGATGCTCAAAAAAGTGCTCCTATAAGAGCTTTCCTTTTCAGGCCTCAAAGAAATCCCTATCGCTGAAATCAATACCTAAATTCGAAGGACTCGATAAAAACTATCGATAAATCAATTATAGTCCATCGTCAACCACTATACAAACGAATCATTGAATCAATTACGAAGGCTTACATCATCGAAGGATTGACTCATGGTCTCGACCTGCTCAGACCAGGTCCTTTTGTCCGTGGGTTGGGTCCTTAGCTTAGTCACCACGTGACTACATCAACTCACTACTGACCGATTTTGTAAACAGTCATGTTAGTGTGCTATGACGTCCATGTTTATTAGAGATTGTAAAGTTGCTCTGCATTCATGTTCTGCCAGAATACTGCCTCCGCAGTATCTAATATCTGAATAATGTGTCGTTTACGATGTTGAATAGTGTTGCACCAATTTCAGCCTTACAATTGAATAGAACGAATAATTGTCTGCTGAAACCGTGAACTTCGCTCATAGATGCTCATACCCATGACCGTAGTCTACGGAGCTGCTGACCGTAGATGACTACTTCTGATGAACACCTCAATAATAGCCGTTACTAAATTGAAAAAGAACTCTCCAATTTCAGGAACAATTAAATTAAAAAACGAAATATGTTTATACGTGTTTAAAAATTTTCCATGTATAATTTAAAAAAAATGGTGGAATGTCGAACACCTACGATTCGCGTAGGTAGGTACTTTAACCAAAGTTGAGAACTTTAATAAGTTTCTGTATCTTTAGTTGAAACAATTTTTGAATAATATTGTGCAACTACGTCTAAGAATAATATGCTAGGTTCCAAAACTGTGACGTGCTAAAGTCATGATGTTGTTCGTTGTCAAAAAAAGACGCTGCTATACAGATCGAAAAGCAGTATTTGTCCCTTTTTCACAATGGGCCCTTGTTTAAATATCAATAGTACTAGGGCTTGATACTTAACAGGATATTATGTTTTTTAACTCCTCATCGACAGGCAAACACAATCATTTTAATACAAACATTCATTAAATACCTAATTAAGTAATATCGCGTATTAAAGAGCGATCAAGTAATACGATAGCACACAACTTAAAGAACTTTATGTTTACTTTATTGAATTGAAGGCTCTTATAAATACTGCATACTTAACATTGAAGTCGGCACGAAGTGCTACACGCCGTTTTTTTCAACTATGAGATGCGTTTAGAGATTTTCTAGCTTATTTTATGCTTGTATTCTGTATTCTCCGATGGGAAATAGGCAAGAAATAGGTAACAGTATACGAGTATAATTTGTATAATATATTTCGCTGATATCATGTAGACTTCAAGCAGCTACGAAATGTTACAAAAAGAAACTCAATAACACAGCCTGACCTGGATATAGTTAGTATGGTGGTGGGATTTTGTTAGTAGAAGTTTGTCACTCCCTTTCGCTCTACCTAGAACAGGAGAAGTCATTCGATGATTTTCCCGCCTGGAAAAAAGGATCTTTTTTAGGGTTCCGTAGCCGAATGGCAAAAAACGGAACCCTTATAGTTTCGACATGTCTGTCCGTCTGTCTGTCTGTCTGTCTGTCTGTCTGTCTGTCTGTCTGTCTGTCTGTCCGTCCGTATGTCACAGCTATTTTATTCCGAAACTATTAGGACTATACATGTGAAACTTGGTAGGTAGATGTATTCTGTAAACCACTTTCTGATTTTAAGAAAAAAAATTAAAACATATTTTAAATAAAGGGAGCCCCCCTTTATTTAAAATATGTTTTAATTTTTTTTATATACATGTAACTGAAACTGAATAAATATTTTTTCATGGTACCTATGCGTGTGTGGTCTATAGACAGGTGTTTAAAAATGACATTGAGGTTTCTAAAGCCACTTTTTCATAAGGTTAATCGTTTAAAAGATATACGCTTCCAAAGGGGCAAAATGTGTCTCTAACTTCTATAATAATGAAGTGAAAAATCTAAAAAATATATGTCTATAAAACCTTACAAATTTCTTAAAACTAGCTTATTTACAATTTTTAAAACTACGCCAAATAACTTTGTTTTTCATAGTATTTGTATGAATTACAAAGTTATATTTGCGGTGTTAGAAAATATACTGTATCTCAAAAACTGCTGACTCGATCTCGTTCAAACCAATTTTGGTTGAAAGTTTATATTAAGTTCTACAACATATGATTTTTTTAGATTTTTCACTTCAATATTATAGAAGTTAGAGGGGGGGGGACACACATTTTACCACTTTGGAAGCGTATATCTTTTAAACGATTAACTTAATGAAAAAGTCATTTTAGAAACCTTAATGTCATTTTTAAAGACCTGTCTATCTAGATACCACACACGTATAGGTTTCATGAAAAAAAATATTTTCAGTTTCAGTTCCATGTATGGGGAGCCCCCTTTATTTTAAATGTTTTTTTAAATTTTCTCTTAAAATCGGAAAGCGGTTTAAAGAATACATCTATCTACCAAGTTTTACATGTATAGTCCTAATAGTTTCGGAATAAAATGGCTGTGACATACGGACGGACGGACAGACAGACAGACGGACAGACATGTCGAAACTATAAGGGTTCCGTTTTTTGCCATTCGGCTACGGAACCCTAAAAAGGCGATGCAGTTTATAATGACATAATGAAATGAAATGGAATGGAATGAAATGAAATATTTATTTTGTAAATTGGTTATAAATAACACTTTTACACGTCATGGTTTTTGCGTGTTAAGTTTAGTTTAGCTAGATGAGGCCGGTATTTCCTAACTGACTACTCTGAGAAGAAACACCGAAACAAACTCAGAGGTCAAAGTCTCTTTTAAAGTCCATACAATTTGTATTTGTATATGAGAAGCATGTAGGTTCATGTCTGTGGTATTCTTTTGAGGAAATAACCACGCAAATTTGAGCGGTCCTGTCCAGACAGTGCAAGCATTTGTCAGTTATCGTGTAGCTCAACTTAGAACTTAACGAGCTCAACAATATATATATAATAACTATCGAGGGTAATATCAGTTTGCATATTATGGACCAACGAGAAATACGTATGTTGTACAATAGCTTTAAAATTCCTGCCTGTGTAGCAAATACGCTGCTTTAAGATATGTCTCACGAACTTAGTGTTCGTCAATTCTCCCGACTACATTGTTCTACAAATTCCGCGACCAAGTATTGCTAGCCTTAGATATTATCTGTAAGTGACAGGAGAACATAATTGCAAATTGACAGTCATAATTCCATTACTAACTTATAATTTATTATTTATATAAGCCTGTAGTGTCCTACTGCGGGGCAAAGGCCTCTCATCCATCCTTGCATTTTTTCCTATCCATTGGTGACAATGGCAGACTCCTACCTGTAGGATGGTCGGACGTGGGTCTGGCCATCCCTCAGGTAGGAGTCTATCTCATCACATCATCTCCTTTTGGGCCTACCACGCCGCACGTGCTCGGAGTCCAATGAGTACTGGCCACATCTACCGCTATTGCTACTAATTGGGCTTCAAACCTATACTTACTTTATTATACTTATGTACGTAGGTAGCTACCTATTTTAATGTCCACATATTGCTTAAATTTGCCTCGTAAAATTGTTAAGCTGATAACCCGGATCAACGCGTTGGTCACTCTATCATTTGTAGAACTTTAACAGCTCTAGCCAGAAACTAGAAATTCAGACATTTGTCTTTCCAGTGGGTACATTTGTCGTGTAAGGGCAATTGAACAGGTATTTAGTCAGTAGAAGTCTGACACTCCCTTCCACTCAGAGCCGGAGGAGTCATTTGGTGACGATTTTTCTACCGAAACAAAACAGGCCGTGTTTCCCGGTTACTAGGTCAAAGATGTCAGGTAAGCAGTTGCTCCGTGAAAAATACTGGTATTCGTCATCTAGTAAGAGTGCGAGTTGTCTCAATGTGGTTTAAAAAAGACTGAGCAGATTTAAAAATTGAGAGGAGAAAGGAGAACGGAGAACAATGGCGCTCTTAAGCTGAAATTAATAAACTCCTTTTTTGGTTAAACTGGGTAGATAATTAATTGTAGGTATCTACTACTTACTTGGTGAACTGTCGATCTCTCTGGGTCCTATTAATAAATATGACATCATAATAATCTCGTGTTTATGTATTGTGCAGATTTTATTATAACTAATCTATCAAGTGTTCGGCGCCACTAATGATATCATCTCCTTATAGGTACATAAGGTCAATTTTGTAGTAAAAAAGTCATTTCAGTGCGGTTTAAATTTATAACCGATACTGAAAGTCGGGCTGTGGCGTCTATGTAAACTTAGGTATTACCTTGAAGCACATATGTTCCTACATATCAAGAACAGAATCAAACCATCAGTTCTGTACCTTGTGGTCAAATAACCATCCATCTGGGAGCACGGAAGTGTTCCCGCGAAGCGCAATAATACTAAGTAACTCCCATTTCTCGAAGTGCTTCATCGTTATTTGAACACTCATAATTTAGGTTTGGATTATACCAGATAAACAAAAATTCTTGAAAAAGAATGTCAATAGTGTACTTATTAAATATATAAAGTTTAAATAGCATACCTTTTATGCTTTACATTGTATTGAATTTTTTTCCAGATGTCGTCACTCACTGATGATTGATTTGTGTCCTAGAAAGCTCAAACGTGGCATGTAAGCAAATATGAAAAAGCAACAACAACAAAACTTTTATCTTCAAATCCTTAAATTGGGGGAAGTTTGTATAGGATTTTGGTTAGTTTTCATACAAGGGATCTAAAAATTTATACGCAGATCCTTTTGGCAAAGACATTCATACATGTTTCAGAATTTTTAGATAATCACTACCCTTAAAAATAGGGGTTTGCATTTTTAGAATAATAATAAGAGATATTAAAAGGCTACGTCTAGAAGTCGGTTTCGACAGTTTACATGTCGATAACATAAGTTTAGCAGTAGGTACCTGCCGCTGACCTGTGAAAAGAGTCAACAGCCAATCTGTTGCATCAGTGTCGAAAACTCTATCTTGTCTATATGTCGGTAGTGCACACGAGGTGCACACTATAAACCACAGATCTTTACGTGTTGTTTGTTGGGCACCTATTCAATGTCCTTATGTCGCTACTGGGATTTAGCGTCCGTTTTGTTACTGTATAGAAGACAAATAATGAATATTTTTCACCTTACGGCCAAGCGCCGGTTGCGAAATGGTTATTATTATATTTTGACTGAGGTATAGAGTTTGTGAAATTAATTCTTCTAGAGTTAAGGCGTGTAGATCAACGAATTCCTAATTCGTTGGTGTAGAGTAAGAAGCTTGGCTCTACATGAGATCTGATAGCTTTTTGACATTGCGAGCCATATGGTCACGTCTTGGTAACATTTTACATGTTTTTTTTTTATTGTGGGTAGATAATTACGGAACAGGTCGAAGTCATTATTTTAATTTAGGACCGAAGTCTGTAGCGACGTGCTACGGCCTACAACATTAGCTACGATACTCCGAAGAACATGCGATACCTGCACAACAAAATCATGCTGAACTTTTCAGTAAGAAACATCCTCTTTAAATGGAGTTAAAGTAATCTTTCATTTTCATCTAGCTAGTAATCCCATTGCCAAAACTTTTTCTTTTATAAATACTTACACAAAGCTCCGCGAACAAGAAGTTCCGAATCGGGCTTGATGTAGGAGTGCTATTTTTTATGTCGGTTAAAAAAACACACGCGTCCTGTGAGATAGTCCCCAGGGTCAAAGCTGCGTGAAAAAAGAACAAGAATTTTTCAGGTATTTCGTAAAATAATTTAAGCAATTCGTCTACTATCAAATTTTCCACAAATTTTGATCATTTATTCATATCATATTACATCTTCTTAACACAAGCCCTTGAAACTTGACAACGATATCAATTCATTAGTAACCTTTCTACTAATTTTAAATAATAGCTATGTTACGAAGTATCATTAATTAAAACATCTGTTTAAAGGACACTGCGTAGGCGTCAATTTTGTTCACGTTTAACATAATTTGTTTTGCCATTCATCTTTTCCTTGGACGGTAACAGATTATTAAATTCTAAAGTAGATCCAGCTTGACAGCTTTTGTTGTGATATTTAGGTACAAACAGTAACAAAATAAGACATCCTTACAAAATTTTTAATATTATTAAAAAAAAGTCTCTCGCCGCGGTGCCTGTCTGTCTGTATGTTCGCGATGAACTAAAAACTACTGAATGGATTTTCATGCGGTTTTAACCAATAAATAGAGTGATTCATGAGAATGGTTTAAGTGTATAATTTATTAAGATTTAATGTGAATTTGCAGAATGAGATCATGCGAAGACAGCCGAGTCGCCACTATCAACTAAAATCTTTATAACTGGGGGTTTTTAAGTCAAGATTGAATAGATTACTTTTAGGCAAGCGTGCTCCATTTTCGACCACATCATCACCTATCATCAAGTGAGATGGTGGTCAAACGCGAGCCTATTATAAATAAATAAAAAAGAACAAAACTAAGTTAACAATTCTGCAAATAGCACCATTGTCCACAACTTTCCAAAATAATATTGTATAGCTAGTTAGCCAATGTATCTTACAAAGCTTGCAATTCGAAGTAGTCACAGGTCAAATTGCAGCCATTGGTCATCACCTGCAGTTCCAGAGGCAAGCAACCAAGGAACAATAGGGACTTTAGTCTATATGTGTCTGACAGTTTCATCCACCGTCCCCGCCGCGTAGGACATCTATAATAATAATGCAGACTATACGTTTCCACTGCTGAGACCACAGGCTATCTATCGGAGGGAATGGGCCGTAATTCACGGCTTCGTTCGCGTGGAAGGTTTTTCCCGCGTAATTCCCGATCCCTTGGGAATTCCGGGATAAAAACTATCCTATGTCCTTCCTAAGGTCCTAAATTATTCCCATGCCAAATTTCAGCTCAATCGGTTCAGCGGTTTAAGCGTGAAAAGGTAACAGACAGACAGACAGAGTTACTTTCGCATTTATAATATTAGTATGGATGTCACATGTGTTCGGATTTTTAGTCCTAGTATATGACGGTTTTCTCACGTTTTCCTTCACGGATTTGAGAGAAGTGGTGATGATATAAATTACACAAAGTAATGTGCCTAACCGGGTTCGAATCCATGACCTGCAACAAGTCGAGTCCGTTACCACTGGGCCACCACTGTTCTGCTCTGCACTGGAACATCCAACGAGATTTCCTAAACGCGAGAAAAAATATCCTAAATGACTTAAGTTTAACCATAACTATACAACGTGTAATTTAAAGGGTATATATATACCAAGTGCACGGCTTCTTTAGATGATAATAAACGATATGGCAAAGGTTTTTAACCGACTTCAAAAAAAGGAGGTTTACAATTCGTCTTGAACTTTTTTTTTTTTTTTTTTTTTTTTTTTTTTTTTTATGTATGTTACCTCATATCTCGGAGACGGCTGGACCGATTTGAAAAATTCTTTTTGCATTTGAATGGGTATAGTTTCTAGTTGGTCCCATTGTTACGAAATCAGGATCTGATGATGGGATCCTGGAGAAATCGAGGGAACTCTTCAAATATTATAGGCACACCTATAGCGTTTTGGGTATTTCTTATAGTAGCTTGTGCAGTTGCTCTCGAAAAGCACCATTTGAGGAAGTGGAACTGATGATGAAGACCCCAGATGGCCACCGAAACTACTCAATAATAAGTATTTCGTTGATTGCGATTAGATTACTTGAATATGGATGTTAAGCACTTTATGCTCGTCACAATGCATATGGTGAAGTAGAGCTAATGGTGATGTACCAGGAGAACTCCTCAAAAATTAACGGCTCTGCACCGGGAAAAGCAATATTTTGTAAAAGGTGATAAGTAGTTGACATTTTGGCTTTTGTAACTAGATAAATTACAAACCGACCCACTAAAAAGCGTGAAAAAAAACTTTTTAGCAAAAAATAGAACCGACTTCCATATAAAAACACTACAAAGGCAAAAATAACTTTAATTTCGGAAGGCGGTGTCTTTAGTTTTGTATATATTTTCGTTTTTGACACCGCCTTGCGAAATTAAAGTTATTTTTAACCGACTTCAAAAAAAGGAGGTTTACAATTCGTCTTGAACTTTTTTTTTTTTTTTTTTTTTTTTTTTTTTTTTTATGTATGTTACCTCGTAACTCGGAGACGGCTGGACCGATTTGAAAAATTCTTTTTGCGTTCGAATGGGTATAGTTTCTAGTTGGTCCCATTGTTCCGAAATCAGGATCTGATGATGGAATCTTGGAGAAATCGAGGGAACTCTTCAAATATTATAGGCACACCTATAGCGTTTTGGGTATTTCTTATAGTACCTTGAGCAGTTGCTTCCGAAAAGTACCATTTGGGGAAGGTGAACTGATGATGAAGACCACAGATGGCCACTGAAACTCCTCAATAATAAGTATTTCGTGGATTGCGATTCGATTACTTGAGTACGGATGTTAAACACTTTATGCTCGTCACAATACATATGGTGATGTGAGCTGATGGTCAAGTACCAGGAGAACTCCTCAAAAATTAACGGCTATGCATCAGGAAAAGCAAAATTTTGTAAAAGGTGATAAGTTGTCGACATTATGGCTTTTGTAACTAGATAAATTACAAACCGACCCACTAAAAAGCGTGAAAAAAAAATTTTTAGCAAAAAATAGAACCGACTTCCATATCAAAACACTACAAAGGCAAAAATAACTTCAATTTCGGAAGGCGGTGTCTTTAGTATTGTATATATTTTCGTTTTTGACACCGCCTTCCGAAATTAAAGTTATTTTTGCCTTTGTAGTGTTTTGATATGGAAGTCGGTTCTATTTTTTGCTAAAAATTTTTTTTGCCTTTGTAGTGTTTTTATATGGAAGTCGGTTCTATTTTTTGCTAAAAAGTTTTTTGTAATCCCATGTCTACATGTGTGGAACTTATTACAAATTTCAATACCAGAGACCAAAATTTTCAAATAAAGAAGAACGAACAGAATTATCATGTTATTGGCAAGTGACGTGAAAGCAAGGATCTTCTACCTACAAGTTCCTTGCGTGAAAGTTATTGACCCTTGTAGTGCTGTGACACGTTTGTTATGATTGGTATTCAAGAAACATATGAAACCGATAATTTGGTATCAATTCTTTGAGTCAGTTATTTTGAGCTGAAACTGTGCATAGAGACTCCATACCAGATGTTGTCTTCAGCCCTTTTGGATAGATATGGGGTTTCCGTTACACGTTGTATAGTAAGGTATACATACTTAGCCCGAGCGCTTCGTTGACCACGTAAGTTTACCTGCCATATTTATTTATGATTTTACTCCGTTTCGTAAGCTCATAAACGGCTTATTGGATTTCAATTACTGCTTTAACACACGATATAATCCTGTTTAGCCGTTCCTACTGCGGACCTAATGTGTCGTATCTTCGTTCACTTTTAAATGCCAAGGCTCAACGCGTTGAAAAATCATTTACAAGGTAATGTTTACTGAAAGTAAAAGCTTACTTCCTTAATTCGTGGCGAATTTGATTGCTGATTGTTGAATCTAGTTAGCGTTGTTGGGGGGCGGCGGTAAATTAGCTAGATTAATGTGACTTTGTAGTATTACCTCGAAAGAACTCGTTGCAGAAGACTGAACTAACTTTTCTGAAGAAAATACATATAATAATAAAATAGCCACAATAGTCTGTTTGTAATTGAGCTCATGTGCGACATGCTGTAGCGTCCAAAGGAACATACGCCTGTACTTTGAGGATCTCGAAAGGGGAGTAGTAACTCATGATTCCCCCTCCCTTAAAAGATATGGTAAGGGAGTTTTACAGTGCATACATAGTGCAGCTGCTGTAGCCCACCCGTTCTTTGAGGATCTCGAAGAAAAAGGCTGCTGTTACACTTTCCGGATTAATTAAACTTTATCTCAAAAATAATAACACAGAAGGGTTAATTAAGCTGTATTTACCTACGATTTTATATGCACCAATAAAATTAATTTTACAGCTCTAGGTTATATGATTTCCGTGTAACGTCAAAGCAAAAAAGTTTTATTGATTGTTTTGCCTAATCGAGTTAAGTAGGTAAACGGTTACCAAAATAATGAATACCGAGTTGCCTCGCTTGAAACTCTTTCAAGGATTTACATTTGCTAATGATTGATTCATTAGGTATGTACTTAAATGTTTTGACCGATAGGTATCGTGTTGACTAATTGATGATTTGTCCTCACAGAAAAATTAAATAAATTGCCTGTATTCCATGGTTTTATGATTCATAAATAATCGTTATGAGATTCTTCTTAATATATTTTTGGTTATTTTTGATTACCTTTTCCTTAAGATAACATTTTCGAGCACACGTTGCTCGTTCAAAAGTATTGTATCTGCAAATAAATATGGATAGATCAAAACGTACTCAGTATCCTATTTGAGCACACTTCGCTTGCTGCCTCCATCACACTTTCTTAAATCTATCTTTCTGCAAAAGGTGATGAAGTTAATCCTATTTATACATTTCTTAATTTCATTAATTTTTTTTCCACACCTGAACCTAGCAAGCCATGCAGTGTGTCACATTTATGGGCT
Organism: Tholera decimalis; assembly: GCA_943138885.2. Lineage (NCBI taxonomy): Eukaryota > Metazoa > Arthropoda > Insecta > Lepidoptera > Noctuidae > Tholera > Tholera decimalis. The sequence goes on from OW964559.2 coordinate 21,803,254, forward strand.
TCCAAAGTTTGCGCTTTCAGCTTATCAAAGACAAAACAATTCGTATTTCTATTTTAATTTTTGAAATAAAATCTCTATCAGATACTTATTCAACAATCATGCCACCCGCAGTCAGTTCTTTCAGTTTTGGTCTGTTCTGTACAAATCTACATCGTAATAATACAGTTTTTGTATGAATGACAAGAAGACGTATACGAGGCGAGGTGTGCTAATATTTTCGAGTTGGTCTAGTCTCTTAATCCCGACAAATATTATAAATGCGAAAGCGACTCTTTCTGTCTAGACTACTAAACCGATTTTTATGCAGAAATAGATTAGACAGGAGATGAGCTACAAAAATAATAATTTAGCCTATTACCTTCCCACTGCTGGCACACAGGACTCATCTCTATGTGATGGAATGAGCTTTTATCCATCACGTGGGCTCAGTGCAGGTTGATGGCGATTTTTGGTCCTAGGACATGCCGACAGACATAAAAAATAGAAATAATATAACCTTTTCTTCTTTCTATTTATGCTTCGTTAGAAGAAATGTTAAATTTAATCTACTGAATTTACTGATTTATCGGATTAAAAGATAAAATAGACACCATTTATTATTTACTAGTACTCACGCGGGGCTTCGCTCCCGTGGATTCTATCACGGTAAAAACAACTCTCCTTTTTTACAGTCGCGTAAAAAGTAGCCTATAACCTTCCTCAAGCTTCAAGCTACTTCCATACCAAATTGCATCCAAATCCACCCAGTACTTTCGAAGATTAGCGCGTTCAAGCAAACAAACAAAAAACAAACTTTTCCGTTTTATAATATTAGTATAGATCAGCGACCTGCTCCTGCCTCGGGGTTTGCTTGGGTGGAATTAATGATGATTTAATTATTCGGCCATTTTATCAATTATGTAGGTACATAACTAGTTGTTGCCCGCGATTTCGTTCGCGTTGGAGGTCTTTCCCGTGTAAATTCCAATACTGTGGGAAGTTCCAAAAATCCTTAGTACCCCCAAGGAACATACATGCCAAATTTCAGCTTCTTGCGTCCAGTAGTTTCGGCTGTGCGTTGTCACTTGTCTGTCAGTCCGTCAGTATCGGAAGCGTTTTATATTATAATATTGATTGATGATTGTGTCCACGGTCCGTCTCCGTTTATTTCTACTTCCAAAAGTGGAAAGAGTATCGAAATCCGTTGCAGATAGAGGAAGGCAGTTACGTTGTTTTGTACTATTTACAGATATAGATGATTACTATATTTCCCATCCACAACAACAATCGTGGGTAATAACACCAATAACATCTACAATTGTACATAATACTTATGTCTTTGTTTTTAATTGCAAACGCAATCGTGTCTATGATTATGTTTTCAATTGACCACAAATATGAACGTATATGTTGAACCTATATGTACTTGCATAAACCCGTTAGTTCTTCAGAGGTGGACGCTTTGATCAATAAACTAACACGAAGATATACTCGTATAAAACCAAGGCTCAGTTCAATAATAACGTAGTTATCTCGATTTTATTACAAGTAAGTCTAAGTGCTTAGAATTAATTATATTAGTTTATGCACCGTTCATGGTGTTTTATTATCGAAGTTAATTGATAGCTTTTAGTAGTTATTAGTTTCGGAGTTTATTGATTTGTTAATGTGTTCTTATAAATTTATCTTTGAAATAGTGTACACCTATAAGGTAGATTTTCGAGAGACCAATTAATGTATTAATAATTTTCGAGAGACCAATTAATGTATTAATAAGATCTCATGTAGGTAAATATGTAGGTATCCAAAAATCACACTAATAAAATGAATTGATTTAAATTGAAAAGTGGTAGGTAATAATAGATATAATAATATTGATGATATAATAGATATCCGATAAACGCGAGGTAGAGCTTTAGACAGGACTTTCCAAGGGAAAGCACTTGACTCCTAAAGAGAGAAAGCATTTTACACGATAAAAAAATTAGATATATATAAATATATATATATAAAAAATAGAGATCAATGATTTTGTAGGCGTTTCTCACCCTCATGGTTCATGGTCTTCAATGGTTCCCATATGGTTCGGTTGGGTAGGTATCCATCCAGTTAAATCAGATTTTTCTTTATTCTAACAATCCTATTCAACTGTCAAAGGTCTATGTTCAACCAAAGGCTTTACAAGGTATGTATTGATGGTCACCCATACACAGTCCGACATTGGCAAACGTAAGATCCATATTTAGATAAGTACCTACCTCACAGCGATATATAAGTTTCCCTGTGTGGGTAATTGGCACTTGGCCACGCCTACTTCACTCGTATCGACATGCAAGAGGATGTACAGTGTGCGAGAACTTGTTTATGTGTGGTTTAATCTTAACATAGTATAAAGCAAAGTCGCTTCCCTGTGTCTGTCCCTATGTATGCTTAAATCTTTAAAACTAAACAACGGATTTTGATGCAGTTTCTTTCAATAGAAAGAGTGATTCAATAGGAAGGTTTTTAAGTATATAACATGCATAATATAGTAGAGGAACACTGAAAATTTTTGAGGTTTCTAATGTGATGTCGCAAATAAACACATTTTTTTGCACTTGCTTTGCAAACGCTGGCTGAACCCGACGAGATAGATCAAAATAATGTACTACAGTATTGTACACCTTAAAAAGGTCAAGAAAAATGTTTTCGATGGCATCTGTCTATCTCTTATAGATAACCCACAACAACCATTTTTTATCCTTTACTTTTTACGAGATATACGAGCATATTTTACGAAGCGATTTTAAGCAATACAGCATTAATCCTTATCCAATTAAGTACCATAAATACATTGTGCATTTAATATAAATCAATATTGCCCTTTACAGAATATAATTTAAATAAATAGTTTCGAAGATATTACAGATTTAAAATGCAAGGACATAGCGGTTGCGGCGCGGTGCCGGCGGAGGCACGGCGCGCGTGCCTATGTTGCTTAGATTTGTGCGTTGAATGTTTTTCCCATGGTAAATTATGTGTCGCACTTTCAAGAGTAATTACTAGAGAACATGTATGTCGAATGACAAAAAGCGTGAGAAAAAATTTTTAACAAAAAAATAGAACCGACTTCCATATCAAAACACTACAAAGCCACAAATAACTTTAATTTTGAAAGTCGGTGTTATTGGTTTTGGATTTTCTTTTCTTTTTTCACACCGCCTTCCGAAATTAAAGTTATTTTTGGCTTTGTAGTGTTTTGATATGGAAGTCGATCCTATTTTATGCAAAAAAAAATTTTTCACGCTTTTTAGTGGGTCGGTTTGTAATTTATCTAGTTACAAAAGCCATAATGTCAACAACTTATCACCTTTTACGAAATATTGCTTTTCCCGATGCATAGCCGTTAATTTTTGAGGAGTTCTCCTGGTACTTGACCATCAGCTCTACATCACCATATGTATTGTAAAGAGCATAAAGTGTTTAACATCCGTACTCAAGTAATCGAATCGCAATCCACGAAATACTTATTATTGAGGAGTTTCAGTGGCCATCTGTGGTCTTCATCATCAGTTCAACTTCCCCAAATGGTACTTTTCGGAAGCAACTGCTCAAGGTACTATAAGAAATACCCAAAACGCTATAGGTGTGCCTATAATATTTGAAGAGTTCCCTCGATTTCTCCGGGATCCCATCATCAGATCCTGGTTTCGTAACAATGGGACCAACTGGAAAGTATACTCATTCAAACGCAAAAAGATTTTTTTAAATCGGTCCAGCCGTCTCCGAGTAATGAGGTAACATACATAAAAAAAAAGTTCAAGACAAATTGAAAACCTCCTTTTTTTTAAGTCGGTTAAAAAGGCTGTCAACGATGTACCTATATAAAGACATTCTATAGTATATTTAATATAAACATTGCACCCGTGCGTATGTAATAATATAAGATACAGACGTGTTATTGCATCTTCATAATTATCTACGATTTACAGTGGTGGACTCTTTGATGTCTTGCATCTACTATATGCTTAAATTACTGGTATATACTTAGGTATCAACTGGAAAAGTTTCTGAAGCGAAAACCTACTTATATTAATTGTAGGCTATTTAACAGTAAATATTACTTTGCACTTGATAGGTAAAAACCTAATAAAAATGTTAACATCTTACCACTTTAAAATAATAATTTCCATAGAACTTGATCAGATTAATCGCTGTCATTAATGAACGTCTAAAAAACGGAAGTTTCCATTATTCGAATTCTTCGGAACCCATCCCTTCTCAAGATCAATAGGTCAGCCACATCATCTCAAATGTCGCAACAGTCGCAAGACACTTAATCAATAAGTGTTAATTTCTTCACGATTACCGAAGTTTAGCGTACAAGCTAGCTTTATCATAAATCAAAGATTGACCACTTAATAGAGATATATCATAGCAATGACAGTTGCTAAGCAATTCGCAAATGTTTGAGCAAAATGTTCTGAGTCCATCAAATGTTTGGTAACTTTCAAAGTACGCTGTCGGCCAGTTTATATTGGTTATTCTGAAGACAATAAGCCTTGGTACATACACAAAAATTAACACCTCAGTCAATGAAGGTTTAAGAAACTTGAATCGTTTTGTCATACACCACATGTTTTGTTTATTTATAAAGGTGCGAAGACTCGATTAGCCGATTCACCGGAAAACATGCTTTTATCGAGTTACAGGTGTAAATTGATCATTGCATTATCAAATATTACCTACTGTTTTGGTGCATTCATTTTAAGGGACAATTCTAACTAGTAGTAATTCGGTGGCCTAGTGATCGTAAGAGTGACTGTTGAGCATGTGGTCTCGGGTTCGAAATCTACTAAGAATCTAACGCCTGCAATTCCTGATACCAAATATCAACAGTGGAAGCCACTATTATGATGTAGGCACGACAAGTATGTTTCCCTCCTGTACAGGTCAATTCAAACTAAATGTGTCCATCAAGTTCGCTTTTTGCAGTGCAGTACCCCGCCTATCACCTCCAATTCGCATGAACTTGCTATGTGAAACGATAAACGGTATTTTCAGAGCCACCATTAAGTTGAATTCTATCTTAAATGTGTGTTGTTATTCATGTGGTCTTACAGATGCTCAATGCAGATGCACAATGATGATATTTAGACCGATATGACTAAATTATCAGTCTCGTTGTACCAAAAAGGCATTTTACTCCAATTCAGTAAGTACAATAAATGTACAAAATAATTCTCACTGCTGAGAAACAAGCCTCCTCTCTATGAAAAGGGATGGGCCATAATCAACCACGTGGGCCCAGTGCAGGTCACATATTTTGTGGTTGTCACATATTTTCGGATTTTTGTTCCCAAGACATTTCTCCGGGCCGGCCCGCCGCCGCCACCGCGCGCCGGCTGGTTTGCTTCATTTTGAGCGTTTGAGAGCAGTGACCAAAAACTTTATAACAAAAAATTAAACCGACTCCCAAAAAACACTGAAAAGTGAAAAATAACTTTAATTTCGGTAGTCGGTGTCTTTAGTTTTGTTTTTTCGTTTTTGGCACCGACTTCCGAAATTAAAGTTATTTTTCACTTTGCAGTGTTTTTTGGGAGTCGGTTTAATTTTTTGTTAAAAAGTTTTTATTTCACTCTTTTTGTTGGATGATTTTTAATTTACCTAGTTACAAGAGCCTAAATGTCAACTACTTATAACCTTTTACAAAATATTGCTTTTCCCAATGCTGGGCCGTTAATTGTTGAGGAGTTCTCCTGGTACTTCACCATCAGCTCTACATCACCATATGCATTGTGACGAGCATAAAGTGCTTAACATCTATATTCAAGTAATCGAATCGCAATCCACTCAATACTTATTATTGAGTAGTTTCGGCGGCCATCTGCGGTCTTCATCATCAGTTCCACTTCCCCAAATGGTACTTTTTGAGAGCAACTGCACAAGTTACTATAAGAAATACCGAAAACGCCATAGGTGTGCCTATAATATTTGAAGAGTTCCCTCGATTTCTCCAGGATCCCATCATCAGATCCTGACTTTGGTGATTTTGGTACCAATTTCGAAGTATACCCATTCGAACAAAAAAAGAATTTTCCAAATCGGTTCAGCCGTCTTCGAGTACTCGATGATCATACATTAAAAAAAAATATATATATATATATATATATATATATACGCGTCGAATTGATAACCTCCTCTTTTTGTCGTCGGTTGAAAAATGGCCGAAAGAAATTTCATTATTAAGTAATAATAATGATATTTGTGAATTTAAAATAAGTTGGTCTTTTTCACAGTTTTCTTTGCGCCGTTTAGTAGGTGGTTACTAAATAAAAGTATAGTAGTTAGTAGTAATAAATGGGATCTAAAGAATCAGTATTTTGTGATATCACTGTAAGCAATCTACTTAGAATTACATTTATAGTTTTTTTGAACTCTTTACTATGTTTGGAATTCCAGCTCTCCGATACATTATTTGTACGGTGCCTCTTCTCATCGAATGTGTACACCATTCATCTACATTTTTACTAATATATAAATAAAAAATATATATTTTTTCGAGATATTGAATAAATTCCCGGATCTTCGCTTTTTAAAAATGTAGGTATACTCTCTGACAAAATATATTGCCATCCTTCTGCAATGCGATCATGGGGCAATACAGGCAAGCTGCAACAGACCTGTAGGTAGGTCTGTGTTGCGTGTGTAAGTTTTATTTTTGATGCCAATATTTTTGGATTTCTTCCATATATTCTGTGTAAAATGAAAATAACCCCTTTTTACTATAATATCAAGAAAAAAATAGTTTTATAACATATGTTGGCCCTGGTTCAAAATCTGCGTGTATTTATTTAGGGTTTCTATTTGGTAATGCGGTGTGTTATAAGGTCAAATAGAGCACAATATGACTTCTCGGTTTTATTGCTCATCAATGCGTAAACCAAAGGCACAGTCTTTGTATTGTTACTGTCACTTCCATCATCACCATGCAACACAACTAATTGAAATGGCTTTGGGGCGCTATAAAATGTGCCATCAAAGAAAAATTCCTCTATCTTTTGAATGACCTCCATCTTTTTTCGAGCTTCCTCTGAACAAAACATCATTATTCTCGTCTCTTCAGTATCATTTGTGTAATCGGCTAATAACAAATGATGAAATTTTCCGGGGACCTCAACCTCCCAAATATTGTATAATAGTGGTCATAAAACGCGAACCGGGACATATTGGCTATAGACATATAGCTTATAAAAATTAGGTAGGAATTGTTAAAGTTACTCCATTAAAGGCCTAACTAAAACATTTACTACATTAATTTTCTCTTTCCTACTTTAAATCTTCAAACTCAAATTCATACATGGTACTTATAAGAGTTATATTAAAATTAGAGCTTACATGTTTTGCTAAAGATACATTGCATGCAAACTTATAGGTATGTGTTTCATCACATCATAATATTAAATTATTGTTGATGAGTTGTGTCAGGTGCATTCGCACGAAATCTAACATTATTCTTGTATCACCTATACAAGAATAATGTTAGATTTCCTAGGGGAGCATTCCGTTGATCAGACATCTGCTTCCTTTCTAGATCATTGATAAAGGAACGAAACTTTTAAAAGAAGGTCATTTTTGCTATTGCGATCAAATTTGGTGTATCCAGAAATGCGAAAGTTTGTGAGAATGGTATAGATGTAAGTATGGATATTTGTTACTCTTTCACGCACAAACAAATGTAGGGATCTGAATGAAATTTGGTAAGTAAATCGTTGAAATCCTTGAATAACACATGGAATACTTTTATCCCAAAATTTCCACAGGATCAGGAAAGCCCTCCAACGTGAACGAAGTCGTGTGCAAAAGCTTGTCTAAATTATGTTTGATTTTCAACCGACGAAAAAAACGGAGGAGGTTATCAATTCGACGCGTATATTTTTTTTTGTTTTTTTTTTATTGATGATCACCGATTACTCGAAGACGGCTGAACCGATTTGGAAAATTCTTTTTTGTTTGAAAGGATTCTTTATTCTTCGAAATTGGTCCCATTGTCACCAAGTCAGGATCTGTTGATGGGATTCTGGAGAAATCGAGGGAACTCTTCAAATATTATAGGCACACCTATAGTGATTTGAGTATTTTTTATAGTAACTTGTGTAGTTGCATTCGAAAAGCACTATTTGTCAAGTGGACCTGATGATGAAGACCGCAGATGGCCACTGGAACTACTTAATATATAAGTAGGAATAATAAGTATTTCATGGGTTCCACTTCGATTACTTGAATATATGCTCGTCACTATGCATATGGTGAAGTGAAGCTGATGGTGAAGTACCAGGAGAACTCCTCAACAATTAACGGCCCAACATTGGGAAAAGCAATATTTTGTAAAAGGTTTATAAGTAGTTGAGATTTAGGCTTTTGTAACTAGATAAATTATAAATCGACCAACTAAAGAGTGAAATAAAAACTTTTTACCAAAAAATTAAACCGACTTCCAAAAAACACTGCAAAGTGAAAAATAACTTTAATTTCGGAAGTCGGTTCCAAAAATGAAAATAGAAAACTAAAGACACCGACTTATGAAATTCAAGTTATTTTTCACTTTGCAGTGTTTTTTGGAAGTCGGTTTAATTTTTTGGTAAAACGTTTTTTTGATTGTATGTATATTTTAGATATGCAATCGCAGGACAGGTATAAAGTGCAATAACAATTCGTCATGATGTTTTACAATAAGTAGGTATAACGTAATACTTACCTGATGTTGAATTCTCGAAAGACTCAAAAACAACGCAGAGAATATAAATATAACGACTAGACGAGTACTCTAAATGTAATACCTAATCCTAGGCATCGCCTAGAAAAGTCAAACAGAGACAGTTCTCAGAACAAATTTCAACGCCGCACCAACAAAATATATCACTTAGTTGTTTCTGAAAAGTTCATTACAAAATTCATTAATACCTTTCACATTTTCAGTGACATCGTTACTCTAAAATGGCAGCTTCTCATTAATATTTTCAAACACCATATAATCTTAATGTCTCCCCATTATCAATGTTGCACGTGTTTTGGTTCTAGCGAGGGATTCCCGACGTCTATACTGCGGACAAGGCAAAAGGGGCGCAACTAGCTTTTATGCAATTATAATAATATTTCTAGGGAAAATTAAAGTAGTATATGTATTTAAAAAAAATATATAGTAGATAGTAATTATATATTAGTTTAATTATATAGTATTATATATATTAATTATAGTAATAGGTAATTACATGTTAAAGTATGCATTTTATTCGCATGGGGCATGTTGTCCTGATGTAAACAAGAAGAAGTAGCATGGCAAAAAAGGCTATTACTATATGGAAGTGCAGCATATTTGGAATACTAGTTTATCGTTTGGGAATAATTTTGAAGAGAAACGAAATAGCTCAATAAAAATGCATCAAATTATAGGAAGACTATTACACTTTAATAATACAAAGTATCAATTAAAACAAAAAACAGAAACCTTGACAAAATATATAATAATTTGTATCTATAATACTTTTATATCTATAATATAATTATGTTATATGCAATTATTATTTAAGTTCTATAATCTTAAAGACTGTTTTCAAATAGTCTACTTGCTGTGTAAAGTCTGGATTTGCTGAAAAAAACATCGAAACCTTCAATTTCTTTAAATGATACATTTTCTCAATTTCGTATTTGTACCAGATGCACCCCTTTTGCTTATGACGCCACTATAAGTGATGGCCACAGTAGTCAACCCTCTGTATGCGCCTGATTTACTACTACAGAACAAAGGACATCAATTTTAATAGTGACATGTGAACTATGGGGCGCGAGTGATGTGACACAATGTGGAAATGGTGTGCACGTTAGAATAGAATGGACGATACAAAAGACTAAATCTTGCACTTAAATAGCCAACAACAAAAGTGAATAGCTTACTTCTAGGTAAGCGTGCTCCATCTTCGACCACATCATCACTTACCATCAGGTGAGATGATGGACAAACGCGAGCTTATTCTTAATAAAAAATAAATCAAAATATTCGTAACTAGTTTCTGCTAGGCATTCGCTCGAATGAAAATGTTTTTTTTTATATTAAAGTAGCCTATGTCACTATTAAAAATTACATCATACTGTTGCTCCGTTTTGACGTTAAAGAAGGACAAATAAACATTCCTTCGCATGAATTTGCTTACCTATTCTCTCGTTTAAGATTTAATGAATAAATTCCAGCTGTTTTCCAGTAGCTACATAACATTATTATGCATTATTGTCATTTACTCCTAATGATTTGGCATGAACTTGTAAAAATTGGCCAAGTGCGAGCCTTCACTCGCCCATTAAGGGTTCCGTAGTAACTACGCAAAATAACTTTGTTTTTCATAGTGTTTGTCGGAAATACAAAGTTATATTTGCGGTTTTAGAAAATGTGGTATATCTCAAAAACCAATTTTCGTTGAAAGTTTTTTACTAAGAACTACAACATATATTTGTTTTGGATTTTTCACTCTATTACTATAGAAGTTAGAGGGGGGGGGGACATTTTACCACTTTGGAAGCGTATATCTCTTAAGTGATTGACTTTAAGAAAAAGTGGTCCTGGAAACCTGAATGTCATTTTTAAAGACCTGTCTATAGATATCATACACGTATGTTTGACGAAAAAAAAAATATTGTTGGTTTCGTTTCTATGTATGGGGAGCCCCCCTTAATTTTATACAACGTGTAACGGAAACGCCATATCTATCCAAAAGGACTGAAGACAACATCTAGTATGGAGTCTCTATGCATAGTTTCAGCTCAAAATACGTGACTCAAAGAGTTGATACCAAATTATCGGTTTCATATATTTCTTGAATACGAATCATAACAAACGTGTCACAGCACTACGATGGTCAATAACTTTCCACGTCACTTGCCAATAACACTAATATCTTTATAATTCTCTTCGTTCTTCTTAATTTGAAAAATTCGATCTCTGGTATCAATGTATTGAAATTTGTAATAAGTTCCACACACGTAGACTTGGGATTACAAAAATCTTGCCATATCGTTTGTTATCATCCAAAGAAGCCGTGCACTTGGTATGCATATACCCTTTAAATTACACGTTGTATATTTTAATAAAAATTTTAATAAAAATCGGAAAGCGGTTAACAGAATAGAACCTACCAAGTTTCACGTATGTAGTCCTAATAGTTTCGGAATAAAATGGCTGTGACATACGGACGGACGGACAGACAGACATGACGAAACTATAAGGGTTCCGTTTTTGCCATTCGGCTACGGAACCTTAAAAATGAGCAAGACGGATAGTGTTTTACGAATTAACAACTATTTAGCGTTTTACTGTATGATTTTTAAAGACCTGGTGTGCTCAAAGCTAAACAGGTTTACCGGTCGATCGCAACGCTTGCCGAAGTGGGTCCAATGATGGCTGAGTGGCTAAATCTTATCAATCAATTTTGCAAACTGAAATATAGCCTGATAATGTAGCTTTACAATGGTAAAAAAAATTAAAGTTGTTTTTTTGGTTTATCCATTAAGCACAAGCAAACAAATTAACAAATCTTTCCTCTTTATAATATTGGTACAGACGAAAAGGTATGAGATCCGTCATACCTTTTCGTCTATATTAATAAGTTGTTACTTATTAAATATTGTTTTAATATGTGATGCTTTGCGGAGCATATGTCCATAATCAAATATTGTCTATACAAATCAGCTACACTGAAACAAATTCAAACCGTAGTCTTATCTCGGGGACAATTAGTTTCAAAAACTTGTCAAAAATGGAGGAAAAACTAGTAAATAAAAATCGTAAAAGGATTTTAATCCGTGAATATGTCGCAAGAATTAGTTTCATGAGCTATGTGATGTTATAAGGATAGAAGCAAGGAGGTAAAAAGGGCAAGACCTGTATGTCTATGGACGGATATAATGAAATATCCTATGGTCAGGAAGAAGATGGCGGCAGAAGACGATATGCGACATAGAAAGATCATAGATATAAAAATAATACTTAGATAAAACTTATAAAAATAACACATGAATAATTGGTTTAACTATCTATTAGCGACTGGAGGATAAATAATGTTAACTCCAACCACATTCAAATTAGATAAAATGTTTTTGTCGCAGTACGGGAAAAATTTCATGTTTCAGTTGTTTGCGTAACAATCATTGTCAGTTCGACAAATTCCTAACTAATGAGCCTGGATACTTTAACGAGTAACCTTCCTATTAGAAATAAGGTAATAATTTTCCTTCATTGACACATACTGAAGTAGGCACCTAAGCTTATGAAAATATTATTATGTTCATTACCATGAAACGACATATGAATATCTAGCTGAGAGAATTGAATATGCTTTTTCGAAACGGGCATTGGAAATGCTCTATGCTCAAAATAAATATTTATGACTAAATAAATACTTTTGATGTCATGGTCGTAAAAAAATAAAGCAAATTAAATGTTTGATTTAAGATAAAGCCAGTACATATGTTTTTTATAGTAAAGTTCTTTGCTATTTACAAGACCTAAGCATGTAATGTGTGCAATTATTGTGAATATGTGAACTATGTAGGTTGTTATATTCGGGATAAACATGATTTTCTGGCAGTTTAAGTATTTTTTGCGGCCTACCCAAACGTCCTTAGCTTGGTACTGTTCAAATCGTTGAGCTTCGTTGAGCTAGACGTTATCTGACAAATGCTTGCACTGTCTCGACAGGCCCACTCAAATCTGTGTGCATCTATATTCGTAATTTATAGGTAGTTAAGTTTTTCTGCGTTTGGCCGCCTACATACTCATCAACATTATTCAGATAGGCTCATTGTTATCACGCAAACGAATTAGGTATACAACGTGTAGGACCCTTGGGTTCTTCAGGTAAGAACACTAACTGTCACTGGTTCACTACTACACACAACGGAGCGCAGGCGCCGTCCGACTTGTATCGCGTTCGTCATAAGACACCCCAATCAGAATATCTATACTTATAATAAATCTGTAGAGAGGTCAATTCTGTACATGAAATATATTTACAAAATAACTATCAGGGGGTGATTAGGGATCGATACTGATGCCAAAAATGCAATCAATAAAATTTTTGTCTGTCTGTCTGTCTGTCTGTATAACCGTTATAGAAACAAAAACTACTCGACGGATTTTAACGAAACTTGGTACAAATATTTTTCATACTCCTGAGCTGGTTATAGTATACTTTTCATCACGCTACAATCAATAAGAGCAGAGCAGTGAAGGGAAATGTTGGGAAAACGGGAGAAGTTACTCCATTTTTAAGCTTCCGTCGCGTGTGCAACCTTAATGGTTAAAGCTACACAGAAATCATTTATGACGGAAATGTTCTCCATAAAATTATATAAAAAATATCCCACGACAACATATATCTATCTTTTATGGTTGACTCACAATAACACGTGTAACTCCCGATAGCTTAGCAGTTCGAAGCTTTCTGATTATTATTCTGCTCCGAAATTTAAAACCACCACAACTTTGCAATGGAACTCGGCTAAAAGTAACCCAGTTGCAACAAAATATAATCGAGGCTCAAATTTTAACAGGTTGCGGTGCAGGAGAAACCGTCTTTGTTCCCACAATTCCCATAATACCAAATAATTTTCCATTCTAATATAAAAGAACGCGATTCCCAGTATCGGTGTGTTATGCAATGACAATTAATAAGACTCAAGGGCAGACTTTTCGTGTTGCTGGAGTAGATCTCGGTGTCAGTTGTTTCTCGCATGGTCAGTTGTACGTCGTACTTTCCCGGGTTAGCAGTTCTAGAAATCTTTATGTTCACGTGCCGGACGGATCAACTTTCAACATAGTTTACCCGGAAGCTTTGCGCTGAAGTATTGTCGTTCTATACGTACTTAAGCCTCATGTGAACGTGATCTAAACAATATTACCAATACATTAACTTAATAACACACAAGGAGTTACACGCTGACGGAGTCGCGGGCACAGCTATTAACAATAATATTGTGCGGTTCGGTATTGCGATATCTTTCAACAGTATTATAGATTGACATATTATATTTCCCTACTAAATTACGAAAGTTAATCTGTGTGTTACATCTAAATCACTGAACCGTAAGGAAGGACATAGGCTACTTTTTTTTTACGAATAACGACGGAAACGTGGACGAAGTCGCGGGCAACAGCTATCTATGCTAATATATAAGGCTGAAGAGTTTGTTTGTTTGTTTGAACGCGATAATCTCAGGAACTACTGGTTCGAATTGAAAAAAATATTTTTAATTAAATAGTCAATTTATAAAGAAAGGCTATAGGCTATATATATCATTACGCTAAGGCCAATAGGAGCGGAGCACCAATGAAGAATGCTTCAAAATCGGGCTTAAATTTAACGTTAGCCCAAAGTAACTATTCCACGCGGATGAAGTCGCGGGCAAAAGCTAGTTAAATTATAAGTCTAAAACAACATCCGTAACTAAATAAATTGAAACCAAACCTAGGCATTTTTTATAAAATAGTTATCCTTACTAAACGCAAAACGTATGTGCGTTATACAATATTCTTACGCAGACGCATACACTCATGCAATGTTAGCGGCCGATGCAACTCGCACAAACACGATTTTTCCATCAAAATTTAACACCTTTTTTTATGACGGAAATTGATTCAGAAGCTGATTCTGACCCAACAACTTCTTTCAGGAATTTCGTTTATTCTGTTACACGTTGTATAACATGTGAATTGGAATATGAGATAAAATAAACGTACCCATTGTTACGTCTTATTATTTTAATGAGCTAGCAACTAGATAGTGGAAGCGTAATTATCATTTGTTATGACGTAATTGATACCTACAGGCTACAGGGTTGATTTAGAGGCGTGGCACTTAAAATAAGACGGTTCAGTTTGTCAATAAATTTAAACTATAGATGATGCGTTGCACAAACTTTAAAATGGAAAAATAAAAGAAAGTAACTACGTGATACGATATTCTTCACATAGGTACTCACAGTTTCCTGGCTACCGATTAGTATGTACTGAAATTACTGGTACGTGCAGCATCTAAATTAACCTAATAGATTTGGTGAAAGTCGTGTTATTCATCCAAAATGAAAATTCATACATAGTTGGTACCTATGAAAAATTATTGTTGTTATGAAAGAGTTTTTATCAATTTATGGGATAAGTTCAAACGAAACGAATGAGTTCCCAACTAGCACAAATGGGCTGCATTAGTGCTTTGGAGCGTATCCGATTATTACTTATGGTATTAGACGTAAGCGCTAGAGCTTCTACTACAGAATTAAAGCAGCCGCTTTAGCGCCATTTGGGCGCCATTTTATGCAGCCTAAAGTTCTATTTAACCTGCACAACGGTTGCATAAAGGTTCCTCAATAGCTATAACGATTTATTAACGCTATACTAAAGCTCTCGTAGCGCTGCCTTTGAATGATTTTGAACTACTTTGAACGAATGAATTGATTATAGTTCTTTATTGTATATCTTCAATTGACATTATTTGTAATATTTTGGTAAAGTGCTTTCGTCGCCATCATGAAAATAAAACAAAAGTATATAAAAGTATGTATTCTGTATCAGCAAGATATATAAAGATACTTAAAACGCTGTCCAGTTTACTGTAGATATATAAGATAATTTTCGAGTAATGTTAACGAGCTTTTATGATTTAAAAAAAATAACAAAAGTTATATGATATTTTTTAATGGTTGTACAGAATAAATTTTATTTCCGTATTTTTACGTGTCGATAACTTACTATTCGCAAGTGGCAGATTGTTTACCGGTACATTTAATGCACATTAAACTGAATAAACCAATGTAAATCAACTCAATTTTGCAAGTGAATTATAAGTTTTCTTAAAAAATCTTGGCGTCATTGTAATGTAGTCATAATCTGCAGTTTTAGTTTTAATAATTCCCTTTTGAGAATCAGAGCGCTAATTTTCACCCTTCTAATGCTTCCATTGATTTTTATTCCCCTATTGCAATACACAGCCACAAAAAGCTCATATTTTCCTGTTTTTGTGGTTATAAGATCTAGTACGTACTTATTCGAATGGTTTCCGTTTTGGAGATCCGTGGTCTACCCTTAAAAACGTTCACTTAACATAGAAATTGTACGCTTCTCAACTTTAAAAACAAATCCAAGATTACGGTGTTTTAATTGCGATACTTGAACTTACACCCGATATTTCTACGTAAACATGATACAGGTTATTTTCAAATAGATAATCATCAAACGTCTCAATAATAGTTTACATTATTTTGTTGTCGGTAGAAATAAGATCCAGTTATTTTATGGTTTAGTTATACCTATACCATAATATGAAGTTTAAACATTTCAATTAACTACCTATTATTATTTTATTACAGAATGCCTTTTAAAATAGTTAAAACTACAAATGCAGACAAGGAAGAGCTGTCAATCTGCCCTTCAGGATGGGAAATATCGCTAGATCAGAATAAAGAAAATTTGTCAAATGAAAACAATATTCCGATTGAAAAGACATTGCCTAATGATGATGAGAACGTTGCACAAAAAAACCGTAATTTGGCTAAAGAGGATAATGGATCCTGTGATGGTACTGTGCCAAATCCAAATGTTGAGACTGATATCTTTATACAATAAGAACCCAAGAATAGGCTTTTTTTATTAAGTTTGTGATTTGTGAAATGTTGAGATTAATCTTCTTTAAAATTAAAAGATTAAAAATTAAAATACTTTAGTATTAGATGATTAGCAGATTCACTGGAATGTTCAGCCATGTTTGACGATTTTAGGAGGTTTTCATAAACCTTGCGTACTTTCCTGCAATAACCTCCACTTTTCTTTATTAATTTCCATCTTTTAGCATTCCTTTTAATTATTGTTTTTTGTAATATTTACAAAAGCCGCTGTAAAAATGGCGAATGGATTGAGTCTGTAAGGAAGAAGTTATGACTATTGTATTACTAAAGGCAGTTTTCGTTTCTTTTTGGGATATTTAATGTAGTTTTTAGTTACACTGATGAATTTTTTGTAACTATAGTATGCATAAGAGCATCTATTATTTCTATAATGAAACTTGTAGTAGTATAATAGTGGTTACTATAACTCCTGTACAGATGCTGCAAACAGTCTACAATTAACTCCTTTTTGTAGTAAAGTAATCTATAAAAGTTACAATGGAAACCACTGTACAGCTGTAAGTGGCAGAATGACCTTCGTAATTCTCATATAAAGGTGTAAGTGATAAATGAGTTCTACAGTGAACTACTGTGAAGGCTATGGTAGTATTTGATTCAGCTTGTAGCACTTTAAGTAACTTTTATAGCTATAGACGTTTACGGATGCAGATATGCAACTTTGAACTGCTTGTTGAACCCTTAAACCGCTATTTTACGGCCGAAAGTAACAAAATAGGCTGCTATTTCCACTAATGTGCTTGTTGGGTTATAACTTAGACCTAATCATTACAATATCAAAGATAATAATTAATATAATTCAGCCTATTATGTTCCACTATTGGGACACATTTCTGTTCTCTATGGAACTACACCCTTTTTTTTTCTAGGATGGGAAATCATCCAATGACTGCCTTCCGATCTGGGACTGTCAGACTTTTACTGACTAAAATCCATCCGTGTTCCATCATATGCCCTTCTTGTTCCGAGGCCGCGATAACTCTTTCGAACAATTTCGCAACCCCAGCAAGCAATGGCCCCCTTATGGGCTCCGATAATTTTGCTGATACTCTTTGAGGCGCGCGTGGAACACGATGCGCCGTCTACACAAGCCTGGTTTCAGTCGGGTGGCGAGCTACCCATTGCTCACAACCCGCAGGCCCGCGCCTACGGTGGCTGGGAGTCACCCTGTGATTCCCGACGTCCGGAGCGTCTCCGCAGCTAGGGCGCGAAGGCTGTGAGGGCTTTGAGACCCGCCTCTCCCTCGCGCGTCCCGCCACCTCCTTCGCTTGCATAACTGCTTCGCAGAAAGAGGTGACTGCTTCCCATGCCTCCTCGCCCCGGACCATGGTTGAACCAGAGCCGGGAGCGAGAGGTCGCCGCTTTTTGCCCCTGCAAGGACACGGCGGAGCTCTGCCAAAGCGGGGCAAATCTCCACTGTGTGTTCCACCGTGTCCTTTGGGCGATCCTCGCAGTGGTGACACCCGGGCATTTCCTCCCACCGAATCCGACACAAGTAACTCCCGAAACAACCATGTCCGAAGAGCACCTGCGTCAGGCGGAAGATGAGGACGCTATCACGCCTCTTTAGCCACTCTTCAAAGAGGGCACTTCACGCACAATGGTCTCGTGCAGAGACTAAGTGCGGAAACCTTACTACAGAAGAAGAAGAGGGGACTTACCGCCGCTATTGTGGCGTGCCCAGCACTGGGTTGCAATAGCCGCTCTTTCCATGCCATCATGATCTCGCGCCGGAGCTCCGTCCGCTGTGCCGCAACAAGTCACGGTAGCAGAGTTTCGCCCTCCGGGGCGAAGCGCCTCCACACGCTCATCGTGAAGGAGCACGAGGGCTCTCGCTTCTAGCTCCCATGGCGACAATCCGGCAAGAAGGTTCGCTGCCTCGCCGGAGACCGTGCGGTATTCCCAGATTATCCGGATGGCTATCACACTTTGGGGTTTGGTTAGACACCGGGCTTGGTGCCTCCGTAATGTAGGTGACCACACCGGGGACCCATAAAGGGCCATCGACCGCACGACCCTCGCGTAGAGCCTTCGGCAGGAGGCGTTTGGCCCCCTCAGATTGGGCAGGAGCCGCTTAAAGGCAGCCTCAGGCCTCTCCAGTTTCGGGGCCAAACGGTGAAAGTGCTCCGCGAAATTCCACCGGCTATCGAGAACAAGATGGAACTACATACATCCTTGAGACAATTTTGTGGAATAAATGTTTACTACCTACGAAACACATTTCGATTTTATTTATATTAATATCTACTGTTTTACATACACGGAGTACTTTTTAGGGTTCCGTAGCTAAATGACAAAAAACGAAACCCTTATAGTTTCGTCATGTCTGTCTGTCTGTCTGTCCATCCGTCCGTATGTCACATCGATTTTATTTTGTGTGTCTCGCCCCTCCCCCTCTAACTTCTATAATAATGGAGGGAAAATCTGAAAAGAATATATGCTGTAGATCTTAATGTAAACTTTCAACAAAAATTAGGTTTAACGAGATCGGGTCAGCAGTTTTTGAGATATATCATATTTTCTAAAACCGCAAATATCACTTTGTAATTCATACAAATACTATGATAAACAAAGTTATTTGGCGTAGTTACTACGGAACCCTTCATGGGTGAGTCTGACTCGCCCTTGGTCAATTTTTATAATTCCGCCATTCAACACTACAATACCGGTTGTCCCATAACATTTCTGACATTCGTCCACCCACATACCACATGTGAAACATACGGAAGAATAGCAACACTATTCTCATGCCGCTTCGTTCGTTGCGGCAGATAAATTATGGACATGCGCCATCTCTTTGTCCTGTCAATATGTCAAGTATGGGCCGCCTCACTTCTTCGAGCGCTGACATTAAATACCTTTTACTTTGAGCTTTTAATTACGAGATAGGAATTTGGTCATTCACATTTTTGTCGGAATTGAAAGGGTGATTTGTTTTAGTAATGTTGAGAGTTGAAGAAATTGCTTGTATAATAATCCGCAAAAGGGACAAACTTTGATGTTCTTAACATTATTCTAGGATTACGTCGCATGCGCAAAGCAAGTGTATGAATCTGAAAAGCGTACACATACCTCGTGTGTACATGCTGTTAGATATATTATTTTGATAGTTATGTTATATTAAATACTGTTGAGATCAGTATTTAATATAACTTTTCCGCTTCAATCCTTTATTGTACTTTTAAAAGAAGGTTGAAGTACTACATTCTTTCTTTAAATATGTTATATCTAAGTAATAAACAGCCAATGTCGACAATTACTAGTAAATCACTAGGTAACCAGAATTTATAAAAATAAATATAAAAAAAAAAAAAATTATTGAAGGTCAGTAAATGAACTAACAAATAAAAAAAAATATCTTGATGATAGGCTCACGTTTGACCATCATCTCACGTGAAGATATAATTATACATAGGTATATGTAAATAAAAACTATAATCGTTAACTATAGCTACTAGCTTACATTGTCACTGCCGCATGTTAGTAGTTGCTAGATGTAGGTAACTGATATTAGGTAATTTCTAAAGTTGTATGAAACTATAATAAAGTACTTAAACTAGAGACGATTCATCGGTTGAGTTGTCTTCACTTAATCAACTAAGTATGTTGTCTAGCATTTTACTATGTTGACTACAATTCATCAGGTTTTGAGATGACTCAAGCCGTGCAGGCTCTGGTTCAGAAAACTGTATTATGTATCATCTTGCATAAAGGAAATCTATTCTGGGAATAATGTATATGGAAATACAATACCCAAAGAGGAAACATACAACTAAATATTCAATTAATATTAGGGAAGTAAACTTGAGGCTGTTGAATTATTAGACTGAATTAATCTAAGCAAAGGCAAAGATATGATTAAAATATTTTGCCCTGTTAAAATTAAACAAGTTCTTGTAGGTACAAAGGTATACAAAGGATCGGTTAATCACCCAAGTGGATTATTTCGAGACATTATCATGATACCAGACATGACATTTCCGTCGTCGAGAACAAAAAGTTTGCTCACTAAAGCACTACACATAATCGAAGGTTATACAAATTTAAACACGACATATAAAATGAATCATCTAATGCAGTTATTGTTGGCAAAAACCACTGTGTAAATAACTTCATCAGATTCTTGACACACAATGTCCTATGCGAATGACAAATGTGTTTAGAAAATAAATTGAATGTTTCCTAGGTGGTCTCTGCGTTTGCAGCGGGTAGGGGTATGCAACAAGATGCCAGTACGTTCATTTCTGGCTTGCGATTGGGCCTCCTGTCATTTAGGTAGCTGCGTTTCATTGATGTTCACTTCCTCGAAAGTATCTTGAACCTTATGCAAGCAAACAAAACAAATTAAACTCATTGTATAAACTAAAATAGTTTAAATTAAAACATGCTTTTAAAGATATTCTTACCTGAACTTGAATGTTCTTACATTCAAGTTCAGGTAAGAATATCTTTAAAAGCATGTTTTAATTTAAACTATTTACACATGTAGGTGTAGATACCCTAATGGTAAGTATCATTAGGCAACTTACATTCATTCTTATCGAGTTACAATCTGTATTAGTTCTTTTGTTCAGCAATTAAGATCTGGTGGATCAAGAGCAGGTGGAAAGTCGAGACAAGCGAAGCGCAACTACCTACGTTTCCTCGAAGTGCTTCGTCATTTTTTGACGGGATATGATTTACTTCTAAATATATAAAGTTTAAATAGCACGGCACTTATATTTTAGATTTTTTTGATATCTAAAAACCCCGCTTTCGTCACTCACTAGTGATCATAAAAATTTATAAGCTACTTAATTAACTCCAGAATGCTGAAATTTGGTATGGCTAGTATTGGTACACAAACAATAAAAAAATCTAAAACTTCAAACTTTTACCCCCCAACCCTAGAATTGAGGGAATGAAAGTTTGTATTGGACTATAAGTTTTTAAGTTAACTGGTCGCAAACAGTATCATTAGAACTTATAACGGGATATTTACCATGTGTTCGAGTATCTGATATTTCAGCACTGCTTCATATTAGAGATTGGTATACTGACTCTTTCTAACAAATAAATAGGTACATGTTTCAGGATTTTGAGACAGACACCTCCTAACCCTTAAAAATGCGGTCGTGTATTTTTCAACCGACGACAAAAAAGGTTATCAATTCGACGCGTATATTATATATTTCTTTTTATGTATGATCACCGATTACTCGAAGACGGCTGAACCGATTTGCAAAATTATTTTTTTGTTTGAAAGGGTATACTTTGATATTGGTCCCATTGTCACCAAGTCAGGATCTGATGATGGGATCCTGGAGAAATCGAGGGAACTCTTAAAATATTATAGGCACACCTATGGCGTTTTGGGTATTTTTTATAGTAACTTGTGCAGTTGCTCACAAAACGTACCATTTGGGGAAGTGGAACTGATGATGAAGACCACAGATGGCCGCTGAAACTACTCAATAATAAGTATTTCGTGGATTGCGATTCGATTACTTGAATATGGATGTTCAGCACTTTATGCTCATAACAATGAATATGGTGATGTGGAGCCGATGGTGAAGTACCAGAAGAACTCCTCAACAATTAACGGCCCAACATTGGGAAAAGCAATATTTTGTAAATGAATATAAGTAGTTGACATTCAGGTAATTCAACAAAATTAAATAGGTCATTCTTGTAACTAGGTAAATTAAAAATCGATCAACTAAAAAGAGTGAATTAAAAACATTTTGCCAAAAATTAAACCGACTCCCAAAAACCACTGCAAAGTGAAAAATAACTTTAATTTCGGAAGTCGGTGCCAAAAACGAAAATACAAAACTAAAGACACCGACTACCGAAATTAAAGTTATTTTTCACTTTGCAGTGTTTTTTGGGAGTCGGTTTAATTTAATGGTAAAAAGTTTTTTATATGGCAGTCATGTCAATTTTCATGGTTTAAGTCTGAAAATTAGTATGCTTTTTATAGTTGAGAAATACAAAAAATATTGTCATAAGCAACTACCAAAAAGAACGTCCCGCCAAAAAAATCCTCGTAAAATGTTGCCAAGACGAGACCATAAGGCTGGCACTGTCAAAAAGTTATCAGATCTTATGTAGAGTCAAGCTTCTAACCCAACAAGTCCTAACTCATAAACTACATCCTTCATCTTAGTCTAAATATGTGGCTTGGCTGTCTCGTCTTGGCAACATTTACATGAATTTAAGCAATGTTTTTGGTGGGATCTTATCTTTCTTACAGAAACCAATCTGATCTCATCGAATTGTTGACAAGGTAGGTACTGAATTATACCGACTCTTGTAAAACTTCTAACAGGGTTTCGCTTTTTTTGTTAACTATCATGTCGATTCATTGTACAATGAAAATGCGGATCGATCAATGACACAGTATTAACCTTTTAAAGTGATCAACAGTTAATCACCTAACGTTGGTGCAATAAGGAAACAAAACAATTAAATCGGCAGCTTGCCTGCAACTAAACCCCAATACTTAGAATATGATTTCAAATAAAAGATAACCGAGAGATCTAGTCATTTGTATGAACATTGTTAGAGTTTGTGGTATTTCCTTTATATCCGTATTGTTATTAGTTAATGATCGCCCACTGACTTAAATCACATAGCTGTGTAAGTAGAAGTGTAGCACATTTTCCATCAAGTTTTTAACATTCAATCCAATCGTGCATTTTTATATCGATTAAGTTTAAACCTAAAATGAATTAAAAATTAAATTAGAAGTTGGTAGTTGGTACGAGGCATGCCTTTTTAACCGACTTCAAAAAAGGAGGTTCTCAATTCGTCTTGAACGTTGTTTTTTTTATGTGCGTTATCTCATAACTCGGAGACGGCTGGACCGATTTGAAAAATTCTTTTTGTGTTTGAATGGGTATACTTTCTAGTTGGTTCCATTGTTACGAAATTAGGATCCGATGATGGGATCCTGGAGAAATCGAGGGAACTCTTCAAATATTATAGGCACACCTATAACGTTTTGGGTATTTCTTATAGTACCTTGAGCAGTTGCTTCAGAAAAGTACCATTTGGGGAAGTTGAACTGATGATGAAGACCACAGATGGCCACTGAAACTCCTCAATAATAAGTATTTCGTGGATTGCGTTTCGATTACTTGAATACGGATGTTAAACACTTTATGCTCGTTACAATATATATGGTGATGTAGCAGTAGAGCTGATGGTCAAGTACCAGGAGAACTCAAAAATTAACGGCTATGCTTCGGGAAAAGCAATATTTTGTAAAAGGTGATAAGTTGTTGACATTATGGCTTTTGTAACTACATAGATACATTACAAACCAACCCACTAAAAAGCGTGAAAAAAAAATGTTTTTGCAAAAAATTGAACCGACTTCCATATCAAAACACTACAAAGCCAAAAATAACTTTAATTTCGGAAGGCGGTGTGAAAAAAAAAGTCAAAAGTCAATAACACCGACTTCCGAAATTAAAGTTATTTTTGGCTTTGTAGTGTTTTGATATGAAAGTCGGTTCTATTTTTTGCAAAAACATTTTATTAAGTTTTGTCGTTTGAGAAAAAATTACAACTAGAACCTAATAGTACTTTTTATTGTTTTTCAAAGTATTCACCACGTAGCTTAATGCACTTTTGCCGTGCGAAATCGCCTGAAGGCTGTTGATCACGACGAAACAGACTTGCATGCACAAGAAGACAAACATGCAGTTGAGCTAGAGTTGTCACAGGAGGATGACAATACTGATGATGAGAATCTAATAATCTTAAGTAATTAAGCTAATCTAATTGAGTAAAATAATATTCTTGTAAGAAATTTATTGTACCTAAGTAAATTTTTCTTGTAAATAAATTTTCTTGTAAATAAAATATAAACGTTACATTTGTTAGCACCTTCTACTTATCTCAATCGGTCGAGAAATTATAGGCATTTAAATTTTGTATGGCGGCCATCTTGTTTTTCGCCATTTTGAAAAAATAATGGTGACTCGTCAAATTGCCAAGGTAGCTGATCATTTTTAGTTTCGACACCGACGCGCCAAGTCTTACCGTTTCAGCGGGCAGCCGCTAGCCGGTCCACTCTGTGATGCAGAGCAGATCTTCAGGATCTCGAGGTTTTCCGACTAACTTCTCCATACATCATTTTCACACCCTATTGCTCATTCTGGGAGAGCAATTATGTCGATCAGTGAGTCAGTCAGTAGTAATGTAGCTTTTTATATAATAAAAAGATGTTTTAAATTGTTTTTGTATTCAAATTTTATTTATTTATACTACGTTCAGCTATGGTAATTTCGCACACAAAAAAATTATTAATGAAAAAGGACATGACCTTACTGTGAAAACCCTAAATTTATAATTTTGACCTCAAGACAAAAAAAAAATATATTTTATAAAATCTAGGCCGAAGTGGAATGTACGAGGCATGCCTTTTAAGTTTTTTAGTTTGAAGAAAAACACAACTAGAACCTTATAGTACTTTTTATTGTTTTTCAAAGTATTCACCACGTAGCGTAATACACTTTTCCATTCGCTCAAACCAGTTATCATAACATTTATTCCACTCTAAAGTGGGGGTGTTCAAAATAGCTGACTTGAAAGCGTCAACTGCTTCTTCACCGGACTGGAACCTTTGACCACGATGACTTTTCTTAATTTTAGGAAATGTAAAGAAATCGTTAGGGCTTAGGTCAGGACTGTATGGAGGATGGTCAAGAATTTCTACTTTTTCCTGCTTCAAATACTCAATCGTTTGACGAGCGCTGTGCAAGCTTGCATTGTCGTGGTGCAGGATGATGCGTCGCTTTGAGTTAGATTTTCGAAGTTTGGCGATGATTTGTGGTAAACAAACTGTGGTATACCACTCTGCGTTAACCGTTCTACAATCTTCAAGTGCAATAGTCGCAACATGGCCGGTTTTTCCAACGAACGTTGCCACCATCTTCTTTGAAGTGCTTCGAGAACGAACAACTTTAGCTCGTCGACTGTCGTAAACGTCGTACTCGTGCTGATGTCGTAAACGTGATTTGACCCTCCTCGGACCTTTGCAGAGTTTTCTTACACCATCTGACGCGGGCCGCCTTGTGATTGTCGGAAAGCAGATGCGGTATCCAACGGCAAACTAGCTTTCTCACACCAAGCGCTTCATGCAAGATCTTCTGAATGGTTGTTCTTAAGATGCCTAATAGAGCCTCTATCTCTCGATACGTCACATGATGATCTTCGAGAATTAGTTGTCTCACAGCAATGATGTTATCTTCAGTGAAGGCGGATTTTGGGCGTCCTTCGCGAGATTTTTCACTAACACTAGTATCTCCACGCTGGAATTCTAAATACCAGCGTTCGACAGTCCGCAGACATGAGGCTTCATCACTGAACACAGATGTTAGCTCTTCAAAACACTGAAGTCGTGTCAGGCCTATTCTAAAGTTGTAGAAAATTATTGCACGAACATATTCCTTAGAAAGATTCATTTTCGTACGTAACCTGACTGACAGATTCCAATCGACGCTGTGACTAAACAAAGCTAAACAATTAATCCTAATACTTTCAACTGTTTTGAGATTCAAAATTTAAACACATTCGAATATAGAACAGTTCCAAATTCAAAATTGCCGGGAAATATGGAAACGATAGAACTTAAAAGGCATGCCTCGTAGTTAGCATATTATTAAATGGATTAATAACTGGTATTGCATGATACAGTCATCATTAATTTCATTAGTAAGCCACTAATTTTCTAAAGCAGTGTTTAAAGTGAATATAATCAAATTAATTATTAAGTGGTACAGTAATTATGAGCTTATTTGATGTAATAACTATCTGATAACTTATGTAGCAAGTAAATGGATATTAAAAAAATAAACATTTGATAAAAATAAATTTAATTTGAGTACATATTTTCCAAATATAAACAAATCCACGCAGCTGACGTACGTATCGGTCTTTTTTATTCAGTTTGGTAAATGCTACAGCCTACAGCATATAAATGTTTATAAACGCACTGTAGCATAAATGTGCTCTCACACAAGCATTAAGCAATGTGAATACAGTCTGCCTCGCCTTAGTCGAACTACATAGGTTGAGGCGGCTGTTAATCTAGCGTCTTCAGGACGATGGCACTGTACGCTTTTGGGGTAGTCAAAATAAGATAAATAATTATGTAGTAGAAGTAACAAAAATTGGGGTCTGAGACGATAAAAACTTAACAGTGATGTCTGTGCTAGACATATTATTAGGGCATTCCAAAGATGTTTTTCCTCTAATGGTTGACTGGTAGAGAATGCCTACGCCATTAAGTCTGCCTTTGTACCTCTGTGCAAGAAGAGTAAATAAAAATAAAAACACTATTACTATAAATAAAAAGTATTACCTACCGAGTAAAAAGCTAAGCACTCTCTAAGGAAAGTGAAATGAGTACAATATCATATGTTTTTCGATAAGATTATTATGACTTAGATTATATTTATGTAAGTGATTGAATCCGCATCAAATTTTAGCAAAAACCTTTATAAAAACAGAACTTCATTTTGATTGGTCGATTAAATTATTATGTTATGAAATATCTTTGAGATTAATGCGGATATTACCAATAGTCGACCTGTGGGTGTAATCAACAGGATTAGATTTAGGTAATTATATATTTCGGGATAAGAAAACTATTAGAAAATATAGGGGACATCCGGGTTAGGTCAGAAATTAGTGGGTTTGTTTTGATTTAATCAATAAACTATGAAATCCTACGCCAGCTATTGTAAAAAATATCGATATTACACAAATTACCCTTAGGAGGAGTATACAACGTATAACAGAATAAACGCAATTCCTGAAAGTAGTTGGTTCAGAATCGGCTTCTGAATCGCTTTCCGTCATAAAAAATAGGTGTTAAATTTTGACGAAAAAATCATTAATTTAATTTAAAATGGAAATCAAGTGTTTGTTTAAATTATTGGTGTACAATAAAGAGTATTCTATCCATCTATCTCGTTTGTGTGTCGGCCGCTGACATTGCGTGTGTGTATCCGTCTCCGTAAGGATATTGTATGACGCACATACGTTTTGCGTTTAGTTAGGATAAATATTTTATAAAAAAATGTCTAGGTTTGGTTTCAATTTATTTAGTTACGGCTGTTGTTTTAGACTTATGATTTATTTTTCTAATTGGGGTGTCTGAGGTATTGCGCTTAATCTGTTACACTTTGTATAGCTCTAGAAAATTCTTTGTACCAATCATAACAGCTAACTCGCATTTCACAAGTAGTGGAATTATTCTCGTTCGTAAACCAGGGCCTTAGTCATGTACAGGGTGGGCCATCTAGTGTTTTAAATTTGAATCGGCTATAAATAAAAAACTACTGATTATTTTTTCAAATTTCTGATTTTATTGGAAAGGTTGAACTTTATCATTTAAGAATGGAACACAATATCATTCAAATGACTACCACGACTGGCTCGGTAGTACCCCATCCGATCAACCCAATTTTTATTACATTTTCGATTGTTTCGGCTTGAATCTCTTCAATGGCGACTATGATTTCATGTTTCAACGCTTCAATTGTCTCTGGATGGTTTGCGTAACATTTGTCTTTAATTGGTCCCCACAGAAAATAATCCAAAGGGCTCAAATCACATCTCTGAGGCGGCTAATGGGGCGTGCAAGTGAAAGCTAATCGCAGATGGCGCCACCACCGTAAGAACCTTTGTCACTGTCAGTGTTAGTTAGATTGTGAGATATTATATAGTTATCTGTATCATCTATGGTTATCTGTGGTAATATTTTTTATTTTCATTTCATTGATTTCAATTGATTTCTGTACAATTTTCCGATTAAAGAACATAATACATGTTCTTTAATCGAAAAATTCTCAATAACTGTCTCTATTTTAGGAATTCATTACTGTTCCATAGAGAAACTGCTTTGATATTGGTAAGTGTGCTACTAGCGCCACTTTGACAGTTGCACGCCCCATTGACATCAGTATTTCAGCTGATTATTCGATTTTCAAAAACAGTGCGCAAGTGATCGATGGTTACGTTGGCTGTGTGATATGTGGCCCCGTCTTGTTGAAACCAAATGTCGTCCATGTCATTCTCTTAAATTTTTGGAAACAACATTTGTTGAGCATGACACGGTAACGCTCATCGTTGACGGTAACGGCGACTCCTTCCTCATTTTCAAAGAAAAATGACCCAATGATGCCGCCAGACCAAAGTCCACACCACCAAAAATTTTTGACGTAAATTTCTTACAGTTTGCGTTAAAGACTCACTACTTTGGAAGTAAGATTTTAATATTTCCCAATTTTGTTTGAGCGTATAGCGTTCCATTTTGAAAATGTCAAACGTAAAACTAATGTCCTGACAAAATATGAATGTCATTCTACCTTTCAAAGTCAAAGTAATCGGTACTTCAAATTTAAAACACTAGATGGCCCACCCTATATAAGTAATCTTAGACAAATATAAAGATCGTGATGATAGATTTCGTGCATTGACAGAGGGTATAGACAGAATGAATACCTCGTAAACAAAATGCAAATTACAATTGACAACAAGCACCACCCTGAAATGGTTGTACCTAAGTTACAACGATGATAAGAATAGAATAGAATAGAATTTATTTATTTTCTCACCACAAATTAATACATTAGATAATTGACATTAGGGTACAGACAATTTAAACATAATTTGTGGGAGACTGGTGCCTAAACTAAGTTTTTCCAAAAACCTGTAAGTCAGGTCACCAGAAAGATAGAGATAGAGATAAGAATTTCCATTTGTTCGAATGAGCAAAGAACGAATACCAAGTGTAAGCCGACCAATGGCACATGAGTAACTTTCTATTTTATATGGGTCACAAACCTGAATTAAATGAATTCAGTGATCGGGATTTACTCGGAAAAACCCTCCCGCGTTAACGAATTTGCGGGCAAAAGCTAGTTTGAAATAAATTTATAATACTTATTCTGAATTCATTTTGAATTTTCAACATATTCATAATGTAAACTATCTGAGGTATTATTTTAAATCGCGTTTTAACACTACCTTAGCCTAGCTAGTGCAGTTGGGATTTCAGCAAAACCAGAGAGCCTAAATGGCACATTAATGATTTTTTACATAATTTCAATGAAGTATACGTACATAGGCACTCTTCGCAGAAATTGCATCTGACACAAATTCCCCGTGTTTTTAGGAATGCGCTTTTCGAAGTTTTAGTATCCCAAATACATGGTGCAATTGAATATTCAGAATATTTTACAAAATATTTCTCATTAAGCTGGATTTAAGTCGACTAAACGAAAGGTATTCAGTCTTTAAGCTTCCTTCTTTTGAACTGTTGAAAAGTTGTTGAAGGTGAAATATGTTAATTTTTTATTGATTAATAAGGTAGACCAGTAGAGCCGATGCTATCATATTATCGTCTCAACCTATTTGGTTGAGGCGACACTCAGTAGACTATAAGCCTGCATAATGCGACAATGCAATGTAATGCCCTAATAGAGCAGAAAATCAAGAGTTTATTAAATAAACTTAGATACCTTCACAAATTGTTCTTTGACTGCCAGAAATAGAAATTGGATCCTTTGTATTTTGTGCCTATCCCACAATGTTGTTACTTAGCGAGGAACCAAATACACCCAATTATATTCGGAAAATGTTTTGTTGCTTTGAGAAATAGATTAAAAGTAGTGCAGTGTACGCCAAGTCCATTGCTATGAAAAGAAGTCTTACGTGTGTTTATAAACCGTGCTACGATGAATTCCTTAAATTTATTTTACTCATTAAAAGACTGCATCAAAACATGTACGAATTTCACGCAAAGATACCGAAAAAAGTTCTATAGTTTTGCCACTTTCAACGAAAATATATTTTTTATTGTTCTAATACGCAAAATTTTATGCTACGAATTTAAATTACAAGTTACAAAAGCTTGCGGAACCAAGCTCAGAGTTAATAGTCGTTCAACATTCAAAGCTACGCACGCATACATACACAATAGTCATAATAATCTATTAGCCACTACACCATTACATAAGATTTAAAGGTCTCCTGCTAGTTGAATACCAACTCTATCACAAATACCTAAAGATTCTTTTCAGTCACCACTATCGAGTTAAGACGGGTGATCGTGACCCCTGATTTCAATATACAAGCAAAACACTGTTTCTACGTGTGTATTGCTCCAAACTTGTTTCAAAACCATTAATGAATTAAAACACCATAAACTTTTATATGGTTTTGTTTAAGAATAAGCATAAAACTTTGAAGGCATGAACATGAAATTATTGTAGAGCACTAGAAATAGATATTATTACACATCCGGGCAGTGGAAATTGTCCACTACAATTTATGTGTTGCTAACTCGAAAAGATTATTTCCAAGTCTAGAATTTTCTCGAACATAAGATATTTCTACCAAACGACACTATCGGATCCGTAATTTAAAACAAAGCAGGAAGTGGGTAACGACTATTTAAATTCAAATTCCCGCCAAAATTGCGTTGAGAGTTTTCACGCAGGTGCTTTCTGATCTCTGGCTATCCATATCATCCAAGTACACCAAAACAATTTTTATGATTTCAAAGATTACGTCGATAATTCTAACCGTTAAGATTTCATATCACATAAGTTTTATCAAAAACTTTCAGTTAATCGCGAATTGAAACGCCTTGTGGTAGTCAATCTATCAATGGAGGCTCAACCGATCAGAAGTCAGTATGGCGTGATGGAACTAGGTCCTGATTGGTGGGAGTTGACGCGACATCTATTTTTGTCTGGAGTCAGAATGCGCGCGCTGTGGTCGGTGCGCATGTGTGCGAGCGATACGTGCGCGGTGGGTGTGTGCGTGTGTTGTGAGGCGCGCTCTGTGTTTACAGCGCTTTGGTGCGGCCGGCGAACGCACGCGTTCGGCACTGTGAAATCGAGTTTTCCGGCGGCTCTCTAGCTGCATTAGCGTTTATGGTGTTTTCCTCATAGTTTGTTGGTGCTAATACATGTCGGACGTAAAGAAAACATTCGGGATTCGAGTCAATACTCAATTCCGAGCGTACTTTCAGTGCAGCTCATAAAAATTATACGTGTTTTCGGCGGATGCGATGAATAAATTTTGCAAATCGAGTCTGTGTGTCGAAAAGGTTCGTGAGAGCTATGTTTTGATCGGTCGGCGTGTAGTGGAAGTGCCGGGCGGTGCGGACGCGATACGACTCGCGCTCCTGATCCTGATCTCAGTGAGATTGAGGCTGTACTGCAGGTTGTCTTTGCTGCGGACCCTGGGACTTGGAGGAAGTGTCGCCAGGAACATCCAGAGGGACTTGCTGGAGTACACAGTGCCCGGCACGTGCTGAGGTAGGCTCAACAACGCGTGACCTTGGCTTTTAACTTTGCTTTTAAGACGTCAAAATCGTACAAGATCCAGATGCTAATGTATTATTTTTTCTTTTCATGTTGTCTGCTAACCGCTTTAAAGCTATCCTCTTCTGATTAGCAGTGCTGTGGTCCACCACGTATGTTCTTTCGCACGCTTCTGCTAATGGTTTATATTTGTTGATAATTAATGTACACACATATTTTAGTTTAAACATATAGCACTTTCCCGGAGCATATGATTTGATTACATAATTATACACAGTAATTTTAGTGTTTGATGACTGTCTGATCGGCTTATCAGATGTTTTTTACCTTTTCCTACAGTCGTCTCTACATTTTTCTTTTGATTGTTTATATATTGTTGGTTTCGAATCTCAGAGTTTTGCTGGTGATCATAAATCTGTTTACCTAAACAATTTCTTAACTTTCAAAATAAAATCTAAAAAAACGACCTACCTAAATATGTATTTCTAAAAAAGTATTTCGGAAATCCTATCTACGTCATATATACTTTTTGGCACATCCAAAATATTTAGGGAAATTAACTGACGCTACGTCGCTACACAAAGTGCATTTGCCGACATTAGATAACATCAGATAAATTCGTCAAATACGAACCATGATAACAAATTGTCACATCCGTACAATTTTACGAACACATGGCACCATTGCATTGATATAAGAACAATGTGTAAATTGCACGCAAGAATACAATTTATAACACCATGTTTTGTTTTAGCTTACACCACGGCGGTGACAAGTTTTTACACGCATTGCAAGAGTTAGTTTTATTACTTGAATATTAAAATTGTTGAAGTCATAGAAAAAATAACGTCTAAAAGTCTTTATAGAATCTCATACCAACCTGATAATCCTGAAAACCGAACAGCAACAAATATTTCAACTTGAGAACTAAAATGTTTGATATTTAGTAAGAGAAATTCGTTTACAATTGTGAAAAAATGTACACTACCACGTATTACATAAGAAACCTTTAGAAAAATAGACATTTCAGTAATAAAAATGTTAACCAAAATATGAACTCCTTTTTACTATAATTAAGTCACAAAACTACACAATTCTCTAAAATAAACACAAGCAAAGATGCAAAGGAAAACATATATCAACGTACCGTCGGCAATTAACAGCCTAAGACAATTTATACTGAACAAAACAATTAAATACTGCGAGATATTACTTCAATAATTAGAAAATAAATAAAGCTGCTAAAGAAAAAATATTGTCAAATCCGGCATGTCGTAGGACCGAAAACCAAAGACATGCGACATCCATCAACCCGCACTGGGCCCGCTAGGTGGGTTAAATAACCCATTCCTTTTCATAGAGAGAGGAGACTTGGGTCCCAGTAATGAAATCAAAAACGTATTCGTAGATCATTTTGTTATGATTCGTGAAAACCTGCAAATCGGAATAAAGACTATAAAAGAGAGCATTTACATCAAATCTATTGAAATACTTGTGAACTAGAACAAACCTTTGCTATAGATACTGAATTAGAGTCGTAAGTAAGGCGAATTGGATTTCGGATTATCCCCAAAAATATATATAAGTTCCCAATTGTTAATTTAACATTAGTAATTCTTCCTTGAATGGAAATTAGTTATTTCTATAAAACACAAACATTGCGGTTAATTACAGAATTTATTGCAATTGATTCATTTTGTCCTATCGAAGCAAAATTTCCAGGCGTAGTATTAAAACTAATCCAAAAAGTCACAAAACCGTAAAATAAAAAGATATGAGGTATAATTGGTGTTTTTTCTCAGTTTATGCACTGAAGATTGTATCAGACATTGAAAAGGCCAAGACCGTTAATTTAAGTCACTTTACAATTTCGCAACTTTTGGGCATAACCTTAATCCGCGTAATCGTTTCGTAGTTAAACATATTTATTGATCGTAACCTAATATCAAGTTGCCACGCGTACTTACTGGCGCCGAGCTGGCGACTGAACAATACCCGGAGAACAATAGAGGAATTAACGAATTTTCGACTGGTGAATAAGGTACATAAAAGTATGTAATAGAGAGAATAGAGCATGCTATATAATCAATAACCATGCATAAGATAAGTCACATGTATTTCAAATGATGGCACTTTGCACTCCTGGCCAAGAATTATATATATCTTCATGTTCGTTTCATCAAATTAAATTATAACCATTTATGTGTGCAATTCAAATAAATTCATTACAAATATATTGAATTCCAGTTTTATGATTACCTTTAACCGTGCTATTGGTGCGTTAACGATATTCATAGATTGTATCCATTGTATTCTGCACATAATGTCAACTATTTCATCGGTATGATCAAACAATTTTAATAGCATCGCCATCAAAAAGCAAATAACGTCCCGATGAATAAAAGATGAATGTACAAGTAAATACTCTATTACATAAAACTCGATAATATTATGGAACACAATATAGTAAATATTAAATTATGAATTTAATATGCATTGCAAAACTACCATTTAAAATGTTTCTGTCACTGAAGGCTGAAACATGAATGAACGCAACAAAATGAGTAGTGCGAATAATGTTATAAGTACCAGTTAAAAATAAGTTGATTAAGTTAATCCAAAATAAACTTGAAATCGTTCCATTTCTTCTTAAGCCTCAGATTTCTCGTTTAAGACACATAGTGGGTAGTAGTTTTGTTATTTGCATGAACCCAAAAAAGGCATCAAATAAAAGACAACCATTAAAATAGACATATTGACGTATTTAACAACAAGATATCTATTCTCCTTATACAGGTGATGAAGCACAGAATTATCAAATTATTCCGAATACTAGAAATTAACGTTTAGTTTAATAAAAGGATACCAAACACGTCAAAACAAAAAGTTACTTGGGAACCAATGAATTAATGTTATGAGGGCACGATAAAAGCGTTCGCATTCGAATCGCAAAGCAGTTTACAAGATAATATGGAGAGTCCTCGAGATAATAACAGAAGAGGAGAGAGTTATAAAGATATTGCACCACGTTCAG
The DNA here is from genome assembly GCA_943138885.2 of Tholera decimalis. Classification (NCBI taxonomy): domain Eukaryota; kingdom Metazoa; phylum Arthropoda; class Insecta; order Lepidoptera; family Noctuidae; genus Tholera; species Tholera decimalis. Next base: position 21,838,303 of record OW964559.2, read on the forward strand.
ACTTAAATATTATTTCTCACGCACGCAGCCTGGTTCCCGCCACTCGTCGGGATCATACAGACAGTTCATATTACATAATACATACACACCATAGTAATATTATGTACTTTCAGAGATTATTTCAAATAATAAACAAAAAAAATCCCTCTTCGTTTCTTCCAGAGAGCACATGATCGGTCAGCAGTACAGGCATTATGTAATATTTTCAGACGCTGTTGAACAATACGATGTAATTCATTATCTCTTTTTACAACAGCTATAATATAAACACATGATACAGGCGCATAAGTGGTATTACAAAACTGGACTCATGAATGGTCCCCCGCCCACGCGCTCAATGATTTCTTATAGCGACCGCACATCGACAATAATCGTTTTAACAATGCCATCCTTAAAAGAGGTCACTAGATCTGTTTATCTTCCACTTCATTGGCCAATGCATCGGACAAGTTTAATAAGAAAACCCGACCAATATATGAATATATCCGAAAATAAGATTATTGTGACACAATTTCGGAACAAAAGAAAACATACCTACGTAGTTGGAATGGAATATTCGATGTTAAAACTTATTTCTAAGCAACAATACGGTGACTTGAATACCATATTGCACTTAACGCTAAGAGTGCACACATTCGTGATAAGAACATTCAAGCAGCACACATGAATCAACGTGGCCTCCACACATCTGAATGGATGTTAATTAGTACGTTTGTTTTAACACTTCAATATTCAAAGCGCACACAGACACACATGCACGTGTTGTACTCGCACCATGTATAATGATTATAATGAACCTTCGCATTAAATTCCTACTGATTGGAAAATACGAAAATAAATCTAGGCAAATTAACTATGAAAAATATTATGTCAAATCTTCAGGTCTCTAATAAATCCCACAAGATCAGTAGGTAGAGCTAACAAACAAATAAGTTGGAATACACTTACCTATGAACCTTCACACATATCTATTTGGTTGGTGCTATTTGATCGTGAGAATAGTATGTTCAAACTATTGTTATTTTTTATATCGCAACATTACTTAATCACTTCCTACAGCTCAAAGGGCGGAAGTCATGCGTTTACAGAAATAATAAATTAACACCTTTGGTGTTTCAATTCGACGTTTCTTTAGCTTGCCCTTGACAGAAGGTCGTTTCGGATTCTACGTTTGGGAGGAGCACTGTTGCGACACCCGCATTAAAACTTTAACATGAGTTTGTTTGTTTTTGTTTTGTGTATTCGGTAATTTTCGAGTGGACGTCGATCACTTGAAGTGGGCAATGAAGGACGAACGTCGACACCCACGCATATTAATACATCAACAACGTCTAATTCTTGATCGAAGCGTCTGACCCTACGCTAATAGTTATCATTAAGTAATATTCTGTGGACAGACGTAATTAATGTTGATTTTATTACTGCTCATGTGGAATTCGGCGTCAATATTGCTGGTACAGAGACTCTCTATAAAGGTACCGAATTTCATAGTTTTTGTCCATGTAGCTTGAATTTTACAAAGTATGTTTTGAATTAATAAATTGTTACATAGTAGAGTCACTTGACTTTAGTAACAATTACCTATATCTTTGTTGAATATAGTAGCCGTACAATATCACATCGTTCTTTGCTCGTGTGTTAAATAGTACATGAAGTTATATTAAAACAAAATAAATTTATTGATATAATATTGGACTTCTTCTTAAGGTAAAATTGTGATCATCTTAGACACAAAGCCGCCCATCCTGGTGTGTTTGAAAAAAAAAAATATATAAATAATGCTTTGATTAAGCCCTTATAAAGCAAATTCAATAAACAATCACGCCGAGACTCATCCATGGAGTTAATAGTTATTAAAGATAATTCTTATTTATTTTCATTACGGCTAACGATTTATAGTCACTCTAGGATAGAAATTAATTAAAACAAATTACTACTTTGAATAATTCAGCCGTGGGCAGAGAAATAGGAACTAAAGATCTTTAGACTTTTTTTATCGATAGACTCGATAGATGAATTATTAAATTAGCTTGCTAAAATATACATAAGTATTATGTAAACAAAAGTATTCATAATCGTACTAGGTCAAAGGGCTGCCTACATTGTTACTTTTTATGGTGACTATATTACTTTATAATATTATATAATAATCGTTATTTATTAGTCTCCATATTGGATTTCTTGCTTAACGTTTTATTGAGCTCTGTTGTTTGTTATCATTATTCTCATCTGCTTTGGGTGTTTATGTATACTAAACCGCAGATTTTTCAGTATTTTCGTGGTGCAGGTGTATCCGTACGTATGTACATCATCTTTAAAAACACGTTTGATTGGCAGCCCATTTCCTTTTTCATCCTAACAATCTTACCAGCAAACAGTTTATCTACCGCATAACACATGATATTCAAATCTTCTTTATTAATTTAAAAAAACCTTGAAGTAAGCTATTCTAGGATCACTCGGCCTTAAATACACACATTTATACACTTCTTGCTTGATCGTACAAAACTGACTACTCTTTTTAATTAACGTCCGGTACTGTATACATAAGTATAAAGTCAGTGGGTGCACGTACCCCTATATTATGTAGAGCCAAGTAAACGGACGCACGGATAAGATTGTTTGCACGAAGCCAATATTTGACATCTCACAAACGGGTCAGGCGGAGACGACTCGGACGGCCATTTGCAATTGCAAATTTTCCGAGATAAAAATAATCTAGGAGGGCTTAATTAAGATTAAGTGATAAAGATACGACCAATAAATTAAACGCTTCGTGCAGGCAGAAGGTTTTATGCACGTACTTAAGTTTTAATGGTATATTACGTGTAAAGTGATATTGGAAAAAAAGAATCGAAAATAATATGCTTTAATCGATTTTATCATGCAGAATTATGATGAGATTTTTATCATAATACATGACTTGATAATCTTCATGCACAATCGCTCCAAGATTATCCATAACACTATCAATGGCTTGTTGATGTTTTTAAAATAATAATGAAAATACTATACTATGGACAGTAATAGTCAAGTAGTGTGTTTCAGAGTGTTCCAAAATTCCATTGCCAATTTACATTTTGCTCGAACAGCCATCAACAGTATCCATTTGTAATGAGATAACAATGGCACACAAACCCAAGAAACACTTTTAAGAACTCCATTAATCATTGTTTACGTTTACAACCAGGTTTTAGGTTATTTTCGCCATTACCACTGCGGAACCATTCTGGTTCTCCGGCAGATAGTGACTGAAACAAACCACACCACTTTGATTTTGCCACTAATAACGCGTGCGTGTATACTCCAGTGATATTGGTTTTCAATTTGTTAATTCAACTCCTTTATCCAAAGTTATTTGCATTTAATGGTAATCTATGCGAGCGAGCGAGCTTGTACGTAGATGTGTTTTTTCATCAAGCCACCAGACTAAGCAAATAAGTGGCTATTCAGAAAATTATATCGCTAAAGATTTCCTTTGCAAATCAGTAGTAAGTGTTTGCATTGAAAATGTGAGCATCAAAGGCACCGCATAGATAAAGAAAGGAGTGTCATTGCCAGACGACCCGAGACTGTATTGTATACTCAGTAATCAGGTTACAGGTCGCTTTAGGAATGCCTGCTTCTTATTGACGCCTTTAATATACTGCAACACATTAACCTTGCGTGCTATTTAGGCGTTCCATTTTTGCTACGCAGATTACACCCAACTGTTTCTAATGAAAAACGAGGCTCTATTTGCTAAGTGGATATTTGCAACGTAAATAAAAAACAGGGCGAACTGAAGGTCCAATTAGAGTGATTAATGCCGCTTATGGAGATCTGGAACGAGCTGGCTCCAAGCGTTTAGCTAGATCTTATTATCATTCAACTCTGAGTAGGTATGCCGTATGAGGAATCATTTTCAATCAAAGCGTTTCGATTGTGTAAGAATGTAAGATTTTATTAAGATCATTTATTTATGTTTAGGAAATCAAAAATGTTGAAATCTTGCTTCAGTTTTGGTACTCGCTAAACTAAGCACAAGCAATTTGCTTAGTTCTCTCCAAGGTTGAGTACTTGTGAATTAGTGCAGCGTTGTGTAGCGCAACTGGGTCGATCGATAGCGCACTCTTAATTGCGATAAAAACTGCTTCTCTGTATCAGGCCATTAATTCTGTAATTATCGCGCCGTCCGCACATCAAACGTGCCGACGACGCATGCCGCGACAAATTTGTACAGACTCTTGAAGAATGTTGCTAATGAGGTGAATATTATAGACTTGTAGATACTCTAAGTTTACTCTTATAACATATTACCACCTGTCGTTAACCGTTTTACAATGAACAATGTATACTTTCAGACTGTAAACTAAATTGTTTATAACATGTGCTATCAGAACTGTTTTTTTTTTTGCCCCCCGATAATTTTAACGAGGGTCTTAACACTATCGCATTGCTCAGTTCAACCTAGTATTGAATGCTTAAGACGCTTTTATGTTGGGTAGTAGATGTATTTATGATGTATAATGTAGGTCAGTGGAAACATCGTCAAAGCAACCATTGTTTTAGAACAGGTCATGTCCATTAAGCTTCGTGTTGACTTTTGTGTCAAATTGGTTTTAATTGGAAAGTTTATAATCATCTACGTTTTGGTTGATAAGAAAGCTCCTTGTGTTGACCGTGGGGTCGCGGTATCGTGCCGGGTACAACTCAATAACAATTTGTCGCAGAACGTCGGCCACCGGTGACTGATAGCGATAACGACGTCGTTTTCCAACTAAACTTGAGTCGAAGGAAACCATTTGGAGCTGTTAACCTTGTAATACAGATACTTTTTGTCAGGATGACGGGTTTTGAGTTATTAAGATTACGAATAGAGGCACTAATAACTTTGAAGTAAGGCATCATGGCTACACCTAATAGTGCAGGATATTATAATAGGCCAGCTTCTTTTTGATATGGAGTGGAGAGGAAATTATGTTTTTATACTCCTCCTCCGCTGTTCGGTGGCTGGTAAAAAAGACAAAGATGAAGGCTGCTGGCTGGTAAAAAAGACAAAGAGAGAAAGATACAGGCCAGCTTCGAAAAGTATCCACAAATTGATGGTATTTACAATACAATTCCCAGGTATTCCTACAGTCTATATTAATGCTTACATGTAAGAATCCGATTTAGTTACAGTACTGGCCAGCCATAAATAACAGTCATATTTTCTTTAAGAAATATTGCAATGCTAGGCGTAACAAATCCTTAGCAACGAACCGTGGAACGAAAACCATTTATCCATTGTTGTTAATGATCATTACAACAAAATGACGAGCAGACGTCACTCAAGAATGGTGTAAAAAATATAAGATTAGGCAGTTGAGCACTTGAAGTTAAAGTGTCAGTGTAACCTCAAATCGTGTGAGGTCGAAAATCTTCAACTGATTTATAACTACTTAGCAAATTATGAAGTAATATAAAAATAAGAGGCTCATAAATTAGGAATATATTCATAAAAAAGTTGACTGCTGTCCTCAACCTCTTGCACAGGTGTGGCCAATCACGAGCTTGGCCTCATTTGCTAAGGCATTCACACATGTGTTATTACTTATTACATGGACCGTTTAATTTGCTAACGTATATCTTGGTGCGATTTATGATATCCTGGTACCAATGATTTCTACAAATTGTGATTTGTATGACTATTACCCGGATTTCGATGGCTATTTAGTCAGATAATGAAGCTGGCGGTTAGCTTGACATTATAAACGTCGTCTAATCTTCAAATTAAACTTCAAACTGTCATTGCGAATTATTGATTTTAAAAACCTTTGCTACAGTCCCGTTTCGTAAATAAAGAGAATTAGTAATCAATCGGTTAATTGTAATAATAACCTGGAAGTCAGCTGTCAAATGCGCCTAAAGATGACACTAATTCGTCGAATAAAAATTTAACTTCTTATTTTATTTTATAGGTTTCCCACCCTAATTTACATTTACACATAACAAATCATCTGTCTGATAAAGTTGACGTGCGTATAATTTCAGTCCCAGCTGATTTGCGAAGGTTATTAGGAGCACGTTCGAATTCAGTTTGAAAGTGTTGGAGCTGGTCTAGCTATTAGCGACGTGAAGGTTGCGAGTGGGCAGACATTGTTTTTATGGATCTTCTCATGTTGCTTGTTGATGTTGATTCAGAGGCTGGAATAGGTGGCGACTGAAAATGCGAAATGCATTAAAATTTATTATGTTCATTGCTTTCATGATAATGTGAGCGTGTTTCGTTAGAAACTAGAGACTTAATCATCTTTGATTGAATGTACTAATAATGGAAAGCAATCGTCAAATCCACATTATATTTATTGCCTGACTCAAACAACTTTTACCTTGATTGTATACCGGCAAATTCAGTTATGTCGTAAAGAAGAATTAATTGAATCCCAATTCGCGTAATAGAAATAAATCCTTAATCCGCGTTATAAACGTAATCCTCGATAACGACTATAATAAACTTTTGTCAATTCAATCAATAAATATAATTCAAAATGAAATGTCATTTAGTGAGTGATGATTGAATTCAACAAATCTATTGAATGTAACAGATTTGATGTCGTTCCACAGATATATTGGGTATAAAGCTAGGCGCGCCCTTCGGTAAGGCTATTATATTTTATATTTCGTCAGTAACTGTTCCATTAGGATGACAATAATGACCATTATGTGGGTATTCGAGAGCTTAAGTTATTCTTATGGTCACTAAAACATAAAATATGCAAATTGTCTCGTGTATTGAGCAGTTTTTAGGAGAGTTATGAAGTATGGAACACGTCAATTAATTAGGAAAAACATTTTTCAATTTAGGAAATTTGTAAAAAGTTATGCTTTTATGTTAAGTCGAGGAATGTATGGAAATTATATTTGAGTGAAAATGAGGTGAATTTCTTTACGCTTTTTCGTTTACCGCTGAAGTTTTGATTTTTTCATAGGTAATTTGGTTAGATTTGGTCAATGTTAAACAATTAGTTTGACAGTTAGGTCTTAAATCTCAAGGATTATTGCATATACTTATTGATGTCGCTCTTTGCGTGAAATACAAATTCACATTCTCATGTAGGTAGGTACTTCCAAAAGTTTTATTTTAAAAACATGATAGTTGCCTATCAAACAGAACGTTGATACTGCCAATTTGAAACAAATGTTTAATTTAATTCAGCACTACGTGTTTTTTTTCAAGCTGATAAGGCGTCAAGAAAGTAGGTATAATAGACATGTCACTTTCTACTTTTATTGTCGTTTATGTGTGCCATTGTTTCTGCAAACAATTTGGAGTAGCTGCGAGGACTGACATGTGCCTGAATAATCAGAGTTCATACTTAAAAAATAACAATACATAAATGATTTGAATAAATAAAGCAGAAAAGTAATGTCTTACATACCTAGAAGTGAAATTGAATAACCATATTTCTTAATTTTATAAAAGTAGGAAAATAGACAAATAGGTCGATATTATTAAAAAACGTATTTCAGCCTTAGTTATGACAGCTAACGAGCCCAATTCATTACCATCGGTCTCTAGGGAGGGCCGGCGGGCGGCCTTTGAGTTAGTACACAAAAACACGCTATTATTTGCTATCCTAATTACTGGTCATTAATTCTCATTTGTTTATACAGAATAATATTCGCAATTACTTTGAAACACTGTTATGAAAATTTTAGAAAACCGTACCGTAGTGTTTTGTTTTACCTTATTTTCGTAATACTATTTTATATCGTGCTGTCGTATCTTTATCAACATGAATCCAAATAATTGAGATAATGTGTTGGAGCGACACTTAGGTAATTTCCTGAGTTTACTGGAGAGTTGACAAGAATTAGATAATAAACGAAAATGTGGTGAAACTGTATTGAACGTTCATTCGCTCTCACATGTGTGGATATAGGTTAATACCACGGATCGCGTCCAGATAAATATGTCATGGTTTCCTCGCTATTGTACCATGAACCACTTCGTGGAACCAACAAAATATGCTATAAAGCACACAGCACAGCACACAGATTTTATTGATTCAAATTACATGTTCCGAAATGTTAACTCATTAACCAAATGTTACGTAACCATAGACCGCCCACAACACGTTCTGAAAAACTTCAATAGAATAAATGTTTCAATGAATGAATTAAAATTGGAGCATTTATAAAATATAATACTGTTGAACCATGTCATAACATGTCAGCATATTCCTACGCTAAACAATTTACGCGACGAATTAAAGATCTTGCACCAGTGAAGAAACCAAGATGCCAAGTTAAATTATTTTCGATAAGTTCGAATAATTGGATCTTTTTTAGTTTCATTGTTCATCTTAGCTACGATCTCAACTTGGCTGTACTGGAATTTCTCATATTTAAAAAACAAAGCCAGTCAGTGACATTTAAAAATCTTAGTTCATTCAGAATTTAATGAAACGGCACTTAACGGTCGCATGTGTAAAATAAAAAGAAACGAACGAAAAAATATGAAATGAATGCGTTCCAAACAACTACATAGGTTGTCACAAGATGATTCGACGCTTCGTGCAAGCAAATATTACACCAAACAAATCGAATCATTCAATACTCAACGATGCTTATGTGTAACAGCCTTTTATTTCCAATTAAACACTTAATCAATCACTCGTTTCTATTTAGAGTCGGATAATGCGACGGCGCGCGGCGTGATGAATATGCGACCTAAGGATTTGAACACATGCTGCGTATGGCAACTTGCCTGCTAGCGTGAATAAAAACCCCGATCAACGCTAGCCGGAAAGCTGCTGTTGTATTTAAACGAAAATAACAGTAGGCCTTGAGCTATTATTTAATTTTAATGTGTATATTGGGTGTGTACCATACTCGTGACACGCACGTGCGCGTATACACTGGTTATTGCTTATGTACGCAGAAATAGCGAAAATTATGCTAAGTTGTGGCATTGTGCATTGCCAGTGCTGTTTAAGCATGTCTAAAAATATACATTAACATTACTATAGTAGATTGTTACACGAGGGTCGAAAGGAATAAATTCCCATACGAGGTATTTAGACGCCCGAGCACAGCGAGGGCAGCTATAGTCCGAGTAGGAATTGATGTCTTTCACCCGTGTTAAGCACTGTACTTTTCATTTCGAATATAAGGAAAGTAAAAAAGACTAGATTTTGTAAAATATTTATTGCTAATAATAACATTAGTAGTACCTATTTAAAATTAATGAGAAGTTAGAACAATTTATGAAATTTAAAGTTACTTACATGTTTGTTTGGAATATTTACGCTGTTTGATATGTTATGACAAATTTGGCTGTGCTGAATTTCTGTAAATTGTGTATGTGTAATGTGTGTATTTGATTAGACGGTGGAATCCATGTCCACCGTCATCATTGAGCGCCACGGTGGGCGCAGACTCCCTTTGGTTGAGGCGAAGAGCGGCGTAAATTTATAGTCTCAGTAAATTTGTTTGAAATTTTAGTTTTATTTTGGACAGAATCTTCAATGTAGCCTTCCGCGACTGTGATGTATTTCCATCCTCCATGTCTTTTTAACATAGTCAAGTTCGCCCCAGAATCGGCTAACAGCGTCGCTGACGTTCTTCTATAACAATGCCCGGTAAACTGTTCACAGTTTGCTAAATTCAAATATGTTGCTATTTGCTTAGGCATACCTGAGATTTTATTTTTACCGATCACTTTTTCATAGCATTTTCCCTTTTGGTAGTTGAGAAAAAAGCGATCCGTTTTTATGTCATTAGGTCTGATTTTTAGGGTTCCGTAGCCGAATGGCAAAAAACGGAACCCTTATAGTTTCGTCATGTCTGTCCGTCTGTCTGTCTGTCTGTCTGCCTGTCTGTCTGCCTGTCTGTCTGTCTGTCTGTCTGTCCGTCCGTCCGTCCGTCCGTCAGTCCGTATGTCACACAGCCATTTTATTCCGAAACTATTATAGGACTATACATGTGAAACTTGGTAGGTAGATAATTAGATATATTCTGTGAACCGCTTTCCGATTTTAAGAAAAAAAATTAATAATATTTAAAATAAAGGGGGCTCCCCATACATGGAACTAAAATTTTGTGGTTGAAATGGAACTGATTTTTTTTTTTTTAATTACATTGATGTTTGTAAGACCACATTTTTCAATTTCTTAAGAGGTATTCTTTGTGAGGGACTGGTGCCTGAACTAGGTTTTTGGAAAAAGATCTGTATATACAATAAATAGCTTTTACTTAAGTGCCGTGTAAGGAAAAGGGAGTAAACATTATTAAAAAGAAAAAATAGGAATAGAAATGTTGAAATAGAAAAGCTATAACACAAAAAAAAAACAAATTATAAATTAATAAAAGATTAAAAATAAAATTTTAATTAAGCAGAAACTATTAACTCGTGTTGTGAGGTGGATTGTGTGAGTGAAAAGATTATGTAGTTTCAGTGTGGTTGTGTGTGATATGTGTCGTTTAGGTGAGGAGTGTGTGAGTAGAGGTGACTGAAGTATGTAATTGTAATAATGTGTGTGAGGCAAGTATTGAGACGAGGAGTAGCTGTGAATTGCGTTAATATGAGCAACATTTATTTCAGAATGGTTAAAAGATTCCCTGTTTTCTGATAGTCCAGGGTTTTATAAAATAGAATAGAATCACTTAATGCAGGAAAACATCCCATATAAAAATCATTAAATCACATAAAAATTAATCATTATAGAATCATTATAAAATTAAAATATTATTAAAATAACATAAAAGAAACAAAAAAAAAAATATCAGAAACACATATCAAAATTCGTTAATTTACTCATTATTAAAATTGTATCTGGAATATTAATTGCCATATGCGAAGAAGTAATTTATCTCGTATATGGCTCTTAATATTCCATTGTCAGAATCATGTATTCGATTCATAAAGGAGGCTTGCGCTTCTCTTATAACTGCATAGAAGGCGTCAACCCGATTTTCCGCAAACATGTCGGATGCACTACACCGCCAAGGCAGCCCCAGTTTCAGTTCAGTTTTAATTTTTTATTTTTGTTTTATTATGTGTGATCACCGATTACTCGAAGACGGCTAAACCGATTTGGAAAATTCTTTTTTGTTAGAAAGGGTATACTTCGAAATTGGTCCCATTGTCACCAAGTCAGGATCTGATGATGGGATCCTGGAGAAATCGAGGGAACTCTTCAAATATTATAGGCACAACTATGGCGTTTTGGGTATTTCTTATAGTAACTTGTGTAGTTGCTCTCAAAAAATACCATTTGGGGAAGTGGAACTGATGATGAAGACCCCAGATGGCCGCCGAACCTACTCAATAATAAGTATTGATATGAATATGGATGTTAAGCACTTTATGTTCGTCACAATGCATATTATGGTGATGTAGAGCTGATGGTGAAGTACCAGGAGAACTCCTCAACAATTAACGGCCCAGCATTGGGAAAAGCAATATTTTGTAAAAGGTTATAAGTAGTTGACATTTCGGCTCTTTTAACTAAGTAAATTAAAAATCGACCAACTAAAAAGAGTGAGATAAAATTTTTTACCAAAAAATTAAACCAACTCCCAAAAACACTGCAAAATGAAAAATAACTTTAATTTCGGAAGTCGGTGCCAAAAACGAAAATACAAAACTAAAGACACCGACTACCGAAATTAAAGTTATTTTTCACTTTGCAGTGTTTTTGGGAGTCGGTTTAATTTTTTGGTAAAAAGTTTTTGGGATTTAGATTCAGATATTTATTAAGTTTATTATAAAGATATTGCCCAAGGAAACAGAAGAATCTTTCAGGGAGTGTGGATTTGAATATAATTGGGCCGTGGGACACACACCCTTTCGTCGCTTGTCTTTGAGTAAGTTTGCATCAAACTGCAGGTGAGAATGTTTTTATTTGATATATATTTGTGTAGTATGAACGTTTGCCTGACAGTGAGAGTAACCCATTCTTTGTATAATTCAGAGGTTTGAAAACGAAATGGCAGAGCAGCACCAACCTTGGGTATGGCCCGCTGGGCTCTTTCTACTTCAATCAGATGCGTTTTAGCAGAGCCACCCCATGATATGATACAGTAGTCAATTAGCGATTGGCATGCCTATCAAAAAGAAATACACGCCTATCCAACGTCTTTACTCTCAATTTACGTAATCTAGTCAATGTGTTTGATTTTTATGATTCGTTCGATGTTTATTTTTAGAGTAAAAGACCTCTTCCTGCCTAGATAAACGTTTATAGCTTACCTTCACGGCCAAATATATCTCGTCAGGGGCTTCATTTAAAAATGTTTCCAATTCGTAAGAGGTGAAAACCTTAGATTTTTTGCTCTTGAACCCCCGTCTTTTCAGAAACGATGTTAGATTATGGAATTTTTTCAAATCGACATTGTGTTTTATTCTTAGTGTACACTTGAGCATTGAATACCTGCTCCATAGCGTAGAAGTCTTTATTTTGCCAGATAGCCCATTGAAGTATGTAAGAAATACACTTTTGGAAAATTATTTTATTTTCCTATCTGCTCGCCACTTCATAAAGTCATTGTATGTAACTATTTAAGAATCTTTCTTTGAAATTTCTGGTAAAAGATTTTCGATGACTGTATTTGCCTCGTCTTTGACAGAATCTGGGGTCAACATTACAGAATCACTTGAACTCATTTTTAATAAGATATTAGTCTAAATTTAAACCGAGATTTCGATACAGCTTACAGAGTTAGTATCCTGTCAAATTATGTAGTCAATTTAAAATTTTAACTATGGAACTCACCGCGTCACTGCCGCGGGTGGACACACTTAATTTTTTTTTAATTCACACTGGCTGTTTATGCACTCACAAACCGCAATTTTTTTTTCTTGTTAAATGTTAGATTTTTTTGCAGTCGACTGCCTTTTCAAATTTAGTTCTATTTTTAAAAAAATATTCCCACCCTAGAGCCTTTCCACCTTTCCCGCCCAAAGGTGGGAAGTGGCATCTTCCACTCGCTACTCGGATCCAACAAACACTACTTTCCGAATATGAAAAATGAAAAATAATTTACCGTATAAGAAAATCTATGATTTACGACTGTGAAAGGCTTGAAATATATTTTAGTATCCTTTTTCACACTAGTGTGAAAACTGTTTGCAATGATTATCTGCTATTGATAAACACACCTAAGATACAATAATGCAACAAACTATAGACACAAATAAGTCTGATGTCTTCAGAGGACGTCAGCAGCGTTAAAGTCTATTTTTCATTCTCAACTAATTCATTATTTCCTAAATTATTGTGCTACGTAATCCTCCTTTTCGTTGTGTTGTACTTTCTCACTTAGCAAAACATTGGCTTTTGGCAACAAGCCAAGTGTCAAGCTCAGGTTGATTAACAAAAAATATATCTACTCGTGTATAATGTAATACATGCAATATAAACAGTTTGGTTTGTTTATATTCTGGTAGACAATACATAAACTAGGATTAGATATTTTTACTTCGTTGCTTTGATAAAAGTTGCTGAAGCGCGAAGTACTTAGTAACTGTAGAGTCAGCAACTTATTGAATATCAATTAAAGAGCTTATATGTAGGTATAAGTTCTTTAATAATAATTATTAGCGATGGTACCTGCACAGGCATTCAAATAAATAAATCTTGCGAACGCTAAGTACCTTAGCGTTTTCGTAGACAACTTTAGTAGGTGTCCGAAACTTTAGGGAAAGTGCAACCTTAAGGATCGCACGCTGCGCACGCTCTACCTCAATCATGTGGGTCTTCCCGGTTCCACCCCAAGCACATATAGCATAACTTAAGATACAGTGGCATAAAGCTTTATAGGTTTGCATCAGTAGCCTACAGCTGGCAATATTTCTCAAGGTTTTAAAAATATGGATCAATTTACGTACTCTTTTGGCCGTACCTGCGATATGTTGCGTCCATTTAAGATTTTCATCGATGATTACTCCAAGATATTTGATGCAATTCACCTTAGCTAACCTATCACATGTGCAGGAGTGGGAAAAAGTATCTCTATTGCAGGGGAAGGAGTGGATGATAATTTAATTTTTTTTAGGGCTGTCTGCTTTGGTTTTGCTGAAACATATATACTTAGTTTTTGCAGAGTTCAGTGATAATAAACTATCTTCCAGCCAAGCCGTTACAATAGAAAGACCAGTCTCACAGGCGCTTTCCAAGCCACATCACGTCTTTTCATGGAATAAGAGGACTGTGTCATCAGCAAACATCATTACGTTGGCTTTGTTAATCTTGACGTCACAAAGTTCATTAATGTACACCAAGAAAAGAGTGGGGGCAATCAAACTTCCCTGGGGAACTCCATATGTACAAGAGGCGTCATCGCTAATTATATTATCAAGCCTAACACACTGACTTCTTTCCGAAAGGTAGCTTAAGAGCCATTCCTGGGGCACTCCTCTAATTCCGACATTGTCCAACCTGCTAATTAAGATCGGAATTGAAACTGTCTCGAATGCCTTCTGAAGATCAAGAAAAATACCGGCACATTTCTCTCCCTTGTCTACATACTTGGTAATTTTTTCGGTGAGTTTCAGTATGGCGTCATTGGTGGACCGCTTGGCTCTAAAACCGAATTGATTGGATGACAGGATTTTATTGGATTCCAAATACGTTATTAATCTTTTGTTCGCAAGTTTTTCTAATAGTTTAGACAGGTTACTGAGAAGGGAGATGGGCCGATAGTTACTTACAAGGTGTTTTTCACCGGCCTTATAAACAGGAATAACGACAGCTTTTTTAAATATGGCCGGAAAAGCACCGTTAGAGAAACTGATATTGCACAGATGCGTTAGTGATGATGCTAATTTTAATTTGAACTTTTTATGATGTTAATGGGTATATTATCTAAACCAGGTGCACTGTCGTTCTAAAGGCTAGAAATCAACTGAATTACTTCAGGTACCTCAGTGGGGGCGAAAGCCATCGAATTAAAAAAACCTTTAGATTTCTGGGCTTTTGTCTAGCTAGAGTGCCTTCATTTTGTTTGAGTTTGCACAGAATTGTATTTGCCAGGTCTTTTCCTATAGATGTGAAGTATCTATTTACATAATTAGTAGAGTCTAAGGGGTTAGATTGAGAATGAAGAAACTCGGTTGAGTGGTTTAGCCTTTTTTTGAAATTGCAAACGTCTTTAATTATATTCCATGTCTTTTTTATGTTGTTCTCGTATTTATTTAACTCGGTTTCATAGTAAGAGCGCTTTAACGTGTCAGTCAAGTCATTGCAAGTATTCCTATATCTAATGTACTGATTATGGAGGTCCTCGTCATTTGGGGATTTCTTGAGCTTTTGATGCATTTTGTCCCTTTTCCGCAAGCATTTTACTATGCCAACTCTGATCCACGGCTTTAGTGGTTTTTTTTTTTGATATCTTAGTTTTAGTAGTAGTTTTAGCCAGTAATTCTCTTAGGGTATTGATCAGAAACTCAGCCATGGTATTTACATTATCCCAATTATAATAGCTATCCCAAACGATGCTATCTATATCCGTCTTTAGTTGTTTGTAGTTGACAGTAACTTTATAGTGGTCAGTCGTATTTTTAGTTAAATGGATATCTTCTATGCACAGCAATATAGGGCTATGGTCTGTTAATGGAAATATAAATAAATAATAAATCGAATACGAATGTTTTGGCTTGCTTGTGAGTTTGAACCATGAAATGATCAAGGCAGTTACCTTGTCTAGTAGGCTTGTCAATCCCTTGTCTAAGGTCATGAGTAGCCAGAATAGTGATATACTCGGCAGCGTGGCCAGTGGTCTTTTCTGGAAGGATGTTGATGTTAATATCACCAGCAAGAATGATATTATCGGAGTGAATGCTAGAAAGCAAGTCGTTTACAGAGTGAATGTAGTTCGACGGATTAAGGTAACATGGAGGCCTTTATGAGGCAATCAGCGTTCAATCAATCTATGTTTATGACTAGACAGTTGCCCTCCGACAGTTCTGGTTCTTGAGCTTGAAAAGTTGTAGTAATACTTTCATATACGATTTGATTTGTTGTGGGCTTAAATATTCAGATAAATATTTATAAATAAAAACTAAATATTTACATATTGGCTACAAAATTTCGTAGCTGTATTCATTAATCTTTAACAAATAGTTCTGAAAACACATGTTTTCCGCGATTATTCATATCTTTTGTATACACCACAAATGTATTTAATTTGTACAATAATTCAGTTGGTATAAATTAAATTGTAATGTAGAACATTTTAATAGTATATAAATGAAAGTTGATACTTAAGTATAAAACATACCTAAATTGAATTTGTTGAACTCAAAAGGATTATAAACTTGGTAGTCCAGGCAAGACCAGCTAATTAAAAAACAAACTTATCTGAAGAGTAGCCCTGTTAATGCAGTCTTGTAGCCTGTCTGTCAGTCTATCAGGAGCTGTGCTAACCTTTCATCAGTTCAAGATAGTGGCTTCAAATGCTTTCAAATTAACCTTAAACCATAATGTCAAGTATTTTCTTTGACATGAAAATAAAAATCATTAAACATTCAGATTCATAAAATCATATAACTTTAATATAGGTAGATAAACTATTAATAATTTAGACAAAATTCTGATCAGATTTTTCATATTGAATACAGACGTATCCGATCATAAATTATCGACTTTTGGCAGTGTCCCATATTCAACAACGTAACAGCAAATGTATATAAAATTATAATACTTTTATATTCGCTAGGGACCTATTGAGCAGAACAGAACGAGTCCTATGGAGCATACATATACACGCGACTATATTAGCATGGTATTAGAAGTTCAATGATCATAAGCGTCAGATAGTTTGGGTGGTCCTGTTTGGCTTTCCGCCAATTAGTTAAGGTGCGAATGAGCATAGCGTTCGAATATGAAGAATTGAGACACTGCGCCAGCTAGACAGATTGATATAATATTTATTCCTATAGTATGAGGTGGACAAATGAGAAATGAAATTCATGACATCGATAAATTTTGTACACAAATGCTGGTCCTAAGGTCACGATACTCAAAAAGTAAATTAGTGTGACATGAAATATATGAACAACGCGTTAAGATTTAGCAAAGTTAACAAAAGTCGGCATGACTTTGAAAGGGCGAACCATAAATAATACTGTTTTACATAGGCTGATGCCTACTCAATTCGACAAAAAAACATTTGTTACGAAAAAGAGTAAAGAGTAGCAACGAATCAGCAAAATTAGGTCAGATTATAACAGATGAAGTTGAAATTCTAAGAATAAAAGACAACATCATAAACCACTGGTAAAAACTACAAAGGAACAATAATATTTAAGAGAAAAGAATAACGATATAAAATAGGGCACAGCGTAGAATTGTCACAAATCGGTAAAGCTCCTCCCAATGTTGGGGGATGTGCACTTACAGACAAAGCATAGTTAGACAAAAATGAATGCCGCGGCATCCCGAATGACCGGGGGCCGCGAACCAGTAACTAGGTCAGTAGGAATGCAATTCTCTTGAGATTTTCATTACTAAGTTAACGTTAATAGTTTCATTGTTAGTATCTTTGGTTCACGACGACTTCATTAATGGTAAATATAAACATACACAAAATCGTGAGTTATTGATTAAGAATAACATAATTATGTGAAATACGCTTTAATGAGCAAGTAAAGTTGAAGTTATCTTTGAAATAACTTGAAGGATATTTATATGTTCAAGTTTTTTTTTGTATGAACTTTGGACCGAATTATGTAATTAACGCTCTAGTTTTTCAACCA
Organism: Tholera decimalis; assembly: GCA_943138885.2. Taxonomy (NCBI): domain Eukaryota; kingdom Metazoa; phylum Arthropoda; class Insecta; order Lepidoptera; family Noctuidae; genus Tholera; species Tholera decimalis. Next base: position 21,856,028 of record OW964559.2, read on the forward strand.
ACCCATTAACAAGAAATGGCTTCTGTTTTCGTTTGAAAACATAATACGTACCCGGGCAATACGCCAAGCCCGAAAACTACAAATATATTTTAAAATATTGCCGTTAACACTGAATTTGTTTTTATTTACCGTTAGTATTTTTTTACAATGTATTTAAGTTAACAAGTTAATCATTCTGTCACGTTAATGGGTTACCCGTGCGCTAATTTGATCAATGGGTGATCGTTTCAGTTAACTGTGTTTTTCGTGAAAATAATGTGGTTGCGGTTTCTAATATTTTAAGCCGCTCTGTAGCTGCATTGATAAAGCTTTATTCTTCGCGGGACATATCGCACTTAACAATAACATGAGTCTTCGCTATCGTAAAATGAGACCGTAGATATGTTTATTTAAAAGTGCACGCGAATGCCATTGCAAGTATTCTAAAAGTGGCAGGTCTTGTATAAACTTAGAAAGGGTAATGCCCTGTCGACTCATCAAAATATAATATTTTGTTTTGTTTGCTGGTCAGGTCGTGTGCTGAGAATGCGTCCATATGCAGCTGTGGACCGCGTTATTTACATTTCTATGAATGCTCTCAGGTTTCTCTACACAATAAAATGTTGTAGGTGAAATTTCACGAACCTGTTGAAGAATTCGCTACGTCGGACTTAATATTTATTTCTGAGGAAATTCAAAACTGCGTCAATTAAGCAGAATTATGGTCTTTGGCGGTCCCTTCATTTTAAACTGCTAAGGTTTTGTATCAGGTAATTTTCAGAGATTTCAAATAACATAACGTTTAAGAACGCTCGTTGGATTCCATTTCATAGCTGTCTAAAAACATGATTTGCAAACTTTGTACGACCTCTGTCTCTAATACGTTAAGAATTGCAAAGTCATAAAAGATATAAATTAAAAGCCAGTGGTTACTTTTCTTGGCAGGGTATGGAACATAAATGTCATTATCGTGGATCGGGCGTGTACCGACATGTTTTTCAAATGTGTGTGCATAATTTAGAAGCAGCAGAGCAAAAGGTGAAGGAAAACATTATAAGGACGATATTTTTTAAAGATTACATTTTGTCTTGATATATTGACTTGTTGATGCAACTTTAAAAAAGCAAATTATATCTAAGTACCTATTTTTATGTGTCAGATAAAGGCAAAACAGATTGACAAACAGAAGAACTGAGGAAAGAAGCTGTATAGGTATGTAGGTACATATACAGCTTCTTTCCTCAGTTCTTCATAACCTTCTACTTATTCTAGTATCTTCTCAAAGTCAACTAGCCAATATTAAATGCTGAGTAGTCGGCCTATCGCAGTCCCCCGTACGTCTAAATCATCTGTTGCCTTTGCTTATCCTTCGATGAAAACGCAAACCAACGTTTTACTATTAAAAAACATATTAAAGAAGTAACGACGAAAAAATGCTATTTTTATGTAATTAACACTACCGGCCATCATATCGCTATTAGTAGGAACGGCATTGCACGATTGCATATCGATTTACTTCGTTCAAGGTCCCTTATACATATAACAAATTCACGGTCTTTTGCTATTGCTAACATAAAAAACTTGATAGGCATACAATGTTTACTTGCTAATGTGTTGATTAAAAGCTGAGATAGAACAAAGTACTGTACTATTAGCGTCAGCTCGCGATTTGCTTGGTTTCATGGTTGGCCACAAGGAACAGTCAAATATTACATTTGTTTAATCTATGTTAGATAGACTTAATTTATGTCTTGTTTGTTTAGCATTACCTTGAAAATGTTATCGACGACGTTGAAATTCTGAGTTTAACATGCTGGACAAACATTATTGTATAAACGAAAGGTACGCTATGCAGTTGGCGTACTTACTGTCTTAACGTGGTTTCATCCATAATCCTGTAAAATAGAAAAATATTTACTTTGCATGTAAATAATTACCTTTTTCAAAGATCCTTAAAAACCAATAATTTTAAACATGCTTCGTTTTTAGTTCCTTCTTTGGTAGAATGTGGTAACTAAAATGTTATCTTTATATTGTCTACTATATTCTTTATAACAAGGCTGGTAATGGAAAAAAGGTGCTTGTTTTAAATAACACCATTCTAACTATACGTGGATGCTTGTCAATCGCTAGAGAACGTTGTTTAGACATGACAGAAAATATTCATGGCGACTGTTTGTTTTGAATTTATTCCATTCTCTATTCAAACCCTTTGTTCTAGTCGTTTGTCTAAGATTTGTCTCATTGTCAACCGAAAACATTGCTCTTATATTTTTGTCGCCGCACAGAACGTATATAAATGTGATTGTTGTTGTTATTTTGCTTGTAAAACCTACTCGTTGTAAGACGGCCCTAAATGTATTTGATCATCTTAATTTTGAGACATTGCACCTTATCATAGCAATTTGCCTCATTATTTCATCTTATTGTTAACATATTTAATTTAAAGTAAAATTTTTCTATACCTAATAATAGCCATTATGATCTATATACTTTTTTCACTAGAAAAACTATCATCTGTCTAATATTATAGTTTTAGATGACAAGCTAGTCATAATAGTCAGACAGCATTAGCAAGTCATTGGAAAGAAGAGTAGATTATAATCGAAAGGTAAATGGATTTCCTGGCAATCATAATTTCACATATAATCGGTAAAATCCGCACTGTGCCATCAACCTAAAATCTAGATTTTCAACACCGAATCTGTGAGTGTCGAGAGAAAAGGATTAATAAGGCATAGTTCAACAATTGTCTACCACCGTAGTAAGTGTTGTATTTCACAAATTATTTATTGATATGTATATTTTACTCGTGCTGATTTTTAGTTGTAATAAAAACTTAAATATAGTTTTATATAGTTAAAATTTAAACTGGGGAAGGTAAAAAAGTCCAGCTACGATAATCTATTTACAGGAAAGATAAAGCATTAATTATTATTCTGAGTTCAAAATAACTGTAGGTCGAAATGTCTGAAGCAGGAGGCTCAAAAACATTGCCTTTTGTTATTCGTATATCGTGTAGGTTCTTATCATTGCATATATGATAAAGACTTCGTAGGCACTTACAGATATAATCATTGTAGATTGTAGATAATAACGTACATTTTACACATACCTTTAAAGAGATATGGATATACATACGTAATATCAAACGTTTAATCGCCAGAGATTAAACAATTTTGCTGAGTTAATAAATTATATTATCAATACATGATTTAAAGAATATTGGGGTTGGTAAAGATTTAAAATATTGTTGGTGCTGTGGTTGGGGGATTGGCTACAGCGCTTCGTGCCGATTTCAGCTCGGAACAAAGGTTTGTTAATAGGTCCTATGAAATTTCCGGTTTTCATGCAATAAGTTCACATCTTTTTTCTTCATTTTTTATTTCTATTCATCAAAGTAATCACCCATGCAATCGATGCATCTTTGCCAACACAGTGTTAACTTATTGATGCCCTTCTTGAAGAAATCAGCTGGACGGAATGCAACAAATTCGTAATATGTATTTATTTTAAGGCACACCAACGATATATTTACAAATACAATAAAATACAAGCAGACTAAGGTTTCCGATTCAATGGAAATATCACTTGCAGGTATGAACATCAATCTAAGTGAAAGATAGAAGTAATCAAAATTCAAAAAGAAAAATAAGCAAAACTAAATAACTTCAGCATGTGAGTTTAAATATTTGTTAACTCCTACCTACGATACAGGAAAAAATCATAGTTTATACTCTAAGTCATTTTCCTGTATGGTGGGTGCATTTAAAAATATTAATTTATTTATTGACAGACCAACGACACATTCAACTAACTAAAACTAAAATAAAACATGGATTTAAACAGATATTCTTATATAAAATGAATACATCAATTAAAGGCATATTTAAACAAATTCTGAAAATTTAAACAGTTCTGAAATGTTAAGAAACCAGACGTGGGTAGAATATTTGCAAACAATTGAGTTGATAGAGTCGTGCGTATACATGATTGACATGGTTTGTTTCACATAATTTCCAGCCCTTATAGACATGATAACAATCCGTGATTGCCAAGAATTAGAAACGTCAGTACAGGATTGACATTTGGAACCCTTGCCAATTGTATTGTTGATAGTATCGTGAGGAAGACCAAGTAGCCCAATTACCCAACAAAATTGAAGGATTACTGGAGGATATCTGAATAGAACAGAAGAAGAACGTGTGAACAACATGTTATAAGAGCGAACACTTGGAACATATTGGATCAAGGAGATCGGCGTACATAATTTTTATAACCTTCATAAATTAGATTAGTTTATATCTTTAATTACTTATTCCTGTTCCGTTATGGCTATTCTAGTATTTCAACAAAAGGTTCATTTTTGCAGTAATCAAGTCTTGAAATTAATTGGAACAACCTAAAATTTATATTTTTCTGTTAAAAGTTAGCACCTTGCCAACGCTAAAAAACGACCGAATGTCATTTATCAACAACTAGCTTCTACCCGCGACTTCGTACGCGTGGGAAGGTTTTCCCGCGCAAATCTCGATCCCGTGGGAGTTTTGGGATAAAATGTAGCCTATGTGTTATTCTAGGCTGCTAACTATCTACTTACCAAATTTCATTCAGATCCGTTCAGTAGTTTTTGCGTGAAAGAGTAACAAACATCCATCCATCCTCACAAACTTTCGCATTTATAATATTAGTAGGATAGGATAGGATAGTAGGAAGTAGGATTATAGGAATACTAGCTTTTGCCCGCGACTTCGTACGCGTGGGAGGTTTTTCCCGCGTAAATCCCGATCCCGTGGGAATTCCGGAATAAAAAGTAGCCTATGTGTTATTCCAGGATGCCTACTATCTACTCACCAAATTTCATTGAGATCCGTTCAGTAGTTTTTGCGTGAAAGAGTAACAAACATCCATCCATCCTCACAAACTTTCACATTTATAATATTAGTATATATAAGTAAGTAGGATTTAACTGCGTTTCGATTTGAATGTATCTAAACGTTTACGCGTTAAACATGCTAATATTAGCGCAAAACGCATAATTTAACTGGAAATGCGTAATTCGAAAAATTAGCCATTTAATTAGCATTCAGAACAAGTACGAAGTGAAATGCAACTGCCTTTTATGTTCCGCCAATCAGAGAGCTAGTGCGCGAACCGAGGCCACGCCTACACTGGATGTGCACTGACCACGGCCGCAGACAACCACACGTTTAGAGGTAACGGTCTAAACCTATGCCAGCAGCGCGCATATTACGTAACTGAATATCTATGAGTTTGCACTGAAGGCAAAACGACTGCTACATCGCCGTCACGATCCATCAAAGCGGATCCGATTTTCACACGCGCCCGCGAGTTCTCACTAAGCCAACTTGCTAAACTACTTCTAATTTATATTTTTAATTAAAACGTATAAATACAAAGGTCTCCAAGAAGGTTTCACACCAATCCTATTAATTAGTGTCAAAGTTAATGTAAATAATTTTTAACGAATAATTACGATCGTGAGCAATATATTAAGAACTTCCCATTAATCAATACCAGGCGAGGTGACTCTGCTGACCTTGTTGATTATTATTTTATCTGCGATTGCGTGGAAATGATATTATAAGTAGTAATCGAATTATAGGTAGATACTTAGATAGTGTGGTGTTTTAGGACCATCAACAATGTTTATGTTTCCTGCGCTCGGGTCGTTTTATCTTTGTAGTCGCAGTCGCGCGATCACGACTGGTAGACCGCAACGAATCTCGAAATGGCTGCCACAGCAACAGTTGCAAAAACTTGAAAACACGTGGCAACTTCTTATTCACTTTAATCTGCGCTTAATGAATTAGCTTCAATTGTGCTAAGAGAAATATGAAAGAATTTAAGCCTAAGAATTTCTTTTTTTGTTACTTTTTGTGCGTATTTTCACGTCAAATTAATCACTGTTCCACCTTGTTTATTTATTTCACAGTATGTACTGTTAAGGTCACTCAATTTAATTCGCATTCCCCAATAATCAGTTAAGAATGTCAATACAATTAAGTGCCATAAAATCAGTGAAATTACCAGAACCTCTGTAATTTGTCCATGAATTTATTAAAGTCAAGTTACATAATAAAGCTTTTGACCTATATCCCAACATGTAACGTGTTCTATATAAATCTGTAGACGACGTCGTGGGCGCGCGTTAATGGATTTCCATTACAATAAGCAAATATTACGGATTCGGGGATAATAACTTTGTCATAAAAAGGGACGTTGACGAAGTGGAATAAAAAATAATGCCAACTCCTACGCATTATGGGACAAAGATTATGTTGCAGCTGCGTGGGTTTACTTATTTGTAACACAAAGTATGATATTGGATGGTCATGTTTGTCAATAACAAATTATAATAAATTCTTTAATAAAAATAAATAAGAAAACAAAGGAACTGCGAAACTTTGAAATTCAATCACGTGCACATTGTATAAAATATCAATTTTGGAATTCCTTTTACAGTGTTTTGTAATGAAATGTCTTTGCATGTACAAGTGAATATTATAATGTAAACCGTATCACATTAGGGTGTAACTTGAGAACGTATCGTAATGTCACTTATTTATGGGCTACATACAAGGTAAGTAACTAAATCGTAAAGAAACATTGTTGCAAAAATTTTATGGACCAGTATTAGATTTCATGACAATACATTACTTTACAACGAATGCACTAATTAGATCCAATATACAGTTTACATGTTAACTAAGATATAAAATTTTATAGGAACGAGAATATAAAGTAAACCATAATCGTCTCTTTGATTGAGAAGTATTAATTAAAGCCATCATTGTGCATTCAGTTCTATGCTTCTTATCTTGTCTATTATTCGGAGAAACCCTTAAAAGTTTGAAATCTAATCACGTCGGCACTTATGTAATTAGCAATTATCAGCCGCTTTAAAGGAATCTCCTTTTGCATTATTTATGTATAAAAAATGTAAAATTATGTATTCGTTACATAATCAGATACAAATTCATCGTTTATTTTTAAATCTTACCAGTTTTTCTTACCTGTAATTAGAAGTAGAAACAAAAGGAATTTATAAGATAGACGTATATTTGCCGGTTTTAAACATGCCATAATTCGATTGTATTGGTAATAATGATATAATGGATTTAGTGACATTTTGACACCTTTTGCCAATTCCATACGTCTTTGACGTTATGATACGCCTTTGCTTTATTAGCGCTTTTAGTACACTTATATGACTTGTTTGGAGTCTCACAACCCCTCGGTATTCTGTACATAGGTGCGAATAAAATTATCCACAAAACAGATTAAGTTCCTTTCAAGACGCGCCGGGAACTTAATAGCAAGAGTGTTGTAGCCTATAAATCTTTGGGAACACATCAAGCCAACATAGACGGTCGTAAAAAGGCCTTAATCGGGCTCTCGCAATTACTGTGTCTTCAGCGAGGCCACTTTATACTGTAAATATACTAGTTTGTTAATACAATATACGGCGACCTCGAAAACACTGATGCTACTTTATAACCCAAACAGATTTTTGTCTGGAGCCTATTGAGAGCAGAATTTTCTGGATTCAGCTATTACCTACTTCTCTTCATTACTTCGTTACAAATTGGTAAGGTTGGAAAAATGTTGACGACTTGTAAACCAATAAAATTGTCTTGTCTCAAGACACTTGTACCTACTGCCTTTTTTTCTTTCTTCTGTTTAATCATTCATAATATCTCCCCCTTTATTCATACTCTATATTTCATTGTTCTTATTTGTATTTCCACAGGGTTTGAAACAATACCAATACTAATTACATATTGGCACTATTCAACACACCACTAGCAATAAGTGCCCAGTTAAAGATCATAGTGCCTACTAGATTTATTATAATGACATATATTTACAACACACAAATACAATATTGATGCCAATATTTTAGAAGCAGTTTACAACACGCTCGATGGTACGCCAGGCAAAACTTTAAATTGAATTAAAGCCTCCGCAATGATAGGCAAATGCAATAAACAGGTATAATTTAGTAACACGGACCATTCCATTTGAAACTCTATGATTGTTAACTCAAGGTGGGATTGTGGTTTCATGCTAACTGATCCAGAATAAGAATTTGCAATATGCAAAGGACCTCGCCAATATTCATTCTGAGACTTGTACTGAATATTAAAATTACCATAAGTGCTCGGAATACCTATAAAAATTTAGCGATGGTAAGTATATGCTAGCGTAACAACCGTTATTGTCCACAGCAAACAAGGAAATCAGAAGCACAGTTTTTAACATAAACATATTTTTTGTAATGCAAAGAGCCATAAAATTACAGAATTCAATAACCAAATAGATTAGTATGTACGTGAGTATTTCTGGCTTGGTTTCCTCAAGTTATCATGCTGTGGCATTGAAGCACGCACTGGTAGTGGGCCGCATAGAATAGGACACAGCAATATGGGTCACATTTAGTGTTGGTACGTGAATACCGCAGATATCTAGTGATCCAAGAATTAACAAAAGAGGAAGAAATTGATGTTACAATTTTGAAGAAAATCTAGCCTCAATCTATATAATTTTAATATTTATTTTTTGTTCCTTTGCAATCTTACGAAACAGCGGATGCTTTCTTAGATTTTCGGGACTAAACATTAACATGGGAAGCGTCTGTGAATCACTGAATACTGTTTGATCTCCAGTAAAATATTTACAATAATTTATCAAAGCATTACTTTAACATGAAGCTGATTTCGAATCTGCTGATTTGGGATAAGGAATATGACTCAAGATTTAATTTAGAGGATTACAAAATCTCTCTCTTCTTGTACTGATCCTTCTTCGTATTTTAGGTCAGATTAATAATTATGGTATCAATTTGGATATATAGTGTCGAAACTGTATGTTCGGGAAGAGAAAACATTACAAATTAAATAAATCCATAAATCATGCGCTTAAAGCAATATTTACTTTACACGAATCCTAAAATATCGCGCGACAGAATACCGAAATGGCGTTCTGCTGATCACGATTTTCTGTTATATTTTTACGTTTTTGTATCTTTTGTGATATCAAAACCAGTTCCACACCCACAAATTCTCGAACACGAAGCTATATTCGCGAAAGTTTAAAGCTTCTCATATTATCTTAGATCATGGCGATTATGATTGGATTAGCTTTGTAAAAGTTCGATTTGATCACAAATTGTAAATCAAGTAAACGTTTGTAATACATATTTATTAAAGAAATATGAATTTATGTTGAAAATATTATGTGAAACTTTGGAAAGTAAAATCGATTATAAACTTTGTAGCAACAGTTTTTTTAAAGATTACTAGGAATGTGGGTAGAATGCACATTACTAGCAATCCTGTTAACCCCTCCAACTAAGCTAAATATGCTTGAGTCTGGAGTAAGTTCACGGCAATAGTGTAATGGGTGGGGTTCGAACCCGCGACCTCTCGATCACAAGTCCGACACCTTATCCATTAGGCTATTGAGGCTCCAAAATGTTAGTTATGCAAATGGTAGTTATGTTGGATCTTTATTATTTTTCTAACAAATCCTTGCATTCCTCAGTATTTTAATATGCATCAACTACTACATTGACATGTTAATTATTGGATCGTATAATTCTTCCGAATTCTTCTGATTTCATTTTTATTAATAAAATTTTAAATTTACATTTTTTTGTGTATGACCTCAGTCCGTTGTATTAAAAAGCAGTCATATGTTCACTTTATTAAAAAGTGTTGGGTATTGTGGTCAGATATGCAGTGACCTACTAAGAGAGCTGCGGTTAAAAATAACTTCATTCAGAGCATTTCTTGAAATTTCGTTGTAAAACTTACTTTTAGTGTTGTTTTCCTCAAGTTCTAGAAACAAAACAGTAAAAAATAGGGCTTGACAATTAAAAATAACGTTGGTTGCGTGTAGTCGAATCTAATTCTATAATTGATTGAAAAGTCAAAGAACAGCCATCGTAATGTTTAAGATAATTGCAGGCTCTAAATTTCATTGTCAGCGACCACCAAAAAGAAACACAACAAAATTACGTTTTCAACCATTAGTCTAAATTACTTCATGTCCATATATCATTTTGGCGATTCAAACGGGACGCGCCCAAAAATGTTTTTGTTAAGAAACATCAGTGCATCGGGGTCTCGTAAACATGGCAAAATAACGACTCCTGCGCAGCCCAGCATCCTACATTGTAAAGCCTTACAAGTCCGTCCCGTTAGAAGACATTGCGCGAGGCCTTCTTTCTACAATTCAATTTTCTAGAACTTGTTTGTCTTTCTGTCTAGATCAGATATTATACCTGTTTAGTCTCTTGAGATCATTTACTAGAAAGCTTCGTTATGGTTCCTGTATATAACCTTGCTTGTCATATCTCGATTATCGTAAATATCTTATAATCTGGGTAACTGTAATAATTAACAGATTTAATTAAGATAGCTCTAGAAACATATTTCCAAAAAAAGCACTTCAATATGTAAAAGATTATCTTACATTTAACACAGTCGTGATTATAACTTACATTTCCAAGAATAAAGATGTTATCTGTAACTTCTTGTATCCTTACATAAAATACTAATTAAAATCTGCGTTAAAGTTTCGAGGAACGAGAAGTATTGTACCTAGTTGCTGTTACTATAAAACTGATTTAGATACCATACTGTGGAACGGCCTTCACTAGATGATGATGATTAAGTTTAGTTGTGTACCTCCAACAATAACTACAGATGGGATAGGTATCTATTCAGTAGGGTACACATTAATTTGCCTTCAGTCGGATTTAGTCCTACTACTTCAGTAATAAAACTAGACAAATATAATTTTCCAGAGTTTGGGTTGAGCAGTAGGTAGCTCCAAAACTAATCGTTTTAAAATTCGCTCCTCATGAGTTTTTAGATTCAAGCAACACTGGGAAATAAAAAACAATGAAAACTTTTTGGCACACTACCAGTGTTATGATTAACGAAGGTTTAGACGACCTAAATAAATGTCGGTGGCTGAAATATATGCACCGATGAATTTACATTTAAATTAAAATATGCGAAAGTCTTCGCAAGGAAAATATGGGTCCGGCCGTTCAGCAGCAATGGTAGAGTCGTTTTTAAAGATTTTAATTTTTAATTTAATGAAACAGTATATCTGAGAAGTTGTTCAATAACACTGCCCAAAGTCCTTTTTTTCCTTGTACTTTAATCCCAGCTTAGCGGACCTTGAAGTATTCTGTACCTCTTAAAATACGTGTTTTCTGTGTCCTGTTTCTATCTAAACGTATGGTCAACAGCACCTACGTAATTAGCCTATGCTTTGTCACTGTCCAAGCATTATCATTTTATTGGTTTCCTGTCGTAAAATGTTCGAGGTCGTCCAACAAAGTGCAGCTCCTCGTGATCAATAGTTGCAGTTTTCCGCATACAAATCGTGCGAGGGTGTAACATTATTAGACCTTCCAATACTTAACATTGGTTTTCGAAGTTAATCGATGAAATACACGTTTATGTTCTGTTTAATAGTCACTTAACGGTATTTTTTAGTTATTGCTCTATTGAATTTTCCTGTTCCTGTTTCAAATTGCAGCAAAGGAGTTAGTTTTTATTGTGTGTGGCACCTCGCATCCCGATCTCTATAGTTTTCGGCTGTTTAATTGAGTGGCTACCTTAACACATTATAATTAAAGCCTCCAGCCAGGGCTTGTATTAAGCTTAAAAGGAGTCTATTTATTTGAGTATATATTGCTTGACAATAGAACCAAGTTCCACAAATTCCAGTTATCGGTTTGACTGTTACATTGGTTGATTCGCTTTAAACATAAATTTAAGTATGAATTTACATTATAATATTGATTGAGAATTATTTATTATAACGTTTTCTTGAATTATTTAATTAGCGATGTTATCCTTTATTTTAGTTTTAAGTGTTACGAGGATGTTTCTAGCAGTATTTTTTATTTTTGGTAGTAGGACGTTTTTGAATGTATATTCGTAACTGCAGTTTCCTTCTGCATAATATCTGTTTAAGTATAATTTTATCTTGAAAAATCTCAACACGCTTTCATGATGCCTTTTTTTATAAAGCTTATTAGTTATTTAACCTCGTAACATTATTAAGCTGGACAGAAAACTACCAAAATGTGAAGAATACAACAAAACATTTTATAAATGTGAATATAAATAATGTATATGTGTCAAATTAGATAAATCAATCGTGCACGAACACAACGCGCATAAAATGTTAATAATACCGTATTCTATACTACAAAATAGTTGTATATATGTATAATAAAATTATATATGTCGGTGAAGGTTATTTTGTGAGGTACTTATGTATCTGCACGAAGATATATGACTTCTTTAATATATATGAGGAAAACAATAAACCTAGAGTTTAATGGTTTATTTATTGCACTGTTTTAGGTATGCTAAAAATACGTATGCAAGTATAATATACATGTGATTGTGGTAGGAGTTTTCTCTCTACGTCATGGGTTAAGCTCATGAATATACATATATTGGCACATTTTGACTTTTCCAAAGAAGAGGGCATTGAAGTTATCTAATATATATCCTCTGTTCCATTAAAATGATGAACTAGAATTATTAAGTTGAATAGAAGATAAAAGAAGACAAAGAGCCGAGAGATAGGAGAGACGTGCTTTTGAAGTGCTAACATTCTTAGAAGATATAATATTTTCATCAGGTCAGATTTCAAGCATTCACCAATATTAGGTACGAATTATAAATGCAGATTCTAAAAAAGCTTTTCAAGTTCATAAAACATAATAACTTCATTTTAAAACGATAGCTTAATATAATTATTTACAAGTGTAAACGAACCATGTTATTCTCGATATGTATGTATAATAAATATAAAGTAGATAATAAAATACACGCATTTACCTGTATTATGAAGCCAACATTTTAATTTAATTTAATATTATTATCAATGTTTTACGAAAAGGTCGTTAGTAGGTATACATACATATATTTAGTATTTACTAATATTTACCTGAATATTAGTAATTACTTATGGAATAACCAGATAAGTAGATAGGAAGATAGCTACTTAAGTATCTACCTAATTTGGAGGGATAAAAATGTGAATAAATTTACACGTTTATTTTTATTGAATTTTAGGTAGGTATTATATAGGTATACCACATACTACACAATATCATCGCTTTCCATCAGATTATATGTACCTATTAGGTATGGTTAACCGTGAGCTTATAAAACAGTAACTAATAATAACTAGGTACCTCGTGATTGTAATCAACACAAAATATATTATGCTCACGTGACAAATGAAACGAGATTAGAATGAACAATATGGCAAGTAAACAGAACGCACCTAAAAATGCTACAAAGAAGTTCAAGTTTTTTAAGTTTACCTACTCACAACGATTTTTAACATGTGGGCGTTAAAATGTACAGATGTTTGAATTGCAAATTTTCGTCTACAGATCGCCGGACTCAAAAAGTGTACGAACAATACGTTGCCAAACTTCCTTTGTTCCTTATACGTGGACATACATACATACATATGGATATGGCGCCGATGATGTAGTAGAAGATAGGACACCGTCAGAATCTCGCTTTCAGCCTACAATGCGCTCTAGTACCTAATACATTCGCCATTCCACCTGCAGGTAGGTACTTAGTTACTCAATCAAACAGCTGTTTAAAACCAATATTTAGATTCCGCAGTAATGCGTGACTTTCAAATCAAGCATGAAGGATTTTAAAGGCACTTTAACGTTATTTAAAAATGAGTTTTATATGCTTAATCCGCATTCATAGACGTTGCACAGTAAATGTGATTTTTAATTGACATAATGATTTAAATACAATGTACTTATAATGAATAGGAACGTCAAATGTTAGTAAACATTCAATCATTCAAAACTTAGAATACTTACCGGATTCAAAATCAATAAATGTAAAGGCAAGCTACTTTATTTATTAAAAGCTTGTGTGATGGGTTTGTGATAATTTTATTCAAGGTTCTTGCGTGTACGGTAATATAAATTTAACATAAACAAGAAGTTATATTTTTAAACTAAACTGACGGTGTAATTTGTCGTTGAGAAAAATAATAAATTTTATAATAGGTACGTAGGTATATACATGGAAAATTTATTAAAAGCTGAATTATTAATAAGTTTATAAAACCAAATTACTTTAATTCATCGAATGTTAGATGCCAGTCGATTTTGAAACATTCCGTTAATGCATCGATTTGTTTTCATTGTTATTTATGTTAATATAACCGTGGTAGTAATATCTGGGTAATTTATTACGTGAATCCATCACACGAAACGTCTCCATCTATCTAAAGAACATAATAAATAAAAACGAATCAGTACCATTTCTTTCCGCAGCAAAAAAATACGGATGATTGAAAACACACACACACACACACACACACTTGTACCAGCGTGCTATATAAGCGTATAGTGCCTAGTTAAAAAAGGCGCGTCGATACAATTATAATCTATGGCATGGGATTAAGCTAAGCTTGTGTGCGTCGGCTCGGACGGAACACACCCACCAGTCGACGCGCCGAATTACGACCGATAGTTTTTGCCCGCCGACGAGTGTCAAGGACGAACTTCGGTTGCTATACAGACTATACAGCAGTGTACGATACTAACGAACGAACACTTCGGACTGACTTTGGATTTGACTTGTAGTTGTACGAAAAAAGAAATAAATAATTTGCATTTTAACTCTGTAGGGGTTTTTCACTTTGAGGTCGTTTTTTTTTGCTGTAGGTATCTAATTATTATTCGCGTAGAGAAGTGGAAAATTGTTTCCTTTTGCTTGAATCTGGTTGGACAGTCTTTTTATATTGTAAGTTTCTATAAAAATCTTAATAGTAGTTTAGTAAAGTAGCAATTATCATTTTATTAACCGACTTCTAAAAAAGGAGGAGGTTCTCAATTCGGATGTTTGTATTTTTTTTTTTTTTTTATGTTTGTCCACGCATAACTCCGTCGCTTGCCAACCGATTTGAAGAATTCTTTTTTTGTTGGAAAGGGTACACTTTCCAAATGGTCCCATGAAAATTTTATCGAAATCGGACGAGCCGTTTCTGAAAAATCAAAAAAAGCCAAAAAAAATAATTTACCTTGATGATCTTTTCGTTTACTCTGCATTGCGTTTTTTGTTCGCGCATAACTCCGTCATTTACGAATCGATTTGGAAAATTCACTGACCCACTAAAAAGCGCGAAAATAAAAACTTTTTTGCAAAAAATAAAACCGACTTCCATATCAAAACACTACAAAGCCAAAAATAATTTTAATTTCGGAAGGCGGTGTGAAAAAAAAACAGAAAATACAAAACCAATAACACCGACTACCGAAATTAAAATTATTTTTGGCTTTGTAGTGTTTTGATATGGAAGTCGGTTTTATTTTTTGCAAAAAAGTTTTTGTATTCATTACCTACATTATTGTTTTGGTTGGTAAGTAATTCGTACGTACAGCGGTACGCATTAGGTTACCTGTAACTTAGCGTATTAATCGCTCTATTGCTAAGAGCTATTAGAATCGTACTTGTTGCAGAAATTATAAATAGTTAAACTGACATAACAAGATGATATCGATGATATAAATTTTGCAATTAATTTCCATGTCATGCGCTAAATTTACTAATCCTATAGGCTCTTTATATTCAAGTACCTACCGTGAAATAAATTTCTGTCTAACGAATTTTAATAATTGAAAATTAATTATTATGAGTGCCATTGACCTTAATCAAATAAATTGTTCGAGCGGACTTTAGGTACAATTGCCAATTAAACCTTAAAAGGAATCGAAACCGAGATCAATTTATATTCAATTTTGGATTGCCTTTAACCATAACTAATCTTTAAACGTTTCATATACTTTCTTGATTCTTTATGGAGACGCAGTTGCCTTCTTATTCAGCTTCTTAATTGACCTGTTTATTATTTATTGAGGATTTGTTTACAATTTTTTCTATATCTTATGATAAGGTATTGGGGTTAATATAACCAATAAAATTTTATTTAACTACTATGAGCGTACGTGTATTGCGTAAGTTCAATAACTAAATATTTTTACTTAAATATATGTTATTTATAGAGTTAAGATTTGAATGGAAATCCAAATTTTTGTAGAGTTGGTATGACAGGAACATAATTCTGTAACGACTGATTTGGAAAATTAGGTAAAACAATAACTTACTTAATTTAAAAAAAAAACGGAGAATTGACGAATTTGTAATTAAAATGAAATTCAAAGGTTACGTTAATGCGCTCTAATGGATCAATGCTGCCAAATATAAAGAAAAAAATGGAGGACTCTGCTCCTAGCGGGTTTTTTTAACTTGACCCTTTCCTAGGACCATTCACCACCCCACCACCTATACGGATAAAAAAACCGACTTAATAAGTGAGAAAACAATCCAATATAATAATGTCCAAGAAAATATATGCAGTTTAACAGAACAGCTTTTCAATCTTTAGCAAGCACTTAGTCGATATCTTAATGATAAATGAATGAACATTACGTAATAAATAACAAGATATTATACAATACTGACAAGGAATATGACGCGTAGACTGACTGAGCATGTACCATCTATCTGAGATATAAGGTAAACCAAAATCGTTTGGCTCATTTATTGCTGACAGAAGATAATAATAGTCGTACATTTGTGAGTTAATGAAGATCTGTTCCCATGGACTTAAACCATTTAGGCTGTGAATCTCATACCGCGGCAAATAGCGGCTCAGCGGACAGAGCTCTGGCGCAATCTCAAGGCAGCATGGAAAGAGCGGCTGTCGCAACCGAAGATTGGGCACGCCGCAATCGCGGCGATTAGTCCCCTTTTTGAGGAGTGGCTGGAGAGACACCACGGCGTCCTCACCTTCCGCCTGACGCAAGTACTAACCAGACACGGCTGTTTCGGGAGGTACCTGTTTCAGATTCAGCGGGAGGACACGCCCGGGTGTCGTCATTGTGTGGACCACCCGGAGGACACGATGGAGCATACGGTGGAGGTGTGCCCCGCTTGGACAGAGCTTTGCCGTGTCCTCGTTGAGGCGATCGGCGGCGGCGACCTCTCGCGCCCGGCCCTGGTTGAGACCATGGTGCGGAGCGAGAGGGAATGGGATGCATTTGCCTCCTTCTGCGAAGCAGTCATGCTAGCGTAGGAAGAGGTCGAACGCGCGAGGGAGAGACAGCTCTCTTCCTCACTCCTTAGCCACCGTGGGAGATGCCCCGGGCGTCGGGGATCGCGAGCTGATCTCCGGCCACCGTAGGCGCAGGCTTGCGGACGGCCAGCAGGGGTATAGCTCACCGTCCGGTAAGGACCAGGCCCGGGTCGGCGGTGCGTCGTGTTCCACGCGCGCCTCAAAGAGTTGTCAGCACCAGTGACGGTGCCCCTGTAAGGCCATTGCCTACCGGGGTGGCAGGAATGTTCTAACGAACTACCGCGACCCCGGAACTTAAGGGCAGCTGAAGGAACAGAGTGGGTTTTTAATCAGTAGAAGTCTGACACTCCCTTCTGCTTAACCCTGAACGGGAGAAGTCATTCGACGATTTTTCCAACCGGTAAAAAAAAGGCTGTGAATCTCATGATTGCCGATGGGATTAGCAGTAACATTGGGGATCTGTAAAGGTAAACTAGTGGAGAGAACTTGTGACGTTGATATTTTACTGAATTATTGGCTCATTGCATAATTCACTTACTGAATTCATAACTAGTCCATAGCTCTACAGTGTACCTACGGAAAGATACACGCTAAGATTCGCACATTATGCTAAATCTCACCGTGTTAGTAGCAGTAGTAGTTTTAGTTTTGTTCTAATATTTGACAAAGAATGAGTTGACATCGATAGGTACTTACCATCTACTAGTACCAAATCTGAAAAACCTTAAACGAACAAATTAACATAACTTATTAAGATAGTTATTCCTGACCAAGTTAGATAAACATCCGTAATTTAATAGGTTAATTTTGATCAACTATGTGATACCATTGAATACTATTTGTCCTTAGCCTACATAGTGGCTCCCATCGACTACAGAAAATGTTGTTCCTACAGTGAATTAAAATCATTAACATAATCATTGATATTCTGAGTCTATCGGGTATTGGCTTCGACGATCTATTCAAGTTTATTCAATAGAGTGTACCAACCTATTGTATCTGTGTGGCACCGAATGATCATTCAATTTGGCCAAGACTATTATTTAATAGCTTCTAAATAAATCTACAAAGAATTAATAATCGTTTTTCGATTGATTGATGATTTCTATTTGACTACTAGATATCCTGCCTACGGCATAACCGGCAAATACGGCTTGTAAGAGTCGTCGTCGAACATAACGTTTTTATTAAGTTTATCTATTTAGTTACCTAGAATTTTTTAGATAATTGAAAATTCAGTTGTTATATTTACCAAAACGTGTACATACTGTACCTACTAAGAAATTTTTTGATCATAATATTGATTGTCTTCCCATTAGAAATTAGTCTTGAAACCCTTTTATTTTTGGAGAATACCGTTTAAATTATCATACATAGCAAAATTGCATTACATGTTAGTTATCAGCATATTGACAAGGCTCGGGTCGTGTGGTGTTTGACAGCATAATTGATGATCGAGCTCACTCGCCTTCGGAGCTGACATTGTCCAACTAATCGCTGTAGCTGGAACAATGGCGCCACTTGTCTCGGATTAGGGTTCAGCTGAATTTTCGTCGATTAACTTAACTTTTTTTATTGTGATTGTTATAAACGTGAAGGTCAGAATAAAGAGGTTTGAGACCTTCAAACGATCGGCGTAGAGCATTAGTCTCGGGAAATTTATGAGTATCAAACTGAAGAATAAATCAATATAAAATCCTTTGAAGAGTAAAAAACTCGACTTATGAGTACTTGTACATAAACGGTTGTGGACGCTAGCTTTATTGTAGAAAAAACTAGACTTGTGTGCGGAACCAAAACGATTACTTTTGCTTCCTTATGGAAGGAATCCATGCAATTAAACCGTGCTTTGAACTCGATATTATGAATAATTAACGCGCTGCAACTGTAACGTGTTTTATCGGAGCACGTGACTCGGACTGCGGTTAATGCAAAAGATGCGGTGAATTAAACTGCAGAAAATACTCATAATAGTGCTATAGTAGTAACAAATAAATACTGTCATAGTAAAATATGACCGTAATTAATAATTTGCATTCATACACGGAATGTAAAAATAAATGTGATGCAAATGAATAGAAATCGTACACTTTCAGGTGAAAAGAATAGGAATCGATATTATTAGACTATGAATTAGTACAAAAGTCTTAGACAAGAACAGCCTAAAACGATCTTTCCTAATAATTGTTGCGCATACGGAACCACCATGTACAGAACGCATTTAGCGCCATATCAACTAATTTGGATACCTCCGTTAAAATTTGTTGTTTCCGCTCTACGGTTGATGTTAGATGCATTGTTTTGTGTTACAGTGATGTTAAAAAACAGCGTCCTCTACACTTGAATAACAATGAACCCAAATATTGCAGACAGATTTATTTTATTGCTTTATTGTACAGTCGTACAGCACCATCATCAGTTACGCTTGTCAAAATGTAGTATGATCAAGTATTTCCTATTCAAAGTACTTGAGCATTTTTTGTTCGTTAATAATTGTAGCTCAGATATCATCACGTTCTTCTGTTTAGTGCGCTGACAGAAAAACTTATAACTTGCAACTTTAACGTCGAATATTTAGTTAGGTACTTACGCAACATTGAAAAAACATATTAAGGTGCTAGCACACAGTTAATCTTTATGAAGCACAATTTATAAACAAAACTGAAGCAACATAAAACACGTACAAAGAACAGATAAAATTACTTTAAATGGCGCGTACAATATAATAAATATGTTACATTTATTACTAAATAATTGTAACTTAAGCAACGCACACTTTATTAAAGTTCATATCGTTGGCCACAGAGGTGTTTCAGTTTAAAAAACACTGCATAAGATCTGGTAGGTACACAGGTACATGATTATATCAATATGATTCGACTGTACAGTGCAAAACTTGTTATTCGTATATCAACCAGGAATCTTAAATAGCTTCTTATGCGAATATTTTGTTATATGCATATATGTGTTTCTCACCGACCTATTTTATATTTTCATTTAAAATTTTCTTTATCACGTCTGTTGCATTAGAATTACTTCATCCAACACTGAAGCTTTGTGCTACATAAACGTTTCATTTATGTTTTAAATCAATCTAAAAATTGTATTTCCCTTGGCTTATTTAGACTACCTTGCTCCAATTTTCTTGTCACTTTATTTATAATACTGAAGGTAGGGACAATAATGTCATTAAGCGTACAAATTAGTTTGAAATCTCGTAAAAGTCCTCAAATAGGGGTTAGTTACATTGTCGCCTACGATCGTATTAAAGTCATGTAGGTCGCCTTACGGTCCGGTTGATCCTTGGACATCCGATCCCAAAATAGTACAATGAGGATAGAGCACATTTTGGTTTAAAAATAACTCATAGGATAAAACAAAGTGTCATTGTTTCACGTGCTAATAAAGAATAAATCAAAGAGTTTTTAATGAGTCTACCTGTTTTTGATACTGATTATTAAAAATGGAATAACAAACAATTCATGGAAGGACTTGGGAAAAGCTTTTGCCGAGAAGTATCTAAGGCTCTAGTTTTGTTATAGTACAAAACTAGAGCCTTTTATTTTTATCTGTTGATTTTCTGCCTTTTTGTTTGTAAGTAAAATAATTCAAAATTCTAATAACTAAAGATTTCGTTTATAGTTTAATTAAATAAAATGAATTATTATAAAAAAAAAAAAAAAAATTACAATAAATATTAACTAGATGAAAAAAAAAAAGATTTCGTTCTAAATAACATTATGCTCAGAGAAATGCAATTAACTTGACAAGCATTAACGTAGTACGCAGCGGGCGCGGCCGAAACTAGGTTACCCATTTCTCGTTAACTCGGTAGCGCCGCGCCGCGGGGACAAAGAGTCGTAACGACCTCGCCTTTATTGCACTCCACCGACGTTTTAAACATATAGAACTCGACCCCTTTGCTTGCAAACTCATGGCAATCCATCGCCCCTCTCTTTCATTCGTATATATGTCAGCGACATAAGAAAGAGTGAGGATTTAAGTGCCCTCCATATAAAAGTTTCGAGACGATAACGCGTTAAATGGCGCTGAATTTGCGCAGTTATTTCTTTTTATGCATAAAAACTATACGAATGTGATAAACAAGAACCGTAAAAATGTGTTCAGGTTTATTATATTATTTTACATTTTAATAAAACAAAGGGTTGTGAGATGTAATAAGAAAAGAATTTGATTATTTATACACGGCGTGTCAGCTGATAAAACCACAAAAACGATTCAGACGGCAGTTCATAGATACACACAACGAGCTAATCCAAAGCCTACGCAGTCCGGAGCGGATACATTTGTATTATATTTCTTTTCCATTTTCGGGTACGGACGTCCTACTACCTACTTACCTAATATAATTTTCATATTTGCTTTAAGGCAGTTATTGGAACCCACGCCTAGCTAGCTAACTTCGGTCGACATTATGCAGCTAAGTACTAGCTACCCTTTATTGGCAGTATGTTTTACATAGCAATTACATTTTCGCTCGTAAAGATTTCCCTTAACTTTTCCGTGGTGTTGCTTTCTCCATTAGATGTGTATGTTTATTGTGTGAGCGTAGAATCTTTGGCAACAACCAAGCTCGTGTTTGTACAGATGTGTTTCTTTAACTCATCAAACATGCAATCATTGCTACTTATGGATCCAAGATTTTCAGATTGCGTAAAGCATTCGACATCGTCCTTCATTTTTTGCTGCACCTTTGCAAGGTTTGTTTGTCTTTCTCGGAGGTTATTACAAAAAGTATAGGTACTTGAGATTGTTTGTTGATTTGTTGTTGTGCGATCATAATAGGTAGGTATGTCCTTCATGACACATCCTGATTGCACAATGGTATTTAATAAAAACAATTCACACTTCATAATCACTGCATGTTAGTTATAAAATCAATTACTAATCTGATATACCAATATTAAATTAGTAATTGATTTTATGCTAATTGTTAGACAAAATATATGTATAATACCTGCGTAGGTACATATCATGTACCTATTGTTATTTCTTGTGTTACTATGCAATTAGAAAAAGATTTTATAATACCACCTGCGGAGTTTCAAGTCTACAATTAGCACCGGCTCGTTGTAAAGCAGAGATTCTCAATGATTCATCTGCTGTATGAAATTAATACCTAGGTACGTTATAGGTACGCATCATAATATGTATACAAAGCTAAAGCCCGAAAACAATACACGCTTGCGGTCACTGATATCTCAAAACGACGACGGGTTGTTTTCCGAGAACGGTTGCGACCTTGGGAATGTCTGCCCATATCTGGCACCTCCATATTTCTGGCGTCGTCGTGGCACATTTTCCTCCACTCCGCGAGTGGAATAAGCAAAACCGCCGCATCTAGGTTACAGACTTCGTGCTTTATTGTGTTTACGTGCCACAGATATGAGATATACAGATATACAGCCCAGGTCAAGGCGCCAGACAGCTTTCGAGCCGACTAGCTATATATGGTCTATTTTATTTAGCTCCTGTTTGATCGTATAAGCGGCCGTGTCACGATGCGTGTTCTAATTATGCTCTACACCCTAATCTCCTTATATTGTAGTCTCCTAGCGTCGCGATAACATCTACACGGTATTCGTTAATTGCTTAATCCATGCATGTCCTTGCATTAGGTGGTTCGCCACTAATCCCGCAGATACTGGCCGCACCGTAGTTTGTTGAGCTACGGACCGAACAATAGACGACACGCGGAAGAGCATTAAAATACATCGTAAAAAAGTGCGCGTAGTTTTAAATTTTATGGCTTGCGTTCAATTGGGGCCTGTAAAAACCGTTTTATTGGAGTCGCATCCTGGCTGCGAGGTCGCGATGTTCAGATAGCTCTAATTAAAAACCCGCCACGTGCACTCTTGCGAAAGCGGGGCCTCTCCGAACCAACTCTTGCGAAACACCGTGCCCTTCAGCCCAATACTGGACAGATTTTTAGAACAGGAATTACAAGCTCTAGGCATCTCGCTTTAACCTTATGCAACGTCAAACAGCTTGATACATATATAATTATATACTTAATAATTACACCTTTATGAAGAAACGATTTGTCAGTATAATTTAATTTCTTAAATGGCCCGCTTTTGTAGTAATGATAGTGTTTGCCAACGGGTCATGGTTCAAGATCCAGTTTAATCGCACTTCAATTTTAATATGACATTTGTATCAGAAAATTAATAGCATTTTTTTCTTTACAGGTTATCTACGACACAGTGAAACGAACGTTACCCGTGAAGACTTCTAGTTGGGAAGACTAAGTGCCATCCGTAACAAGTTTACCACACGCAGTGATATTTAGTTATATGTTAGTGATAGTGTGTAACCGTGATATAGTCATACTTAATTTAGGTGCTAACCGCTATCGGTAGTTTTAGTGCAAAAACGTTACCAAAAAGTTACGAAACTGGCTCCGTACAAGGATATAATGAATTCGACGAGCATGAGCTCTACGGTGCCGACGATCAAGTGCGAGGACACGTCGCCGTCGCCGGCGGCGGCCGTGGCCACTGACGGCGACGCCGGGACCTACAACCTGAGCGTCAACGTCAACCTCAGCGCCGCTATGATCAACATGCTGACAGCCGAGACTGCCGGCCCCACTACCCTGCGGACCCCCGAGATCGTCAACGATGTCATCACCATGACCAACCCTTTAGACCAGTTCAACTACGAGAAAAATGCCAGTTTCAAGGTGAGCAACTTGTACCTACCAACCTTCTTTTTTTCTTTTGTTCACATGTGATAACTGGATTTTTTTATTAGCGCACGTGCATGATTAATGTAAATCTCGAATGAAAAATGAATCGTTGTATCTAAAGTTAATTAAATAGTGTGCGTGCGTGGAATCATGTTGATAAAGTAATGAGATTTCATAATTGAGAAATAGTGTTTTGCAGTGGAACGTCTTTGTTCTATATCGTCTTACTGCTGCAGGAACTAAGAGTGCTAGAAATAGGTGGATACTTAATGCGCAAAACACTGTACTTGGAGTTGTCATTAATATTCGTGCTTTCACGGAGCGGCTGGACGCTCACAGTGCACGTAGGATCCTTCCAGTACTTAGGTCACATCCATGCTCGCTCGTTAGAATGTAAAATAAGTGTTACAAGTATTCTGAACGGTTGCCAAGTGTTAGGTGCCACGTAACTATGGCCACGTGACCGGCCATCAGTCCCCCATTATAAACATTGGATAACACTGGCAGCATGCAGTAGCATGAGGTCATGCACCTTACACAGACTCCTTATTTACTGAGTTTAGCAGCAGACTCGATGGCGCCGCGGTAACACTTGATATCGGGTTATCTGTACATATTTAGTTATCATGCTGTTAGGTATAGGTAGGTACTATTTGTAATGTTGATTATCTCGGCTCGGCCGGTGCCGTTTCATGAATGAGTTTCATTGCACTGAAATGTGAATGACGGACAATTTAGAGCGTAAAAACAATGTGACGGTCGCACAATTATTTGATGCTAACTGTTTGATATAACAATTTGGTAGCATGTGTCATACAGTTGACATAGGATGTGTTTGTAATTAAATTACTGATGGTACTTTGGTTTGAATAAGTCGTCTTTATTCCAGTAGTTCCCATTTTTAAGGTTCCTCTTGGGTAACCAACGGAACCCCATAAAAATCACTTCTGCCCCTATGCCTGTTTGTCAGCAGGATGTATCTCATGAACCGTAATAGGTTGATAGTCGATTTTTTACGAAGTGAGTATTACTGTCGCCACTTTAACATGTTATAAAAATTAAGCTATTTTAAGACCAAATAACAGAACCCATAATAGATACCTCAATCGTACCCGCACTTGGCAAGATTTAAAAAAAAAATATTGACGCAATTGTTGGTGAAGGAGCTAGATAACCAGTTATCATAAATCTTGGTCAGTTCAAGGGAACATACATTGTTATGTAAACATGTTTTGCTTAAAATACCTAAGCATATTTTCTTACTCGTTGCAAGTCAACATTAAAAAATATATTAGAAGGAGTAGCGTAGACATGCTACTTTAAATGTGTACCTAATTATATTTGAGGAAAAAAACCTACATTAAAGTGGCACACACTCACACTGTATTTGGTTACCAACAACTCTTAAGAGAGAATATACGTAAGTAATCTACATGTCATGGTTCTCGATGAATATTTCAAAAAACTGTTTGTTACAAATTACAATGGAAATATAAAGCCTGACCTACAATATGATGTAGACATCAATGTTAGATAGAACCTATTCCAATCAAATATATTTGCTACCAGTCGATATGAGAAAGTTTGACGTTTCATTATAAAAAGTCCTTTCAGTACAGAGCAATACAACAATACAATCAGTTATAAAGAGTGTAGAGTGGGCCAGACCTGTAGAGTGGGCTGGTCCAAGGCAGGACTGCGTTATGAAGAAATTAATTGTGTAATTAGTCACTTAGAGCATGAACCAAAGAAAGAACAAACTCAACGATCACCTTCATTATCACAGATTACTATCGGTGATAAAACAAGACAAGACACTACTGATAGCGGCTAGTTAGAGCAAAAAGTAGAATCATACAGTGATCAATTCTGATTCATCAGTAACTCTCGTGACGTATTGAGTTAGCTAATGGTGTTTGCGTGCAAACTGTCCCATATAACATACCGTCAGTCTCTGACAAAAGGCATCGAGGTGGAAAATATACCATTAGCGGTGTTCGGTCAGCGTGCAGTATGAGGTCTCATTTCCCTGTATCGTTTCAGAGCGGGAGCGGAAATGACTCAAACTCATCCATGTCGAATGGCTCGTCGGCCACTTCCCCAGCCTCTAGCACTCCACCCAGCATACAGAAGGTAAATATTTTTTTTATTTTTTAAGAGAGATTCAAGACAAAGAAAGTAGAGATAGCTTGACTTGTAGCTTCTAGACTAGATTAGATTTAATTTATCTAAAGTTCAAACGAATTATTTATTATAACCAAATCTTTTAAAATAACATTTTCTTATTAATATAGCTAATTGCGAATTCGTGTTGATCTCGAAAGCTCTCACAAAGTCGTTAAGTGTTAATTTATGAATAATATTATTTTTCATCCTTGCACTTTTATGATGTATCAAAAAACGAACAAAAGCGGTTTCACAGTCATTCTTTTTTTTATTTTTAGTCCTTATAACGTACACATGCCTTTAGCAGTTTGGGATCTCGTGGTAGTTAAAAAGATTTGTGGAATTCCTGCGCTCCATGTTTCTAATCATTTTGTCCTACTCACACTTTAGTGAAGCCAGACGAACTCTATAGTTCTCAGTACTAATGCCTGCCCAAAACCGGGTCTGGAAGCCATTTGGCGGCTAAATTTAGACTAATGTCACTAGCTCTGAATGCAATCCTTATCTAAATCTTTGTTTTTGCACTTTTTACACTAAAGCCACATTATGTATCCTGTGTCTAAGTACCTACAGGATGTAAATTTGTTGAATTCTTTTGACCTCGTATTCAAATTAACGTTATTAGTATCTACCTATTGAACGAATCGACCAGTTTTTTCTTGAGTAATTTATGTAGGCACAGTTCCAAAGGCTAGCTCAGCCTAGTCTAGACAATGGGCGGACGTAGAAAATGTGAGAAAAACAAACCACCTCGATAATTAATAATTGTAATATCAATCGTGTGTTGATTTTTTTCTCACAGTTCAATTGGAATTGCACAATTGTATAAAATGATAATTGCACTTCGACATTCTCGTAATATCTACTTGACTTGACTTATTTATTGAGAATACATCTTCAATAGTGACCTTGGTCGCAAGGAGCTGTGAATCATTTTCATTGGTTAACAGGTGAAGTGCAACATATGTTAGAATTATTAATAAACATTATATTCATAAAATAACGTACTACTTGTTAAAACCATTGTCAAAACTTAAATTACATTGGTGTCCTTGTAGTTCGTTAAGCTCCCGCAATGTCATTTCGGGCATTACGCGTTAACTAGTCAGTCGCCCCTCTGGTAAAGTTAAGCGATTATAAATGTAAATAACGTAGGTACGTCTCCATTTAAGTCAAGTTGTTAGAATGTTGACGATAGATACTTAAGATAAAATAGGAGGCATGTGTAACATTCTTTAAACCATACCATAGTGAGACCGTTTACGTGCAGACCGCGTTCCATTTCAAACTTAGCAAAATAGAATTTTCATATGCGCATAGGTACAACCATGACGCTAAACTGGGCGAAGAAAGTGTAACAGAATAAACCTAGCTTATTGATAATAAATTGAAAATAAGCTTTATTAATAATAGGCTCGCGTTTGACGACCATCTCACCTGATGGTAAGTGACGATGTGGTCGAAGATGGAGCACGCTTGCCTAGAAGTAGTTCCAACGTATTTGTTTTTATCATGGCCGGAAATGACCATTTTCTTTAAATAATTATGTAACTTGAAATGAACTACAGGCTGCAATAAGATTGAAGATCTTAATAATGAATGGTTTTGACTGTTAAGCAAGAGCTCTCATGTTTTTATTTTAAAACCATCTGTAGGTCTGGAGAGTCTATGCCTATGTTCTAAACCCTTCAAAGCTTTCTGAAGCCCACATTTTCATTTTCCAGACGTGTTCGGAACTAATAAAGGCTGGTCTGAAGTTGTCGATAGAGTCAAAACGGAAGATGTCAGGCAGCGACACGGACGCCGGCATGAAACGGATGAAGAAGGAGGAGAGCGATGATGACTACGACAGCAGTCACACTATGACGAATAAATCTGATGGCGTGAGTATATTTACCCTATAAGATAACAATTTATGAAGCAGAAGACGAAAACAAATTATTAACTGAATAAAGTCAAAATTAACATCAAAGTAGGCTATATTTACACATAAATTCACTCCGTCGCTATATCACAGTCCTTTATAAGGAAAGTCTCGCTAAGAAGCCATGATGGTTCAAAGTTCAAAGCCAGCATGCCTGTATACCTATACCTAATACACTAAGCAAGCGTAGTAGCTCGGACACCAGAAGATGCAGTTAACCAATATCACGGACTAGTAAGTATGACAAGGTAGAATGCAAGACGAAACGATGTGGAGGCTATGTCTTGTTGTGGTCAAGATATGGCAGTTCGTTCCAGATAAAAACCTCTATGTCATCTTTGACTGGAAAATTGAGTCGAGATAAGAATTTGCGTGAATCACCACACAATGGTAGGGTTAAACCAGAGAGTGGTTTTCAAATCAGTGGGTTAAACCCTCTCTTATCGTAGATGAGTAAGATAAGATGCACTTCCTTTAAGCCAGAAAAGAGAAGTTCGTGTAGGTATATAAGTCACGTTATAGCGGGATTTTAGATTTTCTAAGCATAATTATTGCATTTGTGTTAACCGCAATGATACAGCGGAATCGAATCCATAGGAAACTTATGTACTTACCTACTATTCAGCCATGTAGTCGTAAGGAAGACGAGGAACACACGTGTTTCTCTACATAGTACTTAGATAACGTGCATGTAACCTTTTGGCTCTGATTTAATAAAAGGCCAGACTCCAGCAGTCATACACTAATATTTCCCAATGTACCCAACACGCATCTCAGCTGAAGTTGGGTCCGCCAGCCACTAAAACTGAAACTAAAACAGCCATAAAACAGTCACCTTAGCTAAAATGGACTTATGACCTTTCAGCCTTTAAAGCAAGAGTGAACGGGCATCTTCTGGGCTCGCTCGTTCCATCGCTTACCATCAGGGAGATCAAGGTTATTGACCTCGATGGGCTCATCCGGATTTAAAAAAAAAATAGCTAGGATGAACATCCTCGTGTGTGCGTGTACCTAAATATGAAGTGATTTGTAATTATTCTGTTGCGAAATCTTTTCTTAACTTTTAAACAAAGTCGACACCAATATGTAAATTAATTATACGAATAATAAAATCATTAGTGCCACTCCCTGAATTGTTTCTATCGTTCAAGGGTCACGTTATTCATTCACTTTGAATCGCTGTATTGATAGGTGCATATTTTTATGATCAACATTATGAGTACTGCTTTGCCGCCCAGCCGCTGCATTTCCCATGTACTGGCAATAAATAAAGATGTGTGCGGAAGATTGCAAATCGTAACTAAACTAACTTCTATTGCGACTGCGCAGCATTGTAATTCAACGGCTTCATTGAAGTTTTATGAGCTTACGAAGAAGGCATCGCAAATGTGGCGGCAGGCGTGACTTCACTTCCTGATGTTGAAAAGGTAGCGTTATGGCAATGAGAAATGATTGGCGTATCGAGTAGCTGCACTTTGGATCGGGCTTTGGATTTATTATTCTTTTGTTTAGTCATTGTATTATGCAGATTTTTGGGGACGTGGGCAGTTATGTTTATTAATTATTACGAAGGTATACGTGACTAAAAGCATTGGTAAAAATACTTTTACGTTTGTTCAATTATTTATCAGTGAGAGAGTAAACCGTTTTTTGACTTAATTTATTGAGACAAATCATAAGTTCACGATGAACTGGCATTTAGATAATATTTTCTACATGGATTTATTTTGCAACACAAATAAAAATTTACAACACAACACAAGGACAGACAGATTATCTTGATATCATCTGAGATTTTAATCACCTTCATAATGCTGTCTTGGAATGGAGCGAGCACTGATCACTACGAATGAGTGATTTCAGACAATTTTATAAGGTTTCTAAAAGTGCGTAATCTTGACTTTACAAGAATTATTTAGTATCGCTACAGTGCCTACGGTATTTAGAAAACCTACACAAATGCTTTAATGAAACACCACTTGACTCTAGATTACCATTACTAACCTATTCTTGCAGGCTTGAGTTTTCACACCTCCTGTTCAATAGAAAGCTGACCAAAACATATTTCTTTCCAGCTAACGCCAGAAGACGAAGAGCGGAGGCGGCGAAGACGGGAGAGGAATAAAATAGCAGCCACAAAATGCCGGATGAAGAAACGCGAGAGGACCGTCAACTTGGTCACCGAGAGCGAAGTGTTGGAGAACCAGAACATAGACCTTAAGGCGCAACTTAAGGTAAGGAGATTCAGCTGCAGGAAAAGCAACCTTAGGCTATTGTTTTAAGGTGGCGGTTCGCGTCACGACAGAGACGGGAGACTGCGACAAGTGTCTCGGTCTCTTCTGCATGTACTGTGGGTCGAGACCGAGACCGCAACCAAAGCTACAAATTCAGTATCAGCGATTCTGTCCATGAAATCAGTTTTATTGTATAATGGAAAGCCAATAGAAGTATTGGAGGAAGAAAAAGATGATGATTTGCTGTTATATTATTATTACAAATACAAATTTAAAAGAAGATTACCTATTAACGAATTATATTTAACTAAAGGCCCAGAAGGCACATTCTTCGTCACAAAAAGTATTCATTTTAAAAACTACACACATGCACTTTTTGAGCGCGACACGAGACACTACTAGTCCGGGGCCGCGACTGTCTCGCTGTCTCCTGTCTTGCGTCTCTGTCTCCTGTCTCTATCTCGCTACCGAACTGTCGCTCATACGTTGCCTAACGTCAAGTGACGGTCGCGGTCTTCGGTCGCGGTCTCCTGTCTCGGTCGCTTGTCTCTGTCGCGGCACAAACCGCCACCTTTAGAGTCACAATAATTATCAATGGTTCATCAGCATCTACGGACTTACCAGTGTAGTTAGGCTGCAGTAAAGTCAAAAGAAAACTACAATTAGAATGAAAACTGCTATGTTTATTTGGGAGAAACAAATATTTACTTAGAATTTCTTTTCTTAATACTCATGTGCTAAGAAATAATCGTTTCTAGGAACAATTTCACCGAAAGTATATCATTATCGGTTATGACTGCTTATGACGTTCTTGGCGACGATAACAAACTGAACAGACCACTTATTAGGTATTGTTAATTGTAGTGGCAACAGAAAGGACGATAACATGTCCGCACCTTCACTCGAAATATAAACAAACATACTCATATATTTTCTACATTTTTGCAGGACTTAGAAGTTCAAAAGCGTCGGTTGATGGATATGTTGACAATCCACGCAGCATCCTGTGTGAAGTCCAACAATCCTAACACGAGGCAGTCTCCGACCACGCCATACAACATGATCGGGCCGTACGACTCTCCGACCACATTCCCTGTGTCGTTCGACGCGCACTCGCCATACATCCGACCCGAGTCGGCCAACATACTCACGTCCAGCTACACCTGTGTAACGCCACTCAACGGGGACTCGTCTATCGACACTATTTCTTCGCTAGACACCATCTACGTAGCTCCTCAGCTCACAGAAGAATACAATCGACCTGACAGTGTTCTGAGTCTGCCGCCCACTTCGGACCGCGGTTACGTAACAACAGACGGTTACCTCCCCAAGTCCACGAATCTTCTCGTCCCGATCGACTCCGAACAGGATTATTACGATCCTGAGGCGAATTACAACCTTGGGGGAAACCAGCAGTGCCACACGTATCCTAGCACTATGCCCGAATCGTCGAGCAAACTCAACAACGGCCTTAATGACGGATGCCTTGTGTAGTTAGGGACATCCACGTTATCAGTAACCATTTTTTGTCGGGTCCAAATTTATTTTCGACATGTATACGTATAATTTAAGCTTTGGAGTTATTAAAATTCGAAATAGAGTGTCACCGTTTATAATAATTCCATACCATCTTGCAGACATAGCTTCATGTTACATAAACGCTTCCTCTTTTGAATTTTGTTTCATAAAAACTTATATTTTCAATTCGGTGGCAATTTTTGAAATATACTTTGTAATGTATTTTACCAAAACATAACATTTTTAAACTTTTTAAATTATCTACTTCCGTCAAATCACTTTTATAATGACTATACACCTTACAGATGTGATAAAAATAATTTTGTATCTCATAAATAAGGCTTCTAGTGCCAGAAAAACGACAAGGGCGGGGAAATTTATTTCGAAACGAAATCATATGTCTACTGTGTAGAACAACAACGTAGAGATAGTTTGGTGCCTGTATAACGTAGCTAGTGTGTATGTTTAGACATGGAGGGACATTAAGTCGGGATTGATCAGGAAAAACGTTCTTCAACAGAAAACTTCTCGAACGCATAAAAAGGCAAACTCTTTTAATGAAATATAAAAAGAAGGATACAATAATATCTTTCAAGTGTTGTGAATTTGGAATCCCCAATTCGATTGTATAGTAATGACTACGTTAACATGAAGCAGTAACTGTGAAACAGTTCTTTAGGTAGGTATTTCACATAATATTTTATTTTATCTAAGTGTCTAATTCTAACAATTACCATTCGTTTTAAATTTTTTTTTAAGTTCTATGATTTTGCTTTGATCTGTTTAAAATATTTATTTATTAAGATCTGATTAATTTTTGATAACGGTGCAATGGTATGAAATAAAGTTTTGGTATTACCATGGGTGTCTAGTCTACATCGGTAACTTCAAATTACGAATGATTGTCCCAAATACATCACATAGCCTTTAACTTCCAGTACAATGATAGATATAGTAATACAGTACCTCCTGTTGAAATTCCAAAATTATATATTTTTTGTTACAGAAGTATATTCACAGATTATAAAAAAATATATTCCACGCATACATGTGTTACAATTCGTGTAAGGAAATATTAGTTTTAAGGTGCTTTAACTCAGAGTAAGTCGTGATATACCTAATATTATTATAAGTGCAACAAGCGTTACTTGTTACGACGATAATCAATTAATTTTAAGAATTTGACATTTCTATAATTAAGAATTGTACATGTAACGAATTGTATGTGCACACAAAGCACCATGACGAATTCTACCATTTGTCAAAATCACGAGCCATGCAAATAAAAACCTTGTTGTATAATACACAAAGATAAAATTATTAAAAAATAATGTCAGCATGTGACTTTGACAAATGGACAAAATGTATTTTGTATACGTTAAGTCGCTTGAAGCGTTCATAAAAAACACCATTGTAAAGTGCCTCTGTATTTTAATTTCGGACTAAAGCGATTTTATTGTTCTGTTGATATTTTTGTATGGAATTAGTATGTTATGGTAGGAGTAGACGTCTGGGCGATGTATTTTAGTGTACATAAAATACAAAGTGTAATAGCTATGGAATGAGGTGCGATTGCTGAAGTTACGTGACAACCGGAGTTGTACTGTAGCGTAACAAATATAGTAACGTGCTAAGTCTCTATGCTATTATGTCTATCGCCCCGACAGTAATGCAGACCTATTCAAAGACAGTGCCTTCTGCATACCAGTTATCCTAGTCTATGTGGCTGCCTCACAAAGCAGTCAGTCGCGCGAGCATTTATTTTTATATTGTTGGTAATATTGTGATAGCAAGAAAAATCTATTTATTAAACACAGAGCACAATTCGAACTTTATTTTAATTGTTATTTCTTGTCTAACAAGAAATTCAAGTATCCACAATCGTAGTTTCTAGAAAGACCGTCATTGTGCGAAATGTTATGGACTTCCCATAGATTTGTAGTTTTCTATATTACCTACTTCATTATCTTCTGTCAATGTTATATTTATGAATTTCGATTGTTTGAAAGTTTGTAGTATTTTGTATTTCGCTTTCGTAGTGTGATAGTACCGTCGTAGTAATCTTGCGTATAAGATTAACTTTAGAAGGTATAGTTAAGTGTTTCTGGAGGTTTTATTCGTAGTCACGCTTCAATTGATCATCAGTTTATTACATGATGCCAACTTATTTACTTACACGTACAAATTTTGTTACTAGGTAAAGCGATAATTACTTAAGTTACTAAGTATCGACCAGTTTATATGATAATAATATAAATTATATATTTTTTATTTATAATACCAGTTTTACTAATATTAAATATCGCTAAACATTCGCTAACGACTCAATAATTAATTAGATATCTATCACTACTGGTTCTTCCCGTTTCGGCGTGCATGTAATACTGTTGTTTGATCAATGGGTGACGTCATCTACTTAATTTATCAATGTATCTCTGCCGGCCCTCGTGTCGGCTGTGATAGTACATTACTATTGCATAAAGTTCGGTTGTAAGTTATGAAACGATTAGTATTACATTTGTTTAACGATTTATTGTTGTTACAAAATAAGATTTAACTTTATAATTTATATATTATGAGTATTCGAATCAACTTTTATAATCCGTTGTTATAACTCTTGCTATTTATGTCTGCTATATTCTAATGCTTTTATATTCAACTTCTATGAAATTTTCTATAGATTTACAAGTAATTTGAACACTCATAATTCGTTGAAAACTAAAATTTTAATTCAGTCACAAAGTGATTAAATGTAATCGTAATGTACCATATTCATCTAAGAACCGTTGTTTGTTATAATATCAGAAATAATAATTCGTGTTAGGTTTTGTAAGTGTTGTAAACATCACTTGTACCTGCTTCATAATTATAAATATTTTGACAGTCAAAGCAAAATTATTGCGCTTATATATTGAAGAATAAATCATTATATTGCATATAAATATGTTTGATTTTTCCTATTCATAACCTGATGAAATCCTATGGTTTTGAACAAAGTCAAGGTTGCAACAAGCAATAGTCTTTGTCTGAGAATATTATTTAAGATCAGGACATTTTATAAGTAAAGGGCTAATATTGCAAAGCAATAAAAAAAAAATATCGTAAACATTGATATTATTTAATATCACAATAAGGGCTTACATTTTGAAATGTATTGAATATCTTACTTGGCTAATGTAGCGAGCATTTTTGAACAAAAATTTCAAACATACCACACAATCTCACATATTTTTTTCATTGACATGAATCGGTCTATTCTGAGACTAGAAATTATTCTATAACTGCATTTCTCGAAAAGTGTAATAAGTTAATTATCTAAATATTATAACGTAAATAATTATACAAACCAATGAAATTAAAATAAAACTAGCAAATTAAGTATATATATGTATATGCGCGGGCGCGGTGCGCCCAAGTTACAAATTAACCGTAATTTTTGTGACGTACGGTAAGCTTGTAACAATGGCGTTAAAAGTTTAAATACATTACTGTGGAAGAGATTAAATAACTAAATCGAACTCTTCCTTGTAAACAATGTTTAGATGGTGTATAAGATATATGTTGCAGTATGCTTCGATATAATCAGAATAAAGGTTATAAATAAAACATTATGAGATCCGAACTATGCCAGAACAGTGGCAGAAAAATTGCCGCTTTATATATCGAGCGACATAGCTAAATACACATGACACCCCATTATAACTCTTATAACTCAGAAAAAGAATATGTACAACTTGCTAAATGAAGAACCTATTACTTTATGTACGAGGTAGAATAAACAATACTTCAATACCTACATTTGTACTACTACACTAATTGAAGTTCTAACTTCCTACACTTTTTGAGAAATGCCAAATTGTTACTATTTATAAGATAACTACGGAGCACATACATTGTTGAACGAATCTTTTCCATTGTACGTTGATCCTCAGTGGCGGCGAACGAGACCAGATGCTACCTAGAATCGCAGAGAGGAGACATTAGAAAAAGAAGTAGGGATTATAAATACAATACACACTGGTCAACAAAATTTGACTTTCGTATTGATACAGATAAAACAGTGTTAATTGCATAAAGTACTATGCATGGCGTGTAATAATAATACTGTAATTTTTTTTTAAATTTATGAAATTTTATGACTTTGTTAGCAGATTACTCAAAAGATAGACCTCATAAGGTGCTGATAAACTAGAGCATTCACTCGCAATGAGCATTCTTGCAAATCTTACATCACAGAAAATAAACGAGAGCGTTTTAGCGAGCATTCTACTGAGTATTCTCGCGAAAGGACAGTAAATTTGCTCCGAGCTTTTTGCCGAGAGAAGTATAAATGCAGCATACGGACAACTTCATGAAGAATATTTTTTTGACTAGAGCGTTCGCTATATAATATATCATGAAAACGTTCGTAGCGATGTTTGGCTCTATGCTCGATGTTATGTGAATGCTCAAACCTGACAGCAGCTAAAGACATCGTTTGTTGAAGGATTATACACGCCATTAGTTCTTTATGAAATAACATTGTTGTAAAAGAAAGAAAAATCTGTGTTGACCTGTTATAATTTTGACTATAGTGTAATATCATCTAACAGAAGGGTTTTTGCGATAAAAACAGAAACAGCGTGTATATATTGTGGGTAATAACGGAAAAATGATTTCCATGGTACAAAGCAGGGCTCGGATAACGGTATATTTTTCGAAACGTTTTCGTCTTAAATACCTAAGAAACGATTTGTTTCGTTTACGTTCGAACAGAACGTTATAAAAAACGTTTTTGAAGAACAATTATAATTTAAAACGTTTTTGGTTAGTAAACGTTTTAAAACCGTTTTTTTTTATTCTTGGGTTCGACAGGTATGAAACTTAGGGATGTGACATTGTACATAAAAAATAGATTTTTAATCAATCGTCTATTTATTTAGCATGAGAAATAGATTAATAAATAATCGATTTTTCTTAAGAAAATAATCGATTTTGTTATGTTTAATCGATTTTTTCCTAATTTATCAATTAATTTCAAAATAAACGCCATAAAATATATTATATCAATAGATTTATTAATTTTAAAAATAAACAACAGAAATAGTAAGTTTTTCAAGTCGACGCGTATATTTTTTTCTTTACGTATGATCACTGATTACCAGTGATCGGAGTAGGTAGATTGATTTTTGGTACTTGTATCACAAATGCACACAGAAAGAATAACATGGATAAGCCATTTTTCCGGAAAGTAATTCCGGTATTTCCGGATTCAATTAAACATTGTTAATGTTGGTAGTGATATTATTCCTACTCAATTCAAAATTTAAAGGAAGGTATAAAAACTAAATTAATTCATTATTTATCTGTTGAATAATAAAAACAATCTAATTCCGATCGAAGCTTTAATTTTTATTTTTTTATTTTTTAAATTCCTACCTTTTTTTGAGGATGGCAAATCATCAAATGACTCCTTCCACTCTGGCAGAATAAAATTCCTACATAAGTTCCGGTTTTTTTTTAATAATCCACCAATTCCGGAGGAATGTCCATATTAATATATACGTTTCGGATCAATGACCCCATTTCAATCTACCTACTCCGATCACTGCTGATTACTCGAAGACGGCTCAACCGATTTGAAAAATCGAGGAAAACTTGTGTAGTTGCATGGTTTCAGTTTCAGATTCAGTTTCTGCTTCAGCTCAATTAAATCATCCCGTTGATAACTGTTGCCACACGATCTTCTCCTATTTTCAAAAGGGCAAACGCATATTGCCCCGATTTTGAAATAGAAATGATTCGTATATTAATTTGATTTTGAAATTTAAGCGACACGGTTGGCGTAACTGTTAACTGGTGCATGACGTGGGTTCGACCCCAGCTCTAAACATAGATTTGTATAGCCTACATGCAGTTGTGTAGTTTAAAAAAAATGTTATGAGTGGTTCTTGAATACGAGACTTGAATGAATTGAGAGGTGGAATACAAAGTCCCAACACCCCTTTACATCCTTAAGGGATGATTTCCAGGATAAAAACTATCGTATGGCTTTTCCAGGGTCTAAAACTATCTCCATAGCAAATTTCATCCAATTCGGTTTAGCGGTCAAGTGTATTATGTGGATGGGGAGGGCGGGGACATCATTGATTCCCTATACAAAATTCCAACACCATTTTTACATCTTTTAGGAATGATTTCTGGGAATAAAACTATACTATGTCTTTTCCAGGGTCTAAAACTATCTCCATATCAAATTTCAACCAAATCGGTTTAGCGGTCTAAGTGTATTATGTGTGTGGGTAGGGCGGGGACATTATTGATTCCCTATACGAAATTCTAACACCCCTTTTACATCCTTTAGGAATGATTTCCGGGACGAAACCTATGCTATGTCTTTCCCAGGGTCCTAAACTGAGCCATGTTATGCAATAACCTGTTAACCCACAAAAATATGAATTTTAAGTTAACGCCATGTAGCTCTTGTAGCCAGTCTCCTGAACCCTTAAAAAAATGCAGAGGCATGTACTAAATTTATAAAAACGCCATTTACCAAAAAAATGTTCTTGCAGTTTGCGGAACTAGTCTTGAACAATTTTGCAATTATCGATTACAAACCTGTCACGACACGCACGCTTTTCTTCTGTGACAATTACTTTAAAATTTTGTTTTCTGTTCGTTATGGCTCGTTAATCTGAAGAAGAAGAATCTTTCAACAGTGGAGATGTAACTACTTTAGCACAGTTGAAACAGGATTTACATCTTAAATGTCATAATACTGCTTCATGTTCGTTAATTTATAAACATTTTGAGCGTGACTTAAGCTATAATGATTCAAATATAGGTAATATAGAAGAGTCTATAGATACTTCTCAGTTAATACATCTGGATGATTTAGATATTGTCCCTAATAGCCTTTCCAGTATGTTTAATGATTACGATGACAAAGGAAACGAAATGATCGCGGAAATAGAAGTAGTAGCTTCAACTTCTAATACTGATAACGTTGTTCAAGATTGTATAGATATGTCTGCAACACAACTGACTGAAAATGATAATAATCAATCAAGCATTTTAAACTGCATCGAACAACCACAATCAAGTCGTGAGAATGAGCATCAATTAGAGAGATATAATATCGGTAGACCCAAGCGCGGAAGAAAAAGAAAAGTAGAAGAGCAGCCTAGAAAAGAGCGAAAACGAAGAACCAATGTGAACGAAAAGTATATCAGTGCGAAAGGAAAAGAAGTATTACCAAAAAAAATCGACAACACATACCATTGTGATTGCAAAAAGAAATGCACAACGATCTTGTGAATTGATAGCCGGAAACAGGTATTTGACCAATTTTGGTCTCTTGGGTCATTCTAAGGTCGATGTGCTTTCATTTGTGGTAAAGTAACACAAACTCATAAACCCAGGACGTATACTTCGTCAAATTCAAAGAGAATAATTGTATTCACGAAAATATATGGTTTGTGATACCGAAATATGAAAGAAAACGTTTTTGAAAACCTTAGGTATTTGTCAAAGTAGAATCGATGTAGCGATGCAGAAAAATAATAGATCATCTAATTTCAAAGACAATAGAGGAACAGCTAGTGGCGGCAAAAATAAAATCAATGAAGATGACATTAATTAAAAATTTAAAAAATTATAAGGGAAAGGCCGTAAGCCTGTGCTGAAGAATATTAATTTGCCCGAATGCTGGCCAAACGAAAAGTCTTTGAGTGTAGAAAAATTAAAAGATCTAAAAGAATTAATGAAACTGATACCGACAGACGCTAAACCATTTTATGATTTCCTAAAACATACTCCAGGTGTTTCTATTGATGAAGATATAGATGGATATCATGTTGAAGATATTGAACAGCTATCAGAGGATGGAGAAGACTGATCTCTTATTTTTGATTATTTACCGATGTGATCTCTTATCGATCTCAATTTTGTTGATTTTTCAAATTTAAAATTATGTTAGTATGTTTGCTGCATTTTTTTGTTACCTTGTTCTGTCCCACTGCTGGAAAAAGGCCTCCCCCGTTTCTTAATTATTTTTATTAATTAACAATAATATGTCAAGGGCTTGCAAAACATTTTAGCACTTAAAAATGCTCTGGTTAAATAATGCAATAAACTATTTGGGCTTAAATGTTTGTTTCAAAAATCTTAATATATTGATTATAATTTCGCAATAAACAATTCATCATTATTTAATTTATTTTTATTTTCCCTACAACTCTCACTCTATTAAGTTGTGTTTGAATCACTACAATACATGATGACCTATTTAATACGTTTTGGATACAATCAGAATAGCTTATGAGTATTTTTTGTAGCTGTAAATTTCTTTGAGCTGAGATTTCTCCGGTTTAGGTTTTTTAGGGTTGACACGTTATTGCATAACATAGCTCACTATTCCCATGCCAAATTTCATCTAAATCGGTTCAGCGGTTTAGGCGTGAAAAGGTAACAGACAGACAGACAGACAGTTACTTTCGTATTATTATAATATTAGCTTGGAAGTATTGATGGATATGGAAGTATGGATATGGATATGGAAGTATGGAGTTATATTATTAGTATTAAAGTATGGATAGCTTTTGTCCGCGACTTCGTTCGAGTGGGAGGTTTTCCCCGCGTAAATCCCAAACCCGTGGGAATTCCGGGATAAAAAGTGGCTTATGTGTTTTTACAGGATATCAACGTCTCCTTACCAAATTTCATTGAGATCCGTTCAGGAGTTTTTGCGTGAAAGAGCAACGAAGATACAATTCGAAAACTATCCTGCGGGAACCTTACATCGGGATAAAAACTATCCTATGTCCTTCCCAGGGTCCTCAACTATTCCCACGCCAAATTTCATGTAAATCGGTTCAGCGGTTAAGGCGTGAAAAGGTAACAGACAGACAGACAGACAGAGTTACTTTCGCATTTATAATAATAGTATGGATGGATATGGAAGTGTGGATAGTGGATATGGATATGGAAGTATGGAGTTATTAGTATTAAAGTATGGATAGCTTTTGTCCGCGACTTCGTTCGAGTGGGAGGTTTTCCCCGCGTAAATCCCAAACCCGTGGGAATTCCGGGATAAAAAGTGGCTTATGTGTTTTTACAAAAATCAAAATATAAACGCTAGGCGGTACCCGATCCAATTAAACAAGTTCATGCTTGTCGCCGCACACCGTGCGCGGCTGTGTCCTGCGGAATAAACCGGTTTTTACCTTGCGGAAATAACGTTCTCATTTCGTTTTCGTTCCGAACAAAATGACGTACAAAGAACTGTTCAAAACGTTTTAAAAACGTTATTTTAAATAACGTTTCCGAGCCCTGGTACAAAGTAATGAATTAATTGCATGCCAATTTTTTATTTTTTTTCAAACAATTTTTATAGGTCCATATGCAAGTTCTTCGGATTTTGAATTCACTTCAAAATAATTTGGGAGGACACCTACGACTTTTCGCAGTGAATCAATAGGTAAGTAAACGCAAAATCGTCGGAGTTATGTAATGTATGATAATGCCGCATTGCTGCTATCGCGATATTTCTAAAATCAAGACGAATAATTTTCTTTTTTTTATTGTTGATAGGATTGCGTTTGACCATCAATCTCACCTGATGTGATCTAAGATGAATAACGCTTACCTAGAAGCAGAGCCGGCTTAACCCTGTCAGAGGCCCTAAGGCAATGGCATTCTCGGGGCCCCTTTTCTTACTTTTGCTTTTAATTCTACTACTAAATCTAACGATTTGTATTTTCTGAGATAACAGTGAGGACCCTAAGTTCACACGCACATCAAATTCTCGTTCGAAGAAGTATGTTTTCTTGGTGCGTGCACTCGGCCTGGGCCCCTAGTTGATGCGGGGCCTCTAGGTAGTTGCTTACTCCGCCTAATGGTTAATCCGGCCCTGCCTAAAAGTTACCTTTCTTGATTAAAAAACCTGGTGGTCTTAAAAAGAGAGAGCTATCAGGAAACAGACTCCGGCAGGGAATTCCACTCCTTAGCTGTACGCAAAATGAAAGAACACACAACACGTTTTGTGCGTATGGGTGGGATGTCCACCACGTATAAATGGCGCAACGCTATTCGTCTTATAGTCCGATGATGAAACGGGCTTGGTGGAATTAGATTGTGGTAATTTCGTCGCGAGACGATATCATAAAGGATGCATACAGTCATGTACTGTGAATGCCTGAATAGTGAATATAGGTATTTGCGATGCAGCATCAGTAGTCTAGTGTTCGCATAGATGCAACTGCGACATACGGTTTTAACAAAACGCGCTACTGAATCAATGAAAATGTCGTCGTAAGCCACCTCCCCTGTGTCAGCTTTTAGCATAATTGAACCAAAAGATGAATAGCTTCTTAAAATTATCTATAGACTAGCAGTTGCTCGCGACTTCGTTCGCTTGGGAAGTTTTTCCCGTGTAAATCCCGATCCCGTAGGAATTTCGCGAAATCCCGTCTTAGCGAGCATCTACGTACTAAAAGGAACACCCATGCAAAATTTGAGAGAGCCCTACTACTTGTAGTTTCTGAGATTTCGTGATTAATCAGTGAGTGGTATTTCGCTTTTATACAACGTGTCCCAGAAATCAACGTGAAGCCGAAAACTGGCAATAGGCCAAGTCGTGACAGTTATTAGAAAAATATTTAAAAAAATCTTGGTCATGTACTTTTCAAATTTTATGGATTCAAAAATAAATCTCAAAAAGCGACACTCCGTGTCAATCCGTCTCGCTCTTAGATAAAAGTAGCGTCACTGTCGATCTGACTCACACTTAACAAAGTAGCGTCACCATCTGTCTCGCTCGCACTAACGTCTAACTTAAATAACGTCACTCTTCGTCTCAATCGAACTTGGATAAAATGCGGCTTCATTAAAAAAAATGTTTTTCCTCAATTAAGAAGTAGTGGCATACCATTTTGGAATCCAGACTAAACGCGTCATCTTTTAAAGTTACTTGCCAAAACAGTGTAGTACATTTTTGTTTACACTACACGCGGTTAAAGTTGGGTGATGTAATAATTTTGAATTTAATGTTAGACAAAAATCTAACAAATTATTTAAAACTCAGAAAAAAAAAAACTGACGAAAAGTTAATATTTGTAGTCACAGGACTTGAAAGATCATCATAAGGTGTCACTTTTTGAGATTTATTTTTGAATCCATAAAATTTGAAAAGGCCATGACCAAGATTTTTTTAAATATTTTTCTAATAACTGTCACGACTTGGCCTATTGCCAGTTTTAGGTTTGACGTTGATTTCTGGGACACGTTGTATATACTACATACTTACTACTATGGTTACTATATACTTACTATGGTTTATTAAGAAGTAATTGTCCTATATTTCTCTACGAGTGGTAAGATTAACATAAGAATGCTAAATACAGTGTGCTGATGATACTCTATAAGTGAGTGTATGCAGCAAGTTGACATTTTGCTCGTCAATACAGTTATTATGGACTGAAGTGGCAAGTCGACAGTTTTGCTGCGAGACACTGGCTCATAGTTTGCACTTGATAAATAAGCGGATGATGTCAACTTTAGTCGTGCAAGTTGTATGTGTTCGAATAGAAAGCCTCGTGGCAACTAGCAAATGATTGGCTGCAATTGTTTTTGAAAGCCACTTGAATGATAAAGATCTATTTATAAGATTTTTGATCAGAACACAGAATCGTAACGAGGGCAGTCCACTAGCTAGAGCTGGCATTTTTTTGCGGAGCATCATTTGATTACACAGGATACAGATGCGTACCGGTGTTTTACATTAAGCGACTGCATATCTAGTCTCCAAAACTCACTACTCCAGTAGCTGAGTAACAAGATACCCCTTGTCAAGACCAGGGACAGATTTTAGTAAGCGCAACAACTGTCAAAGATGTACAAATGATAGCCGAGATCAACATCTTAACGTGGGGGGTACGTAGGAGTCTCGATATGTTAACTAGCAATGGCATCAAAAGGAGTACAATTTTACACAGAGCGTCTTTAATGCCACGTTGTTAAATGAAGTAGAATGCTTGGTTTATAGTGGCAATATTTTGTCATTGGTCACCTATCATAGTTGCCGCCGCAACGCTTCCGTGTTCTGTATATCTTAGTTACTGTAAGTCAGCCCGATAAGACTTGACCAGACGTTCAGATGCCTTAGTGTAAGAATTCGAAAACAGTAGTTTTTTTGTGAATATTATTACCAGACAGCACTTATGCAGTTTCAATACCAATTATTGTCTATTACGTTAACAGGATCAGGTCAAAAAAACTCGCTCTAAGGCACCAGAAAGCGAGGGTACAATAATTACAGTTTGGGTGCTTAATAAATATATCTGAAATGGATGGGTGTACTACGCCAAATCGAATGCCAAATAAT
Source organism: Tholera decimalis (assembly GCA_943138885.2). Classification (NCBI taxonomy): domain Eukaryota; kingdom Metazoa; phylum Arthropoda; class Insecta; order Lepidoptera; family Noctuidae; genus Tholera; species Tholera decimalis. Next base: position 21,900,106 of record OW964559.2, read on the forward strand.
CGAATATCAATTGATCGACTAATATAAATAGAACATGTAAATACTCGAACATTCATAATATCGTATGATTAATAAATCGAACATTCAATATATCGTACACACCATTGAATGAATATGCGATGCGTTGAACTATCGATTCATTGAAATATCCATTTTGAATACTCGAAGTATTGAATGTACGATATATTGAATGTTCGATTTATTAACCATTCGATATTATGAACGTTCGGATATTTAGATGTTCGCTTTGATCAATTGATATTCGATTATTTAGCATTCGATTTGGCGTAGTATACCCGTCTGAAATAATAATCTAAGTACCTAAAAGTTAGTGGCCTTGATGAGTTAATCATAGTAAGCCAAGCACCTCTGTTAATATAACACATTATCGTACTAAAATACAGTGCGAGTGAACCATTAATTAACCTTTACCTAACATGCAAAATACCTTTAAAAAAACCAAAGTTAACGATTATTATATGAAGTAATCCCAAGCATTGATGAATGGCTATAATGGGTTAATGAGACTAATATAATGTTGTATGTTAGATACAAAATTAACAAACTGCGTACGTTTCGGAAGCCAGAGTTAGATAGCTCGCGTCTCCTTTACACAATGCCTTCAAACGCTGGTGACAAAAGAAAGTTTATTAACTTCACAGATTTATCATCAAAACGGTGACTGTTGAAGTTTCTTCTTAGTACCTGCATGTTATTAATGAGAGATGATATGATTAAGTGATGTCACAGTGGAACTTTAAATAACTCCATACAGTCGATCAAGTATATAAGAGGGTTTTACGCTCTTAAGCCCTGAGTTTTCGGTAAGTTGTCATACTGTAACTAGAGATGACTTGGCAATTTGTTTTTCGTTTGAACATCCAAGGACTTTTGTGTTTTTGTAATGAACATAATGCATATCAACCTAAGAATGATATTTCATAAAAATAATCTATACCATGACTTTTAATTTGTGGGAGTGTAGATCCCGATCCCGTAGGAAATTCCAAAAATCCTTTCTTAGTGCTCCCCTACACACCGCAAGGAACATACATGCCAAATTTCAGCTTCTTGCGCCCAGTAGTTTCGGCTGTACGTTGTCTGTCAGTCAGTCAGCAACGGAAGTATTTTATACAACGTGTAATTTAAAGGGTATATACATACCAAGTGCACGGCTTCTTTGGATGATAACAAACGATATAGCAAGGGTTTTGTAATCCTATGTCTACATGACTGTGTGGATCTTATTAGAAATTTCAGTACATTGATACCAGAGACCGAATTTTTCAAATTAATAAGAATGAAGAGAACTGTCGTGTTATTGGCTAGTGACGTGGAAAGTGATGACCCTCATAGTGCTGTAACACGTTTGTTATTACCGGTATTCAAGAAACATATGAAACCAATAATTTGGGGTCAATTCTGTGAGTCACTTATTTTGCGCTGAAACTTTGCATAGACTCCACACCAGATGTTGTCTTCAGTCCTTTTGGATAGATATGGGGTTTCCGTTACACGTTGTATATATTGATGATACCATACTTATACTAATAGTGATGGATTCAATCAAGTATTAATAAATGAACAATTCTCGTCGTCATTCTCTGACAGTCGAGAGAAATATAAATAAATTATAAAATTTAATTTAATTATTATAAATGAATTCATTTATATTAAAAAAATATATATCAGGCATGATAAAACAATTTTTAAGCCAGTTCTTTTTGCAAATTGTTTCGTGATGAATATTTTAATAAATTAACTTACACTTTTAAAAAGATTGACCCCTTACCACTGCGATCTAAAACCCATTGAATTGGAAAGGGTAGAGGTATAGATACAGGGCATGGTGCAAAAATATGATCAAGATCTATTTATTCGTTTTATTTTTCATGACACTTCGTAATCACATTTGTAAGTTTGTAAAGTTTACACAATATTATTAAATACATTGCTTAAATCGTTATTCGATTTAATTTCCCGATCGATTAATTTAGTTACGTCACAATTTAGTAGTCGTTATTATCTTACAACACTGAAACTGTCAGTTTACTAAATCGAATTAAAAGTCGTGGTATAGATAAATTGAAACACACCTTTAAAAAAATCTAGACAAGTTTAAGCTTCAAGAATTTAAGATTAACGCCGTTGAGCCACTGTATGAAGTACTGATTAACACTGTGGTGATTATCGTTAATGCGAATTGTACGAAATATTCTTACCACTTCGCTCGTTTTGACCAATCTTTCGGAGTCCAATGCAGGCATTTCGGATCGATACGCAGGTTCCTCTTTTCCATGGCTTTTTCGTGTTGCTGTAACATTTCATTACGACAATTAAAACATTAAAGGAATATATTCATAAATCATTTATTCGTCTCATGAAAAGTGCTCAAAAGTCACCCATTATTGAGTTTACACATTCGCAATACTGTTCTTTAAAGTAGGGACATAAGGTATATTTTACCTCATTCACAGATATGATGTATTGGCCTTTGTAGTAGTTTATCAGGTTGAGGTTCTGTAGTGTACTGATGACGTCTTCTTTCTTTATACTGGTCAGCTCGCAGATCTCACTGAAACGTGGAAATTGGACGGACATATTAGTTTAGCTACTTAGTCAATAAGCGCGTTTCCCGTTGAAATAGGACAAGCATTATCGTCATCCGTCTAACCTTTCTCCCAACTATTTAGTATTATTCTATCTAGTTCTCTGTACGAGTGTTGTAGTAGCTCGCTAACACCATTTCTCTTGGAAAGACCAGTGTTTTGTGAGATTATGGTGAGATTTTCTAACTTCTGACTACCCGTAACCACTATCAAATATGTTTAATGCCAGCCGGGACCAATTTTGCTTAAGCTTTAAGATCGATTCACGCGCTCTCATTTATACAGGAGCTCCTCGACAACACTGCAGATTGCGATATTATAACACCATTTCAATATTATTTTCCCAGCGGTGCTCCACATCGCTGTCAATGCGTTGCGGCAGTCGACCGCCTCGTACATCATGGCCTTTCCTGCAGCAGAAGCTCTGGTCGGACAGCACGGCATGCCAGCATAAATGACATCATCCGTCGGGCTCTTGTCACCGCTGGAGTACCATCTGTTTTAGAACCCAACGGCTTGGCACGAGACGATGGGATGAGGCCAGACGGGATGACTATAATGCCTTGGAAGTTGGGTAGGCCTTTGGTGTGGGATGCTACTTGTGTTGACACCCTTGTGCCATCCCATCTTCTCAGTACGGCGGGCTGTGCTGGGGCGGCGGCTGCAGGTGCAGAAAATCTCAAACGGCGCAATTACAACAACCTAATTGGGTGCTATATGTTTGAGCCGTTTGAGGTTGAAACGTTAGGACCATGGGGTCCGAGTGCGCATCGACTCTTTCGTGACATCGGCAAACGATTAGTCGACTCCACAAGTGACCAGAGGGCTGGCCTTTTCTTTGGACAGAGAATCAGCATTGCCATTCAACGTGGCAATGCGGCCAGTGTTCTGGGCACTTTTCCCATTGATAGCGATGTTGACGAATTTTTCGATACTCTATAATTTCTTTTTATTTTTGTACAGACCTTGAATTAAATAAAATTTTAAATACATCTCAATATTATTATACTATATAAAGCTAAATTACCACTCACTGACTCACTGACATAATTGTTCTCCCAGATGGTGGATGGGGAGGTGGGTATATTTTGACAGATTCGTAAACAAGTAACTCTGAAACCTACGGGAAAAGTGCCAAACCTCCCCTTTCCCCCCTCCCTATCGTATCTCGGAAACTACGAGACCCGTATTTTTTTTTTTTACGGATTCGTATAGAGGAGGCTCGGTAAAGTAAAAACCATTTTTCAAAGTCCCCCCCCCGCCCCCCTTCTCCCCTCCCTTTAGGCGGATCTCGGAATCTAAGAGACTTGGAACATTTCTTTTTTCAGATTCATTTAGAGGGGCAATGCTTTAGTCGAAATACTTCTGCAACCCCCCCCCGTTTTTTTTTTTTTTTCACAAGCACGCGAGGTGCTTGCACCTCGCGCAACACGCAAATACCAATTTCTTTTTTCACAAGCACGCGAGGTGCTTGCACCTCGCGCAACACGCAAATACTTGATTTAGAGGGGCAATGCTTTAGTTTTTTTCACAAGCACGCGAGGTGCTTGCACCTCGCGCAACACGCAAATACTAGTACTATATAAAGCTAAATTACCACTGACTGACTCACTCACTCATTGACATAATTGTTCTCCCAGATGGTGGATGGGGAGGTGGGTATATTTTGACAGATTCGTAAACAAGTAACTCTCAAACCTACGGGAAAAGTGCCAAACCTCCCCTTTCCCCCCCCCCTATCGTATCTCGGAAACTACGAGACCCGTATTTTTTTCTTTTTACGGATTCGTATAGAGGAGGCTCGGTAAAGTAAAAACCATTTATCAAAGTCTCCCCCCCCACCCCCCTTCTCACCCCCTTTAGGCGGATCTCGGAATCTAAGAGACTTGGAACATTTTTTTTTTCAGATTCATTTAGAGGGGCAATGCTTTAGTCAAAATACTTCTGCAACACCCCCCCCCCTTTTTTTTTGTTTTTTACAAGCACGCGAGGTGCTTGCACCTCGCGCAACACGCAAATACTAAACCCCCCCATCTCCCCCATCTCGCCCCCCCCTTTTTTTCATTTGTCACAAGCACGCGAGGTGCTTGCACCTCGCGCAACACGCAAATACTAGTTATACTATATAAAGCTAGATTACCACTCACTGACTGACTCACTCACTCATTGACAGAATTGTTCTCCCAGATGGTGGATGGGGAGGTGGGTATATTTTGACAGATTCGTAAACAAGTAACTCTCAAACCTACGGGAAAAGTGCCAAACCTCCCCTTTTCACCCCCCTTCTCCCCCCCCCCCCTATCGTATCTCGGAAACTACGAGACCCGTATTTTTTTCTTTTTACGGATTCGTATAGAGGAGGCTCGGTAAAGTAAAAACCATTTTTCAAAGTCCCCCCCCGCCCCCCTTCTCCCCCCCTTTAGGCGGATCTCGGAATCTAAGAGACTTGGAACATTTTTTTTTTCAGATTCATTTAGAGGGGCAATGCTTTAGTCGAAATACTTGTGCAACCCCCCCCCCCCCCATCACCCCCCCTCTTTTTCTTTTTTTTTTTTCACAAGCACGCGAGGTGCTTGCACCTCGCGCAACACGCAAATACTTGATTTAGAGGGGCAATGCTTTAGTTTTTTTCACAAGCACGCGAGGTGCTTGCACCTCGCGCAACACGCAAATACTAGTTATACTATATAAAGCTAAATTACCACTGACTGACTCACTCACTCACTCATTGACATAATTGTTCTCCCAGATGGTGGATGGGGAGGTGGGTATATTTTGACAGATTCGTAAACAAGTAACTCTCAAACCTACGGGAAAAGTGCCAAACCTCCCCTTTTCCCCCCTCCCTATCGTAACTCGGAAACTACGAGACCCGTATTTTCGTTTTTTTACGGATTCGTATAGAGGAGGCTCGGTAAAGCAAAAACCATTTATCAAAGTCACCCCCCCCACCCCCCTTCTCACCCCCTTTAGGCGGATCTCGGAAATTAAGAGACCTGGAACATTTTTTTTTCAGATTCATTTAGAGGGGCAATGCTTTAGTCAAAATACTTCTGCAACCCCCCCCCCACTTTTTTTTTTTTCACAAGCACGCGAGGTGCTTGCACCTCGCGCAACACGCAAATACTAAACCCCCCCATCTCCCATCACCCCCCCACTTTTTTGTTTTTTTTTTTTTTGTTGTTTTCACAAGTACGCGAGGTGCTAGCACCTCGCGCAACACGCAAATACTAGTTTTATTTTATATGTTTAAAACTGACTATCAACCGGGGCACGTTTCCCATAAATTGATGGTCCTTCCCATAAAACTAGTTATAACTAATTTTGTGGATATTATGTACTAACCCTAGTCTAGGCATTATACTAACACATCTATGGATTATAATCTGAAATAAAGAATTTGAATTGAATTGAAAAACACAACAAATATAGTTTTACAGTATTTTACATCTCTCATATTCGGTAAGTAGGTCCTTATTACCCCCAAATGGGGCTTGTAGGTAACCAATTAGCGCTCTAGGGTAATAATGTAGCTAGAAAATCCCTAGGGCGGTAAGTAATTTAAAAAAAATCTCTTCACTCTTTCAAAAAGTTCGCGTACATCTAACCATCATACTGGCAATAGACATCATGCATTCAGCCCAATGACAAAAGAGGTCGCTTCGCTATTTAGCCTTGTCTTCGTATGAGTATAATAGTCATCAATTTTAAATATCGAACGGCGAAACTCAATTACGTTCTTGAAAAAAAAAAGTTAAAGAACAAAGATGAAAAAAGGCGGGAATAGAAAACTTTTACTTTAAATATTGTTTGTTTTTGGGATTTTTTATAATTACGTGCTAATTAGGAAAAAAAACATGAGTTCTGCAAGTGATGAAGATATAAGCTGCACTCCCGATTCAATGAAAATGGAAGCTGAAGCAGCAATTAAAATTTTAACTAATAAAATGTTTTATTCTTGTAATGCCGGCTTTTTTTCTACTTACCTCACAATCGAGATGTAAAGCAGAGTAGTTAGCTCGGGTGTAAGCATCAATTGCACCCTCGAAATATAGGCGCACGAGCGCAGCGAGGGCGCCTAAATATCTCGGGCTGCAATTGATGCCTTACAGCCCTTGGCTACTAATCTACTATTATTTACTCTCGTCCGTGTGTTACTGCTGGGTGTCCACTGAAAACCAGCGCTGGGTGTCTCGCCCTAGCAAATGCTGAGTCGGTAACCCTTTCGGTGTGGACATGCTCAGCGCAACATTTTTTTCACTTCTCATGCTCTGAAAGTGCTTCTTTGTGCAGGGTATAGGCTGCACAAAATCGAATTTTGTGCACAAGGGCATTAACGTATCTACTCATAAATGTATTATATTAAGGCAAAGAAAATGAGCCATACAGCCAAATGCAATAAGAAGTTCATAGATAGAATTTGTTATTATATAATATTTACTTTAATTTATTTGCCTTATGTGTTTTTTAAGATATAATAGATATTAAAATTTTGATTCAAGTATATTCAATAATAATTTTCTTAAATCAACTAACCTACCTTAGGTTAGTTGATTTAAGAAAATTATTATTACAAATTTAATAGTAGGCTGTATAGGTCTGCAGCCTAATATCAATGTCGTAAGATTAAAAAAAAAAATAAAGCGGCGGGAAACAGCTCTTGTTCTTTTTTCGTGCATTTATTAATTTCTTCAATTTGCTAAAATTGTTAAAAATGTCCAGTGAAGAAGAGGATTTAACAGTCTCTCCTAATATGCTTATGGAAATGAATGCACAGAGAGTTGTGCAACAGATATTACCGCCAAAGTCTCGGGAAAAATATCTCAAAGTTTACGATAATTTTGTAAATTGGAGAAAAGAAAAACTAGTAACGTTCTCGGAAAGTGTTCTTTTGAGTTATTTTGATGAATTATCCAAAAAACTTCAGCCGTCTACACTGTGGAGTATATATTCCATGCTGAAAGCAACATTACAAATGAAGGACAATGTTAATATACAAAATTATTCGAAGCTTACATCTTGGTTGAAGAGGCTTTCAAGTGGGCACAAAAGCAAGAAAAGCAAGGTCCTTTCAGCTAATCAAGTGGAAACCTTCTTAAATACCGCTCCAGATGAAACATATTTGGCCACAAAAGTACGTAATACACATTCCTTTCATATTTTATTGCTCATATACCTATTGCTCATTTGTTCTAAAGTGTATAAAAGTTATTAATTTTGTTTTAGGTGGCACTTATATTTGGTATAAGCGGTGCGTGCCGAGGCATTGAACTTGCGATCATTACCGTAAATGACGTAAAGACGGACACGCTTTTGCAAGCAATAAACTTACCCGACACAAAAAACAAACGGGAGCGAACATTTGTTGTCAAAGGAGATTACCTAAAAATAGTTAAAAATTACCAAGCTCTACGTCCTCAAAACGTGTCGACTAATAAATTTTTCCTCAATTATCAAAATGGGAAGTGCACTAAGCAAGTTATAGGACGCAATAAATTTGCAGCCTTTCCCAAACAGATCGCAACTTTTCTAAAATTAGAAAATCCCGAAAATTACACGGGTCATTGCTTCCACCGGACCTCAGCCACCCTTCTAGCAGATTCGGGAGCAAACTTAACAATGCTGAAAAGACATGGCGGGTGGAAGTCTGATCAGGTTGCTGAGGGATACATTGAAGAATCCGTACAGAACAAAAGCAAGATTACCGACCGTATAACAGAAGCCATTAATTTAATCCCAAGCGAGCCCGTCCCTTCTACATCCAGAGATTCCTTGTTGTCGTCAGAGCCATCTTCTCATAATATGCCATCTTCTCACAATATGTCGTCTTCACAAATTCAGAAAAATACCGTTAATATAAAAAAACAATTTCCTTCAGTATTCAAAACTGTTCTAATTTTACTTTGAATTTTAATTAAAGAAATGTTATGTTATACTACTATTTTATTTCCTCGCAATCGAAGTGAAAAGCAGAGTTTATAACTCGTCCACAAAACCATTTTTATCCTCGACATTACTATCAGCCCTCGCCTTCGGCTCGGGCTGCTAAAAGTCTCGGATAAAAATGGTTTGTTTTGTGCACTTGTTGTAAAATCTACTATTGTTATTTTTTTCCAATGTTTGTAACTCTATACTCTGTGTTGTTGTGTGTGTCTACATTCGAATAAATTTCTTTCTATTCTATTCAGGGTTTAATTTCAATAATCACACCCATACGCCGAAAACGTCATTCATTGTGCGTACGGCTAAGGAGTGGAATTCCCTGCCGAAGTCTGTGTTTCCTGATAACTATAACCTGGGTGTCTTTAAGTCAAGAGTGAATAGGATACTTCTAGGTAAGCGTGCTTCATCTTCGACATCATCGCTTATCATCAGGTGAGATGATGGTCAAACGCGAGCTTATCCATATATATAAAAATGAATTGCTGTTCGTTAGTCTCGCTCGAGAACGGCTGAACGGATTTATCTTATCTTGGTTTTGAAATGTTCGTGGAGGTCTAGGGAAGGTTTAAAAGTTGAGAAAAAAAAAAAAAGAAATTGCCGGGAAATCCGTCAAAACAGCCCTTTTCTATTTCCTATACAAACGTTTTCTAAATAAAATGGAGAGTAGGGTAGGGGTAGGGTAGGGTTAGGGTTGGTGTAGGGTAGGGGTAGTGTAGAGGTAGGGTAGGATAGTGGTAGGGTAGGGTAGGGATAGGGTAGGGTAGGGTAGGGGTAGGGTAGGGATAGGTTAGGGGTAGGGTAGGGGTAGGGTTAGGGTAGGGTAGGGGTAGTGTAGGGTTCGGGTAGGGTAGGGGTAGGATAGGGATAGTGGTATCGGGTCAGCTAGTTATCAATAAAAAAATCTTACTTGATGGTGATGATAGGTTTCTCATTATCGCCGATCGGCTTAATGTGCGTGAGTATGTCCAGTATGGTCTGAGCCCAGTAACTCCTGTATGACAGCAACCCAAGATCCGAAAGCGGCTTCTCTGGTGACCCTGTCTTGCCTTCAAATTTTGACAATTCATAACCTGGAATCATTGTTTTAAAAATTAAGAATGGCACACATGGCGCAATATTAACATATTTATATGGCGGTTGCATATATTTCTTATTTTTTGATCCGACTGCAAAGGAAGGGTTATGTTTTTCGCGCGTATCTTGTATGTATGTAATATTATTTATTACCTCATATCTCCAGAACTGCTGAACGAATTTACATGATTGAGGTATTGTTAGATTCGTCTTAGCAGCCCAAGTTCTTAGATAGGTGACGTTGACGCCATTGTAATATCGACCTTGCGCATGCTCACGTTTAAGGTTATAATCACATAGCACGGCTCACAACTCGATCGCCTAATGCATGTATTTTGACCAATAGGATGCACGAAGCGTATTTTAGTAGTGTAATATGTTACAACCCTGTACTCACAAAATGTATATCGTCTCTAATTGGGCGAAACCAGGAAGGGATATACATTGTTACTAGATAATACTTCAGTTTCTGTCGTTGTAAACAAATATCGGCAGTGGATGGCCAATTGGCAGCGGAGTCAGGAAATACAAATTATAACTTCTTGTGACTTGACCACGATTATGTGACCCCCCCCTGGCACCAAAGCTGGATCCGCCCTTGATGTGGTTTCTCAATAGCTGCGCCTCCACCGATATATTTTCTTAAGTGAGCATGAGTATCTTTGGCCGATAGTACTTAGTCAAAAAAAAATATTTTTCAAATATCTACTAAAAATTAAAGGGCTCAACACAAGGATTTAAAAAAAGGTATATCATAATTATCACTACCGTAATACTAATAAAAACACAGAAATCAAAAATATAGGAGAAGTGGTAAGGGGGCGTATCGGTGTCCGCGCGACATGGCCACAGGGCTCATGTCACAGGCAAGTGGCCGTCTCTGCGAACTAGTGCGCTTTCGACGGCGATCGTGATAACATATATGAATGCCGAGTTATTCTGTGGTATCTTGTAAAAACCGAAGTCAAAATCAAAACTATGTGAATCATGGAATCACTTACCATATGTAAGTACAAGTATTTTACAATATTTGTCTTTAAAATCATGAAAAACAATAAATCGTAAAATATTTCTTGGTTTTACTATGTTATTTTTGTTTTCAAATATAAGAACGACTGTACTACTTTTGCTATAAATACATTGCTCCTTAACCACTACCTGAGTTCGTCACTAAGTAACTGGACAAGCAATGTAAAAATAACATACGAAACTGTATTACGCGGATTCATCGCGTAGTGAGGCCGCCACTTCTTGCGACGAATTAGTGATGTGCTTGTGCAGATCCACTAACGTAGGCTATCGACAGCAATGTCGATTGACGAATGAAATATTGCTATTATAGTTTAGGGGTCTTATAACATACGGAAACCTCTAAGAAAATATGTTTAACTTTTATTTTACATAAGGTGACAGAAAGAAAAATACGTTGAAAAGTCAAGTGTACAAAAAAGTAAAATAGAATAAACAATTTATTTTACGACCGCAGCATGCGTAAGGAGTTCCGACGTCGCCGTCGCTACAATAGTTTATTTTTCAATCTGTCAACCGTTTTAACCCGGTTGGAAAATCGATTTAAATAATATTTATTTAATGGAACTACTCAATATATAAGTAGGAATAATTAGTAGTTCATGTGTTCCGCTTCGATTACTTGAATGTGGTTATTAAGCACAATATGCTCGTCATAATGCATATGGTGAAGTGAAGCTGATGGTGAACTGCCAGGAGAACTCCTCAACAAATAACAGCCCAACATTGGGAAAAGCAATATTTTGTAAATGAATATAAGTAGTTGACATTTGGGCTCTTGTAACTAGGTAAATTAAAAATCGACCAACTAAAAAGAGATTTTTCACTTTGCAGTGTTTTTTGGGAGTCTGTTTAATTTTTTGGTAAAAGGTTTTTTATAACATACGGAAACCTCTAAGAAAATATGTTTAACTTTTATTTTACATGAGATGACAGAAATAAAAATACTAGCCCGGTGTAAATAATGTTTTTTTACTTATTTTGAATTTTTTTCAGACTAGTAGAGAAATGCGTAACCAATATTCGTAAAGTAAGTTACTTTAATTTTAGGTTAATAATCGGTGGTGTTTTTCGGTTTAGAATTATTGTATGTTATGCCTTATCCTATGTTGCTGTTTCTTTATTTTTTTATGGTTTTTGTATTTTACTTCCGTTGAAGCTTTGAATTCGTTATAATAATCGGCATGGTTCAGATAATATATTTGTGAATTTAGCTTAAAATAAGTCAATATATTCATGCTATTTATTTGTTATGCATGGATGTGTGTTTGTTTTCATATATTTAACAATTTCTCTACTAACTAGGATTTTTCTTATAACAAAAACCTACACTGGACAGCAAATAAACCGAGCCACCCGCTACCTAGGCACTCTAATTCGATTTTCTCAAAAACTAAAAAACCTACAATTATCAAAGTTGTACCTACAGAAAGTGCGTTTCATGGTGATTAAAATGAAAGGAAACTCATTGGGTTTAATCAATATTTCAGTGTTTATTAAGGATTTTACAAAGAAGAGTCGTTTTCCAGCCATGACAATCGTTAGTAATGATAACGTGAAAAAAAAAACGTTTAGAAGTAGCTTAGGATATATGTAAATGATAAATAAGTGGTTTTCGTACTTTTCAGCTTCCCAAAAGATGGTAATATAAAAAAGGAATGGATTGATGCCACAGGCATGCCACCTAACTGGTACCCTATAAAAAATAGCACCATAAATGCTCGGTTCACTTCAGCGCAGAAATGTTCCAGCCTGAATGGACAATTCCAAAATTAAGAGTACAACTGATTTTTGCAGAAGTGGGTTAAATTTTATTTTATTACTATAAGCTATTCTCATGTTTTAGGGCATTCATAAAATCAGTCATTCAACTTTTCAGGATTCTATACAACCTATATGGCTGGTATATTCCGATCAAGAGCGTAATGTCAGTTAACATCAACTTCTATTTGACCTATCACTATGATAATTAAATATTAAGATTTAAGTCGAAAGCGCCAGGGTAGCCCTTAATACTTAGTAGGTAGTACTTAATAATAATTATGTAATGTTATGTTCTTAATAATATGTTTATTGTTATTATAATATTTTCTGGACATGCCATTTTTTATTTGGTTCATTTTCAGGTGCCCAAAAAAAATGTACAATAACAAATGGAAGAATCGATAACTTTCCGATTTAGTCAATCACTAGCGTATATGTAAAATAAATTGCTTTTGCACAGCACAACGATAGCGACCGATGTTTTTGTGTGGGTAAATTCTAAGGTGCATGGTAAATACACGCTGTGTTTGACGGAATAAGGTTTATTATTGATTGTATAGTACGTTCTGATTTAGGAAATGCGGGTGTGTGCGCGAGTGCGTATCTATTGATTTTATTAAACTGCATGTGTAGTTGTTGCCCCCCCAGCGCCTAACTGGAGACACACGGTTCCGATATAATTTCTTCTGTTGACCACATCTACTTATTTATTTTATCTAAGAATAAAAATAATACAATGAAAATGTTTACAAAATTTGTAAACACAAAGTTTGTACAAATAACTTTGTTTTTTCGGAGCCCTTCATGGGCGAGTCTGACTCGCACTTGGCCAAATTTTTAGATTTTTAAATAACTTTCTTATTTTTTCATATTGTTATGGTACACTTTGATGTAAGTGGGGAAAAATATAAGTTCGTATCATTAGAACTTAAAACGGGATATTCACCATGTGTATTTATTGTTTCTAGTTTCCGATATTTCGGCACTGTTGGAAGCACTATGATCACGGTTGAATTCCAATCGATACGAAATATATACCCGAGCTAAAAGCGATGTTGCTATGGAGTAGAGATACTGTTTTCATCAAACTTACTCGAATTAAAGATATAAACTCTCACATTTAGTAACATATTATGATTATGATTTTATGAGGGTTTTTCTTGTCTATTTTAAAATTGTTTTTCCATCGAGGTTATCTGGCAGATTGAGTACTTTTGGAACCTTTGTTCGTCAATTATTGAGCTACATAGTAGTTCGAATTTGAGCTTGCAGACTAACTGACAAAGGGTTTAATTGACGGAACAGGTCCACTCAAATCTGTGTGGTTTTGTTCTGAAAAGGCTATTTCAGACATTTACCTGCATAATCTTCACAACCTATTGTGAATATGTGACCTATGTAGGTTGTAATATTCGAGATAAACATGATCGAAGGCCAGTTTGAGACTCAAGTAAAAGTACTCAAACTTTGAGTACTTTTTGCGGGCTACCCAAAAGACGTAAGGTCAATTCAACGATTTGACTATTGTTAGTCAAATCGTTGAGCTACTTAAAGTTCTAAGTTAACCTATACATTATCTCAAAAATGATTACACTGTCTGGATAGGCCCACTCAAATCTATGTGCATCTTTCCTCAAAAGATCGCCTCAGACAAACTTTAAAGTTGGTTTGAAGATAAACCCGGCCTGGAAGAGATACAACAAGTCTGACTGACTTCTGGTTTACGTCTCCAAAAGAAACAAAGGAGCTGATTTCTATGTCCCCAAGTGATAGTGTACTGAAACGAGATTTGAGTGTTGAAATCTGTTTTACTTAGGCACACAACCCTACAGTAATAAAATTGGCCAAGTGCGATATATTTGACAAAAAAGCCTTATAAATTTCTTAAAACTAGCTTATTTACATTTTTTACAACTACGCCAAATAACTTTGATTTCCAGTGTTTGTATGAATTACAAAGTTATATTTGCGGTTTTATAAAATATGCTGTATCTCAAAAACTGCTGACCCGATCTCGTTCAAACCAATTTTGGTTGAAAGTTTACATTAAGATCTATAGACATATATTTTTTTTAGATTTTTCACACCATTATTATAGAACTTAGAGGGGGGATGGGGGGGGGGCGGGATTGGACACACATTTTACCACTTTGGAAGCGTATATCTTTTAAACGATTAACTTTATGAAAAAGTGGTTTTAGAAATTTCAGTGTCATTTTTAAAGACCTGTCTATAGATACTACACACGCATAGGTTTCATGAAAAAATAAATTTTCAGTTTTAGATCTATGTATGGGGGACCCCCCTTTTATTATAAATATTTTTTAATTTTTTTCTTACTATTAGAAAGCGGTTTACAGAATACATCTACCTACCAAGTTTCACATGTACAGTCCTAATAGTTTCGGAATAAAATGGCTGTGACATACGGACGGACGGGCAGACTGACAGACAGACAGACAGACAGACAGACGGACAAACATGACGAAACTATAAGGGTTCCGTTTTTTGCCATTCGGCTACGGAACCCTAATAACAGGTAAGTCCCACTTTTTTGTATTGAATTGTTCTTTTGCAACTATGAATTATATATTCAGTCGATAAGGGTAGTCAAAAGCCAGAAAATCTTACACCAGTCTTGCCATGGTTTATCGTGTTACCCAGGTTACTGTGTCTTGGAGGTCAGATTAGACTGGAAGCCGACCCCAAAGGAACGAAAAGTCTAAGGAAAATTAATACTTACTAAATTCTATTAGAAGTTTTCCATAGCCTTTTCTTTGGTATGGAGGCAGTGTCAGTATACATGCCACATTATAGTCTTCTGTACTTTCCTTCTCTTTCGAGAAATATCCTACTATGTGAAATCCTGAAACAGAGAAAATATATTCAATTTGTAAGAATAGAAGAGAGAATAATTCTAAAATAGACTTCAACACATTTAGTTGATTCTTATCGTGACAGTATACAGTAAAAATATTGGGTCTGTGGCTTAGGCCCCCAGTGGTCGAGGCACCTGTGGCCGACGCCCCAGAATCTATTAATTTAATTCAAAGCAATTTTTTTATCAAATGTACTGTCAGGTATAGAAATGTTTTTACATTGCTTGTATATTTTGAAAAATGAAAAGTCTTAGTTATTTTTCATTATTAATTTGTTTATAGCAATAAGAAATCTAGTAGCAAAATTGTATATAAATCACAGTTTTTATCACCTATATAATCAAGAGAATCTTGTAACTTACTTATAGAGTGCTATGCTGTGCTCTGCTTATGTGTGTACACAATAAATGTGTTTTTAATGGGGAAAAAGGTGTGTAACGATTAGCTTAAGGCGATCTATTCTCTCTGTTATATTAATAACTTTTGTGTAGCATGAAAAATACTTTATTATTATGGCGAAACACTTTTATTATTTACTGTACTAAGTTAAAAAGCATAAAAAAAGGAAAGATATTAAATTAATAGAATCGGGGGCGTCGACCACAGGTGCCTCGACCACTGGGGGCCTAAGCCACAGACCCAAAATATTGACGATAATGTCTGAAATAAACGATTTTTATTTATGTATTTATTATATTGAACTTGCTCCTGCTAGCGGCTTCACTGGCGCGAAAAGATTTATTAATGATTAATGTAGGAATTCATTATGTCAGGAATAATATATCTTTATCTCTATTGGTGAAAGAATTTTCATTTCAAATTCGGTTGACTTTGAGTTTAAATGCAAAGAGTCAGTATGTATAAACCAAGTGGCGCTCAGCTTTGCCCATGATAAAACGGTGTGAGTCATATGTAAGGCAAAAGATGATAACAGTAATGTTTATCTTTTCTTTCTTCCAATAAACTCACAAACCTTAGCTCTTTTTAATATTAGTATAGATTATAATGCAAAGAGTAGGTATGCATTAACCAAGTGGCGTACGGCTCTTTCCATGCTAAAATGGCGTGAGTCATATTTAAGGCAAAAGGTGACAACTGAAATGTATAAATTATTATACAACGTGTAACGGCAATCCCATACCTACCCAAAAGGGCTGAAGACAACATCTGGTATGGAGTCTCTATGCACAGTTTCAGCACAAAATAACTGACTCAAAGAATTGATACCAAATTATTGGTTTCATATATTTCTTGAATACCAACTTTTCACGTCACTTGCCTCACACGATAATTCTTTTCGTTCTTCTTAATTTGAAAAATTCGGTCTCTGGTATCAGTGTATTGCAATTTGTAATAAGTTCTACACACATAGACTTAGGATTACAAAACCCTTGCCATATCGTTTGTTATCATCCAAAGAAGCCATGCACTTGGTATGTATATACCCTATAAATTACACTTTGTATATGATATAAATTAACTTCGTCTTGCCTCCACAGCACATAAAAATATTCCAAAAACACAAACCTCTGGCATCAAATTCGGTCATAACATAAAACAGAAAGGGGTCCGTATCGTAATACAATGTCTTGTGGTCTAAGAACAGTTTGGCTAGTAAGCAGAGATTCTGAGCGTAGCATTTATTTTTCCGGCCGTCTATCTCGAAGAAAGATATACTGCCTTTACGGTAAATCTCGTTGCCGGGCGGGTGTTTTAGTTTACATTTGATCTGAAAGTAAAGAAAAATAATTTATTAAGTTGTTATAACTTGTATGGAGTGCGCAATGTATATGTAATATAAAAGGGAAAGGTCACTCACTCATCACAAAATTTCAAAAACAACTTCACGTATAAAAATGAAATTTGGCAGGAAAGTAGTTTATGATCAGTAGACATCCGCTAAGAACGGATTAATGGAAATTGGAAATTCATCTTTCAAGAGACGGTGGGAGGATGAAAGTTTGAATGTAACTTCTTCAGGATTAAATTTACGAATGAAATTGGTACAAGGGTCCATAGTAATAAATGAACGTTTACCGTACTTTTTTACATTGTAACCCCCTGGAGTAACCCCCCCACCCCTTTTGTAAATGTTTTGGTTGAAATCTTGTATAAAACTACGTCAATATTGAAGTTAGGAATGTAAAACTGATATGCGAGTCGATGATGCGATGGGTGAACGGATTAAAAAATAATATATGTACGATTGCTGTAAGATCAGGGGGTAAGTCCTCTCATATAGGCACACATCTAAATTTTCACGCAAACGAAGTCGCGGGCAACAGCTACTGTTTTTTTTATAAAAGGCAGAATCTACTTACCAAATGTCTTTCTAGGCACTTTTTACTTTTTCTATACTTCAAACAGAATTCACAAATGTAAATACAAGGTAGGTTGACCATTTCCTGAAAGCAATAAAACTTTTTTGTTAAGATATGAATGTTCCTTTGTATACAAGACTCGAGTAATAGCTTCAGTCAAATAGAATCCTGCAAAAAGAAATAATTTGCGGTTTCTTTGTTGGATATAAATTCAATATAAAGAAATGTATCAACGATAACGGAATTAAGACTTGTTTATCATTTCAATTTCAAGTAGATTGCGTCTAAAAAGTGCAAAAAAAACGGATAGCGTAGTGTTCTGCTCGGGTTCGTGATATAAAATGAATAATACACACTTAACAGGGCACAAATCAATACTGCTATATTAATATAATAAAGAAAAAAGAAACGGAAAGGTTTGTTTGTATAAACGCGCTCATCTTCGAAAGTACTGGGTGGATTTGGAGAAAATATGGTATGTAAGTAGCTCAAGCTTAAGGAAGGTTATAGGCTACTTTTTTACCCGACTGCAAAAAAGGAGGGTTAAATTTTTATCGTGGTAAAGTCAGACTGCTCTATAACAGAGAACCCGAGGTCGCTCGTTCACCCACATGGTCTGACCAAGAAAAGGATGTATCAGCCTAAAAAAAAATTACCGCAGTGAGTGAGGGCGGCCATGGCTAGGGAACCAATGAAGGAGCATCATCAGAGCAGCAAAATCCAGTGATTTACGATCCTCAGTAAAGAGGGAACGATCAGAGAGAGAGAGAGAGAGAGTGAAATGGTATTTCTTTCTTTCTTTTCGAGTCGATGCTCAAACCTCTTTGGACCAGTATGCAGCTACCTAAACAGCTATTGTAATGACCTCGTTAAGATCCTGCAAGGCACAGAAGCCGTGCACGATAGACATGACAAGAAGCGGGCCATATTATATTATTATAATATATAAAAGATGTATTATAATTAGTGTTAATCTTTTTTTATGTATATCTAATTCATTTCTACAATTATTATTTTTTAATTTTCAATTAACATATATTTTTTTTAGCTTAGTTATTAATTTTATCTCGTGCATGCTGTGGTCTCTTATAAGTGAAAGAGTACACCTACAAAACACATAATTTGTATAACCTGAATATTTTTGAACTGTGTATATCTTTTGTTAGAGATCCTAAATACATAAATAAAAAATAAAATAAAATATTTAGTACAGGGGCTCCACACTGGCATTGCCGCGTTCGCGATGGGTCAAGGATACCCCATTTGGCCAGATTATATTCACAACGGCCAACCTGGGCCCGTAATCGGTTAACAGAGAGATGGTTAGCTAGTTGGTTTAAGCGACAATAGCCTAATGACTAAGATGTCGGACTTGTGATCGAGAGGTTACGGGTTCAAACCCCACCCATTACATTTTTTCCGTGCATTCCAGACACAAGTATATTTCCTGCCAGAGTTGCAAGAATCCTGCCGGGGTTGCGGGAATGTTCTAACGAGATACCGCGGCCCCGGAACACAGGGGCAACGGAAGAAATAGGATTTTTAGTCCTCCGCTCCACCCAGAGCGGAAGAAGTCATTCGATGATTATCCCACCCGAAAAAAAATGACACCAGCATTTCTAGCTTAGTTGGAAATGTTAACAAGATTACTAGTATAGTGAATTCTACCCACAATCTTTAAAAAAAAAAAACGAGAAACAAGCTACAAACCTGCGGATAAGGCGCAAAATACCACGGTCGTATCCGATTCCTCCCCAGCTCAATCATCTCGATGTTCTTCATCCGAGTGACCAGGTCATCATGGCCATGTGCCACCATACTCCCTGATTGCCGCGGCCTAGCAGTCGGCGTGGCAGTACCACTGACTGTGGTCTCACTGCCTTCAGTCTCAACAGACGGAACTGGTTCCGCCTGAAAAGTTTTAGAACGTTGCTTGGGTTCCTGTAAGAAATTGTTCTTAAATATGACTAGTGTGCCTTTGCTGTGTTTTTAAAGAACATTAGACCCTACATTAGGATTGTTTTCCTTTATCATGAGTGCGTTTTTACAAACACCCAGACTCGGATCATTTTGAAGGCCATACAGACATTGTGTCATCATTTTTTCTTTTATTTTATCTTTTATTTTCTTTCTTTTTATTTTTTCTGTTAATTTTATAATTATTTTAAAAATTATAATTAATATTAATTAAACTTAATGATAGTGTAATAATTTAGTGTTATTTATTGTATTCCGACTCACTGAAATTCCAATGTTATCTTTGCTTTGTTTCAATGCAACTTTAGCTCAAGATTTTAACGTTAATGTTCTCTTAATTTTTAATTTAATTTACTCTTTATACTAGTGCTGTGCACACCTATAAGTGACGAATTCACCACAAACTATTTCATTCGAGTCCTTTTTTTTATTTGTTAAATGACTAGTGAATAAGTCGTTGGTGTGTCAATAAATAAATAAATAAATAAATCATTTTGATTTTAAACTGTTATATATATAGCAGAGGCAGTAGTGTGCAAAACGGTTTCTGATATTAGATCTTGTCTGTGGGGAGGGACCGTTTGTAATTATCCTACTTTTTGAAGCATTGTTTCAACTAAAAATCCCAGAAACCAGAAAGTACCTACATTAAAATGTACTTTTTGGTTTCTGGGATTTTTATAATGGAATTTAGTTCCATAAACATTATTTTTCTAAATCGCCATTTTAACCATAGGCATAACCAATATTGTGTATCAGGTGTGTTTAATTTATTGGTGTACAATAAAGAATATTCTAGTCTATTCTATCAATCTAATCAAAATTTACGAAGAAAACAGTTATTCTGGAGTAATGCCTTCATCACATCTTCCGCTCAGTCAAAATATAGTGCAAAAAGTTCATACTTCATTGTCTATGGACGGTGCTTTCCGTTTCCTACTCATCTTCTTCTGCAGCGCAGCAGCGAGGACTGCGCCCCCGTTGACGAGGGACGACGAATCATTGCCCAACGTTGGACTGGCAGGCCGAGATACCAGTTGTCGAGGCTCGCCGGCAATCACACCTTGTAGCAGGTTTAGGTGGAATATGTGAGAGGTTACAAATATCAGTAAAGAAAAAAAAAATATTATCATCAAAAACGCAGGATAGCTTTTGAAGATTTAAGATTTGATAATGGTAGTACAGATTTTCAAAGCACAAAAATTTCATAGGGTTACGCTTTAGGAATTTCGTAATGATAACAGAAAACCTAAAAAATCAATAGAATACTAGGATTAGCCAAAAAAACTGGTTTAGGAAAATATTTTTCAATACACTTCCTCGAAAACTGGCTCTAATTTTGCTTTTATCAACAAATTAACATTTATTTGTGTTCTAAATTAAAAAAAAAAATTCTGTTTTGCAGCTTCATACCTTTGCTTCTCCTTTAACCCACGAAGGTAAAGCGCGGGGAAAATTAAATATTTTAATGACAAAAATACTTTTCCTGCTATTATTTTATTTCTTCGAAAGTGTATTAAAAAACATCGTATGATACACATGGACATTTTTCACTGCTGTACTCGGCTCCATAGCACCGAGGGTGTTATGGAGCCGAGTACTACAGTGGGCCTTACGACTCGGGCGTAACTCCGCCTCGGCCGCAATAACAAACTTTCTCCACTTGTATCAAATTTTATGGGCATAACCAACGAATTAGGAATGATAGGCATAACTAAATAAAATTAAACGCTTTCAAAGCATACTCTTCATGAGTGCTATTAGCTTAGTTCTAGTAGAAGCGTTCGTTAAGGTATGGCTACACGGATGGGTGTTGAATTTGCTTGCTTGCTTTTATAGGATACGAAATTTCATACAAATTTAAACATTGCAAAGAAGCATTGCATTTCTTAATTATCCAACGTATACGCAGAATACTTTTACACATTACACTATATTTAAACAAACTCTGCTAGAAATGGGCTGAATATGGACTTGGCCTATTGAGCTGCCTGCAAATGGGGAAATAAAAAAAATATACTTACTACTTATTTAATTTTTAACTAGAATCAATCTATAATGTAAAACACAGACGTGTCAGAAGAATATATCAGATTCATTATAAGGAAGTTCCAAAACCGAATAAATCAGCAAAGAATTATAAAAAAAGTTCTTAATATTTACATAGTACTACTAAACCTAATTATAGTAAATTAGAAATTATTTCACATATATTTAAATTACTGGCAAATGATTTCTTGTTTTTTATAGCTCAAAAAGTACGGGCTAAACAGGTGGCCGAATAGTAGGCGTTTCCCAATATTTGGTCCATCTCTAGTCTGCAGATAAAATCAAAAGTTTAGAGACCAATAAAGAACGATAGATTCAGTCCATTTTAGAATTTGGACTAGTTTGTATGAAATGCCGTGTCCCAGAATGGGCAATAATTACTACTAGACACAACTATATGTATGTAAAGGGTTGATAGTTACCTATCATTGTAATATCTGATTTTGAACCGGATAGGCAGTCAGACAACGATGCCAGTGACAGTCGTTGTCTTACAGTTATTGCACTCAGGTTATTTAACGTACTAAGGACTATTTCACGCAAAATTAAATTACTTTTCAGTCGTGGCTCTCTTGCAACTTGGCAGGACTTTAATGATTGCTTATTTTAGACCACAGACATCAGTTAGATAATGCAAACATCGTGAGGATACTTGGACTAATACTGATTGTATTATTCCAGTTATTCGTAGATACAGGTGTTTCAAAACTGCATGGTCATATGGACTGATTATTTGCATAATATGCTACACAGAGAGAAACTATCGAAAAATAAATGAAGGGCCCATACAATTTTGATAGTATTTTTAAGAAATGGTAGAGATTTTCATAAGATGTGGTAAAAATTGTAACACTGCCATCTATTGACCATCCACGAACGAGTTACACTTGCTATATTTTTTCAACCGACGACAAAAAAAGGAGGAGGTTATCAATTCGACGCGTATATATATATATATTTTTTTTATGTATGATCATCGAGTACTCGAAGACGGCTGAACCGATTTGGAAAATTCTTTTTTTGTTTGATAGGGTATACTTCGAAATTGGTACCATTTGTCACCAAGTCAGGATCTGATGATGGGATCCTGGAGAAATCGAGGGAACTCTTCAAATATTATAGGCACACCTATGGCGTTTTGGGTATTTCTTATAGTAACTTGTGCAGTTGCTCTCAAAAAGTACCATTTGGGGAAGTGGAACTGATGATGAAGACCACAGATGGCCTCCGAAACTACTCAATAATAAGTATTTCGTTGATTGCGATTCGATTACTTGAATATGGATACTAAGCACTTTATGCTCGTCACAATGCATATGGTGATGTATAGCTGATGGTGAAGTACCAGGAGAACTGCTCAAAAATTAACGGCCCAGCATTGGGAAAAGCAATATTTTATAAAATGTTATAAGTAGTTGACATTTAGGCTCTTGTAACTAGGTAAATTAAAAATCAACCAACTAAAAAGAGTGAAATAAAAACTTTTTACCAAAAAATTAATCCGACTCCCAAAAAACACTGCAAAGTGAAAAATAACTTTGATTTCGGAAGTCGGTGCCAAAAACGAAAATACAAACTAAAGACACCGACTACCGAAATTAAAGTTTTTTGGTAAAAAGTTTTTATATTTGTTAGAAAAGATTGCCTTAACACCATTTACCTTCAAGAATTTGCTTTTACAAATTCTTAAAAGTTATTTCTATTGTGAAACCGTGCAATACATATTTTTTATTCTTATAAATTAGGCATTAAATTAAATTGAATTATTTACGATCATTCGTATATCGGAACAGACGACAGCGAACAGCAGACGAAGAAAATAAGAGAGGTGTCAAGGGACACCCGGATGGAACGAAGTTCCTTTCTATTAATTAGTAAAGCAATTGTAATTTTTTTTTAAGTTATAATAATATTTTTTTATTATTAACAAATATAATGTAATATAAACTTAATCAGTAGGCTCAATTTTAGTAATAATCGGCTTGTGGTAACTGAAGTAGGAAACATATGTTTGGGATTCTATTTGAAAAACATGCGCACGCCGCACGGCTTACAATAGCTTACTATAGCAAAAAGTGTCGTTACAACTTTTCGTCTTAATTTTTTCCGTCTAGCCCCCTTTCGACGGGCACGCCGCAATTGCGGCGGTAAGACCCCTCTTTGAGGAGTGGCTAGATCGGCGTCACGGCGTCCTGACCTACCGCATGACGCAGGTCCTCACCGGACACGGAAGTTTCGGGAGGTACCTGTGTCTGATGGGAAAGGAGGAAACGCCTGGGTGTCACCACTGCGAGGGTCGCCCTGAGAACACAGTCGAGCACACGGTGCAGGACTGCCCCGCTTGGGCAGAGCACCGACGTGTCCTCACGGCGGCAATAGGCGGAGACCTCCCGCGCCCGGCATTGGTCGAGGCCATGCTGCGGGGCGAGAGGGAGTGGGAAGCGGTCGCCTCCTTCTGCGAAGCAGTCATGCTTCCGAAGGAGGAGGCGGGCCGCGTGAGGGAGAGGATGGCGTCCTCCCTCCAGCCCAGCCGCAGTGGTAGACGCCCACGGCGTCGGACGTCGGCCGACGATCTCCGGCCACCGCAGGCGCGGGCATGCGGACAGCGAGTAAAGGGCAACTCGCTATCCGACCATGGCCCTCCCACCCTGCCCGGGGTGGGAGGACTTATTTGATAATTTTACCACGCTAAAAAAAAAAGCCCCCTTTCGAAACGCGCGATAAGGAACTTCGTTCCAAAACGTAAACGAAAACAGACTGATGCATAGACAATAGACATTCTCTGCTTGAGCCTCGATTTGAATCCGAGTGTAGTTTGATTACCGTTCTGTAATAAGACCAATGCTCAAGTGCAGATTCTATATATAAACTAAAATCAGGTGAATTAAGTTCAAACTGGACTTGAGTAACATTCTGTAATACGGACCTTACTGTCTCTGTAAAGGTGCCTTTGCCGTGGGGTTATGGGCTGATATTTTTTTATTTAACCATATAGTGCCAAGTTGGTGGCCCACCTCATGGTAAGACGTCACTGTAGCCTATTGACGCCTGATTGACCCTCAAGGGCACAGCAACATTGTCTATCCTTGTTCAAAGGTAGACAAGTATCTCAAAAGATAAATTACTTAACATACCTATAGCCACGCCACGTCCATTATCCACTCCGCCCTTGTCTGAGCGCAAATCCTGAATGCTGTTCACGTTAAGAGGTTTGAGGTATCCTGTTCAAATTGTATTGGGTACATAATCAGATATACAATTAGATCCAACATGCTTTGGTTCATAAACCCGAGACACTGTTTTGTATTTACTAATCAAACAACACATTAAAGCTTTTTATAAGCATACTTAAACTGCAAAAATAATATGGTAGGTACTGAAAAAAGTCTTACTAAATATTATTGCAGTATTTGAATTAATGGGATGTGAAGTCAACTTCGTACCAAATTGCTTTACCACCATAAGTTATCATATAATTTAAAGAGGTATATTTTCTGCTTGATGTCCAATTTGATGGCTGAATTTCAATATTTCCATTTTTTTTTATGAAATCGGTAAAGCAATTACGAGGCAGACTATACAGAGCAATACTAACAAAATTAGTATATATATTTTTTTAATCTGTAAACACTCATACTATTTCATTGCAAGAATATGCATTTGTATTAAATGTTTGCATATGAAATGAAATATGAATATGCAAAGCACACAAACAATTGAATTATAATTTTCAACGTACCAAGTGTGTTTTTTGGTGCTGAACCATTGAGTGCATTAAAATGGGCTTTTTCATGAACTTTAGGTTGGGGTAGTAGACTTGGCGGTACTTGTGGGTTCACAATAGTGGGTCTACTCGGTACGGTACTAGACTTCTGACTTTGATCGTTGCAGACAGTATCATCTGCAGACAAAATGTTATAAATTTAATGGCCAATCATTATGATAATGAGTTTTAGTGTGTTATTACGATGGTAAATTGTGTTTATGAAAATAAGGTTGGTTAGCAAACACAGTTTTTAGCTAGTGACAACATTAAATAACTATAATACATGTACATAAAGTAGGTACCTAATTCCTAAATGTTTTTTTTTTTCATATACAAAGTTTATAGAAGCAATTTCTGCAGTAAATACACAAATACATGCAAGAAGTGTCACTAACAAGAGAAGTATAACAAACAAAATACCATCATAAATAAATTAAATTTTGAAAGTTTGAAAGCCAATTGTAGTCAAAAGGCTAGTAAATAATCAAGAAGCAAGATTTTTCCTTTGTCATGCCATGATCTTAAAATAATTGTCTGTAAAGAAAATTGCAACGTAAAAAAACTGGCTCAATTTTCAATGGTTTCTACATGAACCAATAGACAGATTACACTCTGGATTTGGTTTTGATAGAGCTTGGCAATGAAATTACATGAGATAGCCTTTGACAGTGGCTTTTAGAATAATCCGTCTATTTCATTCAACAAAAGTGTCAGTGTGTGATGAGGAATGAAGCAAGTTATGAACATTGAATGTCTAATAACATAAACACATACTAATAAAACTAGGCATGATGCCACCTCCTGATCCAATGTGTGTCTTCTTTGGAGTGGTAGTTCCACCAGTTGACACACCGTCTCTTCTCGGAAACTGAACCTTTCTTGTGTCCAGCCATGACTCTCCGACCCACTCATCCAGACGTTTGTTAACTGAAAAACAGAAACATGGTAGAACTTTAGTGTTTACTGGAATCACCATCTATTCAAAATGTATTAACATGTTTTAAACTAAAAATAAAAATAAAATACAAGTTTTATAGGATGATTACTTGGAAAGCACTTAGGCTTATCTTGCTTCCCGAGGCACGAGTAATGATATAATTATGATATTTATTTTGCAAGTCGGTTATTAAATAACAATTTTCCATTTTAAACTAGATGATGTCGGTATTTCCTAACTTATGACATTGTGGAGAAACCTTAAAACTTTAAGGAGCTCAATGATTTGATAAACAATACAGGACTTTGACTTTAGGTAGGCTGCAAAAGTACTCAAATTTCCAGACAATTATGTTTATCTCAATGTTTAAACAACCTTTATAGACACATACACATTACATGTAAAAAATATGATTTTTTTTTTATTTAATTACTTATCTGATTTAGTAAAAAAATTGGCCAAGTGCGAGTCAGACTCGCCCATGAAGGGTCCCATAGTAATTACGCGAAATAGCTGTTTTTTTATAATGTTTGTATGAAATAAAAAGTTAAATTTTAGGTTTTAGAAAATGTGCTTTATCTCAAAAACTGCTCACTCTGTCTCATTCAAACCATTTTTCATTGAAAATTATCATATATATATAATTTTATTATTAATTTATCCTTCAATATTGACGTCTAATGTTGTCGCTTCACAAGTTTATTTTAATATAATATAAAGCTTTTTAGGATTCCGTAGCCAATGGCAAAAAACGGAACCCTTATAGTTTCGACATGTCTGTCCGTTTGTCTGTCTGTCTGTCTGTCTGTCCGTCCGTCCATATGAAATATTCATTTATGAAAAAACCCCCTAAATAAATAAAGAATTAAAAAAAAATATGTCACAGCCATTTTATTCCGAAACTGTTAGAACTGTACATGTGAAACTTGGTAGGCAAATGTATTCTGTGAACCGCTTTCCGATTTTATGAAAAAAAAAAAATTAAAATAAAGACCTCCCCATACATGGAACTGAAACTGAAAATATATTTTTTCATGTTATCTATGCGTGTGTGGTATCTATAGACAGGTCTTCAAAAATGACATTGAGGTTTCTAAAACCACTTTTTCATAAAGTTAATCGTTTAAAAGATATACGCTTCTCTTTAGAAGCGTAAAATGTGTGTCCCCCCCCTCTAACTTCTATAATTATGGAGTAAAAATCTAAAAAAATATATGCTATAGATCTTAATGTAATCTTTCAACTAAAATTGGTTTGAACGGGATCGGGTCTGAAGTTTTTGAGATACAGCATATTTTATAAAACCGCAAATATAACTTTGTAATTCATACAAACACTGAAAAACAAAGATATTTAGCGTAGTTGTAAAAATTGTAAATAAACTAGTTTTAAGACATTTTTAAGTTTTTTTTTCAAATAAATATATTAAATTATATATATTAAATTATATTTATTATAGTTACTACTGAACCCTTCATGGGTGAGTCTGACTCGCACTTGGCCAATTTTTTGTGAATGGGAGAACACTGTAGGCACTGTAGGCACTGTAGACATTTGTTTCACAATTTTTTATTTGTAATGCCATTTTGCTGTATTACTTGGTTCTATACTGTCCTCTCATACCTAATTAACCTGTATTATGGATACATTGTAAAATTGATAATTTGATTTGAAAAGAGTAACTGTGCAGTTTCTTGCCGGTTCTTCTCCAAAAAAAATTACCTTTTACAAGTGCCCATGTAGGCCTATGTGAAATAAAACATTTTGAGTTTGAGTTTGTCTATAGACACCCACACACATAAAGGTTTCATAATTATTTTTTCTTTTGTATAAAAATCGGAAAGCGGTTCACAGAATATATCTACCTACCAAGTTCCACATGTGTGGTCCTAAACATTTCGGAATAAAATTGCTGTGACATATGGATGGACAGACAGACGGACAGACATGTCGAAACTATAAGGGTTCCGTTTTTTGCCATTGGCTACGGAACCCTAAAAAGGTTGACTGCTGAAACCTACCAATATTTTGTTTTGGTACTAGACTAACTATTTTTCTCAAAGAAGGAAGTGACAAGTGAAGAGTCTGTCTGAACCACAATGTTTTTAAGTAGGAATAATTCTTTATTCCTTTTATAAACGAAAAAAAACTCCAACTCAAAATATTTTATTTCACATAGGCCTACATAGGCACTTACAAAAAGTCAGAAGTTAGTGCATGGGTCAAAATTGGTCATTTTCTATGGAGAGAAAGCAAACTTTTAATAACATCATCAATTTTTTATACAGCCTGGCGATTAGGTCATCACATTAATTGAAACCACATACTCTATATTAGGTATTTTATCATATACAATAAAAATAATTTAATAATAAAAATATTATAGCCACATGACCTTTTTTTTTTCATTTTAATATTTTTTTTCTCATTTTAATATTTATCTTGCATAAACGTAATCAGCTGACTAATCACTCGACGCGTGCTACACCGGCGCCGGCGCACAGTGGTCCGGATTTTCAAAATGATGGACTTTTGATCGAAGATGGTTATTTCACTAAACAAAAAATGGTATCGAATAGTATATGTAACGCTGATTAATATTTGTTACTACAATTTTTCGATAAAATTGCTCCCACCTCAAAAAAATATTTTGAAAAAAAAAATGTATGGAAGAAAATCTATTTTTTTTTCTCCAGCTAGTATCAAAGTATAGCAACCAAACCTTATATTCTAGTAAGTACTTGTTGCCCTTAATACGACGACATATAATTTGCTTGCGTGTCCCTGCGGCCTTGGCGCCTACGATGATTCAGTTTCAAATTTTTAAGTCGATTTTTCTTAATGTTTTTGACGATTCTTCTTAAAAGAAACGGTTAGAAATGGATAAAGCCCTGAGAAGGGCTATTTTTATATATAAGTCCTGAAAAGGACTATTTCAGGTAGTCCTGAAAAGGACTATTTTATGCAGTCCTGATAAGGACTATTTTAATGAAACGACTTATCTTACTAACTCAATTCAAACAATAACAATATCACTAAATCTGTCACGCTATTACGCTAATGGATCGTCAACTCCTGCCTGCAGCTCCTGTAGATCCATATTTTCAGTTTCGTCTGTTGTTACCTCAGGCAACAACAAAAGCTCTTTAACATCCGAAAAATCGTAATATTTTGAGTTGTATTTTGGTCGAATATGGGATAAATATGCGTCCGAACTAATTAAAAAATTATGCAACAAGTCTTCGTTGGTCTTCATCCTGTTCAATTTTCTTGTGTGATTTTCACGAACTCTACAAAATTCTTTATTTCTTGCTTCACTGGCTTCTTCGGAAAGAATACCAATTGGTAGGAAGCCAAAGTGTTCGCAAATGTCTGTACCATGTATGAGCAGCTTGGGCACACTTGCGGGCATATAAAACTACGGGTATAGATGAACAAACATCTCAGCTGTATCTCGACAATACGTTCTAAATTTTTCAATATCTATGACACATCCAGATGAAATTGTTTGAAGAATAACCGCGAAATGCTTTAGTATGTCTTTATCAATATTGGTAATTTCGGCAGATTTCTCATAATCTCTAAAAAATCTTCTGGCTGTATTTTCGTCGTTTGTGGTTCCAAAGCCTCGCTTCAAAATCTACAAGAATTCCCATTTGCTGATTGAATTCTTCTTGTGTCAGTTGTTTTTTCGCAGCTATTAGTTCCTTGTTAGCACCTCGTGCAGCCCAAATTTTAAAGTCCATGATGTATGATATATGTAGAATACACTCCATACAACGAATATAAATGAAGAGTAGAAAGTCCATATTTATAAATATTTCCTCGTACAAGTCTTGAAAATACTTCTGACAGCTTGTTCATCTCAGTCAACTTAAAAAGGCAAATATTGCAGGCAGATGCAGATGAAGTATCAGTTATAATAGTGGCTACTTTTCCGTCGATCATTGTCATATGAAGGTCGTGATTAATCTCCAGACTGACTCCAGACTATTGGACTTTGTAGGTCCAATATTATCTATTTCTTCTTTCAATGAAGCTTCTTCTTGCTTGATATATTCAGCTGTCTCTTTACAAAATTCAAACTTAATAAGTCTACAATAATGGGTTGAAGAAGATGTTGGGTTTTCCCATATGGTGAATAATATCACCATATTTAAGAGGACAAGACTTGACATAAATACCAATGAATCACTGAAGTTTACATCTTCACTTCTTGCTTGCTTGTAGGTGCTTTGTGAAGAAGCTCCATCGAAACCCCATTAACTGCAATCCTTCATTTGACGAATCAACTTGGGTACCAGTAATCTGAAGAATCTTCTGGACTGTCAGATCCAGTAGGGCTTGAATCTTTAATTTAGCTCCTCTCTCAGTAATTTCTAAATCGCTTGGATAGCATCTTTTCTGAGCTTCAATGAGTTTGTGATACGATGGTAAAACTGGAACTTTACAATCTATCAGCACTTTCCTTAAACACAAATATTTCCAGCGTGATCTTCGTCTAAAGATTTTTTGCTTACTTTCTTTTTAAACAAAGTGGTTTGAACAATCGCTACACTATCAGGGTTTTTTGTTATGTGATCAATAATATTAGCTAAGTCATTCTTCTTTTCAGTCTTAAGTCTTGTGACTAATGTGAAAGTGAGTTCTTTCGGTGAGTATTCCAGAACCTGAATGTCTTTTCTTCTGTTTGTTGCCGAGGTCAACAAACGGTTTCCTAATCTGAACTAAATCCGTAGATGTGCCCACAGTTGACGTGGACGGAATCACGGCTGCTACAGTATCTATATTAACGAAGTACTCATAATGTCTGACGATATGTTTACGATAACTTCATCTTGAGCTACAAAAATTTCTGATAAATTCACTGTAGTGCAATTTGGACTACTAATATTTGATTGTAACCACTCAGCATGTCTGTTCATGAACGTCTTCTGATTTCTGGAAGCACTTGCCCATCTGAGACTCATATTACTAATATAATTTTTTAAAAAGGTCTTAATTATTTCTGAATCTTCTGAACATATTTCAACTGGGATGCGCACAATAATAGCTTCATAGAGTTGTGTCCAATTTTTCATGTCTCCTTCAACACGAAGAATATAAAAATATCTAAATTCGTAACAAATGCAGCCATAACAAAACTCACAAAACTTTCACACAGCACGGATAATGATGTTGCTTCCGCAAGGGTTGAGAAATAAGTGCCCTTAATTGTTACCTGCACACATATTTCTAACAAACACAAGTTCGCAAGTAGTGACTGACATAATTAGTACCGCTGTGTTCAACAAATAATCAGTGTCGTCGATATTACCCCTACCACCCTTTGGTGGTGGGGGTTAATTATTATTTTATCAAAGCAATAGTTTTAGTCATTTAGATATAGATAGTCATCGTCAGCACATGACCGTCTTCAATTACAAAATTTCAACTTGATGCACAAGTTGAAATTTAATAAAAAAAATATGTAATTTTATTATTTTCTCATAAATGAAATGCCTACCAAATGCCTAAATTTATATTTTTTGATTCTCATTGTATTGATAAAAATATAGTTCTTCTTAATTGTAAAACTCGGAAATAGCCATTAGAAAATACAACATAAAAATTTGAAACTTTGAATCATCGTAGGTGCCAAGGCCGCAGGGATATGCAAACAAATTATATGTCGTCGTATTAAGGGCAACAAGTACTTACTAGAATATAAGGTTTGGTTGCTATACTTTGATACTAGCTGGAGAAACAAAAAAAAAATAGATTTTCTCCCATACATTTTTTTTTTCAATATTTTTTTTGACATGTAGTAGCAATTTTATTGAAAAATTGTAGTAATAAATATTGATTAGCGTTATATATACTATTCGATACCATTTTTTGTTTAGTGAAATAACCATCTTCGATCGAAAGTCCAACATTTTGAAAATCCGGACCACTGTGCGGCGCCGAGGGGTTGCCGCTTTTACAAGTTAGTAAACTAATATTATAAAGGATTATTTATTTTTTACCAATAATGCCATTTATTTTGTTTAAAAAATGCACTTTCTTAATTTTAGTAAAATTATTTATTTTATTATTTTAACAGACTGAAAAACTTATACCTGTACTTGTACTTGTACCTGCAGTACAATTTAATGTGATAACCTAATCACCACCCTGTAAAGTAATAAGGATCGAAGATTTGAGATCCCAAGGAGACGAAAGAGAGCCTATTACAATTATAGGAATAATCCACATTGAAGTTGATATCAAGGCTCAAATAGTGTTCATATAACATTTTCTTCACCTTCAAATACCAAACCTTACATTTAGAATTTAGCTTTTGAATAGCTGGGTAAATAATTTGTATTATTCATCTTGTTGCCTATTTGATTTCAAGCACAGATAGTTTACTTTTATATGTTCAGTGATTACAGATATTGCACCACATCACTTCATATTTAAATGTGACCAAGACTTTGTTTATACTACTTGCTTAGAAAAATAGCTACAGATGGTATTGCTGCTTTAAATTTAAACTAAACTCTTGTGTTTTTATTACTGTAAATTTCTAAAACACTACACAATCACTTTTCGGCAACTTGTTGTTTTGAAAAACAAGGTCTAGGAGGGACATTTTATATTAGTTTTGTTTCATACTTACAGTCAACATAGTGTACATAATAGCCCCTTTGTCCTCGTATTTCTTTAATACTTATAATTTCAGCCAAAGGCCAGTCATCTCCTCCCTGCATTCTCACTGGCAGTCGACATCCTTCGACAAGAGATGCCTAAAAAATACCACAATGTAAGAAAAATAATAGTCACGTTTTATAAGTTTTGTGATTTCTATGGATAAAAGAATTACCGCCGAATCACAAAATGTAGTCAGCTCATCATCGTTGTCGTTCATTTTCTAGAAAAACGTAAATATTAATTTCCCGAAAATAAAAGCTTGTTTCCGTACTGTCAATGTCACAATGACTGCTGCCAGTAGGAGGACGCCATTTTTTTTTGCGTTTCATTATACCAATACCTTGATGTAAAGCATAATAATAAGGTTCGCCATCTCTTTCTTTCCTTTTCAACCAACGAAAAAAACGGAGGAGGTTATCAATTCGACGCCTATATTTTTTTTTAGTTTTTTTTTTTTTTATGTATGATCGCCGATTACTCGAAGACGGCTGAACCGATTTGAAAAATTCTTTTTTTGTTTGAAAGGGTATACTTCGAAATTGGTCCCATTGTCACCAAGTCAGGATCTGGTGATGGGATCCTGGAGAAATCGAGGGAAATCTTCAAATATTATAGGCACACCTATAGTGATTTGAGTATTTTTTATAGTAACTTGTGTAGTTGCATTCGAAAAGCACTATTTGTGAAGTGGACCTGATGATGAAGACCACAGATGGCCACTGGAACTACTCAATATATAAGTAGGAATAATAAGTTCCGCTTCGATTACTTGAATATGGTTAAGCACAATATGTTCGTCACAATGCATATTATGGTGAAGTGAAGTACCACGAGAACTCCTCAACAATTAACGGCCAGCATTGGGAAAAGCAATATTTTATAAAAGGTTATAAGTAGTTGAGATTTAGGCTTTTGTAACTAGGTAAATTATAAATCGACCAACTAAAAAGAGTGAAATAAAAACTTTTTACCAAAAAATTAAACCGACGTCCAAAAGACACTGCAATGTGAAAAAAACTTTAATTTTGGTAGTCGGTGTCTTTAGTTTTGTATTTTCGAGTTTAGCACCGACTTCCGAAATTAAAGTTATTTTTTTGGTGAAAAGTTTTTTAAGAAAGAGATGACAAATAAGAAAATAGAAAATGATTTATAAAATCCACGGACAACATGAACGATTCTGATTTTTTATGCAAAGATCCTCAAAGATCTATTGTCTATACTTCTATTTGAAATTGTTAATTTGTTATTGTATCGTGTTTATTATCGAACTCTTCCGAAACGGCTTGACCGGTTTTATGTTTTTCAAATGTTTATTTTGTAAGTGTGAGAATAGGTCGTAGTTAGGTAATTTTTTCTTCACTAGACATAATTTATATAGCTAAATAACGTTTGCCGGGTCAGCGAGTAAGTACCTAATAGGTAATAATAATAATTATTGTATAAGATACCTACATTTTTTTTTTGTTTATAGCAAATAGCCTTCGAAACTATAGGACCGATTTTAGGCCGTGCGCGCACTGCCTTGCGGTGGCCGCAATTGCGGTTATCCTACCGCACCGGTAGAATAACCGCAATCTCAGGTGCACGCACTGCGGTGAGAAAAACTCACCTTTTGTCTGACAATGTTGCCATACATACAGATTTCTTCGTATTTATACATATTTTCGATGTGTGATTCAGATTAGCACTCGATACAGATTTTGATACTTTCACACTGTATTGATAAAATTAACTGTCACAACTGAAGACAGAACTTGGCAAAATAAATTACCTAGATATCGCATTTATTACGTTACACATACCATTGTATGATTTTCTTTCTTTATAATTATTTTTAATTTTTTCATAAACAACGTTAATTTGCTGTGCTCAGGAACTCCGTCAAAGATTGTTGTGTGCTATCCAAGGCTCTCGTTCGCAGTGTCGCACATACGTAAAACACGTAAATAATGAATATCATAGGTACAAACTTTTATTTAATTTAATATTAATCTAAAAACCCAGAGCGATGCAAAAATTTTCATTTTGGCTTTTGGAGCTAGATAAATTACAAACCAACTTACTAAGTTTTCGTAAGATATATACATTCTTATGCAAAAAAGTTTTTCTCAGAGAAAAACCGGCCTTATCTAGTTTACATTTACGAAAAATACCTATATACTAGCGGCCTGGTCTGGCTTTGCACGGGGTCCTTAATAATTCTGTGGCCCTAGTGAGAAAGGATCTAAGTCCAAAAATGCAACTTTACAGGAGACGCAAAAACACTCCGCGCGCTAAAATTGCGTGTTTGAACTCGTATAACATTTAAACCGCTACCAAATGAAATGCATGCGATGTCTTTTATAGGTAAACAATTTATGCTCTTTATTATTATTGAGTTATTTTTTATGTCAAGTTAATAGTTTTTAAGATAGTGACTTATACCAACCATAAAATTAATTCCTTGTGGGTATAAAATAAGTTATATCCCTTCTCCCATAAATTAAATGTTAATTTAGACAGGTGAAAAGGGAGACGCATTTGGAATGATTTTGTGATAACTAAGTAATGTAAAAAAATATTTAGTATTTTACTATATGAAAAACATGTGTTTTTTACATTTCATTAACGCAAAAAAAATATTAGAATAATCGCAAAAAAATATCTTAACGCCTTTTTCACAAAGATATTATACGTGACGTATGGTACATTAAGACTTGTACTAACTATTTTTTACGACTTACATCCATTATTTAAATAAAAATAAAACAAAGCAAATTATTTTACGATTCTATTTTTAATTAAAAATCAATAGACCTACATCTTTTCATGCATAATTTGAAAATACTAAAAAAACAAAAATTTTCACAAAATAAGATTCTAACAAATCAAAAATATTAGAAAATCTTATTCTAAGTTATCTTCGCTGTCATTTAGAAGAGGATGTTGATCTTTAATATCATTATCACATAATAAATTGGTATAAAAGGATCTGACAGTGGGGTTTATTAGTGGAAGCAGATAAAGTAAGTTTCGCTTTTTCTCATTAGAAATTGCAATGAGCCCATCGTATGACTTGGGCGTACATTCGATTTCAATAACACTTGGGAGCGGTGACTTTCCTCGTTTTCTTTGCAAATTAACTATGTTCCAATCATCTACGTCATGCAATGCTTGTAATAAAATTGAAGAAATTCTCCTTTTTTATACCTAAAAGTTGCACACTCAAATAAGTTAAACTTCTTTTTATTTTCATCAATTTTCTTTTGATGTAATGGCCCTTTTAAATAACAAGCAAAATCATGAAATAATTCAGAGTGCATTTCTATAACAGTGAATGGTATTTTTTACTACATTTTCGGACAAGTTGATACCAATCCCGGGAATGATGAATATCCATTTGAGTTTTTTTGTTGGCCTTTTCAATTAACGCATTATCTCTGTCACAATCCATGTGAGTATGTACTAAAAAATTATGCGTTGTGATTTCCATAGTTGTATTATTACGCATAGCTGATAGGAACATGCATACAACGTGAATATTTTTATTTTGGCCACAGCAGGAGTCAGAATAAAATACAAGATGCTTTATATCAGCAGGTACGTAGTTCATTATGTAGTAATATAAACACGAAGCTATATGATTTGCCCCTCTGCCACCAATTCCTTCATGCCATATAAAATAATATGACTTATTAGAAGTACAGTCCCGTAACATCAAATTATATGTCCATAATGGACGCTTGTAAAATGCAGCACCAGACTTAAGGTATGAGGTTGGCAAGCATTGCTGCAAATCAAATGATAAGACTACTGTATCCTTTTTTACAATTGAAAGCGCCTGGTCTTTAGATTTTTTTTCATAAATAGTTTCTGCTCTACGTTGATACTCTATCAAAAGCTTTTCATTTTTTTCTTTCTACACACCTTCACTATCTTTAATTTTCATATTTAAAGTATTGCATTTCACACATGTATTAATATAAAGTGCTTTAAAAGACAGATTTTGGGCCCTGAAAACCCATGAGTAGATCAATGAATTATATCCTTTCTCACGCAAAATGAAAGCAATTCGTAGGATATTATTATAAGTGTATACAATTTCATTGAGTAATTTCACAATAGCATACGTGATTACTGATCTCATTACAGTTATTTTTGATGTTTTTCCTTTTATTTTGGTGAAAACGGATTTATGTCTAGTAATATCATTACTCACTAAACCATTTCTAAGGAACAGGTGTTGTTGTATTGTTAAACACCTACCAAATTAAAACGTGGGTAATAAATAGAGTCTGGCAAACGAAAGTAGAGACTGAAAAAGCGCGTCAAATTTAAAAAATATCAGCATAGCACCTGGAATAACTATATTTGATACTTTAGAATTATGTATTTTATTTCATCGGAATAAAAATACAAGAGATATTTTAGGTAGGTAATAGTTTAGATATTGTGTCTTAATACGATTAAAAAAAAAAAAAACAACAGTATTCTAAAACAGTTCTGATTTATTATATATATAGTATATAATAAATCAGAACACTATAGTCAAAATCTGAATGTAAGACTTCCATGTGGAAAGTTTCATTAGAGTCACTGGAGTCATTGTTTCCTACGTTAATTATAAAACTTTCTAAATTATTTTCTGTAATTCTGTCCCTTTCTTTATGTTTATTTTCAACATGGATGACATGATCAGTAATTTGCTTTCACTCCTCGGGAGTCATATTTTCAAACGACTCTTTTATAAATTTCTGTAAGTCCACTGAGCAATATGTTTACTTGCCACTTTACGTTTAGCCAAACTCCATACTAACTCAATGGCATTTAGATCACAGTGGTAGGGGGGAACTCGCAATACCTCGTGCCCATTCTGCTTCAGAATTTCATCAGCTTCATATACTGGCTCTGGTGTGTTTCGTTTTAAACTTGTTTTCTAACGATATAAAATTCGTTAATTTTGTTACGAATAGCATCTATGTCGAAACTATCTATGTCGGACACTGTGGGTTTATATGGCCTTTACCCGCACCTTCCTTTTTAATTCTTATTAATGTAGTAACGCTCACTTCTGTAAAGAATGGTAAAACAAAATGATTACGTTTTCAAATCATGAATTCAATTACATCTTTTTAAAGTTATGTACTCCTAGTAAAAACTTACCAGTGATTGAAGCTATTTTATCCAAGTACTGGTTCTGGGTTCTTATCCTATCTTTCTGCTCTAAATCCGTAAGTTTTTCAATAGGTTTCACTATCTCATCAACCCCTGCTACATCCACCAGATTTTCTATAAAAGAACAAAAAATGTTAAAAACCAAGCAACATTTAATTGTATGTTAAATAACCATAATGTTTAACATTCTATAAAATGAATGTGAATCAAAATAGATAAATATTTTTCCTCGATAAATATTAATTGTGAATTACGACAAAGTATCAACTTAGTAGCGTCATACTAACTATGAAATCGAACACCACACGTAAACAATCTTGTTTTTGTTTGAATTCGGCGTCTTTCTCCTGTTGTTTTTCTTGATATTTAGACATCATGCGAAACAACATCTCCCGTACTCCACTTTTAATAGTTTTGTTAATTTTTCGCTGAATAAACGCTATTAACAAGATCACAACAAATCACCAACAACACGCCATCTTGTTTTGAAAACTGAGTTTGACATTAGTATAGCATTGCCATATAAAAACTTTGAAAATAATTCGAGTGTCTACTTTCGTTTGCCAGACTCTATATGTTAATTTAGATTAAAAAACACAAATTAAAAAATTTGCTTTTCCTTATAAAATAATACAAAAGTACTTAAACCCGACTTATGTAGTTCTTTTTTTGTGTCAGTTGGACCCTTTTACACAAAGTAACTTTCCCTATTTTTGAAATAGCTTAAATCCGTTTTCACCAATCGATAGAGCATTTTTTTCTGATCACTTTGGTATACTTAACTCATTTTCGACAATTTTGGAGTTTACCCCTTTTCACTAGGGCCACAGAATTGTTTTCTTCGACAATGATAGTACGTCATTACAAAAAGTGCGTTTAGCTATCATTTAATTTAAAATATATTATTATATATAAAAAAGTTTCATCTTGAATCAGACCTGTGCCAGCCGTTTCGCTGCAATGAATTTCTTGGCTGCGTAATTTTAAATCTGTGAGAACTTCTAAACATCTTGCTAAACATTTAAATGAAAAAAGTAAAAGGCAATTTTTGATCTACATTAAAGTACCAAGGTAAATAATATACTTATTTGGATAAAGATTAGTATTTATTAGGAGAAATTACCTTTTGCAAATAAATAAATAAATAAAATTCATTTATTGCAGGCACGCAGGCCCATATTTACATTAATTCTATTCTTAACAATATAATTCAATAATAATAAAAATACATCGACTACAAAAAAATAATAGTTAAAACATAATAAATTAAATTAAATCTATACTAATATTATAAAGCGGAAAAGTTTGTTAGTTTGTTTGTTTGTTTGTTTGCTTGAACGCGCTAATCTTCGAAAGTACTGGGTGGATTTGGATGAAATTTGGTATGGAAGTAGCTTGAAGCTTGAGGAAGGTTATAGGCTACTTTTTACCCGACTGCAAAAAAGGAGAGTTATGTTTTTACCGTGATAGAATCCACGGGAGCGAAGCCCTGCGAGAGTACTAGTTAAATATAAATTATTACTACTACAAACTTAATTATTAATAATCTTACACAGCCAACTGACATGCCCGGGTGGAAACCCCGATGATGGTCACAATCATTATATGACTGCATGCAGTCTTATCCAGTGAGCCAGCATCGGGGAGTCCCACCGGTCCACCAGCGCCAACCTGCGAGGTTGGTGTTGGGACTGCCGCGCGTTCGGTGCAAGATAGGTGCGCACCGCTTACGCATAATGGCCGCAAAGCCGTCTGTGCTAGCCGCCGCAAACATCGCGCAGGCGCTGCAGTAGCGCGGCAGCCCCATCAGCACCCGGAACGCGTTATTGTATTGAACACGCAGGTCGCTGTATGTCCGCTGCGTATAGTTAACCCACAGGCTGCAGGTGTAAAAGGAATGACAGTACGCTTTAAAAAGCGTAACTTTGACAATCCACGTACACCGTGAAAACCTGCGGGCCAACAACAAGCTGCGCTCCCTTTCTATATCCCTACTATCCCTAAGGTCCCCAGTGACCCAGTGGCCCAAATACTTAAATTGCTCGACTATTTGTAGAGCTATACCACATAAAGTGAAATTCGGGACGAATGTGTAGCGCTTGGTGCCCGGTTTGAAAAACATTATTGTAATTGTATTTGAGCCCATGTGTCACCGCGTAGGACTCACAAATTTTCAGGAGCTTTCGTAACGCACCGATCGAGGGGCTTAGCAGCGTAGCTGATGTTATTCACACAAACTCCATCGATATGGCACCCGATACCGGTGCTGCTGAGCTCGTCGACCAGCCGGTTGACGTACAGGTTGAAGAGCGTGGGCGAGGTCAGCCCCCTCTGCCTCACCCTGCACTCCAGCCCGTACTTCTCCGAGAGAGAGCCTGCCCATCTTACAGAGTTCTTTTGATTATTGTACCATTGCATAAATAATAGCACAATTTCCCCAGGAACACCACTTTCATCCCTTAATTTACCCCATAAAATATCATACGATACAAGGTCGAGAGCTTTCGATAAATCAAGGTAGCATGCATAAACTGGGGTCTTTCTACTCGTGTAATACTGTACAGTCTCCTTGATGCACAGGATAGCACTCTCGGTAGAAAGTCTAGGCCTGAAGACGAACTGCGTGTCGTTAAGTGAGACGTGCCTATCCAGGTGCTGACCAAGCAGACTGTCCATCCAGACCAGGTCTATAGTTGTTGACATCTGATGCATCACCAGTTTTATTTTTTATGATAGGTACAACTATAGTACGCATAAGGTTATCAGGTAGATGTGAGTAGCCTAAACACAAGGTAAAAAACATTGAAAGCACTCTGGGTAGGTGCACACCTGCGTGCTGCAGGTGCTCGATGCTAAGACTAACGTGACCCGGGGATTTACTCCTCACCATGCCTTTGATCACCGCGCCCACTTCTTTGGCAGTAAAATGAACACTACGCTCACTACCTTTCTCAGCATCGGGCACCTGCCACGCTCTTCCTAGCGGAGAGTCCTCTCTGAAATGTCGGAAAAACAAAGCCGCGATCCCGCTCGGTTCGTGCACTCCCGCCACGCTGACGGGGAGGCCCGGCTTATGATTCAATTTGTTGGTATTGTGTTTGTATAAAAATCTGTATCGAGTGCTAATCTGTATCA
The DNA here is from genome assembly GCA_943138885.2 of Tholera decimalis. Taxonomy (NCBI): domain Eukaryota; kingdom Metazoa; phylum Arthropoda; class Insecta; order Lepidoptera; family Noctuidae; genus Tholera; species Tholera decimalis. The sequence continues at coordinate 21,941,418 of OW964559.2, forward strand.
CACATCAAAAATATGTATAAATACAAAGAAATCTGTATGTATGGCAACATTATCAGACAAAACGTGCGTTTTTTTCACCGCAGTGCGCGGTATTACATACATTCCTATGCGGTACAAAATATTTGCGGTAGATTCACCGCAATTTTCCAGCGAGGGGCCACCGGTGACTCTACCGCACGCGTTTATTCCACCACAGTGCGTGCACTTCTATAACACTCCATACTTCACAGATTTTGCGTTTCCAAAACGAGTAAACCGCATCCGATGCCGGCATCGTTTTTTCTGGTATCGATGCCAGCAAACTGTCGTGGATGCGATTTGATAAAATAACTGCCGTGCCGGCTGATGTCTACGCATAGTTAGGTACTCGGTAACGGTGCCATAACGATAACTTTTGTTGTCTATTTTACTATATTTTTCTTAATAATCAGATACTGATATTTAATGTTAGGTACGACTTCTACTACTAATATTATAAAGGTGAAAGTTTGTGAGTGTGTGTGTGTATGTTTTTTATTTCATCTCGCTCAGAGGGCTGGACCAATTTTGATGAAATTTGGTATGGAGGTAGCACCCTGGACATACTTTTATTTTGAAAAAAGTGTTCCCCCGGGATGAGCGAAGAATTTTAATTACCATAATAATATGTAGGTCATTCGCTAGTAGGTATTCATAGTGTATAAAATGAAACATAACTTAGTTACAATGAAATCAGTCTATAGTACCAAATTTTATATTTTACGTATCTTGCAAAGAAGATTAAATTGAGGATATACTTTTAGAAAAAGACGTTTGTCATATATTACGTACAGGGTATGGTATACTACCATCGATCGTCCAGAAATATTAAGTTCAGTTCAGTTAAGAAACTGAAGCTGAAGCTGGAACTGAAGCTGAAACTGAAACTGATGCTGAAACTGAAGCTGAAACTGAAGCTGAAACTGAGTTGAAACTGACACTGAAGCTGAAGCTGAAACTGAAACTGAAGCTGAAACTGAAGCCAACTGAAACAAAAGATGACACTGAAGCTGAAGCTGAAACTGAAACTGTAGCTGAAACTGAAACTGAAGCTGAAACTGAAGCTGAAACCGAGTTGAAACTGAAACTGAAGCTGAAGTTGAAACTAAAGCTGAAACTTAAGCTGAAATTAAAGCTGAAACTGAAACAAAAGCTGAAACTGAAGCTGAAGCTAAGTTGAAGCTAAAATTGAAACTGAAGCTGAAACTGAAACTGAAACTGGAGCTGAAACTGAAGCTTAAACTGAGTTGAAACTGAAACTGAAGCTGAAACTGAAGCTGAAGCTGAAGCTGAAGCTGAAACTGGTACTGAAGCTGAAACTGAAACTGAAGCTGAAACGGAAACTGAAACTAAAGCTGAAGCTGAAACTGAAACTGAAACAAAAGCTGAAACTGAAGCTGAAACTGAAGCTGAAACTGAAGCTGAAGCTAAGTTGAAGCTGAAATTGAAACTGAAGCTGAAACTGAAACTGCGGCTGAAACTGAAGCTGAAACTGAGTTGTAACTGAAACTGAAGCTGAAACTGAAGCTGATTTTGAAACTGGTACTGAAGCTGAAACTGAAATTGAAACTGAAGCTGAAACTGAAGCTGAAACTAAAGCTGAAGCTGAAACTGATACTGAAGCTGAAACTGAAACTGAAGCTGTGAAACTGAAGCTGAAACTGAAGCTGAAGCTGAAACTGAAGCTGAAACTGAAACTGAAGCGGAAACTGAAAATGAAACTGAAGCTGAAATTAAAGCCGAAAATGAAACTGAAGCTGAAACTGAAAATGAAACTGAAGCTGAAACTGAACCTGAAGCTGAAACTGAAGCTGAAGCTGAAACTGAAGCAGAAGCCGAAACTAAAACTGAAGCTGAAACTGAAGTTGAAACTGAAACAAAAGCTGAAACTGAAACTGAAGCTGAAACTGAAACCGAAACAGAGCTAAAGCGGAACTGAAACTGAAGCTGAACCTGAAGCTGAAACTGAAGCTGAAATTAAAGCTGAAACTGAAACAAAAGCTGAAACTGAAGCTGAAGCTAAAACTGAAACTGAAGCTGAAACGGAAGCTGAAACTGGAGCTGAAGCTGAACTGAAATTGAAGTTGAAGCTGAAATTGAAACTGAAGCTGAAACTGAATCTGAAGCTAAGTTGAAGCTGAAATTGAAACTGAAGCTGAAACTGAAACTGGAGCTGAAACTGAAGCTGAAACTGAGTTGAAACTGAAACTGAAGCTGAAACTGATGCTGAAACTGAAGCTGAAACTGAAGCTGAAACTGAAGCTGAAACGGAAACTAAAGCTGAAGCTGAAGCTGAAACTGAAACTGAAGCTGAAACTGAAACAAAAGCTGAAACTGAAGCTGAAGCGGAAATTGAAACTAAAGCTGAAACTGAAACTGAAACTGAAACTGAAGCTGAAACTGAAACAAAAGCTTAAACTGAACTGAAGCTGAAGCAGAACTGAAATTGAAGTTGAAGCAGAAATTGAAACTGAAGCTGAAACCGAAACTGAAACTGGAGCTGAAACTGAAGCTGAACCTGAAGCTGAAGCTGAAACTGAATCTGAAACTGAAGCTGAAACTGAAAATGAAACTGAAGCTGAAACTGAAATTGAAGCTGAAGCTGAAACTGAAGCTGAAGCTGAAACTGAAGCTGAAGTTGAAACGGAAACTGAAAATAAAGATGAAACTGATACTGACGCTGAAATTGCAACTGAAGGTGAAGCTGAAGCTGAAACTGAAGCTGAAGCTGAAACTGAAGCCAAAACAGAGCTGAAGCGGAACTAAAACTAAAGCTGAAGCTGAAATTGAAACTGAAGCTGAAATTGAAACTGAAACTGAAGCTGAAACTGAAGCTGAAGCTGAAACTTAAGCTAAAACTGAAGCTAAAACTGAAACTGAAGCTGAAACTGAAACAAAATCTGAAACTGAAGCTGAAGCTGAAGCTAAAACTGAACTTAAGCTGAAACTGAAGCTGAAGCTGAACCTGAAGTTGAAACTGAAACTGAAGCTGAAACTGAAACAAAAGCTGAACCTGTAGCTTAAGCTTAAACTGAATCTGAAGCTGAAACTGAAGCTGAAGCTGAACCTGAAACTGAAGCTGAAGCTGAAACTGAAGCTGAAACTGAAGCTGAAGCTTAAACTGGAGCTGAAACTGTAACTGAACCTGAAGCTGAAACTGAAGCTGAAACTGAAGCTGAAACTGAAGTTGAAACCGAAACTGAAGCTGAAACTTAAGCTGAAACTGAAGCTGAATCTAAAGCTACGTAAATAACTTTTACGGAGTTTTAGTCACAAATATATAGATGGTTACTTGGTAGCATTTTCAATGTTAAATTTAAATGGTGTTACAAAAAGTCAATATGTTGTGCTAAAAAATTTAGTGATAGAAACGAATCGCCGCAAAACCGACTTTACACGGTCTTGTCTTGTCTTTCCTACCCCTAGAGTGTTATTTAAGCCCGCGAAGGCGCGGAGGGGTAGGGTTGCCCGTGAGCTGAGGAGCAGGTGGTTTGAAGCTCTCCCGTCGCCTGCAAGCATGCCTACTTGCATGCTGAATATTAAAAAAATGTATGCCATAAGAAGATTTTGACTGCGAATTTTCTGTGATATAATGGTTCTGCTTTTCAGTTATTAAGGACATGAAATTTATGCCTAAAGACGATTCTGAGTAACAAATTTATTAGTTTCGAATTTATGATAAATGAGTGTATGCCAAGCAACTTTCTGCGAAATGAAGATTATGCTATCCGTTGTTATGCAAAATAATATTATGACGTAAAAAGTTCTGCTATAAAAGGTAGACCCGGTTGAATACTATAAGTAAGCTATTGAAGTAAGAATTTCCAAACGAAGATCCACCGCCATGTGCACCCACACATGGACACATGGTCCAATACCAACTTTATAGTTTATAGTATATGAGGACGAGGTGAGAAACACATTAGGTAAAATGAAAAGCCGCATATCGGTGGAAAAGACTAGACCCAGTACCTGAAGCTTGGTTAGCTAAGCTATGCAATATCGTCATGATTACAAATCGTATTCTAGATTCTTGGCGCTCGAGCTATCTAATGCCGTTCTACAAAAGCAAAAGTGATGCTGCGTAGTGTGAAAACTATACATATATAAAATGGACCACTTACACTCTCAAAATATGGAAACGAATCATCAACAACCGTCACAACAAAATCTGTGTAATGTTCCCAAACCAGTTTGACTTCACAACATCTAAGTTAACCACGGATGCTATACACTATACAGATAGAAAAGTACGGCCTGAGAGTTAGCAGGAGTAAAACGGAGTATCTAAAATATCCTTTTAGCGGAAACACTACTCCAGAGACTATTCTCATTGATACGATACCCATACCCACAGTAAACTAATTTAAATATCTAGGCTTTATGTTAACGAGAGATGCAAACGTGGACGCTACCGTCACTCACAGAGTTAGCGCCGCATGGCTGAAGTGGTGTTCACTAACCAGCGTGCTTTGTGATTCCCGTATCCCAATAAAAACCAAGGCGAAAGTATACCAGTAATGCGCCCGGCGTTACTCTACGGTACCTAGTCAAAAAGACACATAAATAATAAGTACATACCACCGAAATGAAGATGCTTAGGTGGACGGGAAGTATGACTAGACACGATAAAATACGAAACGAGTATATACGAGGCAGTTTCAAAGTCGCACCAATCGCTGACAAAATTACCGAGAATCGCCTATCAAAAACGTGGCAGTGGTGCCACCCGCCATTGACCTAGTGGTCACAGATAAAGAGAGACCTCGAGAAAGCCCAATTGCCTGAAACAATAACCTACAGACTGTCCTGGCGCAGGAAAGTGACGAGACCCGATCCCAAAATGAACTGGGAATAGGCACGAATATAGATATTGTTTTTTCTTCTTTTCTAAGTAGCTAGTAAGCCAATATAGGTACACTAGAGTAGTAAATAGATACCTATTTTGACGTTGCCTCAGAAGTCGTAACTATGACAAGTAAGGGAAAAGTACCAGGCGAGACTTAATTCGCTAATAGACTCACATTGGCGTTGTAGTAAACTACGGAACCTTACACTGCGCCGGCCTACACATAGCCGGTTTTTTTAAGGCTTGTCATCAGCCTATGAATCTCAATAGAGCGTGAAAGTATGACGTCACAAATCTATTAGGGTGGATCCGCCCTTGACTAAAACGATTGATATAGGAACTAATATTTTAAAGAGGTAAATTTTGTATGTAAGTTTGTATGTACGCGGTAATCTCTGGCACAATTTTTTTCATTGGTAGGTAAAGTGTATTTAGGCATTGGTGAATATAGGCTATACATTTTTTCGAAATCGTATGGGTTTCGAAAAAAATGATGACGTAGTAGTCGCAGTCGGAGTATTACATGAGGAGTGACGGAACAAAAGCCGTTATTGACCAGGATTTGATTTTTTTTTTTCGCTTCTTGTACTTGAAATACACATCCCAATACTTGTTAGTACCGCTTCAAAAACCAGTAATTCCTACTAAAAAAAATATTAAAAGTCGGTTAGTTTGATCAAAATCCTATAAATACACCGCGTTGAAACAAAAACCCTTAAATCCTTAAGAAATTACACACTTGTGTGAGTATTTGGACGGGTGGAAAAGCATATCAGGGCGAAACCTATTATTATTCTAAAAGAATATAAAGAAATATATAAAGAACATGGGACAGTACGGCATGTAGGATTGGAATGGGAGTAATAGATATTAAAGGTTTGGACAGATTTTATAAAAAGATTGAAGGCATGCGAGAGGATAAAATGGAGAAAAAGTTGCAAAGAGGAGGGTAGAGGTCATAGAGTACAAAGAATAACAGAATGTCATGTCAATTGTTTTAGAAATTATGTCACTGAAAGTGAAGAGGAAAAGCAAGAGTTCAGCATCCTGAAAAGACTTAAAACCCACCCTAATAATATTTCATATAGGCCTACAGGGAGGATACTGCCTTCAAAGAAAGAACAGGATGTCAGGGGTTTATTAATTGAACAGTTTGGAGATGATTAGATAAATAATCCAAATTTACCTTTTCTTTAAGAAATACAAACCTTGACAGTACTAAATTTCAAATAATATCTCATAAATGTAATGATTCCGACGGCTGTATCGATCAAAGTTCCAAGGTTGAAAGAACTGATACGATCAAATACTTAGGTGTTATGGTTGACGGTAAGTTAAGTTTCCGGGAACACATAGACCTAATAACTACAAGGACTCGAAAACTAATTTATATATTTAAAAATCTAAGAGAAGTGGCAAACGATTTCATTAAAACGGTATATCTTGCACTCGCGCAGTCACTTATTTATAGTTACTGTATTACTACTTGGGGAGGAGCAGCAAAAACCCTGATAGTAAAACTTGAGAGGGCTCAAAGAGCTGTACTAAAAGTAAGCTACTTTTTACCTTATTTATATCCCACCGTTGACTTATATAAAAAATGCATGGTTCTGACGGTTCGTCAACTTTATATTCTGCAAATTGTTACAAAGCAACACTCATTGTTATTATATGAACCAAAGTTGTTACACAAACGGCGTAGAAAATATATTGTCTGCAATAACCTCTCATTCAAAGCACGTTTTACCCATCGTTCTTTTAGCTATCAAAGCTGTAAATTATATAATAAAATAAACAAAGTTTTGACTATATATCCCCTCCCTAAAAGTAAATGTAAGTTGATAGTGAGAGACTGGCTGCAAAATCTAGACTACATAACTACAGAAAATCTTCTACACTAATAGGATCAATCGCAAAATACACATCAAAACATACAAAAACAAAATTCCCACGTACACAGACTACTCATCCAAACTTACAAACGCACATCACATCCATACACACACTCATATCACATCCACACACACAAACACACTTTAAAGAGGCACTATGATTTTTACTATTTTTTTTCCTACATAAAAATGTTTATATTGTTTTGTATACACACGCTATATTTTAAACATTGTCTACACCTGTTTTTGTGGGTTAGGGACCTGGTGATCTGTATTGTACTACAGGTTTACACCCATAACAGACACCAGCTCCCAATTTTTTGACTGTAAGTGTTACCTTAAAATATCTTTGTATAAATATGTAAGTTACTTTTTTGTGAGGAGAAACAAAGTTTTTATTATTATTATATTTTTTTTTCATATTTGCTTCTTAGAGAGTGATACATTTAAACACACGGGCCGGTAATTGGCATTAAAGCCGGTAAAAATAATGAAGATGATGATCAGGGACAGGAAGTTGAAGAAGTTGAGGTTGATGAAGAGTCATGTGATTGTGTAGAAAATGAGATGACCCCAGTGGTTTAATTAATAAGTTTCTGCAATAAATTATTTAATTTTAAGTTTCTGCAATATTTAAAAATAAAAAAAATAAAAATTATTGTTTTACTTTATTATGCCCTTGTAATCTGCATAAATAAGAATTTCATTCGTATTGTTATTTTCAAATCCCGTTAATTCCAAAGTTTGTTGGATCAAATGTCGATAAATCCAGACTGACTTGATCTAAATCCCATAAATCCAAAATGGCTTGAACAAAAATCGTTATCTCCATATTTCTTTGCCTAATATTTCCTTAATAACAATAGCTATTTTTGAAAAATCACTAGGTACCTTATCAATAGGTAATTTTACTAAAAGATTGTTATAAAAAAAAATTTGTTTCTATAAATTACACTATGCTAGAAGGTTTTTATCATTTTCTGAAACAAAAAAATAACAAGATGAATTTAACGGTTTTTAACCGACTTCTGAAAAAGGAGGAGGTTCTCAATTCGGATGTTTGTTTGTTTTTTTTTTTTTTTTTTTTTTTTTTTTTATGTTTGTTCGGGCATAGCTCCGTCGCTCGCCAACCGATTTGAAAAATTCTTTTTTTGTTGGAAAGGGTATACTTCCCAAATGGTCCCATGAAAATTTTATCGACATCGAACAAGCCGTTTCTGAAAAATTAACAAAAGTCTAAAAAAAATATTTACCTTGATGATCTTTTCGTTTACTCTATATTATTGTGTTTTTTGTTCGCGCGTTTTTAGTTTTTTGTAGTTGACATTTTGGCTTTTATAACTAGATTAATTACAAATTGACCCACTAAAAAGCGCGAAAATAAAAACTTTTTTGCAAAAAAATAAAACCGACTTCCATATCAGAACACTACAAAGCCAAAAATAATTTTAATTTCGGGAGGCGGTGTGAAAAAAAAGAAAATACAAAACCAATAACACCGACTACCGAAATTAAAATTATTTTTGGCTTTGTAGTGTTCTGATATGGAAGTCGGTTTTATTTTTTTGCAAAAAAGTTTTTTTGATTAGTTACTCCTCAAATAATCACTATTACACAAGAATAGTCTTCGTCGGCGTCGTCGTGTATGTGTCGGCTGTGATCAGCTAAGATACATTGCTTCTTCCCTACATAATTAGAAACATTTACGCACCTATTTCCAACCAGTTAACTGTTTTTTTTAATTCGAGCTTACAACATTCGCATTGGTGATTATAATGGTATTCATGTTCCTAAACCTCGGTTTTGAAACGTAACAGAAGAGGTTTTGATAGATGAGGGTATCTGCAATATCTGTCTGAAACTCACTCTGCTGGTACCTACCTGTTTTATAATAGATTGTGATCTTTTTTTTTCTGGAAGGGAAAATCAACAAATGACTCCTCCCGCTGTGGGGGGACTTTCAGTTCCCCTTGCGTTCCGTACGTTTTCTCGACAAGTAATTCAATAAGTAGGCAGCAAAGGCAAATTAAAGTTTGTTATCATTATCAACAATGTATGATTAATGTTAGGGAGATACGTGACTGATAACTAATTAATTACTTGATTTGGGAGTAACACGTGCCACGCGGATTTTTACAGGTGATCTGTGTTGGTATTAATGTATTAAAACGGTGCCGATAACAAGCTACGGGCTTAAAAACTAGCTGAGTAATACCTACTTGTTGGGCTTATTGTAATAAATTCACTTTTTACTGCCGTAAAAACCCAAAGAATCCGTGGAGAGTGGGGCTTTGCGAAATATAAATGCAAGTTTGTTAAGTATTAGACGCAGTAGCAGCTCGGTCTGTGCCTTCGTATGACGTATTTGGTATAACTTAGGTAGGTGCCTACTTGTTTTCGCAATCCCACTTTTTCTTTTTTCAAAGAAAGCCGTGAAATGACTCATCCCGCTCCGAAAGCGGAAGGGAGTGTCAGACTCCTACTGACTAAACCATCCTGTTCCTGCTTTGCAGTCCAGGACCACGGTATCTCGTTAGAACATTCCCCTAAATGCGGCGGGCAATAGCCTTTCGGGTCCTGGCAGCTCTTTGAGGTGTGCATGGAACATTTATGACGCACCTGCGGCTCGGGTTCGCAGTCCTCAGTGCAGTCCCTCTGCCGACGTGAGCGAAGCCGCACGCCGAAACTACCTAGTTTATAAATCTCATCCATCCAAATATTGTCTGTAAAAGATCGCTTTATCTAACTTTATAGCGATAAGACAGCCCATTGTATCACCCAGTTTATTTGTACAGTCTATATCTATCTACATCTCTGCATATACATAAAATTAATGTGTCTTCCTTTGATTTCAAAATAACTGTGTTTTAGGTGTGTGCCTGTGGTATTCACAAGATACTTAAACACTTTTAATGGTCTAATTTCTCTAAAACAGTAAAAACATTACTCAATGTAAATTAGTATGATTGTATGTAGGTACCTACATAATAATACATTTCTGCATATTATAATTATATTACTTGAATGTGTGTATGGAATAAAAGGTATTTTGATTTATTTATGATGTGGGGCAATAAATTAATAGTCAGGCTACTTTCATCCTTCAATTTTTGTAGAATTGGGATTTAGTAAGAAAAGCATTCCACGCGAACGAAGTCGCGGGAAAACCTTGTTTAAAATAGATTGAATTTCGTTAAGACACGAGAGTAGAGATTCGAGAGTAATAGTAATAGGTAGTGCGAGTCAGTCTAAAAATATTGCAAAAATAAAATTCTGAGTATAACTACCTAAGATTTGATAGCATCAATCCTAAAATTACTCATACTTCATTATTTGAGATCTCATAATTTGTTTTAAGTCTTTAATCATAATTATAATGACCGTATTATTTATCGTCTCTAGTAATTCTTAGCAGTGTTCGCAGTTACAATTCGTGTCTTGACTTATTGTGCTACGACCCTGGATTGGGCAGAGGGTGTCTACAGTAGACCTCCATTGCGTACGGTCTTGAGGTTCACGGTTCATTTCACTCCATGCAAGCTAAGCTGGAGGACCTGCGACAGGAGTCGAAAAAACGGGTCTGTACTATGAAATATCCGCAAGACCAAGGGGATGCGTCCTGCCCGTGTAAAGAACACTGGAGGGACCGAAGAGGATATAACTTCACGAATTGCGAAGGCCCGAGCTACTTTCACACAGTTGAAATCTGCTTGGCAGTCGCGAAACTTAAAATTTTCTGGTCCAAATTCAATTTATGTACCTAATATGTAAAAAAAAAAAGCAAAAAATTAGAACCGACTTCCATATCAAAACACAAAGCCAAAAATAACTTTAATTTCGGTAGTCGGTGTTATTCGTTTTGGATTTTCTTTTTTTTTTCTCACCGCCTTCCGAAATTAAAGTTATTTTCGGCTTTGTGTTTTGATATGGAAGTCGGTTCTATTTTTTGGTAAATTTTTTTTTGGCGCTTTTTAGTGGGTCGGTTTGTAATTTATCTAGTTACAAAAGCCAAAATGTCAACTACTTATCACCTTTTACAAAATATTGCTTTTCCCGGTGCAGAGCCGTTAATTTTTGAGGAGTTCTCCTGGTACATCACCATCAGCTCTACTTCACCATATGCATTGTGACGAGCATAAAGTGCTTACCATCTATATTCAAGTAATCTAATCGCAATCCACGAAATACTTATTATTGAGTAGTCTCGGTGGCCATCTGGGGTCTTCATCATCAGTTCCACTTCCTCAAATGGTGCTTTTCGAGAGCAACTGCACAAGGTACTATAAGAAATACCCAAAACTCTATAGGTGTGCCTATAATATTTGAAGATTTCCCTCGATTTCTCCAGGATCCCATCATCAGATCCTGATTTCGTAACAATGAGACCAACTAGAAAGTATACCCATTCAAACGCAAAAAGAATTTTCCAAATCGGTCCAGCCGTCTCCGAGTTATGAGGTAACATACATAAAAAAAAAGTTCAAGACGAATTGAGAACCTCCTTTTTTTGAAGTCGGTTAAAAAGAGGAAAGATTTGTATTTTTTAATGTTTGCAACGAATTAACTACGTCATATGTATTTTGGAGGAAATACACAGTTCCCTTCTCCATAGTAATAAAGTAGATACGAGTAGGATGATGACGTATAGTGAATTCATGATAGCTTACAATCTGGTTAAATGGATATAAACCGATTTTAGATTAGTTGAAATGTCACTTTAATTGTTTGTGTTATCTTATTTAATGTGATATATGTGTCGCAGCCAACTAGCTTAATTAGCCGTTCAATAGAAAGTAGTACTAAATTTAAATGAACAGCCTAGGCAAGTAGTTAAACGTTATCGATCCAAGTCATTTGCCTAGCTATTTGATCAAATGGCTGAATATCATTCAGGCTGCTAGTTGAACGGCGCTGTTTAGTAAAGAGGCTTGGCTGTTGACTAAACGGCTAATTAATTAAGCTAGTTATTTGCATCATATGCCTAACGTTGCTTAGGTACTTCATTGATAGTTAGGTAGAGCTGTTTATATAAGGTTACTACGATAACAGAGCCTGCCTCCTTTTTGCAACCTTGTGACTCCAGTGTCTAATCTACCTTAGATAACTTTTAGATTAATTTGGCAAAGTCTATACCCGGACTTTTAATTAAATGCAGTGGACTGACAGTTTCTGAGTTCTCAGATAATGACGACTACGAAATTGTGATTTAACTAAATTAATCGTTTCTGGAATAAAATCGAATAACGATGTAAACGATTTTTTTAATAATGTTGTGTGAAATTAACAAAAAGTAAAATGTGATTATGAAGGGACGTGAAAAATAAAATAAATAAATTATGATAATTTATTTATTTATTAATTCATTCATATATAATGTTTTTAAATTTTTGCAACATGCCCCTGTGCCTGTACCCATTCCAACTGGTTTTAGGTCACAGTGGTGCCGTCTTTTTAATAGTAATCCCGCGTCATTTATTGAAATATTCATCACATGAAACAATTTACAAAAGAGTGGCTTTTGTCATGTCTGGTTAGATATGAATATTTTTAATAAAAATAGATATATTTATAATAAAATCTAGTTACTACTTCAAAATAGAATAGTATATGTTAACGCACACGTTGACACCTCCAATACACACATGCATCATCAAGCAGAGGGGAGCAGGCGGCGTGGTACCGCAGCGGCTCAACGACGGCTCGCGCGCCCTCCAGACACTCCTTTCAACAACGCGACCACGATCGCACCATTTGTATTATTCAAATTTTGACCAATGTACAAGACCTAATATTATAACCGTGAAATACAGTCCACTTTTTATTTATTCTACCTGGGCCTATCTATTTTCATTTTATCATTTATTAAAAATCGCTCATTTATTATTCGATTGATTGAATCCATCATTATTAGGTTAAATAGGGTATCATTATTTTAGCAAGTGACACTAGCTTATGTCAGCTTACTGCATCGAATTAAAAGTCCGGGTATAAAAACAACAAAGAAGACAACAAGTGATGGAATGAGGGTTGTTAGTCAACTTCACATGACCAATTGGTTTACTGAGGCAGTCTTCCTTTTTTGAAAACTGACTTTAACAGAAACACGACATTGACATCAAGTTGATTAATATGGGCGTTTTGACAGGACCTGTTTCTTCAGTGCTGCCATCTGGTGTAGGTTATTTCAGAAAAACTCTCATTGTAATGAGAGTGTACTAAGTAACTGAGGGTTGTCCAACATCTGAAAGTGAACTTTGGTAATAAGAAGATTATAAATTTTATTAATAATCTACTTAAAACCCGGTCTGTCAGTTTTCTTTAACCTATCTTCTCTAATACAGTCCACATTGTTCGAAATGTTTGGCATTAGCTGCATCTTTGTCGGGGTTTGCGCCTCTCAATACCCAGCCATAGCCAGGATGCTGTCTTTGATTTCCTATGGGCTGATCATCGGCTGTGGCGAATTGTGCGAGGAACATACGATGTGGTTTGTTTGACAGATTCGGTGTGCTACCATGGATAAGAAGGTAAGAGAATATGACAACATCTCCTCATTCTGTGATAACTGGGGTTGCTTTTTCGGAAGGCCACTTTTCTGAAAAATTATAAGAGTTTGGTTAGAGAGTCAAATGTCAGACGGGGAATTTGGACGGCGGCTCAAATCAGGTTTATTTAAGTGCTCCCGCTGTCTCCGGCACGAGTGAGCAAGGTAAAACAGGGTAGTTTTAGTCAGTTAGAGTCTGACAGACACACTATCGCGGAGTAGGTGAGGCCCACTTCGTATAAAAGAATATTCATAAAAATTTCTACATCGACAAAAATCTAAATTAAGAAAAAGAGTACAAATATGGTGGGTTATATTATTATATATGGGAAGCAGGTTGTAGATATTGAAATTTCATTTGATTATTATCTATCTTTGTTTAAAATATCCAGAAATAATTTTATAAGTCAACTCCACCGCAGAACATTCTAAAAACTCACTATAATCAGGCAATCTGAGGCGAACGTTTGATAAACTTCAAATAAATTTAACTGCTTGAAAATATTTTCTTTTTCTAACTTAACTATTATTTAATTATTATAAACAAGTCAATATTTTTATTTTCTACTAGTACTCACGCGGGGCTTCGCTCCCGTGGATTCTATCACGGTAAAAACATAACTCTCCTTTTTTGCAGTCGCGTAAAAAGTAGCATATAACCTTCCTTAAGCTTCAAGCTACTTCCATACCAAATTGCATCCAAATCCACCCAGTACTTTCGAAGATTAGCGCGTTCAAGCAAACAAACAAACAAACTTCCGCTTTATAATATTAGTATAGATTTAGTCAGTAACTTTTCGAGATTATTTCTTGGAACCCATTATTTTGAGAGAATAGTTGTTGAGGAACCTTAAATCGTAATATAACCTAAATTGACATTCGCTAAAAGGCTAAAAGAAACGAAAAGAAGATTTTCTAACATACTCGTAGTGTCCGCTAAAAATACTTCGTCTAGATCAATTTTATTCTTTTTCCAATTCGGCGCACGGTGGGCTGAAAAACGGCTTTCATAGACTTAGGCATTTTATTTTGCAAGTGCCAGTTTTTGTGCCGGATATCACTTCTATTTGTTATAACAATATACAAAAATGACACCAGAATTGATTCTGCACAAAAACGAAGGAATTATAATTTTTTTACGAAAATTTTGTATGGAGCTAGTATGAAAAATCGAAATATCTCTGAAACGGCAGCGATAACCGTAATATCCTTATAGGAGGTTTTAGTACTAATTATTTATGATTTTTTGACATACGTTACATAATGGTTGTAGATGCCTTTTTTTTTTTTAAATCGTCAAAATATTTTTATTTATTTTTACATATTAAACGTTCCTTTTAGTGTTTAAGTTGAAGAATTCAGAGCTTTAACAACTCTTAACATAAAATAGCATCACCCCTATAGACCTGAAGGACTAGACAGAGGTGTGTAGTATCTTGTTGATCTTGTAAGATTTCCAACAATACCAAATAGTTGAATATCAGTGTCAAAGTGCCCATGCTGTCGCTTCTTTTAGAAAGATAGGGGAATGAAATTGTTAATTGATCATACCCTAAAAGTATGATTACAACATAACCGGACACATAATAATATCGACACAAAAGGAATTTTAAAACCTTGCATACGTTCAAAATACAAAATAACATATTGTGTAGTCATCTAATGAGTCTGATGACAAGTAATTAAGTAATTAGAATGATGGTTGTAGTCTTCTGATTCTAATGAGCCTATTAAGTGATTAAATGATTTGAAATATCTCGCAACAATACCAACTAAGAACTGCATTCACCTTTTTATAATTAGTGAGCTAATGTGATTTGCTAATGTTGATTAGTTCTACTATGAGTTCTACGAAATGTTTTTGACGATTATAAATTTTTATTATCATATCTTTTATAACTTTAATGAGGGTAGTTAACTAATTATTGACTTTATACAATAAAAGGGCTATAATTTTGTTCCATAATTTAGATTGTTCACAACCGTGTAACTGCTAACACTAAAACTATTTGCTTTGCGACTACAAAATCTTAGAATGGAAAGTTTAATCACCAACTTAGATTTGTTTGTTCTTCTAAAAAGTGAGTATCCTTCATTTAATCATGAAGTATTGTTTAGTGCAATTGTGTCCCGCATAGGCGATTGCCTTTCTGCCGAAGATCAAGTAACTCTCAAAGAATTTTGCCGGAGATTCACGCGAGCTGCTTTAAACAGGTGGCAGAAATCTAAACGATTCTTTGATAAGTTTAGAAATACGTACGGAGAGTGGTTGCAAGCAAATATTGATTGGCCGAGTTGCGTGCAAACTTTAATAAATCAAGAACCAACTGTTGATGAGATACCAAGAGCACGCTCAGTCTCTCCAGAACCTTCGACATCATCGACTGTTGGAACAATGACAAAAAGGTCCCGAAAACCATTCAAAGATCTGGGAAGCAAACAGAAAAAGAGAAGATCTAGTGAGCACATAGGCGAGGATTCCTGTGAATTGGCATATGCAGCTGCAGCACGTTTAAAAGAAGAAGGTTATGAAGATATCGCATCTGTAATCAATTATATGATCAAAAATCCAGAAGCTGCCGTTAAAATCAAGGAAAGCATTAAGAAAACAGTAATATTTACACCAGAGAAAGCACTTGGATTGCTTCTTTCACTTAAGCTTTCAAAGTGGCAATATATTACGTTGCGAGAGACTGCCATTCGAGAAGGTGCTAAGGATATTTACCCATCCTACTATAAACTGCAACAAACTAAGCTTGCATGCTACCCTCCTAATCAATCAGTATCAGTTACGGATTCATCAGCTAGAATTACACTTCAAGCTTTACTTGACATCACGGTGAAGCGGATTCTTCAAAGTCTTTCTGATAATGTGGAAAATAAGCAGTTAAAGCTGATATCGAAGTGGGGATTTGATGGTGCTTCCAATCAAAGCCGATACAAGCAGAAAATGGACGGCGAGCATGATGATTCAAGCATTTTCATGACCTCCTTGGTGCCACTGAAACTGACAGATGGAGATAATACTATATGGACAAACCCGAAACCATGCTCAACTTTTTATTGTCGTCCGGTTCAGTTCACTTTTGTAAAAGAAAGCCATGCAGTTGTCATTGATAACAAAAGAAAAATGGATGAGGAAATTGAGGCCCTTAACCCCACAGAGTGCATTAATAGTAACAGGGTGACTCATAAACTAATGATGACAATGATCGACGCAAAAGTCTGCACGTACCTTTCTGAAGCTAGATCAAATGCATCATGCTACCTGTGCTTAGCAAAACCAACAGAAATGAACCACTTAGATGCTGTAACATCAAAAACTGTGTGTTCTGACATATATGAATTTGGCCTATCATCCCTACATGCCCGTATAAATTGCATGGAATGTCTGTTACACATTGCGTACAGACTTGACTTCAAACAGTGGGCAGCAAGAAGTAATGAGCATAAAGATATGTTACAAAACAGAAAAAAAAACATTCAAAATAAATTTAAAGAGGAGCTCAATCTGTTAATTGATATAGTAAAACAAGGCTCGGGAACTACCAATGACGGGAATACCGCAAGGAAGTTTTTCGAGTTTCCCAATAAAACTGCAGCTATTACTGGGTTGGATCAAAACCTGATAAAAAGATTTGCTGTTATTTTGCAAGCAATAACATCTGGTGAGAAGATCGATGTCATCAAATTTAAAGATTTTGCTCGCAAAACAGCAGAAAAGTACGTGGAATTATACGACTGGTACTACATGTCATCAACCGTACATAAACTATTAATACACGGAGCTGACATAATCGAAAAAAATGATATTGTCCCGATTGGGACTCTCTCGGAAGAAGCCTCAGAGTCTCGAAACAAAGATTTTAGGAGGTTCCGGGAACATCATTCGCGGAAAAGAAGCAGGCAAGATTCTAATCAAGATATCCTAAATATGCTTGTTGTTTCTTCGGATCCTTTTCTAAGTGCACAAAGGCCGAAGTTAGATGCCAAAAGGAAGACAACCTTTTTTGCTGAAACTCTCGACCTAATACAGTTTCCGGAAACTGAGTTCGAGTTTGTAGGTATATCCGATCTGGATTCTGACTCGGAATTGGAGTCCGACAACGAAAGTTGTAAAGAAAATTTGTAAAATTTAATTATTTTTCTTTATGTTCTTTTGTTATTTATGTTAGTTTATTGTACCAATATGTTTAGTTAATAATTTCATAAATTATAGTTTCAAATATGTATTTTGTATAATTGAATTTATTAGATATTATTTTTGTTACTTCTGTTTTATTTAAATTACCTATCAATAAAAAGTTTATATACAGTCTTTTTTTTTCACATATTCTTAATATTTGGGGAAAAAGCATGCTTCCTAACGATGTTCTTAACTTTGACACAGTTCATGGATCGTTTTGAACAGTTTCATATGTTAAAATAAATAATGTTAGTACTATAATCCCCTATAAGGATATTATTATTATTATGTGTCCGGTTATGTTGTAATCATACTTTTAGGGTATGATCAATTAACAATTTCATTCCCCTATCTTTCAAAAAGAAGCGACAGCATGGGCACTTTGACACTGATATTCAACTATTTGGTATTGTTGGAAATCTTACAAGATCAACAAGACACTACACACCTCTGTCTAGTCCTTCAGGTCTATAGGGGTGATGCTATTTTATGATAAGAGTTGTTAAAGCTCTGAATTCTTCAACTTAAACACTAAAAGGAACGTTTAAATATGTAAAAATAAATAAAATTATTTTGACGATTTTTTAAAAAAAAAGGCATCTACAACCATTATGTAACGTATGTCAAAAAATCATAAATAATTAGTACTATAACCCCCTATAAGGATATTACGGTTATCGCTGCCATTTTAGAGATATTTCGATTTTTCATACTAGCTCCATACAAAATTTTCGTAAAAAAATTATAATTCCTTCGTTTCTGTGCAGAATCAATTCTGGTGTCATTTTTGTATATTGTTATAACTAATAGAAGTGATATCCGGCAAAAAAACTCGCACTTGCAAAATAAAATGCCTAAGTCTATGAAAGCCGATTTTCAGCCCACCGTGCGGCGTCTGTTTGTCGTGTAATGACTTTTGATTAGTCGCAGTCGCATGATTAAGACAAATGGATTGCCGTAATAATCAAACAAACTTAAGTACTTAAACTGTTAAAAACCATTACCTTCCCATTGCTAAGCGTAACTGGGTCGATTCACACATTGATATTTGGTCATTGACATATTCTTAAACAGTTAATTACCCAATGAGATGCGTTGGCCCGGGGATAACGTCTCATTAGTCATGAGTCGAGGCAGTTAAGCATTGTTATGTACCATTGTACCTCGTATCTATAGTAATTATCAAATTATTTCCTTTTCTTACTTAAATGGATAGGCAATTGCCCATAAAGATTATCTTCTAACCTCTGTAACTGTATTATTGAGATTGCAGTTTGCATGCGACCTATTAAATCATAACATTCTTATCGCTAGTACCTACCTAGAATTTACCCGTAAACATTTATCGAAGACTAGCTTCTGTCCGGGATTTACGCGCGAAAACCCTCACACGTAAATGAAGTATTTACGTGTGAGGGTTTTCCCGCGTAACTATCTACTTATCAAATTTTATTCAGATCGGTTCCGTAGTTTTTGCGTGAAAGAGTAACAAACATCCATACATCCGTCCTCACAAACTTTCGCATTTATAATGAAGAAAGATTCTATATCTTTCATCATTCCTATAGAGCATTTCCAGAGCCGCAACTTTTAAAAATACCCTAAAGCAAGAGGTAGTAAAAAGACTACAATCTAAGCGCAGTGGATAAAACCCTTACCTGGTCAGCATAGTGGAAGTTGCCCTCTAATTTACCGACATCTTCCTGTTGCCCAAGTTTCTTGGGAGCCAGGGAACACAAATAATCCACCGTTTTCAGGGGTAGGTAGGGGAAGTCCTAAAATAAACAGCGACTCAAATAAATATGTATATTCCTATTCTAATTCGATTCGAAAATCCTATTTCTATTACAATTCGTGATTACCTATTAAAACAGCTTATTTGCAAAGAATTGGGTTAGAGGTGTAGGTAGTTATATTTATTTTGCAAATTGGTTATAAATAACACTTTTGCACGTTATTTCCTTTTGTTTAGTGTAAACTAAACGAGGTTGGCGTTTGCTAACTGACTAACCTGGGAAGAAACACCAAAACAAATTGAGAGGTCAACATCTCTTTTAAAGTTAACTTTTCAGGAAAACAAATAAACATCAAAACAAGTGCCTCTTATAAGAATACCAACAATGACACCCAGTTGGAGTCTACATTCTATACGTTTGTTAATCTTAATAGTAAAATACCAGAAACCAATCAACGATTAGGTATGTTGGAATTTAGCCAGGTATAAAACTAATACCTACTAATGAAATGCAGGTCTTATAGTTTCCTTTTTTTTTGTTTTTTTCTGGTTTGTGGAGTAGTTTCACATCAAGAATAGTTACCAACTCAGCATTTGCTACATTACGAGATAGTTCACTTTCTATTAAGGCTTCTAACCACTGAATTATTATGCAATTATTTCAAGCTAATTGTTTCATGAGTATTCATCGCAAGGTTGTTATTTAACACCGTTGTCTGTTGCTCTTTGATGGAACCTAATCTAATGATCTATTATTTATTGAATCTTTATTACAGTTAAGTTTATTACTTCACATGATAATCTCTGTTAAATTTAGATTGAAAAGCCATAACTAACTACGGTAAGTATGTGTACAACTATAGTTTATTTCACGTGGGAAGTTTCAAGTTTATGTGTCGACCTAGCTGAATATAGATATAGTAAAATTGCTTCGTTCCCTTTGATTTGACTAAAATGCTTTATTTATTAATTTGAAATAGAAATTAGTTTTATAAAAATTACCTGAGGTAATCTTTGAGGTAATTTACCTCAGCCAACAATCTTAGACCTTTCTGATGTGATTTTCCGCAAACTGATGTGGCAATGTAATTCACGTTTTATTTTTTACTACATGCTTTGTTATTAGACGATAACTAATTATAGTTTTAATACGACGACCCACTGACCTATATGTGAGACATGAAGATTTTTTAAAACCTAAAATCCTCTAAGAATACTTGTTTAGGTACTTACTGTGTAAGGGCTGTCACTTTTTTTTTATAGTTGATAAAACGCAAGCCCGTTTGACCATAATCTCACCTGATGTTAAGCGATGATGTGGTCGAAGGTGAAGCACGCTTGCCTAGAAGTAACCTGTTCACTCTTGACTTAAAGACTCCTAGGTTATAACTATCAGGAAACACAGACTCCGGCAGGGAATTCCACTCCTTAGCCGTACGCACAATGAAAGTATTCCCAACACGTTTCGTGCGTATGGGTGGGATTAGGGAATGCAATCTCGAGCCGAGATTAGCAAATCGAGATCTCGCCTATTGAACCTGGTGTCGAGATTGGCAGTTTCGAGATCTCGTGCAAAACAAGTCGAGATCTGGCGAGATTTCGAGATTATCGAGATTTTGGTTTTTAAACTCAAACACCCTTAAATTGATACAAAACTCGAGGAATGCTATTAGATTAGAATACCTACTACATTAATTAGAATACTCGTAATACTAGTTAGGATATCGCTGTAATATCTTATGAATAATACAAAACAATGAAAATGAAATCTATTTATTTCAAAAAAGTCAACAAAATTATACTTGACAAAGCAAAAAAATACGGCATTATGGCGCGCATCTTTGAATTATTTAAAAAAAGTAATTATGTAGGTACACAGTACACAAACACACATTAATTGTGATTTTGAAAATAGCTTCTTAGAAAGCACAGAGTGCTCAAAGTGTCGTCTGCTAAGCGACATCTAATGTATGTAGCTAAATAGCCTGCGGCCAAGAATGCCCGTTCAGCTTCCATGCTGGTAGGGACGTACGGAGGACGGAGGGAGTAAGTAGGCTGTTATACACAAACTTAAGGTATTGCCCTCTTTGGCCACCATACTCGTAGGGATGCATCTCCATTTTAAGCAGGCTGTCAATCCTGTCTGTTACTAATGCTTGGGGTTGAGTGCTTTTACACGACTTTAAAGCCTCTTCCAACTCTTTCTGCAGAGATAATGTTGTACTTTCAGGAACTGAACTGAGATCTCATTGAATATGTGAGACGGGTAGTAGCTCTTATTCATCATCATCAACTACTTCACTCGAGTGAGGGTATAATCGTTTGACTAAGTTATGGATATATTTCCTTATGCCGCTCTTGTCAGTCCATTGGAATGTTGTATCATTTGCATTTTTCTTTGAATTCTCTTCATACCGTGCTGGATTTTGAAGGTATAACAATGTTGCAGTTGCTTCGATTGGGCGTTCGGAAATACGCTTTCTCATGGCAATAGCCAGCTTCTCTGAGAGTGGCGTCTTTAACTCTTCCAACTTAGACACAGGACTTCGAAAGTCAGTTTTATTGGTTCAAAAGTTTGTTGCATGTTGATAAGAATTGCATGTTCTTCATCACTAAAAAAGTAATCTGAAGTGGAGCCATACCCCAAGTCGATTAATGTTTTATTAACACACAGCTTGATTCTGTTGTATGTAGTTATCATGTTAGCAAGACTTGACCACCGAGTTTTGCAATCGAGTTCTAGTTGAATATCACAGTCACAAAATCTCGATCGATATTGTCGAGATCTCGAACGAGATTAAGAAAACGAGATTGTTTATTTTCGAGATTGAATATCGAAAAAATGGCCGAGATCTCGCGTTATCGAGATCTCGTCGAGATCGAGATTGCATTCCCTAGGTGGGATGTCCACCATGTAACGATGGCGCATCGCTGTTTGTTTCGTAGTCCGATGATGGAACGGGCTTGGTGGAATAAGACTGTGCAATTCCATCGCACACTCCTCGAAATGTAACCGATAGAAAACTGACAGGCTTGCAACACGTGGCCGATGTTCTAGGCTCTGGAGCCTTGTCTCGACCAGTTTCTCGTTGCCGATGAGCCTTTTGGCCCGTTTCTCTATAGACTCAAGTGCATCAAGCTGGTATTTGGGTGTTGTCCCTTTTCCTGTTGTCCTCATTACTCCCAACCCATGAGTTTTCCATTGTTTCCTGATTTTTCCTTCTGAATAACATGCCATATTCGTCTATGAATATAAAAAAAAATAAGTAAAATATATATATTACTATTCAAGCAATATGCTGCAGTTGATGGCATTAAATTTGTGATATTTCTTTAAAACACCCTGCGTATGTATCAAATATTTTATGAACAGTAGGCAGTTATTTTTTTGTTTGGAGGGAATTTTCAATAGGCTCTTGCACTTTTGTGGAATAGATAGATAGAACTATTTAATGTTCACCAATAATTTAAACAAACCTGTTTTACAATATTGTGTAACCTATGGTTGCAGTGGCGGTCTTATCACTGATAGCGATATTTTCCAGGCATTCTGTGGATGGACTTACGAATATAAAGAGGGGAGGGCAAAGTCAGTATACTTCAAATATCTAACATACACAAAAGCAAATTAATAGATATACATATATCATTTTATATTACAAAAATATTATGTAGAAATAGTAATAGAACAGTGAGTGTGGGATTTTTACCTTACTAAAACACCCCGGTGATTACCAACAGTATTATTTTTTTCGAGAACTAGCATTGTGAGTAAAATTCACATTACTAGCAATATTGTTAACCCCTCCAACTAAGGTAAATACGCTTGTGTCTTTTTTTTCCGGACGGGAAAATCATCAAATGTTTTCTCCCGCTCAGGGTAGAGTGGAAGGGTGTGTCAGGCTTCTACTGACTAAAAACCCACCCTGTTCTTTCAATTGCCCTTACGTTCCGGGACCGTGATATCTCATTAGAACATTCCCGCAACCTCGACAGAAGCACCTGCGTTTCTGTTCAAGCTACATGCTTGTCTTGACGACTTCTGGTTTTCCCCGCGTAGGTAAATCCCGATCCCATGGGAATTACGGGATAAAAAGTAGTCTATGTGGTCAACATAAATATATTAACTTCTCCATGTTTCAGTGAACGTCCCATTAAAGTCGGTTCAGTCGATCCAGAGATAAGCCCGGACAAAACAAAAAGACAGATAGACAAGAAAAAAAAGTTCTTTCGTGTTTTAGTATCGTGATAATAACACTTGAGAAAACAGTTATTATGAAATTACGGACAGTCAGTTTTTTATGTGTATAAAGGTGTACCTACTGAAGTCAGTAAGCGAGGTCATCGACATCAACCGAAAACAAATACAGATTCTACGTACTATTTTCAGGTGGCAGGTGATTGACGGCCTCGCTGGTCGCAAGAGCGATTGCTGAGTAAAAGGTCCCGGGTTTGATTCCCGAGTCGGACAAATATTTCTATTGTGTTTTGACGTGACAACGTCTTATAATTCGATGAAGCTGGCTGCACGCACGAAAATACATGACTCATGCGGCGTTACCTCGCTCTGAGGCGTTCCAAAGCATATCAAATTTTGGATCTACAAGTTGACATTTATGTATGACTCAATGAGTCAAGTACTAGGCTATCATAAAACGGTAAGAGATGACGTCACTGTGTAGGGATTCTTTGACATGTATGTATGACTCAACGAGTCAAGTACTAGGCTATCATAAAACGCTAAGAGATGACGTCACTGTGTAGGGATTCTTCCATTGTCATGAGAAGTGCAGTAATAGTGATGTAAAATTAAAATTTTCTTTTGAAAAATGCAACCATTCCATCAGTATTTTCTTATGACGTTGTCACGTTCAACTATCGTCAGTAAACCGACTTTACAGACAACCGATTTTTTCTTTTAAAGGTAGCTTTGAGTTTGTAATTTGGCGGTGTGATACCTCCCTCCGTGTCTCGAAAAGCACGTTAATTCGTTGGCCCATAGGACCATGAGAGTACAAGAACAGAGAGTGCACCTGTTCCTATGTACATCTGTACTTATGGACTGTAATGTCTGCTGCGCCACTGGCCAATCTCTGCTGAGATTGGTCATGGTTTATTATAATTTTATGTATTACTAGCTACTGCCCGCGACTTCGTACGCGTGGGAAGGCCCGCGAAAATCCCGATCCCGTGGGAATTTCGGGATAAAAAGTAGCCTATGTGTTATTCCAGAATGTCAACTATCTACTCACCAAATTTCATTTAGATCCGTTCAGTAGTTTTTGCGTGAAAGAGTAACACACATCCATCCATCCTCACAAACTTTCGCATTTATAATATTAGTAAGAAGTAAGTTATATAGTAAGATAAGATTAGTAAGAAGTAAGATTAATTAAATTAAATAGTAAGAAAGATTAGGTAGGTATTTCCAGTTGGAGTACCTACTTCAGGAACAGTTTGATCATTTCGAGAATGAAAATGATATCTATCAAAAATATTTTATCAGCGGTTCTTGTGACTCCTTTTAATTAAAAATAATTTGTTTTGAGTTATGATGCATTGTTATTATAAGCCTCAATAGCCTAATGACTAAGGTGTAGGACTTGTGTACGAGAGGTCACGGGTTCAAACCCCACCTATTACAATTAGACGGGTTAACAATATTGCTACGAATGTGAATTCTACCATTATTATTTCTCTTTAAAAAAAATATGTGTTAAGTATCAACACACTACGAAAAAAGAAGTTAACAAAAAGGTCTTTGAAGTACCTATTCGAACCTTTTCACCCCATATCTCCGGATAAGCAATAGGGTAAATTTAATAAGTTACATTATTAAATATTGTAGCAGGAAGACTCTAGTTCGTCTATTTCAGTCGCACTTATTGAAATTCCATATTTGTTTCGTCTCAATTTCTACAGAACGCTAGTCGGGGCAGCATGTTACTGACATTTAATAAACTTGCACGCTGGATTATAGAGTTTACGCGGTGTTTTTGTAAACTGCGCTTTTAACGTTTTGATACTTTTGGATACAAAAAAGAATGTATATAAATAAAACTGAATCGATAAATGTGTTGCTTAGCACAAAATTCGAGAGTTACTCGACCGATTCGGCGTGTTTCAACATCGACCACATAATCGCTTACCATCAGGTACGCGAGCTCATCAACAAAAACGAATACATATACTATTTTTTTAAATATTTATCTGAGTAAAGAAAAATCCTGAAAGATGTCCATAATACATAATACGATTGTTATTACTTTCTCTGCAAACATTTATTAACTGTGAATAATACTCAAGACGACACTCGACAGCTAAAACTTAGTAATTTACTAAACAGTACTCAGGAACATTCGACGAATATTTTTTGAGTATAGAACTTAAAAAATATTCATCGCACGCAATGATAGACGGCCGAAGTTGAAGTGCCGTTTCAATTTATAACAATTCAAATTAATTATCTATACTTATAATAAATCTGTAGAGAGGTCAATTCTGTACATGAAATATATTTCCAAAATAACTATCAGAGGGTGATTAAGGATCGATACTCATGCCAAAAATGCAATCAGTTAAATTTTTGTCTGTCTGTCTGTCTGTCTGTCTGTCTGTCTGTCTGTCTGTATAACCGTTATAGAAACAAAAACTACTCGACGGATTTTAACGAAACTTGGTACAATTATTTTTCATACTCCTGAGCGGGTTATAGTATACTTTTCATCACGCTACAATCAATAGGAGCAGAGCAGTGAAGAGAAATGTTGGGAAAACGGGAGAAGTTACTCCATTTTTTAAGCTTCCGTCGCGTGTGCAACCTTAATGGTTAAAGCTACACAAATCATTTCATGACGGAAATGTTCTCCTTAAAATTATATAAAAAATATCCCACGACAGCATATGTTTAACTTTTATGGTTGACTCACAATAACCCGTCTAACTCCCGATAGCTTAGCAGTTCGAAGCTTTCTGATTATAATATTTGTCTACTCTTACGTTTATAACACTCTCAGTCACCCCTAATTGAAAAAGTTAACATTATTAACTATTCCATAAAAAAAATGGCCAAGTGCGAGTCAGACTCGCCCATGAAGGGTTTCGTAGTAACTATAATATAATATGCAAATTTATTAAAACCTTACAAATTTCTTAAAACTAGCTTATTTACATTTTTTACAACTGCGCCAAATAAATTTGTTTTGAAAAAAAAAACCTTACAAATTTCTTAAAACTGGCTTTTTTACATTTTTTACAACTGCGCCGAATAAATTTGTTTTTCATAGTGTTTGTATGAATTACAAAGTTATATTTGCGGTTTTAGAAAATATGCTGTATCTCAATAACTGCTGAACTGATTTCGTTCAAACTAATTTAGGTTGAAAGTTTATATTAAGATCTACAGACATATATTTTTTTTATATTTTTCACTCCATTATTATAGAAGTTAGAGGTTGTGTCCGCCA
Organism: Tholera decimalis; assembly: GCA_943138885.2. NCBI lineage: Eukaryota > Metazoa > Arthropoda > Insecta > Lepidoptera > Noctuidae > Tholera > Tholera decimalis. The sequence continues at coordinate 21,968,108 of OW964559.2, forward strand.
CACACACATTTTACCACTTCAGAAAGATTTAGTTCGAGAAAGAAAGGTTTAGTTCCATGTATGGGGAGCCCCCTTTATTTTAAATATTTTTTAATTTTTTTCTCAAAATCGGAAAGCGGTTCACAGAATACATCTACCTATCAAGTTTCACATGTATAGTCCTAATAGTTTCGGAATAAAATTGCTGTGACAGACGGACGGACGGACAGACAGACAGACAGACAGACGGACAGACATGTCGAAACTATAAAGATTCCGTTTTTTGCCATTCGGCTACGAAACCGTAAAAAGAATCATATAAATCGGTATAGAAACACCAAAGTTATACATGAAAGACGCTTATAATAATAAGCCATCGCGCGTGAATACTGAATCATGCTATAAGGATTATTTTTGAGAATCGGTCGCCGCGCTCGACGCGTCTCGCGGTCGAAGCGTTCTCTAGGTTCTTAAGCCTCATGTGAACGTGATCTAAACAATATTACCAATACATTAACTTACGCTGACGGAGTCGCGGGCACAGCTATATTGTATCATTACGCTAAGGCCAATAGGAGCGGAGCGCCAATGAAGAATGCTTCAAAATCGGGGTTAAATTTAACGTTAGCCCAAAGTAACTATTCCACGCGAACGAAGTCGCGGGCAAAAGCTAGTTACTTAATAAGGCATTATCACCACCATCAAACTCTTGTCTAATCATAGGCACTTATTTTACCGGTTCAAAATTACTTGTCTTATAATTTATAATTATTTATCTTGATTACAATGGATAAGCATAATTATCAAAAGTCAAAACCATAAATTTAAAAAACCCAGTAGGTACAGATTATCGTATGCATTAAATACTGATTGTGACTTGTGGCACAAACACTGATTAAGTACTTACTAGTTTTTGTATAATAAAGTCATCAGGCTCAAGTGGATTAAAATACATAGAGATAAGGTAACAGGCACAAGCCTAAGTCGGCGGCACGCCCACCAAGAGCGGAAGGAGTCATTATTTTGAAGATTTACCCATCCAGAATAAAAGGGCTGTTGGTAGTCGATGATGATTTTGAGCAACCATATTCGGGCCATATTGCTGAGCTTCGTAATATTCACACCTTTAAACATTGACTCAGAACTCAACGTGGCTCGTGCACGGCCCATTTAAAATAAATAATGACATGGTTGCATCTTACACGCATAGGATACAAAGATATTGTACAATAGTAATTATATCTGTTAAATAATAAAATAATAAAAATCATTTAATTCAGATTCCAAAGATCCATATTACATTGTTTAAAATTACAAATTAGAAAAATTAAAATTAAATTAAATTATCATCATACACAAAGATTACAACACAAATTACAGATACACACACATTATTACAATTATTTATTATTACAATTTATTATTATAACCCTCATAATAAGGGATTTCCATAATGGGGATGATACCCTATCAGCTACGGTATTCAGGATCATGTTGGGGCTGCCACGCAATCTGCATATCAGGGATGCCGTTTTCTTGCGTATAATGGCATGAAAACCATCAGTGTGAAATAGTGCGAACATCCCTGATGCACTACAGAAACGCGGCAGCCCCAACACCATCCTGAAAATATTATTATATTGGATACGCAGGGAATCCAGCGACCTTTTGGTGTGACTAACCCACAGATTCCCCGTGTAAAAGCTCTGGCAATAAGCTTTGAAAAGAGTGACCTTAACATCATCAGAGCATCGGTAGAATCTGCGGGCCAGCATGTTACCTCTGACCGCTAGAGCCCTGGGTTCCCTTTCAATGTCTACATCGTCTTCAAGGCCGTCGGTAAGGAAATGTCCTAGGTATTTAAATTTTACTACACGATTTATGCACAAGCCATTTAGGGTAATATTTTGAAGAAGATCAGGACACTTACCGTTGGCCTTGAAGACCATGTACTCTCTTCTTAACATTATACAATAGACCATGGACATTGGCATAGACCTCGCACACTTTTAACAACTCCCCGAGACCCCTTGCCGTCGGGCTCAGCAGCACCATATCATCCGCGTAGCTTATGTTATTGATACTGACGCCGTCTATTGAGCACCCGACACGCTTGCTGCTGAGCTCGACGATGAGGTCATTTACATATAGGTTGAAGAGCTTGGGAGATGTCAGTCCCCCCTGTCTCACCCCGCTCTCCAACCTATACGCCTCAGAGAGTGTATTAGCCCACCTCACAAAATTCGTTTGGTGTCCATACCAATATTTTAATATATTGAGTATGGTCCCCGGTACACCCCTGTCCCTCAACTTTCTCCAGAGCACATCATATGACACGAGGTCAAAAGCTTTGGAGAGGTCAAGGAAACAGGCATATACTGGCGTCCTACGATTCGTATAGTATTGGACGGTATGCTTGAGACTCACTATTGCGCTTTCCGTGGATAGCCCGGCCCGAAACCCGAACTGTGCGTCATGTAGGTTTATATATTTATCCAAGCAAGAATCAAGCACACCGTCCAGCACTTTAGCAATCACAGTAGCTAGAGATATGGGGCGGTAGTTCCCTAAATCCGAGATATCCCCAGTCCTGTTCTTCACGATAGGCACTACGATAGTTTTCATTAAATCGTGAGGTAAATACGAGTGACTCATGCACATCGTGAAAAACATGGCCAAGACCCTCGGCAGGTGAAACCCAGCGTTACGCAAGTGCTCAACACTAAGCCCATCATGACCAGGAGACTTTCCACCCGACATTTTCTTTAACACGTATCTTACTTGAGTAGCGGTAAAATTTACAAACGACTCACCTCCGACACATCCAGCCTCAGGACTAATAGACGACGCTGACGGGCCCAGTGGGGAGCGGACCTTAAAATGCTCCTTGAATAAATTAGCAATATGCACCGGTTCGCTATTCCCACCCACACTCACAGGGAGACCAGGCTTAATATCATGCTTACCAGTAGCCTTCCAAAATTTACTGAAATCATTTGCTGACCTGTGTTTAGCCAAATTGTCCATCCTAAGTTGGTCCTGGTTTTTCTGGCACCACTTCAGACGACTTTTGAAAATTCTACGAGACTCAATCATTTCATCATAGATGATGCCAGCCGAAGGACGTTTGCATGATACCCACAATTTGAACTTAAGCCTGGCCACACGATGAGCTTCACAAACATGTTTATTCCAGCCACACAAATGCCTGCTATTTTTCTGACTATTTTGGCGCTTCCCACTAGACCCAACAGCCGCATCACTCAGTATTTGCACAATGACCTCATACAATTTATTTAATACACTTTTGTGACCCTCTAAACTGCATGACCCGCGACTACATTCCGAGAACTCGGATGGAAAATCTATGTCACGCAATCGGTTATGACATAATTTATAGTAGTTGTTTATTTGAGTCTTATCTCTCTCACCCCAAATAACCGAACTACGACGCCAGTCATTAGTCACCAACTTAGGCCTTAAAACACTGATATCACATTTAACACGTAAAGGTAAGTGATCAGACATAAAAACATCCTCTACAACTCGCACGTCAACAACGGTTTGCCAGGCTGACAATGACACTACACAATGGTCCAGCCATCGTCTGCACCCATGAGCTTCGCTAATAAAGGTGTACATGCTAGTCTGTGAGTCTAATTTTTCTAAGTCAGCACAAATCCAAGACTGATCCGAGCAAAAATTAATCAACTCATTATAAAATAGCTCCCTTTTTTTTTTTTTTTTTTAGCGTGGTAAAATTATCAAATAAGTCCTCCCACCCCGGGCAGGATGGGAGGGACTGTCAGACTTTTACTGACTAAAATCCACGGTGTTCCTTCAATAACCCTTTACGTACCGGGGTCACGGTAATGGGATTAGTCCCACGACCCCGGCAGGCTTCGGCCCTCTGCAGAGGGGGCCTCGTCATGTTGCTGACGCTCTTTGAGGCGCGCGTGGAACACAACGCGCCGTCGACCCGGGCATGGTCCATGGTCGGACAGCGAGTTGCCCTTTACTCGCTGTCCGCATGCCCGCGCCTACGGTGGCCGGAGATCGTCGGCCGACGTCCGACGCCGTGGGCGTCTACCACTGCGGCTGGGCCGGAGGGAGGACGCCATCCTCTCCCTCATGCGGCCCGCCTCCTCCTTCGATAGCATGACTGCTTCGCAGAAGGAGGCGACCGCTTCCCACTCCCTCTCGCCCCGCAGCATGGCCTCGAACAATGCCGGGCGCGAGAAAAATAGCTCCCTAGGGTGTGCATTAAAATCGCCCAATATAAATAAATTCTCCACATCCTCGCTAGCACTAATTGCACTAATTTCACCAAGAACCTCTGTCACAATTGGTAAGTTGTCCGGTGAGTCAGTCGGCATGTATACAGAAAATAAAATAATTGAGCGATTATCAACCACAGCTCGAATACCTGTCAGCCGGCTGCTAGTACAGTGCAGCATAGTAACATTCTCAAACAGACCCTTTCTCCAGAGTATGGCTACCCCCCCATAAGGTCTTCCCTTCAGCAAGCCCACAGATGTGTCTACCGCGGACTTACCTGTGTATTCAAAGTTGTTAGAAATAGTTCCCAATAAAGGTATTTCATGGGGGAGCAACCACGTTTCCTGAAGTGCCACTAAATCAGACGTTTCACAAATATTACGAATACAGTCAATAGACCGCTTGACCGACTTACAATTAAAACTAAGAGGAAGTAGTATATACAATAATCTGTACTTAATAGTGTGTAAAAACTAGATTTTATGTTAGATGTTTTATTTGAGGTTTAATAATAGCAGCCGCTTGGGTGATTTTTCAAGGGTTAAGCAACGCATGCCAAGGTCAATTCGTGATCGAGTGACCATCCTTAACATAATAATCGAGATTCCTCCGGGAGTCGGAAAGATGTTACTGTTGGCCCCGTCTGTCATTTTTATATCTTTGCCGGTCCTTACGGGAAGTCAGAATTCAGAAAATCTGACACTGGTCTTCCTAAGGTTTATTGTGTTACCCATTGTATGCCTATTGTACCTCCATAATGCAGTAGGGATTATGGAGGTACGATAGGCAGTCACTGCATATAAAACACTAATACTCAGCTACCTCCGGTTAGACTGGAAGCCAAACCCATAGTTGGGAAATGGCTAAAATATTATATCATACAATATAAAATATTTTATTTATTTATTTATTATTATATTATATATAATATATATATATATATATATAATATTTATTATTTATTTTTTATTTATTGTAATTTTATTTTATTGTTGTTTCATAACCCCTCACGTGGCTCAGGCACCTTTAGCTATCTCTGTTCAGTCTCGTGAGTCTGCGGTAGTGAGTGTACTTTTCTCGACTATCCGTCTATAACCTTAGGTCGCATGGTGATCCCTGGACGTATTTATAACTTACTTATTTATCCACTAGGTATATGATAGTTTAAGGCTTGCAAGTCTTAGTAGGTTCCTTAAATTTACCATATAATATTAACAGTATCGTCATACCCCTAACGGCAGACTTTCATGACGTTCGTTGAAATAAGGTGTAAATTGGGAGAGCACCAAAAATGTGAATGCCCAGTAAGTAATATTTCTTTCCGTTGTTTTATCCAATCAATAAACCTACCCTAAATATTGTATAGGATTTTACGTGTTATATAGATTTTAAGTAAAGATGTGCGCAGGCACAGTTTCATGTTCGTTTACTCTCCCTGTCTGATGGGACGGCATTCTGATACGATCGGAGAGAGATCAGGGGCAGGACCAACGGTTAATGGTGCTTTCCGACTCTTAAAATCTTTTTTATCACACTTGCACGTAAACAGTACCTTAACATACAGGTTAACTTGGCCGTAATGCCCCATATAAAACCCTCGGGCTTTCTTTTTGTCATGAAACCCAAGGCCAGTAAGTAATTTTTTTTTAATTTATAGCACAGCACACAGGTCATGCAAGTTCAAGCAAGGAGTTTGCACGCAATTAAAAATTTTTCTTAAAATGTTATCTAAATAGGAATGTCATTGCAATCTCGCTACATGTTACTTAAATACTCAACTAATGTTCTTAATAATCGATTTTAATACCTTTGTGTATCAAACCGTCGAAATTATCTTTATTTTTTTCACTCCGTCATGGCAATATACCTACGTAAGTATCTGCCCTTAACGTTTCTGAACGAAACATTTGTATAATCTGTGGTGTGGGCATAAAGCCCGCCATCCGCTTAAAAAAGAGTTCACTTATTTCGTAAGTTACGTAATAATAGTTGTGCTGACTTGTGTATTAAAGCTATAATTCATAATTATTTACCTTTTGTATTTGAAGACAAGTAAAAAAGTTATAAAAAATGTCGTCGGCGTCGTCTGATGAGTGTGATTTAAATGCAACACCGCCAGATATTATCCATGCAGCAAAAACAATTAATGATGTACAGTGACCATACCTAAATTTTAATAAATAAGTAAGTTTTTTCTGACCTATAATTTTATTTATTTACTCGCAAATGTGATGAAAAACATTGTATGTTTCACGGGCGGTACGGGAATTACGAACCTCGACTCAGAAAGCCCTCAGTCTCCGACTTCGGGCTTCTACTAGAGCCTCGATCGTAATTCCTTACTTACCGCCCTTAATACACAATGTACTATTTCCTACTCTGATATGACCGTGAAAACGAAAACGTTAAGTGATCTATCACCTGTTCCTGGTGGTAAGTTGGTAGAGTTCACATTGCTAGCAATCTTGTTAACCCCTCCAACTAAGCTAAATATGTATGTTTGTGTCTGGAATGTGTGTTCGAACCCGTGACGTCTCGATCATAAGTCCGACGCCATAGACCTAACTTTATTAGGCTATTGATGCTTCATAATAATTACATACTATTCCAATTATATGTAAATATACATTAATTAAATTTCAGACTTACAACGTTTTATTATGTTCTTTCAGTCCATTTAAAGGTCTGATAGATATAGCTATCAACGATAAGACCGCCAGCCATTGTATCTATATAATTAATTTAAGTTCACGTAAAAGAGTTCTGTGTGAGTTATTCTTTCTATCATTCTAGGTAAATATTAAATGTGATTGTGACAATCGTGAACAACACATGAATATAATTAGCCAGCCACAGCCTCCTCTCTAAGATAGGGAATGGGCTATAATACAGCACGCGGTGGAGCCAGGTCATATCGGTTTCACTTGGAGAAATCGGTGGAGCATACGGTGGAGGTATGCCCCGCTTGGGCGAAGCACTTCCGGGTCCTCGTAGATGCAATCGGCGGCGGCGGCCTCTCACGCTCGGGCCTGGTTCAAACCATGGTGCGGGGCGAGGGAGAATGAGATGCAGTCACCTCCTTCTGTGAAGCAGTTATGCTAGCGAAAGAGGAGGCTGAATGCGTGATGGAGGGACAATTCTTTTCCTCACGCCCCGTTTCACAGTGGTCTGAAAATCGAGCTCCATAATCATAGAAACTTAAAATCAAGAATAAAAAAAAATTGTAATGTGTCTGGTATACAATCCTTTATGTGATATTAACGTATGGAAGGTATTAGTAACTCCACGCGTGAGAAAATAAAGATTTAAGTATTTTTTTGTATGGGAGAAAACACTTAAAGTTACTTTATTTGAAACTGAATGGAACTGAAGGGCTGGTGCTCACACGAGGTATTGTACCAACCACGACAATCAAGATGACATCAAATTCATATACCTTTCGGTGCCGCTTTGCGCGTAGCAAATTTTGTTTATTTTTGAATTTTCGATAGGTGATTTTTCAAATCTTTGACATGGTCTAAGGCAGTTGAGCATCAATTTACTTATACAATCGTTAGTTAGTAGCCTACTAATGCCTTTTTTGATGAGAATAATTAAAAATGTTATTGATCAAAATATACTTCTTTTTTACAAAATTGCATAATCAGCCATAATCATGGGGATTAACAAGTGACTGAAAACTAATGTTACTAAGTAACTCACTTGTTAATCGCCGTGATTATGGATGAGTTATAATTAGATACTAATGTCATGAGCATTTATGGAATACAGCTCAAAGGAAGTAAGTTATGAATAATTTAAAAAAAAAAATCGTAGGAAACTTATATTTATATTTTTTGAAGAATATCAATTTAAAAATCTCGACAACATAAAAGTATTGTGTAGAAACGACTAAAATATATACTATACTGTAAAATTTAAATATTTAAAAGCAGTTGCATACTGTACTTACAGTTACCTAACACGTAAAGTAAACTAATCTATCTTAATTACAGAATAAAATACATTTATAATTATGATACACTACAATTATAATAAGAATAATCAATAAATAATAATAACTATCTCAGTCTTTTGTACCAGAGTTATAATTATGGCTACTATATTTATTTATAACTAATATTCAAATTTTCGGTTGGCCTTATAATACACATTAAAAGTACTGCTAATAGCAGTGAGTATCATTCACCCTCATCAAAATCCTCTAAATCCAAGTCCATCATTGACGCACTAACATCGACTAATTCAATGTTCTCTTTGTCTATATCAGAATCGTAGAGAAGAGGTTTCATGTCATCAGTGACAGCTGCTTTTGTGGACTTTCTCAGCACGGGTCTTATACTGGACAGGATCTGATGATACAAGGAGATCATTGAAAATGTCGGTGTTTGTCGCTTTACGACAAAATTTACGTAAATGGTGCTCTCGGATTTTTTAAAAGTCTTTGTTTCTGGCTTCCGCTGCCTCTTCAGATAATTTACCAATGGGCATCATCTTGAAGTGTTTGATTATTTCAGCACCATGCAGTAAAAGTTTATGGACACTCGAAGGCATGTAATACCAGCCATAGAGCTCCACGTACATTTCTGCAGTAAGGTGTTTAAAGTTTGTAAACGCATCAATATTTATAGGCTCCCCACTGGCTACTACCCGCAAGTGTCAAAATCTTTGGACTAAACGGGAATCCAATCCTGTGATAGTTGCAGTTTTTGCAGGATCACTAAAAAAATTCCTAGCTGTGTTCCCATCATTTGTAGTTCCTGAACCTGGAACAAAACCAAAATACATGACTTTGTGCATAAAAGAGATATAAACGAATAATGTTACTTAAAAATATGTAGACTTAAATGTTATAACTGATATTTTATCGCACCTTGTTTGACGATGTCTACTAGGAGCCCATTTCATCACGGAATTTCTGCTGTATCATTTGTTTTCTACTCTTCATTGATGAAGTAAACACTCCATACATCTGACCCAAGCATGTAGACTAGACAAACCATATAGGTATATTTCGGTTGAAGCCGGTTTTCTGGAAAGAAAGTGGTTAAATTAATAAAAATAATATATATTGCTTTATAGTGATATTAATTTCAAAATTTTTGAAAACTCACTCTAAGGCCTTGTCCAACTTATTCATTTCCGTAGGAGTTGCTTTACATATATCACAAGTCTGAGATGAGGTATTTGATAGCTGTGAAGTGATTTTGCCATCAATCATGGTCATAGCATGATGTGCTTAACAGAATGGTTTCCCATAATGGAAGTCTGCAGGTCTTCAATCTCGTTTTGAATCATAGCCTGTTTTTCAACGGTATTTAGCTTATTTTCGTTTAAAAACTTAAAATATATTGGTCTGCAGAACATTGTGGAAGATAACTTGGGATAATCCCATATGTTTTCTTCACCACAAACTAAGCGCAGAGACACAAATGAACACATAAAAATGCTAGAATCATCATCTTCTGCCATAGTTTGCGTATACAATCTTTGCCCTGAAGCACCATCAAAACCCCACTTGCATATTAGGATCAATTCTTTATCATCCGGTGGACATTCTACACGCATGAATTTTCCAAGTCTAGCCACAGTTTCGTCCAAAATTGCTTGAAGTTTTATTTTATCCTCTCTTTCCGTGACTTCTATGGCATCTTTTGGTGGATAGCAGTTCTTCTTCGCTTCAAGGATGGCTGTATAAGATGGATACAGTAATATTCCTTCATCTTTTGCACAAGTTCTTAAAGTTATATACTGCCACTTCGAAAGCTTCAATGAGCTCAAAATACCTAAAGCTTTATCAGCAGAATATATTGGCACAGTTTTCTTTGGCATTAACAATTCCTTTATCTTTGTAGCTTCTTCAGGATGCTCCGAGACTATTTTGATGATATCTTCCACGTTTTTGTTTTGTACTTTTAAAGCAGTTGCATGAGCAAGACTTTCGGTACTGTACGTTAGGAGCTCTTCCACTCTCCTTCTCTTCTGTAGCGGGCTTAGATCCACGAACGGTTTTTTGTGACTCAGAACTGATGTTGATGTTCCGACACTGCACGTCTCCTGTCCACAGGATGTTGATGCACCCTCATTTATAGCGTAGTAAGAACTAGAACATGGTTGCTGTTCTACTGACACTACAGAAGGGGTCATCTTTTCCCTCACGAACTCAGGCCATTTTATGTCCTCTTGCAGCCATGTCTCATACTTCTTTATGAATGTACGTCTCGTGCGATTACACGAGATCCATTTGTTCTTCAACGAGAACATATAAGTCTGACAGAACTATCTTCATTCCTTCTTTTCATTTGCTGACCAATCAACAATATTTTCAAACACTTCAAATAACTTTTTAGGCTGTGAAAAACAACTGTTGTTTGCCACAAAAATGTAAATGTCCAAATTGGTACCAAAACCTTCCATCACAAAAATAAATAGAACGTAATAAATTAGCGCTCACAAGTGCATAGAGCTACTGATAAAATTAAACGTCCTATTTTTATACAACTACCCTCATTAACGTTAGTTTTTCTCTAATTGGGTAGGATATTACAGTCAATAGATATTGATTGTATCTGGGACTCATTTGGCCCTGCTATATCTTAACGGTTGCGGTTAATGCTCATAACATTAGTATCTAATTATAACTCATCCATAATCACGGCGATTAACAAATGAATTCTTTAGTAACATTAGTTTTCAGTCACTTGTTAATCACCGTGATTAGGGCTGATTATGTTATTTTGTACAAAAAAGTATTTGATCTATGACATTTTTAATTTTTCGCATCAAAAAAAGCATTAATAGGCTATTAACTAACGATAGCATAAGTAAATCGATGGTCAACTACCTTAGACCATGTCAAAGATTTGAAAAATCACCTATCGAAAATTCGAAAATTAAAAAAATTCCTACACGCAAAGCGAAAGGTATATGAATTTGGTGACATCTTGATGTCACGGTGCACTCATATTTAAATTGATGTTTGTAAACAGTCGCGCTCGATGGGCAGTAAATCGATTGGCGTGAATAATTAAATTATAGTTCAGATATAGAACTATTTTAATTTTACTGATTGATTTATGGAAAAATGAAATGATGGGTTCACTTCATTTTTCGTTACAGAATATTTACAATTATTATCAACAGTTATTAATTTCTGTTTTTATTATGGAGAGAGTTTATAAAATAATATGGAGATGTCATGATTCTAAAATTATTTTGATAAATTTCAAGACTGTATTATAAATTTAAGATTAAAAAAAATGGTAGCATTGGTAACCTCTATGACACGTGTAAAAAAAAGAAAAATGGCGGGAAGATAGAAAAAAAAGGCGGGCGTCAAGTCGAGGATACTGATTGAGTGTCTTTTTCCTAACTGCATTGGGATTGTTATAATTATTGTACGACCGATTACCTGTTATCTATATAACCATAGAATGATTAATACTAAACTTAATTAATCTATAAATATAAACGAATTCACTGGAGTTACCGTGGTTTCTATTAACAGATATAGATAGATGATTTAAAGACACATTTATGGTTTTTAGTTAGATCTTATGAAAAGAAGACATTTGGGTCTACGCTTTGGAGTATAAATAGATACTACTATATTTTCACAGACCTTGACGATTTGAAAGTGCATTCAAATGGTTTAATTGAAGAACATGGTTGGGTTTGAGTTTTAATATATTGTTAATCCAAAGTCTGGGCGACTTTTATACGGTTTTACCACATAAAATACATATTATCATTTTGGGCTGACTACAATAGCATTAAAGTTTATAATCCGCCGTATCACAACTCTTAAGTCACAGGTAACCCTAGTTTAAGAGGCAGGGTTCACCGACTTTGAGTACAAATGTTGTATTTATAGGTAATAGCCATGTATTGATGAACTGACCGTGTATCAACAATCATTGGCGTATCTAGAGATATTTCCCAGGGGGGGCCTGGCCCCCAGTAGTAGAAGCGATGATCGCTTATCAAAGTTGCGTCAACTCTTAACGTACAAAATGAAACTTTTCACATAAATTAATTTAACATGTATGGCATAACGGACCCTTGCATGAGGGAGTCCGACTCGCACTTGGCCAGATTTTTAAATTTTTCAGCCATAATTGTTTGTTAGTAAAAATTCTCGGGTGGGCACCAGACCATTCTGGGGTGGGCACGGCCCACCTGGCTCCCCCCCTTCCTACGCCTATGTCAATAATATGTATGTATCAACCATGTACTGTTTTGATGATAAATAAACGTTTATTTATTTATTTATTATCAATGTAAAATAATAATCTGTGCTCTTTGAATAGGTATATTTGTAAGTTCCTACGGATAAACAGATTAAAACAATGTTTATTTCACAATCAGATACAAAATATTGGGTTTTCCCTGACTCATTTTTATGCTGTATTTTATGTCCTCCCTTCCTTATCGTAATCCTCATTAATTAAAAGATAAACGATCTTTATTTTGCAAATTGGTTATTAAATAATACTTGTACTCTTCATATTTTTCGTAAATTTAAACTAGGTGAGGCCGACGATTAAGGTCGTGTCTTATAAAAATGTCCTTCGTAACTCGCGATAGAAGCGCCTTCCATTTCGTCCGGCTCTGCTTCTTTTAGGTCAGTTGCGATAGGAAGTTCAATGAGGATTATTATCCTACATATTATGTAGGTTAATAATCCTCATATATACGTAGCAAAACTTAACAATTGACATTTACTCGTTACACACACGTATTCTCTACTCAACGGTACCCTAACCGATAATCTTTAGTCATAGTAATTGTTTATTTTAGATTATAATGAATTTTATTTATGTTGTTGCCATGTTTATTGTAGTTGATATTAATGTTTTTATTGTTCATTTGCTTGTTCAAGCAATACAATTCATAAGTTAATTGTCCGACGGAAGGCAGGTAAGCCAGGTTATCTGTAATAAAGGTTTTACCTACAACCAGCCTCTGTCTAATGTTCCATGTGACTCTGTATCAGGTGCGGCCGCAATAATAATAATACCGCCGGGTTCAATAATAAAATGTGTCAAGTAATTTGTTTTTTTGTTGCACAATAGGTACACAATTTTAATGCACACATTATAAAACAAATGGAAGTCTTCTACTTTATTGGCAAATCGGGTGATAATACTTGGGAAGTCTTATTTGGGGGTAGGGGGGTATGTCGCCTGTGATACCACTTTGGAACGCGCCTGCTCTGTATTGTGTTCGTTCATGAAAAAATAAATATGAGAAAATTGATTAAGAGTGACTAGAAAAATATATGTTAAAAAAATATGAAATGATAAACATCAATTAGTACTAACGATCGAATAATCCTTTGCATGTGAATGGTAGAATATTCGAGTTATTAATTAACTTTATCTTCATTCTTAATGAAAACTTTTACCAAAAAATAAAACCGATTTCTAAAAGGACGCTGCAAAGTGAAAAATAGCTTTAATTTCGGAAGTCGGTGTCAAAAAACGAAAATCCAAAGACACCGACTTAACTTAGCTTCACTTTACCATAATATGCATTGTGACGAGCATATTGTACTTAACAACCATATTCAAGTAATACTTACACAAAACTTACAAGTTACTGTAAAAATACCTAATTCGATAGAGGTCCTACAATATTTTTGAAGAATTCCTTCGATTTCTCCAGGATTTCATCATCAGATCCTGACTTAATGACAATGACAAAATGAATGACAATTCCTGTAAAGTATACCATTACAAACAAAAAAAAAATTAGAAATTGGTTCAGTCGTCTTCGAGTAATCGGTGACCATACATAAAAAAAAATATATACAGTATACACGTCGAATTGATAACTTCTAACATCTTTTAGATGACAGTTAAAAAATAAGTTTACGGTTAATATATATTTATATAAAATTTACCAACAGATTACGTATACAGCATAAACATTTTTAAAGAAAGTTTGTTTTAAGGTTTAAAAAAAAAATTCTTTTAAAACACAGATAACAGTGATTTTCGGAACGGAAGTATTTCGATGGGAATCTTATTGGGCACGTAGACTTAAAATCATCAATCAATATATGATATAAAACGCTTTCGTTATTGACTGACTGACAGACAACGCATAGCCGAAAATACTAGGTGGAGGAAGCTGAAATTCGGCATGTATGTTCCTTGGGGAGTGTAGGGGAGCACTAAGATTGGATTTTTGGTAATTCCCCCCTTATGTGGGTTAAAAAGTTTATATGTAACTTTTTATTTCTTCGATGGATTCACTTGAGACTTTATATATAGGTACCTTAAATGACGTAAATGAGCACTAAGAAAGGGTTTTTGGAAATCCCTCCCCTCAGGGGTTAAAAAAGGGGTCAACGTTGATAAGAAACTTTTTATTCGATGGATTTTCTTGAAACTTTGTAGGTATATAGGTTCTCCAAATGACGTTAGTGAGCAGTAAGAAAGGAATTTTGGAAATTCTCCCCCTAAGGGGATAAAAAAGGAGGTCCAAGTTTGTACAAAACTTTTCATTTGTTCAACAGATTCATTTAAAATTTTGCATATAGGTTCCTCAAGTTGTAACTAACCCCCCCTTGCAACCCTTGAATTGTAGATTTGATTGGCCAATGATCGTCTCACCTACGTTATGCTTATAAGTAACCCGGGTCTTTTAGAGGAAAGAGACTATTTACAGAAATGGGTAATTGACTTCGGTTAATTTAAATTAATTATTTCTGTAGTTGAATAAAGGTCTTGATCAGATAATTAAACATAATAAAAGTTAATTTTAAATACCTTATGACTAATGAAGACAATTCAGTACTTCCTGAATTAAAGATTCAAGCATATATATATTTGACAATAAGAAATAAAGGAATTAGGAAATCTGCCCCTACAAAATTTTGTAGGGGTTAGTAGGCTCCACACCAAACGCCTCAACTAAAATGAATGCCAACCACTATGTGCATCCCCTTCAGATGGGATATTGGATTCAAAGCGGTTTTAAGTCCTATACAATAAGTAGGTACAACCATTCAGTCCAACATTAATCAATAATAAATTGAACACTTCAATTAGTATGTTACTTTTCATTCTTAGTATAAGGTTAAACCTTAGTATATGATAGGACTAAGCCTATATTTATAATGGTACTGAGACTCTTTTATAAATTATTGAGATGTACTCAAGCCATTCTTTATATCACAATTATTTCACAACCTCTTCATCCAAGAATTTCACAAGGGGTCAACAGGTAATGTCCCACCAGTCTAGTATCAGACAGAGCCAGAATTTACACGAAGGGGTCCCATAAGTGCTCCTACTCCTCATAGGGGATCAACGGAAACACCCATGATATTCCATCAGTGCCGGGTGCCTACATACATTGAAATGATAAGAATCATTCCCATAATATTCCTCCCATGGAATTCCAAGAATTAGGTTATTAAATTCATTTATCATAATTAAAATGTCACAATTACATTAATCATGCTGGAGTGAAATAGTATCACAGGAATATTTTCCTATAATGAGTATAAAGTTAGAAGGAACGGGAAGGAAATGATTAGTTGGAAAAGAAGGGATTAAGGAAGTGGTAGGGCCTAGCTAATTAACTTGCAATACTAATTTAGTCCCAGTTAACTATGTAAGATTGATGTGGTGAGTTGAATCAATAACACAATGCTCTGTTGGCCTACAAAACATTGCCTATCAATTACAGTTGTAGAGTGTGCATAAAGATCTTTGCTGCATGTGAAGTATTCCTGCTTGCAGTAGAATATAATCACCAATGAGCATCTTCTTAGGAGGCTACGCTTAGAAGGGGTTTGCGAGGTCCCTTAAATTCATAACAACTCCTTGAATAGACACTCACTTATGAAAATACTACAGATTGTGTAAAGGTAACTGGTGCATAATTAGTATATTCATATTCTTGAAATAACTCTAATCTCACGACGAAGATACATTGAACTAACTACACTTATTATCTAACAACTCTACTATTCAACTTAAGAAATGAACCAACACAACCTGGTTAAGTATGAATTACTTTCAATAACAAGTTATAACCAGTTTCTGTCTGTTTTCAAATCATAAGTGAACTGATTTGTCCCTACTATAGATGAACTACGCATATCTGCTTAAGTTCCTAATACTACATGAAGAAATAACTTCACTCGAAGAACTGAAAATTCACACATTATAAAAAATAAGTATGGAAGTGTATTTACTTATGTTGTTAATACGACCTGAAAGGAATAATTCGTCCTAAATTATGTTTAAATTCACACAGCGCTATAAAATATCAAGGAAAACCGCAAAATCACAATAAGAAAAACATCATTAGTTAACATCATATTACTTTACTCTTTGGTTAACATAAAGGAATTGTCAAAAGCTTCCACCGACATTCCATAAACAATATTATAAACCATAAAGTGATTAAAGTTTACTCTAGTTATACAATAAGTGACCTTATAAATATCTCCTAATAATTGTGTAAAACATTACCTAGTAATTCCAAAGTAGTCACCGATTATATTACCTAGGAACGCCATGCTGGTTTCAAATACTTCTCTCTAATAATATGTCTATTGATAAAAGAATTTACTTTAGGTTTAAATAAAATTCAAAATATAAAATATTTGTTCAAGTAATTAAACCAAAATGGCGAATATAAGGAAATCATGCTACTAACTTTTGGTGTCTTCTTTGGACTGTGAATTATCATGTAATTAAACTCCTGTAAATATCCCTACTTTCTATTCTATCAATCTCACCTACTTTACAAAGGGTACCTTTATTAAATATTGTAGACCTATTCTTCTTTCTAGATTATATATTATTTAATTATATAATGCAACCATATAAAATAGCTAACCGGTGTACATGATAACCCACAGTGATGCAGTACTCCTTCTTGAACTCCTTTGTTGCTGTAAGAAGCTAAAGTAACCTTCCCCATGCCGTATAATAAAGTGTTACGAAGGAATAAATATTAAAATACTTTACTGAATCGCGAGGGAGGTGAAGTTGTTCTCATATGTCCATCACAAGTGGTACATGCTTCTAACTACTATTTATTAAATTAAATCTACTCGTAGAAGCTGAAAGAAAATTCTATATTAACTTATAACTACATGTACCTCCGGTACGCGATTATGAGTAACCACAGTATTTGATTGTCTTTTGTCGCACTTCCCTTTTTACCATTACCTTAAGGAATACTAATCCCTAAAATTTCGGATATTTTTAATACACCTAAAGGTAATGATTTCATTTGGTAATAAAATATCTCGAACAAGATTTTACAATAATATTTTTAGAAACTAAGTATCTACATTCGCGTCTGTGCTCATTTTCCAAGGAACTATTAAATATAGTTAAAGAATAATATTATACTACTTAGTACATCCACACATAGAAAGCTTAACACCAGGTTATAGCCTCCTACTTGCAAAGGAAAAAACTTCATTCGAAAAGCTTTCGTCTTTGTTAGTACTCTTTCTTTTACTCATCAAAGAGTTCCAATGAATTTAAGTACTTAATATGTAGCACAACCTAACCACCCTAATTCCCCATATTAAAACAGCTGAAAAGGTGGTATTATTCAGGATAAATATTTGAAAACAATACACAGAAGATGTATTTACTAAATTATTGAGACTTATAAGTCTAGTATTGGTTGAAGTACTCCCTAGCCTTACAGTCTAAATTCGAGAGATATCTACAATTTATCTCAATACTATGACTCCAACCAATACCTCTGCAAATTCGTGAAACTGAATTATGTTATGGTGAATGTTCAATATATATATAAACCTAGTACTTCTTTATTATTTTCTTTCTTAATTATGTTATGGTATTAATATTTTATGTTGAATTTCTATAGGCCAGAAACTCACCCCCGCAGCTGTGAATCACACCAGATCCCATCTAGAAAGTCTCGAATTTAATCGACTAGTCAGGACCAATGGACTCACCTACCCCTTACCATAACCCAATTATATTTTGTTTAATAAATATTTTGTCTCTTATTTGTAGGTATGTGTTATGTAATATAAATCTTCTATGCATTCATTCTACGTGTCGTGTATATTTGAGGCAGTGATGTGTAACTATTAACTTATAAATAATTGTGTACTTATTTATTTAATGCTGAACCTAACAATCCTCATGATTTATCATATCCAGTCTGGAGTGATAAATCATTTAATATTGAGAAGCGTCCTATGATTCTATCGATTGGATCGATAGAATAAACTTTCACTGATGTTATCGTGTTTACTTGAATAATACCACATACTACACATGAAAAGACACACACCTTTAAGAACAGTAATATAACATCCTAAAATAATTTAGAGATAATTTGTTTACCAAACCTTTTTGCTTATTGAATGCAAAAGAATAATTTAATGAACAAATTATCTTACTACTCATAAATCAAACGGAATAGTATTCACATAAAATATTAGGATAGAACCCTCTATGGTGTATTAATTTATCAATCAATATTAAGAATAATTCTATTGTAATAAAATATATTATTTGGTTTCTTAACTTAATATGCTAAATTAAATAGCATAAGTACATCTGCAATGAAAGTAATCTAAATTGTATTGATAGGATTCATTTAACATTTTCATTTATTCTACCACTGTTTATTTAAATAGGATTATAACTTAGTAGAACAAAATTAAACTCCAACATAGCTTCCAGAAGAATTGTTTTGCAAATATAAATGACAAGTTATAGAGTTTATTTCACGTAATTAATAACACTTCGAATTAAATACCCGATTCTATCACCATAATAAGATTCTCAAAGATAAAGAATATAAACTTACGAAGTTCTGATGACTCAAACCCACAATCACTGATATTAAATACTAGATCGACTCTCGCCGTCTACTCTCGACAAATTTCTTCTATTTCTCTCTTCCCGAATCCCGCGAACATGAGTTTATATACTCTAATTTCCTACCCAATTATTGCCTCTTTGCGAATTGTGTCCAAGAGACCTAGCATGCGTCGTTCCATGCGCAGAAGTCCTTTTTTAGGTGTCAGTGGTTGAAGCGGGGCGCGGGGAGCGGCGCAGTGCTGCTGCGCAGCCCCCAGCGTGCGACCGGCGCATTAGCAACAAAGTGCACTTTGTTTTTGTTTTCATATTCGCGTTGAATCAATTGAGCTACTCAAGATTATGTACATTCACCCCCCAAAATTTTAAAAGGTATACCCGGTTAAAATTTTGTAACCTATATCGAGTTGTGCACACAGTAATCTTCATGTCGTTATAATGCTAACCCATGGTCTTAGTATAATATTTTCCTATGTTTTATTTTCCTTGATCATCAACCTTGTAGTCTATTCATAATTACTCATGTAGATTTAATATTCAAATAAAACGAGAATTAAATCAGATTTACTTTATATAAAACAAAAGAATGGCGTTCTCCCATCCTTAACTCTTGTTTCATCTCTCATAACCAACTACAACAAATCACATCCTAAATAAACCAAATAAAATAACTAATCCATCAGACTTTTCTTATAACGGTAACACAACCTTCCAAAATACGTACGATAATTAAAATCTTTTCTTCCATTATAACAATAACAAAATTGTTATCCCTAAACAGCTTCATTTATAATATTTGGACAAATGTATCGCATTAAAATTCCCCCTCATCTTCTTACTGTTTGTATCTAGTAAAATACAGACATTAGGAAACCGATTGCTTGCTATTGAATATGGACCTTCGTATAGTAACTCAATTTTTTTTTTGACAATTACCGTGAAACATCTGATCTATTTAACTTTCGAATTTTAACTATATCTCCTATCTGAAATTATATTATTCGATGTCTTGAATTGTATTTTCCTTGTCGGTTTTCACTAGCCTTTCTCAAATCGTGCTTTACCTATTCTCGTACTGAATTTATATCCATTGACCCTGATGTCTTCGGTAAATTTTCATTTATTGTCAATTTAGTACTATTGCCGTATAATATTTCATTAGAAGTATATCCTGTACTATCGTGAAAGGAATTATTGTACAACGACTCAATTTTTGGCAACCGACTTGCCCAACTGGCATGGTTCTTATGACAATTATGTTCTAAATAATCTGCCTAGTTTCTTGTTTACTCTCTCGATTGTGTTAGGTCTGGGGTTCCGAACTGTTGTATAAATTGTGTTTATTCCCATTTCTAGATGAACTTGTATAATCACATCTATCAAAATTTGATGTAAATAAATGACTCTTTAAGTGGGTCAATTCGAAAATAAAGAATAATTATCTATCCACTGACAATGTCTATATGGATCAAGTGTTGATCCAACCTTCCTTGCAAAATAATAGCTAAATCATCTAAATAACTTATACAAATCTCCCTAACTTCCGGTCCTAGAATAACATCCATGACCCTACTAGAGCTCCCTACTGATGTCTTTAATCCTTGAGGCAATATATTATATACATACGATTTCCCATTAAACGTGAATCCTGTAAATTGTTTACTTTCCTCTGTCAATGTATCAACAAATAAACGATTTGATTTGATCAGAATGGAATCTGAAAATATGCATTATTCATATCTACTATGCTTATGTAGTTTACCCCATGGAACAAACTCAATATATAATTAAGAATTGGCGGTTCCTCTGAATCAGTTATCATATACTTATTTATTTCTCTAGCATCAAGTAAAACTCGTATTGACCTATCTCTTTTTAATGCAAAAGTTAAAAGACTATTATTAGGTGTATTTCTGAGGCTAATTATTCCTAATTCATCCATTTCGTTTAATTTATGTTCCATTTTGTCTCGATAAGCGTATGGAATAGGGTAAGACCTTCTTATGAAAGGAACGTGCTTTACCATTTTTATCTCGTTCATAATAATTAGTACGCCCTAGTTGAGTTGAAAATAGGTTGATACGATTTTTCAATACAGCTTGTAATTTATTTAACTCGGATTCTCCCAAAATTCCCTTCCTTTTCATGCTTTGTATTTTATCCTCTAAATGTTCATTACTCGTATTTAGTAGAAAATTTTCAAGGTTTTTAAGGTATTTATTCTAGTTCCTTCTTTAACTAACGGTACAAAAATTTCCCTTCCTTCGTATTTAATAAGTATTTTCCTTAGCCAACTGTACTATTGTTTCGTATTTTATTAACCAATCAAATCCTAAAATCAATTCCCTGACTAATTTGGGAATAATCAAGAATCCGGTCTCAATTTCTATATTTCCTACTTTCATCGGTAGCGTAACCATCTGCTGTACCTTGGAGCCTTTTTGACCTACTGCGCCCTTTATTTGTATTGGGTTTATAGGTAATAAATAATTCTACATTTACATTGCAACTCTTAAATTCTTGCCAGAAAGAATCTGAAATACATGTTATATCACTGCCCGTGGCTAATAAACCTCTATTTTGTAAATTAAATATCTTCAAATCAATTTCAGATTTTACAAATCCTAATTGTTGTTCCTCTTGTTCACTTTCATTAAATACTGAATTAACTAAATTTTCTTTTACAAGAATTAGTTCAATTATCATATTTGATTTTAGTTTGAAACAATTTATAATTCTAGTTGTGCCTAGATCTCTCGAATCAACGTCGCTTGAGTAACCTAAACCACACTTATGTAACCAACAATAACCTGTGTGATTTTCAATTGTACGACGTCCCTGTGGACAATTATATCTTAACTAATACTCACGCGGGGCTTCGCTCCCGTGGATTCCATCACGGTACAAACATAACTTTCCTTTTTTTGCAGTCGCGTAAAAAGCAACCTATAACCTTCCTCAAGCTTCAAGCTACTTCCATACCAAATTGCATCCAAATCTACCCAGTATTTTCGAAGATATGTGCGTTCAAGCAAACAAACGAACAAGCAAATAAACTCTTCCGCTTTATAATATTAGTATAGATAATAACTTCAATTCATTTTATACTTTCCCCTCACCCCCCAAGTCTAATTCCCTTATAAATCCTAAGCAATATAAATAATGTCTCACTTAATTCACCTTTTCCTACATCTTCCTAAAGTCTAGCAAAAGAACACCTCCTTAATTATGAACTTGAACATCAATGGTGTAATATTAGTACTAAAAGAATACTCGTAATATCAATGATACATCATTTATACATAACGTCGCGGCTCGCATTGGACGATGGTATTATAAGTTTACTAACATCGTCAACATGATGTGGCTGTATCATTCGAATAATCGATTCAAACTTGTCCGATTTTAGTAACATTTTAAAGGGTACATCACTATTTTTGTTTGTGACTTTTCCATTTTTAGGTGTTGTCAAATAGTTTTTATTATTTTTTTTACAGCGTCTAAGCGGATTAATGTGTGTTAACATTGCCTACTCATTACTGTGCCTATCGTGCGTCTTTTCTTTGTGAATATGTGCGCAAATTCGACCGTAAGTGAAAGTTTTAAAAGTGAAAACAAATCACATCACTGTGAGGCAAAGTTAGTCCGATTTGTCCAATGAAGGGTACAAGTGTACAAGGGTACAAGAGTACAAGCTCACAACGAAGCCAGAAAGGTATATTATATATCATGATAATGGTTATAAATTACCGATTTCTCATTTTTTCTGAAGCCTTACCCAAAAATCAAAGTACGTACTTTAGAGGTTATAAAACTCAAAATAAACTTGAAATTTAATTCTGATCAGTTGTAATATATGCAATCGAAAGAAAGATCCCACTTTCAGATAATAGTCTCTTCAACTCTTTCCATTTCACGAACACCAAATTGTAGGCTATATAAGCCTACATATAAAATAGAATTGATGACCATACATCCTGGTCACGGCGGCACCATATTGTAACTAACCCCCCCTTGCAACCCTTGAATTGTAGATTTGATTGGCCAATGATCGTCTCACCTACGTTATGCTTATAAGTAACCCGGGTCTTTTAGAGGAAAGAGACTATTTACAGAAATGGGTAATTGACTTCGGTTAATTTAAATTAATTATTTCTGTAGTTGAATAAAGGTCTTGATCAGATAATTAAACATAATAAAAGTTAATTTTAAATACCTTATGACTAATGAAGACAATTCAGTACTTCCTGAATTAAAGATTCAAGCATATATATATTTGACAATAAGAAATAAAGGAATTAGGAAATCTGCCCCTACAAAATTTTGTAGGGGTTAGTAGGCTCCACACCAAACGCCTCAACTAAAATGAATGCCAACCACTATGTGCATCCCCTTCAGATGGGATATTGGATTCAAAGCGGTTTTAAGTCCTATACAATAAGTAGGTACAACCATTCAGTCCAACATTAATCAATAATAAATTGAACACTTCAATTAGTATGTTACTTTTCATTCTTAGTATAAGGTTAAACCTTAGTATATGATAGGACTAAGCCTATATTTATAATGGTACTGAGACTCTTTTATAAATTATTGAGATGTACTCAAGCCATTCTTTATATCACAATTATTTCACAACCTCTTCATCCAAGAATTTCACAAGGGGTCAACAGGTAATGTCCCACCAGTCTAGTATCAGACAGAGCCAGAATTTACACGAAGGGGTCCCATAAGTGCTCCTACTCCTCATAGGGGATCAACGGAAACACCCATGATATTCCATCAGTGCCGGGTGCCTATATACATTGAAATGATAAGAATCATTCCCATAATATTCCTCCCATGGAATTCCAAGAATTAGGTTATTAAATTCATTTATCATAATTAAAATGTCACAATTACATTAATCATGCTGGAGTGAAATAGTATCACAGGAATATTTTCCTATAATGAGTATAAAGTTAGAAGGAACGGGAAGGAAATGATTAGTTGGAAAAGAAGGGATTAAGGAAGTGGTAGGGCCTAGCTAATTAACTTGCAATACTAATTTAGTCCCAGTTAACTATGTAAGATTGATGTGGTGAGTTGAATCAATAACACAATGCTCTGTTGGCCTACAAAACATTGCCTATCAATTACAGTTGTAGAGTGTGCATAAAGATCTTTGCTGCATGTGAAGTATTCCTGCTTGCAGTAGAATATAATCACCAATGAGCATCTTCTTAGGAGGCTACGCTTAGAAGGGGTTTGCGAGGTCCCTTAAATTCATAACAACTTTTTTAGGTGTCAGTGGTTGAAGCGGGGCGCGGGGAGCGGCGCAGTGCTGCTGCGCAGCCCCCAGCGTGCGACCGGCGCATTAGCAACAAAGTACACTTTGTTTTTGTTTTCATATTCGCGTTGAATCAATTGAGCTACTCAAGATTATGTACAAAGTAATATAAACGAGCACTAAGAAAGAAGTTTTGGAAAACCCCGTCCCAAAGTAGGTTAAAACCGGGTATGAGTTTATATGAAACTTTATATTTTATCAACAAATTCATATGGTACTTGGTACGTAGGTTCCTCAAGTGATGTAAATGTCGACCAAGAAAGGATTTTTGAAAATTCCCCCTCTAAGCAAATAAAAACGAGATTATGTGAATCATTTAATTTTTTCAATGAATTAATTAGATAATTATATATTATATTATTATTATTATATTATATTAGATAATTTTCCCACCGAAAAAAATGGTTTATCAAGTGATGTAAGTGAGCACTTAGGTTATTTTGAAATTTGACAAGAAGGGGATCCGAATTTGAATGTAGTTTCTCTCAACTGGATTACATCGATTTGCTCGCGAGTCAACTCCTCCCTAACCTGTTTATACTGGCAACGAATAATAAAACAAACAAGTATTTCAATTAAAAAATCGCCTTTCAAATATCTACAATACTCAGGAACCAAAAAGTAAAAAATAAGTAATCTCCACTTCACCCAGAGCAGGAGGACAACTGATGATTTTCCCACCAGAAATAAAAAGTATACAGGTTGAATGAATTTTTAAATTTTTATTTTGCGATATTTTCGAACTTAAAAAAGATCGTGAAGTTGCAATCTTGCAAATAATTATAGACTATTGAAAAGTTTGTACTGGTGGATGAATAGATGCTTGTTACTCTTTCACGCAAAAATAGCTGCAGCGATCTGAATGAAATTTTCTATGTAGATAGCTGGAACCTTGGAATAATATATAAGCTTTTATCCTGAAATTCCCACGGGATCAGAATTTACACGGGAAAAACCTCTCACGCGAACGAAGTCGCGGGCAACAGCTAGTCCATTACTCGTATATATGGACATTGGACAAATCGAGCGATAGAAGAAATTGGTTAAGTACAGCAGTAAGACGACAATTTACTAAACTCGTCAATTTTTATTTCCAAAAAAAAATGCGCTGAGTATTCAATAAATGAATTTAACAAGTATCAAGATGTTTTCCCTCGGTATCGTTCTAGAGTACGCGTCAAGTTCACGGGCGGGCGGGAAGGCTCTTGGTGTCTCGCCACGACCCTTTTTTGACGTTTTGACGTTTGGCATTAGTAGTGTAGTACTGTAGCTTTAGTGTTTTTGTACCAGTACCTAAAAGGGAGGTCTAAGACTTGAGCATTTATTTCCTAGTACGATGTATCTTGCATAATGATTAAAAAATAATCACTTATAATCTATATATATATAACTCAAAGGTGACTGACTTACTGACTGACTGATTGACTGACATAGTGATCTATCAACGCACAGCCCAAATCACTGGACGGATCGGGCTGAAATTTGGCATGCAGGTAGATGTTATGACGTAGGCATCCGCGAAGAAAGGATTTTACGAAATTCCCACGGGATCTAGATTTACACGGGAAAACTTACCACGCGGGCGAAGCCGCTGGCACAAGCTAGTGTAGAATAAAACGAGACAGGCGAAGCGCAGGGGCACTGCATACTTACCTTTTCTCGAAGCGCTTCGTCTAAACCCTCGTAACTTTGGGTTGGATTATTCCAGATAACCAAACTTCTCGAGATATGATGCAAAACTTATTAAATATTAGCTGTGCCCTGCGTTTTCACCCGTGTTAATTTGAGGTAAAAACCAAAATTCATTACAATCAGTTAAACGGTTTAGCCGTAAAAGTTTAATAGACAGACAGACTTTAACATTTTTAATATTAGTATGATAGAAAGTTTCAATAGATTAGCTCTTATTAAATACTTAAGATTTGATTGATTTCTTTACTCACTGATGATTCTCATCATTCGTAAGTAAGCAAGCTACATAGAACCAAATCTAAACCTTGAAACATTTACCCCCAATCCTTTAATTGGGGCATTGAAAGTTTGTTTGGGACTTTTATTAATTTTCATACTAGTGAACTGAAAGTTGGTACGCACTCTTTTTTACAAAAAAAAAAAAATACAATATGTTTCAGGATTTTTAAATAACCACCTTCTAACCCTGGGGCTGTGGGCTTTGTGTAAATTTTTATACTTGTTTCTTCTGGGGGTCACG
Source organism: Tholera decimalis (assembly GCA_943138885.2). Classification (NCBI taxonomy): domain Eukaryota; kingdom Metazoa; phylum Arthropoda; class Insecta; order Lepidoptera; family Noctuidae; genus Tholera; species Tholera decimalis. The sequence continues at coordinate 21,994,746 of OW964559.2, forward strand.
GGTATCTGCCGGGATTGCGAGAATGTTCTAACGAGATACCGCGGCCCCGGAACGCAAGGGCGGCTGAAGGAACAAGGTGGGTTTCTAGTCAGTAGAAGTCTGACACTCCCTCCCGTTCCACTCAGAGCGGAAGAAGTCATTCAATGATTTTATCACCCGAAAAAAAAGATGACAAATTTTGACAGAATTTGGCCGTTTCGCCACCGTCACGTAGCGTAAGGTGAAAAATTTATTCACTTTTCTATTGTTCTTGTAGCAAAGAGTTGACTATATTATATGTATAATAATTATGTATGTATGTTTGAAATAAACGTTGTTATTGATTATGTCTCCAAAATAGCTGAGCACTCGCTGATACAGTGATAGCTTGGACACAATTCACGAAATAATGGCCAGTAATGGCAGAGGACAGATGTGTATGGGAAAAAGTGAGAAAGGCCTTTGCCAATTATGCAACAAAATTCGCAAGTTAGATTTGATTAGTAAACGTGCTCCAGAATCTAAAAAGCAAATAGTCTAGTTAGTTCTATGCTTTTCTTTGAAAGACGTTCGACACCTACTCGGTTTTAGTTGGCGATTAACGATGAAACCTCGGTGCGGCAATTATCACGCTAATTAAATTTACGCTGTGTTATGACTAATTTACTCCATAACAACAGCTCTTGACGCCACTAGACTTATGGCCTAAAAACGCGCTTTCAAACAATTTAGTGATTTAATTTACCATAAAAATATGATGTTGTGTCTTATATTATTACTAAAAAATATGAATTTTAATCTGAATTAAATACATGTAATAATGTGTATAATAATAGTACTATCATTGAACTTGTCAGATATCCATCATAATTAATAAAATAAATCGAAACGTTGAAATAATTAATACCTATATACAAATAATATTATTAAAGCGATTTTTTTTTTGCAAAATCTGTAACATACTATTTTAGAAGGATGATTGTTGCGAAAATGTGAAAGTATAAATACCAAGTTATAAAAAAGAAAACATAAGTCGCAAATATGCGTGTACACCTTACTTTAGTAAACTTATTTGAATTATCGAGAATAAGAATTAAAAAAAGAATATATCATTTGTTGCACTACTAGTTTAACGAACGATATATTCTTATATTCATCTTCAAGTTCTTCGTCTTCTTCCCTTCATTTTTGACCGAAGTTTGAACAACAAGTTTGGATTTGCATGTCAAATTCAACGTAGTTAGGGGCAAGGATCTTCTACCTACTAACTGGATTGCTTACGAATGACTCAAAGAATACAGAAAGTCTTTCTTAGCTGTTAAACAATAGAGTATAAACTTGCACGTATAAAACTGAAGGAACTATTCGTTCCGAGCGAGACAGTGCCGTGTGTGGACTGTGTCCCTTTCTTCTGTGTGTCAGATTAAAAATATTTATTTCAGTGGTAATTTTTTCGACCTGTCTGTTGTAGTAATAACACCTAGTTTTAAACTTCTTTGGAATTCTATCTTTAAAATGAATTACCATTATTACTGTATGCATATTAATGAAAATTAAAGTTATTTTACCATGCAAACACAAGATGTTTAAACCAAAAAAAAATGGAATTTGCAAGAATTAGTAGTGATGTATTATACTATACCTGGCAATTACTACGTTGCCGACTGACGTTTACTTGACATCTGTATGTTTGTAAATTTGAATTATATTTAATTTTGTGAGTTTTCGTAATATTAAAGTGCAAGTTATTGTAACCATGGTAAGAACGTGTTTTGTGGTTAATTGCAAGAGTGAAAAGAGGTACCCCGGGTCTGGAATTTCCTTTTTTAAGTAAGTTTTGTGACTTTGTTTACAAATTGCATTTAGGGTGACTATGTTTTCAATGTAAAAGTGGATGTTCTTCTCTTTATTCTTCTTGTTTATTATTTTTCTTTCTTCTCATTATATATTACTTTTTGTTATCTTAAGCTTTTCTAAAAATGATGATCTTCGAGTCCGGTGGCTCAGTGTTCTACACAGAAAAGGGTCAGAAACGGTTCCAAAATTTGTAGCCGCCATTTCAAGCCCGAAGTAATATTGCATTTCGAAACAAGATCAAATGATGCAATTCCGTCCATTTTCCCTAAAGTAAGTTATCAATCTTTACAAATGTCATGAAGATCACCGTTTCGAAATATGTAGAATATGAGCATAGCAAGATGAATTTTCATTTTGAATCTATCTTAACCATAAATACTACAATTTTGTTCTCATCAATCTATTATTATTTTAGATTCCTGTAAGCGAAACAAATAAATGTTTTAAGTACTATAATATTAAAACCCACTAAAGAAAAGAATATACAACCTGTACTGGGCACATTCAAAGATCTGGTAAGTGAAAGTTATGAAAGGAGTCAAATTAATGAGCATAAAAGTTGACATTTTAGTTGTTTTATTTACTTTTGCTTAGCAAATTGATGGCAAAAATATTTTATATCATTTTGGCCAAAAACTCAGCTACGAAAACTTGCTTACAAGTGTAGTTTATTATATTAATAATTACTTATAACTTAATTACTTAACTTTTATCCACTGCAGTTAGTTAATGTCGACAAATAATAATCTATACTAATATTATAAAGAGGTAAAATTTTTAAGTTTGTATGTATGGGGTAATCTCTGAAACTACCGAACCGATTTTGAAAATTCTTTCGCTTACATGTAGCTGCATTATCCCTGAGTGCTATAGGCTATAAATTATCTTTATATCATGCATATTAGCCGAGCTAATATAATCTTTGTCAAGCAAGTCGGGGACGGGATCCCGTGGAATATTTTCGACTTCTACGCGGACGAAGTTGCGGGCAGAAGCTAGTAATTCATAATTTAAAGATTATTTCCATACTTTTAACTAATGATAGTGTAATACATTTTTAGGGTTGTGTGTCAAGCCAATCTTGTAACAAACCTGCAGCTGCAACATATGAGGAACTAGAAAATATAGAACCAACCTAATAATAATAACCTTATAATTATCATTCGATCTGCCTCCTTTATGTTTAGAATTATGTATGTTAATAATATTGATTTCTAACCTTAAATAGCACGTGTGGTATTAGCCTGTAATTAATTTTTACACTTATAAATGTAATATGACTGTTTCATACAAATGTATAGTGTAAACAATTGTAGGTTAACCTAAATAAATATATACAGAAATAAATTATATCTCTTCTGTTATTCTTTCTATTTATAATCATCGTCTTTCATGAAGGGTTTTAGTAGTTTTAATTATATATAAACATTGCATCATTTTATTTTAGTCTACTGGCTCTAACCGTACAAGTGTCGAATAAACATAGATTACCAATTAATGCACGTTTGTTTGGACGTCTATACCACTGCCTATCAAGGCCAAGCCTTCGAAGAATTGCCAGCTGGTGATTCTGTTATTAATCCTGTATCTGCAATAATTGTATTTGTATCACGGGTCTTAACCACTTTGAAAGTTTATAATTCAACGCAATAAAGTTTGCAAAACCAATTTTGCATTTAGCCCGCATAAGGAAGGGTTTATTATAGAAATTAGCGCGCTCAATATAAGTTCCTCAGATATATATATTGAGAACTAGCTTTTCGCCCACGTAGAATTCTGTTATATCGCGCTACCGAGCAACTGTTCAAAAATCTGAGATAGAAAGAACCCTATATAGTTCCCAGGGTTTTAAACTATCTCCATGCCAAATTTTTTCGAAAGTGGCTCTGTGATTTAACCGTGAAAGCGTAACAGACCGATACAGACCTTTGTATTTATAATTGAATTTATTTCTTTCTTTCTATTTAATACGTTGTTAAGAAAAAAACTGGCCAAGTACGAGTCGGACTCGCACATGAAGGGTATTTTTATAGGTAGGTAATGAATGGTACGGAACCATTACCTATAAAAAGCGCCAAAAAAATCACAACTGTTGTATGGGAGTCTCCCTTAAATATTTATTTTAATTAATTTTTAGTATTTTTTGTTATAGCGGTAACAGAAATACATCATTTGTAAGGTTAATAATAAGTGTCTAAAAAAACCTGCAAATATTGCATCAAATAAAATTGTCCTTACGTTTATCGCGAATTGATATCCACACTACTAGAAAGAGATAGCTAGGTCCTTCGAGGGTATACTCTTCGGAACGGATTTGAGCTTCGCGTCCGCATTCCAGTTTAGGTACAAGTTCCTTGGTTAGGGGTCATCGTCAAGTGATAGTTTGACGTAATAATTTTTTTGAATACGGTAGACATTCGAAATACATTTTAGCGGCCCAGGAAGTGTGACGTGGCAATGATGACGCCACGTTATACTCTGATTCTAATTGGCGTTGGTGTTCGACGGCGTCGGTCCATGAGCGGATTTGACGTTTCCCGATTGCTAACGAACGCGTTCACAAGTACTTTGTTTACAGGCTTTAGGCGTGTAACGCACGATAAATTATTTCTACCTTTTTTTAGGGAATGGGTCCGAGCTGGAAAAAACAGCTGCTTAGGCGTATATTATGTTTTTATGCATTTTGGCTTATGAATATGTGGTCCTGTAGATTACGCTACGCTAAGAAAGCAATATGTACCTATCTATGTATATTACTATGGCTTCGAATCTGCATTTCGCCTCTGTTGCATAAATCGGCAAGTGTGACGGATAGACAAACCAACGGCATAGACATACAGAACACATACAGACATAGAACATACACAACAGAAGAGACATAGACAATATAATATTAATAAGGATATAGGTGTCACATAAATTAAAAAAATGTTTTACGGTTGCAATCGTTGTAATCAATCAGATGCTACCAGAAGATGGATAGACGCTAAACAAAGTAGTTACTAATTCAAAATACTTTTGACAGCATGTCTGATTTGAAAAGACTACTTAATTCCTAATAAAAAAAATAGAATGAGATAATTCGATAAACGTCAGACCTGAGATATTATTTTGACTCATTTAAATGATGATAAGGTTAAGTAATTAAATATGTATTGATTAATAAATATTTAATCTATATAATTATTATAATCCGACTAAGGATGTAGATAGCTTCAAAATACGAGGCTTGAAATTTTTTTTTTGTAAATGCAGTCATGGGAAGTCAGCCAGTACAGCCAACAAGTACCATCATAATCATGTACTTTCAATTTTGAAAAACCAGGAAAGTGGTGCTACTTATTCCTGCAGCGTGACCTTCACCTTTCTTGCATTTGAATTTTAATAAAGAGAAAACTATTTTACTATAGTTATCCGATGCAGTGTGCAAGTACCGAATATAAAACTGCATCAACATACCGGGTGCTTCAAAAAAATGTATACACACTTTAAACTACCGTAGTTTTCCCGCTCTACAAGGCTAATGTTATATTTCTTCGCCAGGTGGCAGCATAATCATCGCTCTATGTTATATTGTCAGTTGGAAGTTGTAATATCAACATGGTGGACGTACGTTTGAGTTTTGAAGAACGTAAGCAGGTTATTAAGTGGTACTGGAAGTTTGAGAATGTAAATGAAGTTCAAAGACAGTGGAGAAGGGAGTATGATACAGAACCACCTTCAAGATTATGTTTTATTTTCAACAAGATGGTGCCACGCCGCACTATCACAGGGACGTACGAGCTTACCTGGATCAAAATTTGCCGGGCCAGTGGATAGGACGCAGGGGGGCAATCGAGTTTCCAGCACGATCTCCAGACCTTACACCACTGGATTTCTTCTTATGGGGCACAGTAAAAAATGAGGTGTACAAACGTAAACCACGTAACCTAGACATTCTTTGGAATGAGATTCAAGCCGTGTGTAGAGAAATCTCATTGGACGTTTTGATACGATGTACAGAATCAGCGGTGACTCGTACTAATCGTCGTAATTGTCGTAATTGTATTGATGCTGGAGGTCACCAATTTGAACAGTATTAACATTTTTTATTTATGTTTCATTTACATTGGACTTTCAGCTTTCTAATTTCCTGAAATTTAACTTTGTAGAACGGTAAATAAATTTTCTATGGACGTTCAAAGTGTGTATACATTTTTTTGAAGCACCCGGTATTTTACAAGCATATCAAAGTAATCGCTTCATATGTTTAAAAACGCACAATGAATAGAATGTTTCATCATCATCTGCTTAGCCTTTTCGCAACCATGTCTGGGTCGGCTTCCAGTCTAACCAGACACAGCTGAGTATTAGTGTTTTACATGCAACGACTGCCTATCTGACCTCAACAACCCAGTGGCTGGGTAACACAATACCCTTTGGCTAGACCAGTGTCAGAATGACTGGCTTCTGACTACCCGTGACGACAGTCAAAGATGTCAATCTGACAGCCGGGATGAACGGCTTAACGTGCTTTCCGAGGCACAGGGGTATCACACAGTACTATTGGGTTTTTTTTGTAAGGAATTTCTCATTAGTAGCCCGGAGTTGGGAAGGTTGCGCTTCCAAACTCCGGGCTACTAATGAGAAATTCCTTACAAAAAAACCCAATAGTACTTTATGTCGCAGCAGCGATTAAATTTTTCATTCATTAATTTTTGTTTTACGCATTAAGGCTGCTGAAGTGATAAGCGATGCCCATTGACTGATAATATACCATTTCAATCTATGACGATTACATAGTCCATGATGCATGTCAAACTTCTGTAACGTGGGTGACTGAATAAAAAAACAGCTTTAAAAAATTACAATATTTATTCACATCCACTGAAGGTAGACGGTGAGCAGGGAGTGAGTCCAATATCGAGCGTATTGAGTCGTAGTTTCGCCGAGTGAAAAACCACTATTCTGATAGTATAGACGGAAGCGGGTAGGCGACGCTCAGCTTCTCCGGTATTCGACGGCCCGACGAGTCACAGGCGGACAGGCGGCTTCTGTCCCACGTAATTGTACACTGATTTGAAAACCACTTGATCGCACATACATTGCCCCGACGCAAGAAAACTATGCGAGTTTTTGCTCCTATATATTGGCTACGATACACGAACCATTTTAGTTGTGACCAAGTATTAGGCCTGTGTGCATGCTAAACAATTACAATATTTAAATTTTTGTATCCAATTTATAACGCATAATAATGCTTTCATGCACGTTGAAGTGGTGTGAAAAACATTCCTAGACATTTAGATAGTCTTTTGGAAATGTCTCTTTCTTACTTGAAGAAATTCTAATTCTTTTATCCCTGTCTTTTCATCTGTATTTTTATCGTAAAAATCTGTGCTGTTACCTATAACGGCTGGATACGATATCGATAATTATAAAATTAAACTTATTTTTTTGTAATTCAATTCAGATAGTTGTCATAAAATACCTATCTACATTAACCGACTTTAAAAAAAATTGGCCAAGTGCGAGTCAGACTCGCCCATGAAGGGTTCCGTAGTAACTATAATAATATAATATAATAATTATGTATATTTATTTGACGAATAAAAATAAACTTAAAATTTCTTAAAACTAGCTTATTTATTTACATTTTTACAACTACGCTAAATAACTTTGTTTTTCATAGTGTTTGTATGAATTACAAAGTTATATTTGTGGTTTTAAAAAATATGCTGTATCTCAAAAACTGCTAGGCCGATTTCGTTCAAACCAATTTTGGTTGAAAGTTTACATTAAGATCTACAGACATATATTTTTTTTTAGATTTTTCACTCCATTATTATAGAAGTTAGAGGGGGGGGACACACATTTTACCACTTTGGAAGCTTATATCTTTTAAACGATTGACTTTATGAAAAAGTGGTTCTAGAAACCCCTATATCATTTTTAAAGACCTGTCTATAAATACCACACACGCATAGGTTTCATGTAAAAAAATATTTTCAGTTCTAGTTCCATGTATGGGGACCCCCTTTATTTTAAATATTTTTTAATTTTTTTCTTTAAAATAAAAAAGCAGTTTACAGAATACATCTATCTACCAAGTTTCACATGTATAGTTTTAATAGTTTCGGAATAAAATGGCTGTGACATACGGACGGACGGACAGACAGATAGACAGACAGACAGACAGACAGACAGACAGACAGACGGACAGACATATCGAAACTATAAGGGTTCCGTTTTTTGCCATTCGGCTACGGAACCCTAAAAAGGAGAAAGTTCTGATATTTTTTCTTCTGTGTGACATGCATGTTTTCATTTTAGATTTCCCAAGATTCCATATTAAAAAGAAAAGTGGATGGATAAGGTTACTAGGCAATATTGGTTTCTAGTTTGGTTTTTATTGATATAAGATAATATAAGATACCTATATCCAATCTTTCTAGGCTTCAAATAGTATGACGGAGTCTAATATTAATTAACTTGGACCTTTGCATTACAATATCGCCCTCATTAGTTACTTTGGTTCCGGGGATGCGGTAATGGTCTCTATGAGATTCCGCGGCCCCGGAACTTAAGGGCAGCTGAAGGAACAGGGTGGGTTTTTAGTCAGTAGAAGTCTAACACTCCCTTCCACTTTACCCAGAGCGGGAGAAGTCATTCGATGATTTTCCCACTCAGGAAAAAGAAACAGGTTCCTTTGTTTCGATGTCGAGTCCACGGGTTAAGTGTATGTAGGAGGGAGGAGTCATTAGATAAATCATCTAATGGTGGTGAGTACCACCAAAAAATAATTATTACCTAGTGCCTGCTGAAGCTACAGTTGTTGCCACATCTGATTTTAATGAAAATATATTTATTATGGAATATAAAATAAATATAAAAAAATAAAATATAAAAATAATATATGGCCGGCTACATTGTCCATGCTCTGATAAAGCATATAAAATGCCTAACTTGAATTGGAGCGTTGATTGGTGTTACAAATCAAAACGCCTTACAATTTCAAATAGACACTAAAACAAGTTATTGTACGGATCCACCACAGTAATAGAAATTTGTCGTCGTTGTGAAATTTATATTAAAAGGGCGATCAACGAGAGTGGTTCGAAAGTGCTGTCTCAGAAATATAATTCCAATTATTTTATGAGATCGGTTTTATTATTATTTATTATTTATTCCCGGATATTAATTTTCATCAATATGAAATAGAAACTACCAATCATTTGATTGAATTAGCAAGATGCATAATTCAGAAATATGTAGACGCTCGGTTATCATTTTTTAGCAAAAACAATCAGGACCCTAAAACTTTAACACGAAAAACATTTACCAAATTAATTCATTTTAAAAGTCAATAATAACAGCATACTTGTTTTTCTTTTTGTAATTGAGACTGATAATGATTAAATATTATTATGTGATTTTATTGAGTAATTTTATAATGTTAAAGTTCATTTTATCGATATCGATAACTTTCCCTCAATCAAGAAGAGCAATCCCTAACTCGGCATATCTATGAAGCTTGACTTTGAACTGACCAATTGCAGTGGCGCATTTTTTCCTCGCCTCCCAACCCGTATTGGTGAGTTGTGTTCTTCAAAGAAATCGGCCTATAAGCTCTCTAGGTTAAATACTCTCTGTAATTGTAGGTAGACCCGCTGACTCGACGAGTTGAGGGTAGACCGGAATCTCTCTTCGGTTGTAGAAACCCTGGCGTAGGGAACCTGGCGTAGGAACCCCGATACTGGGGTACACTGAATTTGTTATTATAATTTAGTTACTTTAAAATAATATTTAGCTCCATATGAGTTCACACAGAATGATGATGGTAGGGCCAAGGATCTTCTACCTACTAACTGGATTTCTTACGAATGACTCAAAGAATACAGAAAGTCTTTCTTAGCTGTTAAACAATAGAGTATAAACTTGCACGTATAAAACTGAAGGAACTATTCGTTCCGAGCGAGACAGTGCCGTGTGTGGACTGTGTCCCTTTCTTCTGTGTGTCAGATTAAAAATATTTATTTCAATGGTAATTTTTTCGACCTGTCTGTTGTAGTAATAACACCTAGTTTTAAACTTCTTTGGAATTCTATCTTTAAAATGAATTGCCATTATTACTGTATGCATATTAATGAAAATTAAAGTTATTTTACCATGCAAACACAAGATGTTTAAACCAAAAAAAAATGGAATTTGCAAGAATTAGTAGTGATATATTATACTATACCTGGCAATTACTACGTTGCCGACTGACGTTTACTTGACATCTGTATGTTTGTAAATTTGAATTATATTTAATTTTGTGAGTTTTCGTAATATTAAAGTGCAAGTTATTGTAACCATGGTAAGAACGTGTTTTGTGGTTAATTGCAAGAGTGAAAAGGGTACCCCGGGTCTGGAATTTCCTTTTTTAAGTAAGTTTTGTGACTTTGTTTACAAATTGCATTTAGGGTGACTATGTTTTCAATGTAAAAGTGGATGTTCTTCTCTTTATTCTTCTTATTTATTATTTTTCTTTCTTCTCATTATATATTATTTTTTGTTATTTTAAGCTTTCCTAAAAATTATGATCTTCGAGTCCGGTGGCTCAGTGTTCTACACAGAAAAGGGTCAGAAACGGTTCCAAAATTTGTAGCCGCCATTTCAAGCCCGAAGTAATATTGCATTTCGAAACAAGATCAAATGATGCAATTCCGTCCATTTTCCCTAAAGTAAGTTATCAATCTTTCCAAATGACATGAAGATCACCGTTTCGAAAAATGTAGAATATGAGCATAGCAAGATGAATTTTCATTTTGAATATATCTTAACCATAAATACTACAATTTTGTTCTCATCAATCTATTATTATTTTAGATTCCTGTCAGCGAAACAAATAAATGTTTCAAGTACTATAATATTAAAACCCACTAAAGAAAAGAATATACAACCTGTACTGGGCACATTCAAAGATCTGGTAAGTGAAAGTTATGAAAGGAGTCAAATTAATGAGCATAAAAGTCGACATTTTAGTTGTTTTATTTATTTTTGCTTAGCAAATTGATGGCAAAAATATTTTATATCATTTTGGCCAAAAACTCAGCTACGCAAACTTGCTTACAAGTGTAGTTTATTATATTAATAATTACTTATAACTTAATTACTTAACTTTTATCCACTGCAGTTAGTTAATGTCGACAAATAATAATCTATACTAATATTATAAAGAGGTAAAATTTTTAAGTTTGTATGTATGGGGTAATCTCTGAAACTACCGAACCGATTTTGAAAATTCTTTCGCTTACATGTAGCTGCATTATCCCTGAGTGCTATAGGCTATAAATTATCTTTATATCATGCATATTAGCCGAGCTAATATAATCTTTGTCAAGCAAGTCGGGGACGGGATCCCGTGGAATATTTTCGACTTCTACGCGGACGAAGTTGCGGGCAGAAGTTAGTAATTCATAATTTAAAGATTATTTCCATACTTTTAACTAATAATAGTGTAATACATTTTTAGGGTTGTGTGTCAAGCCAATCTTGTAACAAACCTGCAGCTGCAACATATGAGGAACTAGAAAATATAGAACCAACCTAATAATAATAACCTTATAATTATCATTCGATCTGCCTCCTTTATGTTTAGAATTATGTATGTTAATAATATTGATTTCTAACCTTAAATAGCACATGTGGTGTTAGCCTGTAATTAATTTTTACACTTATAAATGTAATATGACTGTTTCATACAAATGTATAGTGTAAACAATTGTAGGTTAAACTAAATAAATATATACCGAAGTAAATTATATCTCTTCTGTTATTCTTTCTATTTATAATCATCGTCTTTCATGAAGGGTTTTAGTAGTTGTAATTATATATAAACATTGCATCATTTTATTTTAGTCTACTGGCTCTAACCGTACAAGTGTCGAATAAACATAGATTACCAATTAATGTACGTTTGTTTGGACGTCTATACCACTGCCTATCAAGGCCAAGCCTTCGAAGAATTGCCAGCTGGTGATTCTGTTATTAATTCTGTATCTGCAATAATTGTATTTGTATCACGGGTCTTAACCACTTTGAAAGTTTATAATTCAACGCAATAAAGTTTGCAAAACCAATTTTGCATTTAGCCCGCATAAGGAAGGGTTTATTATAGAAATTAGCGCGCTCAATATAAGTTCCTCAGATATATATATTGAGAACTAGCTTTTCGCCCACGTAGAATTCTGTTATATCGCGCTACCGAGCAACTGTTCAAAAATCTGAGATAGAAAGAACCCTATATAGTTCCCAGGGTTTTAAACTATCTCCATGCCAAATTTTTTCGAAAGCGGCACTGTGATTTAACCGTGAAAGCGTAACAGACCGATACAGACCTTTGTATTTATAATTGAATTTATTTCTTTCTCAATACTCAATACTCAATACATTTATTTGCATTCCACAATGTGAACTTAGGTGGTAGGTACATACAAGATATACATTGGTTTAGATCATTGTGGACCCTGTCGGGCACAGCAAATTAAAAAAAAAAGAGGAAAGAGGGCTATTACAATTATTATAATTATATAGAATGTGTATTAGATAAGATAAGATAATTTATTGGAACAAAACACATTTTACCAAAAAAAATATTGTTTACGAAAGTATTACTATTAAATATTACTTTAACTGGCCAAGTACGAGTCGGACTCGCACATGAAGGGTATTTTTATAGGTAGGTAATGAATGGTACGGAACCATTACCTATAAAAAGCACCAAAAAAATCACAACTGTTGTATGGGAGTCTCCCTTAAATATTTATTTTAAATAATTTTTAGTATTTTTTGTTATAGCGGTAACAGAAATACATCATTTGTAAGGTTAATAATAAGTGTCTAAAAAAACCTGCAAATATTGCATCAAATAAAATTGTCCTTACGTTTATCGCGAATTGATATCCACACTACTAGAAAGAGATAGCTAGGTCCTTCGAGGGTATACTCTTCGGAACGGATTTGAGCTTCACGTCCGCATTCCAGTTTAGGTACAAGTTCCTTGGGTAGGGCGTAACAATTAGGCGACTATTGTATGTCAGAACTGTAACTGTACGTAATACGCTCTGACCCGCGCGACCACGCGCGCCTACCAAGGATCTTCTACCTACTATACAAGTTCCTTGGCGCCTACCTACATCACAGATTACTAATAAGTTACTAACGTAACCTACATGTCAAAAAGATGGAGGGAGTTCGAATGTGAAATACTAATTATGTTTCGTTATACGTAGCCTATGTTTATTTCATAGATTTAAATAACGTACTGCGTTACACTTCGTTTTAGAGTGTTAGGCTGAGCGCACACTTGAGTCACGACAGTTTTAAGACAGATTTGTCGCACATAGACGAGTCTGTCTTAAAATTAAAATGGACCTGTTTTGACTACGACACGCAGCTCACCTAAAGCAAAACTGTTCTGTGTACAACGACCACGTGGTGCAGACCGTCATCTGCGTCAATCAATAGGCTATTTGACAGTATGAAAAATAAAATGTTCTTGAAAGAAATCTATGTAAATTATGACTTCAAAAATCGTTATGGAGTAAAATAACTTGAATATATATTTTTATACGCCATTCACGTGACAAAACGGTCAGGATTGGTCGAATTGCAATGATGTAACATGCTTGTCAATATGTCTTCGCCTGTCTTAATCCTGTTACTGTTTTGGTGTATAATTTCGTCGGGAGACTGTTTTAAACTGGCTTTACTACATATTTGTATTTTGTATATTTGTACACTGAACTCGATAGAGATCTATGATAATTCCGAGTTTAATGCTCCTGAGCTATAAAATTGTAGAACTGCCAAGTAAGTACATTTTATCATGGGATGTTCAATTAATGATGCATTTTCACGTAATGTATGAACTTAAGTTAGCATGTTATGTTTCGACGCATTTTGATATTCTTAAGAACATAATGTATATAGTTTTACCAGGGTTTTTACTAACGTATTGGTACATTTTGGCACTTCACATGATTTGTAACTAATTTTAATACAGTATGTGAGCTGGCATATCGACCAGCCGCCATTTTGAGTTTTTTTTTTCAAAATCGCGGAGCACGGTGATAATGTTATATATGGATAGAGGATACATAGACGTTCTCAGGTTGATCATTGTTATTACTGTTTATGGAAAGAGAGTAGGTACCTACATATCATACTACTAGGAGGACGAGAAAACGACTACTATAATCAATTAACTATCCACAATGATATTATAAAGTACAGATGTGTTACGTTCATAGTAATATGCGTTGAAATTTGTTCCGCGTAGTAAAAATTGCACACATCACGAATATCTATGGCACACATTGACAAGTTTTACTGATAAGTAGAAAAAAAGATACGAAACAACACGCAAGTGAAAGAGATAGCTATAATTCTAACAATTGCGCTTCAAATGAGTCCTTGTGACATAGGATAACATTTATAGCCGCGGAGTGGACACTCGATTGAAGAGTAAGTACGTAGGTAAGAAATTAAACATCATAATGGTTAATCACGGATCAAGTATTAGGTATCACTAATGTTTGTATTCAGCTAAGCCAAAAGCTATATTCAAAACTAAAATAGAATTTAATAGTCATTATGTTAATGAAATAATTTATGATCAGTCATAACAATAATTGTATGATTCGAAAACTTCGTCAAATCGGAACTTCATCTTGGATGAAGCAGGTGGAAAGCTAGTAATCAATAAATAATCAATTTCATGACACAACTATAGGTTTCATAATGAAATGTCATGTAGCGGTTTCTTTGTAGGTACCTATACTGACCAAACAAATTCAACGTTGGCGAAAATGCAAGCAACAGGTAGCTGACATTTTATAAAACATTATGCAGGCAGCATTATGTTTTAAGGAACTGCATTTTTTTTTAAGCCTTGTTCGACCACATTTCGGAACATATTTGTTAGTACTTTGGAAGTGATTGCTACATATCCTGCTGATTTTTGATGTTATCCAGTCTGATTCGCTTTTTTATTCACGAACAATTGCGATCCAATCTTGAAGTCGAACCTGATCCCTCGGAAACCTAATTCAATAAAAAAACAGTTATAATCCCCAATAATCAGTCAAATGAACTTTAGTAAAAAAAAATTGTAACACAAAACAAATTAAAACAAGTCAATCAATATCGCTTCTACACTTGTAAACTTTTAACTAATCTATGTCCGCACGCACGCATCCTTATCGCTCTCGCGACAAAACAAGTTTGCTCTCTCTGTCTTTACCTACATATGGCTCCTAAGCATAATTTATTGGCAAGTTTGGAAAATAAATTGAATATAAAAAATAATCTAAATATATTTGCATTCTCACATGTGGTATGAGATCCTTTGTATTTTGTTTACTTTGGAAGTATATTTCGTACACTTCCGAAACTCACACGATGGCATTTTTGATAAATAAAATCTAAGGACACGGGTATTACCATGAAGGTATAGAATAAACTGGAGGCCAAACTCCTCCATACCTACTTGAAGCAAATAAATTTGACCTTGACTGCATTCTATCTCGCTCCTTAGGTCCCCCTCCTCTCTTTCTAAATAGGGTGTCCACACAACAACAAAGTAAAGAAGACAATTACAAATAGCAACAGAGTAGACAATCCCAATCCCAAGGGATAATTCTACGCGACGACTTTTTGGGATGTCGCTAGCATATAGCGTGAATAGTGGGGGGGAGAGCACGGCACCTTGAGGAACGCCAGCTCTGATGGGGCGGGGAGTGGAAAGCGCTCCTTCGACACGATATCTGAAGGAGCGGTTCGACAAAAAGTCTCGTATGATGAGCACGAGACGGTCCGGCACGCCTAGTAGGTATAGCTTATAAATTAAGCCATTGTGCCAGACTTTGTCGAATGCTTTCGCGATATCAAAGAATAGAGCTCCCGTCAGATGACCGTGTATGAAGCGGCCATTGACGTGCTCTACGATGCGGTGGGCTTGGTGGACACTAGAGTGTTGGGCTCTAAAGCCAAACTGTTCGTTTGGGATGAGACTCTTTGCCTCGACATAATCTTTGAGCCGATTATAAATAATCCTTTCGTAGATTTTGCCGAGGGCGCTGAGTAGACTTATGGGGCGATAACTACTCGGGGAGGACTTGGGCTTACCGGGCTTTGGAATGCCTATTACGGTAGCCTCTTTCCACGTTTGTGGGAACATATTGTTTGACATGGCGCCATTGAAGATGGCTACCAGTAAAACTATTATGGAACGGGGGAGGAGTTTAAATACTCTACTTGTCAGTCTGTCAGTCCCGGGGGCTTTTCTGGGTTTGAGTTTCCTGATGATCTCCTCCACCTCGTCCTCCGTGACGGGGGGGAGGGGAGCATCAGGGTCCTCGACTGGGGGTAGGGCAGACCTACGTTCAACCTCAGCATCCACGTGGGCGAGGTGGGCTGGGTCGACTGGCTGAGTGCTGGGAGAGCACTGGGCTTCCAGGCTGTCGGCCATGCATTCAGCTTTGTCTTCGTCATCGAAGGCAATGCTTTTATCCGGGCGGATGAGGGGAGGCATAGAGGTCACTTCAGTGGCGCGCAATCTCCTCTGAAGTTGCCAGAAGGCATGGTGATTAGGTTCCAGCTCGCTCAGAGTCTTATCCCAGCAACTTTCACGCCACTCTTTAATGCTGTTACTTACTTTGCGCTGTAAGTACCGCATAAAAGTTTTGTTATTTTGACAGGGGAAGGCTCTGTAGGCACGGACAGCCGCGTTCTTCTCAGTCAGCAGGGCCCGTACATCGTCAGGGAGTTTCCGTTGCCAGGTCTCTGTCAACGGAATCTCCTTTGAACAGTTGTTCAAGACAGATTGTACGTGCTCCGTGAATGAGTCGATCGCGGCCGTCGTGTCGGCGGCGGACTGGATGAGGTCTGGTATTTTATCCAGGTGAGGAGACGTGTTGGATTTCAGCAAGTCGCCTACTTTCCCCCAGTCAGTGATCACCTGTGTTGGAGGGGGGCGGTTAGGGTCGTAGGGACCCGATCTGGAAGTTAGTTCCAAGATCACCGGTCTGTGGTCTGAGTCGAGCTCGTCCACCGTCTCCAGGGAGTGCAAACGTAAGTTAACATTCCTTAGGAGAGCGATGTCGAGCACGTCAGGTGAGTGAGTTGGCTCAAAAGGATAGTGAGTAGGACGCATAGGCCCTATGATATCTAACTGAAGCGGGGAGCATAGCTCGTACAATACTTTCCCCCGGGGGTTAGTAGTACTGCTACACCATGCGGGATGTTTTGCATTGAGATCCCCCGCCATAAGGACGGAGTCACTCATGTCAAGAAGGGCGGTAAGGTCGCTTCGTAGTGAGGCGTTTACCGATGCGTTTGTATCTGCATCATTTGACGGTGGGAGGTATACAGATACAATTGTGATGGGAGGGTGGCCCGTCATGCCTAGCCGACAGACGGATACCTCTAAATGGGCAAGGGGCGGCGGATCCATAGGGATACAGTGTAGGGAGTTTTTATAATAGATTAGAGTACCGCCTCTATGGCATCTAGTCCTATCATTTCTGACGAGCCGGTAATTGGCAATCTTAGGATCCCTAAGGTGGGGTTTTAGGAAGGTCTCTTGGACCAGGAGGATATCGAGATGATGATCGCGAAGGAAGGTCGCGATCTCCTCTCTTTGATTTCTAATGCCGTTGGCATTGAAGAACCCCAGCTTGAGGGATCGGGGCTTTACTCTATTCGCGGCCGTAGTACCCATTATGGTTTACGGGCGAGTTTTTCTATGTGGGCGGTAATGTCAGGGTACCTAAGGTACACCTGATTTAGGGTTCCGAGGTCGCCTCTGCACGCCTCTACTTCTCTTGCCATTTGAATGGCTCGAGGGGAAAAAAAGATATTAAAAGTACTCGTAAGTACGACGAACGGGTTGAAACCCGGGTTACCTAAGTTTGTGGGTTCCGGGGGAGGCTGGGTAGCCGCAACCGGGGGAGGGGAGGTCGGTGGGGCGATGGGTTTGTCCATCAGCCCTGGGATTTTGGGCTTCAATGCCGGGAAGTTCTTGGCGTGGTTAACAGCAGTCCATGGGTTTGGACGCTGTGGGCTGAGGCTCTGAGGGAGCTCAGTCGAGAGGGTGGGGCACTCCCTACCCTGGCGTGCGCTAGCGCGCTTTGCCAGCATGGGGGCCGAGGTTTTGGGGGCCTTTGGACAGCCCCGGTAGTTGGCCGGGTGGCCAGATTGTCCACACAGCACACAGCTGGGCGGCTCTGTGCACTGGCTCCTATCTTTAGGGCGAGTGCACTCTGCAGTGCCGTGCTTACCCAGGCACTTCACGCAGCGGGGAGTGCCGAAGCAGTTTCGTTGGGAGTGCCCATAGAGCTGGCAGCGGTGGCATTGGCCGACCGTGCCACTCTTGTGCGGCTTTTCAATTAGAATGCCTGATAGACTGCATACAGTCTTCAGGGAAAAGATGGGGTGGGGCCCCTCAGTGGGGTGGCAGATGGCAAGGACGTTATTAAACGCCTTGCCTCCCATGCCGTGCATGCGGTGGACCTCCATCACTGGGATCCCCTGCGACTCTAGGTCACAGTGGATCTCAGCGGTGGGGATTTCCCTGGGGATGCGGCTTATTACCACACGTACTGGTTTGCTCTCGTGGAGCGTATAAGTGTGGTATGGGATGTTTCGGGTTTTCAGGAGCTTGGAGAGCTCCCTATGGTCCTTGGCAGTAGCAAGGCCGACTTTAATGCCGTTTAGGACGGCTCGGGCATTCGTATATGCGATCCTAAGTTCGCAACACGCTTTTGATACATTCGTCCACGCTCCTTTGTCGTGGATGAAGATAGGGGGTGGGGGAGGGGTCTTGCGCGAGGTGGCGCTGGGGGGAGTGGCAGTCAAGCTGCCCGAAGGGGTGTTGGTCAGGGGGGGGGAGAGGGGCTGGCTCAGCACCGGGCGTGCTGGCTCCGTCGGGGAGGGCTTTTTGGCCTTAGGGGCCAGGGAGGAGGAGGCCTTAGACCTCTTCTTCCTCTTTCCTTGGACGAGTTGGAACTCGTCCGAGGCGGAGTCTGAGGATCTCTCTTCCTCAGACTCTGAGTTGGATTTTTCCTCCTCAGACTCCATATCGACGTCTGGGGAGGCAGGGCTGTCTGTAAAAGACTTAGGGAGAGTGGTTTCTTCCGGTTGCGGGGAGTTAGGCACGCCGGAGGTAGCTGGGGGGGTGGAGGACAGGAGGGAGGTAAGCTCCTGTCCGAACTTGCTTTTAATCTGAGGGAATTCCTCAACCAAGCGGCTGAGGAACTCCTTTAGCAATGTCTCCATATTGGAGGAGGGATTTAAAGGATAGGTAAACCTAATCCTAAACTCCTAACTCAGCCTCGAGGAGACACGTAAAACGTGTGCTCCTCGAGCAGACGGTCCCACAAAAAGCCCGACCCAGGAGTTTCTCCTAACACTGTGCCACCGAGAAGAGAAACTCTAGACAAACTCGGTGGCTGTGTACCCGTCTGTTTTGGCCTGAAGGGCCCTGATACCTAACCCTCCGGGCGGGATAACCCGGAGGTGAGTAAGCTCCCTGCGGGGATACGCAGGGAGGTGAGTCCCTAGGTGTACCCTAAGCTTGTTATACCCGCTGCCAATCTTAATGTGCAGCGGGGTCCTAAGGACCTTTCGGTCGTGCCGGTGTTGTGGGGTAGACACACCCACCAACCCCGGGTGCACACTGAAAAAGAACGGGGTTAGATACTAGCCGCGACTAGGGTAGTCCCCAAGGCCGCTAACTAGTACCCTTCCGACTTATTACCTAGCCCTGAAGGGGCCAGGTAAGGTGCGTCGGGTCAACACCACTTGGGTACGTTAGCACCGCTAGGTATCCCCCAAGTACCACTGAAGGTGGATTTTCTGTCAAAGAAATAGCTTTGTGTTGCTTTGAAAAAAGCAAAACACAAAGTACCTAAGTAGAGTGAACCGTTAGGAACGGTTCCAACGGTCGTAACGGTCGTAACCGTCACAACGAGATCGAGTCGGCTGAGTGCGGCGGAGCGATGCGAGCGTCCTCTCGCGGCGGTGTCCAACGTCGAATGAGGAGATAATTTATTGACGAAAACACCTGCTTATATATACATTGGTTATGGTTCTATCTAGGCATGACAAACACAGTTTCTAAGCTCTCGACCAATGGCGAAGCGCCGCCGGGCGAGACGCGCGCGGGGCGCGGAACGCATTCCTGCCCGCGGCACTAGATCGTCGCGGACTTATATATATCGGCGCGGGGCGCGGTCGCGCTCTTTTGCTTCTGAGCTGCCGTCGAGTGAAGATGTCTGCTGTTCAAGAATTTTCCCGCCGTGTGTCGTCAGCGCCGCGTGTCCATCTGCGTAGTCCTGGAGTGTGGCATGAAGATGCGGAGAAAAACTGATGCTAAGCTTGCTCTGCCTGATTGCATGCTTACAAACAAACCGCTTCTTTCGAAGCGATATGGCCGGCGAGTGCGGCGTTGTGATGACGCCGTGCTATGCTCGTGCTGTTATCCTGTTTCTTTACAAACCAACGTCTTTTTCAAGATGATTGCTTTCTCTGTTTCTTTTCGGAATGTCAAAAACGTGGTGTGGTAATTGGTTCAGTGTTGAGTGGTAAACTGGTAATTATTTGGTTTGAAGGTAAAGGTACTGGTCGGAGGTATTTGGTATTGGTTCGCAGGTATGGTAAATGAGTGACAGGTACTATGTCACTACAAGTCGTAACTATGATAATTATTTCTGTGATTTCTTGCAGGCCGGTCTTCTCGCGCATTTCGATCAAGGTCAGGGTGTCTGAGGAGGCTCCCTACTCAGAGCAAACCGAGTTGTTACCGCTGCTCACTGCTGGTTCGACGGTGTAAACCAGGCTTCATTATTCACCGTTGTTCTTGGTTCAAACCGTTTGTTCTCTGGTGGTACCAGGGTGATGACCTCCAATGTCGTCATGCACGGAAGTTGGAACCCCAACTTGATCCGTAACGATATTGCCATGATCAGATTGACCTCTAACGTTGGCCTTTCAAGTAAGTGTTGTACGATTTAGTATTTATGGTAAGCCTTTTATATTAATGAGCGCCAACTCTCAATCAAGAGACAATAGATAGCCTAATTGGCTAAGGTGAAATCAGTTTTGTGATCGAAAGGTCGCGGGTTTGAACTCCACCCATTATACTATTGACGTAAAACCACTCCTGACCAAGCATATTTAGATTACAATACCTTTGGAGAGAAAGGTCGTAAAAACCATTTTTACCCAAAATGAGTTATGAATAAAGACCAATCTATAGAGTGAAAAATTCTGAACAAGACTACATTCATAACTCATTTTGGGTAAAAATGGTTTTTACGACCTTTCTACCCAAAGGTATCGATTAGTTGAATGGGTTTTTTTTTATTTATTACTAACTTGTATTGTACTAATATTGTTTCTAATTTGGAAAAATATGTTTCATTTCCTTGTTACTTCAAGTACTTTGGTAAATAAAAGGATATTTTACGTTGATTCTACACTTGCAATACTAATATATCTGGTTATACAGGCCATATCGCTATCATCGCTCTGCCAAGTGGTAGCCAGCTCAACGAGAATTTTGCCGGAGAAAACGCTATCGCGTCTGGCTTCGGCCGCACTGCTGATGGTAAGAAGATTTTGATATAGCGCTCATGTTCCTTAGTTTGTATTGATTTACTTAATTTCTTTATCAATACATTTATAGGTGTAGCAGGTACCATCACCACCAACCAGTTCCTCAGCCATGTTACTTTGCCTGTGATCACGAACGCTGTATGCAGAAATTCCTTCTTTATTGTCCAAGACTCCAATATTTGTACAAGTGGTGCTGGTGGTAGGAGTACATGCAACGGTGACTCTGGTGGTCCCCTCACTGTTAACAGGAATGGCGTGCCAATCTTGGTAACATAATTATAAATAGCAAGTGATGAGGAATACATCAATAATGTATACTTGGTCTCATTACTACCCACTTTTCATTTTTCTTATATTAAATTTAACTTTCCCTACAGATCGGTATTACTTCCTTCGGATCTGCCCGTGGCTGCCAGCAAGGATTCCCCGCTGTCTTCGCCAGGGTGACTTCCTTCATCAGCTGGATCAACGGTCAGCTGTAAACGAGTCTAAAGGATATTCTAGTTACCAAATACATACAATCATAGGAATAATTTCGACATTAAAACATACAAATGAAAATTGTGTTTCAACTATACAACGTGTAATTTAAAGGGTATATACATACCAAGTGCATGGCTTCTTTGGATGATAACTAACGATATGGGAAGGGTTTTGTAATCCTAAGTCTACGTGTGAAGAACTTATTACAAATTCCAATACACCATATGATACCAGAGACCGAATTTTTCAAATTAAGAAGAACGAAAAGAATTATCGTGTTACTAGCTTCTACCCGCGACTTCGTACGCGTGGCAAGGTTTTCCCGCGCAAATCCCGATCCCGTGGGAATTTCGGGATAAAAAGTAGCCTATGTGTTATTCCAGGCTGCCAACTACCTACTTACCAAATTTCATTCAGATTCATTCAGTAGTTTTTGCGTGAAAGAGTAACAAACATCCATCCATCCTCACAAACTTTCGCATTTATAATATTAGTATTAGTATTAGTAAGAAAGATAAGATAAGATTGGCAAGTGACGTGGAAAGTTATTGATCCTCGTAGTGCTGTGAGACGTTTGTTATGATTGGTATTCAAAAAATATATGAAACCAATAATTTGGTATCAATTCTTTGAGTCAGTTATTTTGTGCTGAAACTGTGCATAGAGACTCCATACCAGATGTTGTCTTCAGCCCTTTTAGATAGATATGGGGATTCTGTTACACGTTGTATATTAAACTAGTAGTTCCTCGCGACTTCGTTCGCGTGGGAAGTCTTTCCCGTGTAAATCCCGATCCCGTGGAAATTTTGCAAAATCCCGTCTTAGCGAGCATCTACATACTAAAAGGAACCTCCATGCAAAATTTGAGAGCCCTACTACTTCTAGTTTCTTAGATCACATTTCAACCTATCAAATTTGATCGGGATTGAATACAGTATCTAATTGGTTGGTTAGTATCTTAGTTTTAATATGGAAAAAATAAATAATGTGACTTTTAGATTAAAAACCGGCCAAGTGCGTGTCGCGCCACGCGCAGTGTAGGGTTCCATAGTTTACTACAGTGCCAATTGCGAGTTGGATTAGTTGACCGAGAGTTCTGTACTATGCTCTAACAAAAACAAACTACTCTGTTTTACACAAATAAGAACTTGACCTAAAAATTGTTCAAAGGATTTTTCCGAAGGCCAGTACAATACAGTTGGTCGACTATAAATTCTGACCTCCAACCACCTAAAATATCAAATACATACAATTATAGGAATAATTTCGACATTAAAACATATAAATGAAAAATATGTTTCAACTAGACATGATTCATTACTATATCAGTACCTGCCAATAAAAACATCATTGTAAGTCAAAGATTCATAGGTCCTCGAGTGACTTAAATCAGCACTAAACTGGATGTTGGTTAATCCCTCATCTGGGAGGAGTGGGGCGACTAACAAACATCAAAATCGTAAAAGGGAGAAAAATAGGGTCCCACTTTGCATGAAGTTTCTCTTATCGACAAATACAGACTGGCGGCTGGGGCGTGAAGAAGAGAGTTGCCTCTCCCTCGCACGTTCGGCCTCCTCCTTCGCTAGCATTACTGCTTCGCAGAAGGAGGCGACTGCATCTCATTTCCTTTCACCCCGTACCATGGTGTGAACCAGGGCCGGGCGCGAGAGGTCGCTGCCGCCAATCGCCTACATGATGACACGGTGGTGCTCCACCCAAGCAGGGCACACCTCGACCATGCTCCACCGTGTCCTCCGGGTGGTCCTCACAATGATGAAACCCGGGCGTGTCCTCCCGCTGTATCCGATATAGGTACCTCCCAAAACAGCCATGTCCGGTCAGCACCTGCGTCAGGTGGAAGGACGCCGTGGCGTCTCTCAAGCCACTCCTCAAAGAGGGGACCTATCGCCGCGATTGCGGCGTGCCCAGCCCTCGGTTGTGACAGCCCCTCTTTCCATGCCACCGTGAGATCGCGTCGGAGCTCTATCCACTGTGGCGCGGTTTGCTGCGGCAGCGGAGTTTCACCCCGGCTTAGCACCTCCGCGCGCCAAATGTACACGCGCACGAGGACTTCTGCCTCCAGATCCCACAGCAGCAATCCAGCAAGGAGGTTCGCCGCCTCACCGGAGGATCGTGCGGTATCCCCGGATCATCCGGATGGTCATGACCCTCTGAGATGCGACCAGCTAGCGGGCTGGTCACCGCTGTATATTCAGTGCCCACACAGGGGCCCCATAGAGGACCACGGACCACACGATCTCCCTAGACTTGTTGTATGTAGTTTGGCCTCTCTAGATTGGGTAGGAGCCGCTTGAATGCAGCCCCCGCCCGGTCCAGTCTTGGAGTCAAACGTCGGAAGTGCTCCACGAAGTTCCACCGGCTGTCGAGGCCGAGTCCTTTATCGTCGTCTCGATGTCGATGTGATATCCTCTGCCGATGTGAACCCCTCGGCTCCAAAATACCTACACATAGGAACTAAAAAAGCATTATATCGGATAAGTTAACGTACATTTCTTAAATTTTAAAAACCATGTGTCTTTGAGTAACTTACTTCGGGAAACATATGTAAAATAAAATATCTGAAAGAGATATTGCGAAACTCAAGACAGCATATAATGCTGGTATAATGCAGAAACAGGCAGCTATACTACTGTCACAATAGTACGCAGTGTTTTTGAGACGAGGAACCCTGGGGCTACCCTACCCTGAGGGTCCCGGGGCGAGAGGTTCAGATGAAAATCGACAAAAGTCAAGGAGTTGGAAAGTTACAAATACAATACAAATATAAATCTATATACTAACACGTGAAACAAAATCTTTGTATGTTTATTTTATTTTTTATATACTTTATTGTACACCTTACAATATATCTACGGAAATAAAAATTAAAACTAGTGTACAATGGCCGGTCTTAACGCACAGGGCGATCTCTTACAGACGACCTTTGGATGGACAGAACTTAAGGAGACAGATTTAGGGCAGTCAGTGTACAAACATCATAAATAATATTAATTAAACATAATAATGTAAAATACATACATACAATATCAAAAACATATACTTATAAATATCACATGTATCATTAAGAAAGAAGGTGAAAAACTATAGCGAGAGGTAATGCTCCTTCACCATTATTTTGAACGTTGGTAGCGTTTGAGCACGCCTCACTTCTATAAGTAAATATAAACGGGCTGCTTGAATAGTAAAAGATTTGTTAAAAAAAGAAGTGGAATGCATACGTATACTTAACTCCATGATCTGAAGGATCTAGATTCTGTGTCACAGAGGAACTGAAAGCATTCCTTAATATAAAAACGAGTAAAAGGTTTAAAAAGCACATTACAAAGCAGAGAAAGTAAGTGAAGATTCGGGCGAAACCGAATAGGAAGCTATTTGAGCTGAGCATGGAAATCAAAAACGTGGTCATACTTGCGCGAGCCAAATATAATTATTGAACTTTTGAAAATCTGTCAATATTGGTACACTGATCAACTTAATGTGGTCGATTCTGTTCGTGACGTAGATGTTGGAGTGCATGGTGAGACAGGGTGGGTTAACCTCGCAGAAGCTGTTCAACATGTAGATAATTTAAGAATGAGAAAATTTTTGTAAACAATTCGAGTTATGCAGATGACATGGTACTGTTGGGCCCAACAGCTGGCACGATCAGAAAGCTGTTACGTGTGTGTGAAAAATACACCTTGGCCAAAAGTATTAGGCACCCCAATAAAACACAGATTATACAAAACGTATTAAAAAAAACAACTTATATTTTAAAGAAAAGCCAAGGTAGGGCCGCCAAACGATAATTAAAACAATGGCAAACGAATTTCTATGGGCCATAAAACATCTGGTGAGCAAAACCCATATAATGTGTATTTTCAAAAAAATACTCTTAATTATTATCACTGTTCCTTTGCTATTCATAGCGTAAAGAAGCTTCCGTGTGTGATCCAGTGGTGAAATTAACATTCCCCTTTTTCGAAAATCCCAAAAAAAGTGAACTTTGGTACGAAAAACGAATTAAAATCC
Organism: Tholera decimalis; assembly: GCA_943138885.2. Taxonomy (NCBI): domain Eukaryota; kingdom Metazoa; phylum Arthropoda; class Insecta; order Lepidoptera; family Noctuidae; genus Tholera; species Tholera decimalis. The sequence goes on from OW964559.2 coordinate 22,020,738, forward strand.
AGTTATTGCCTGAACAAGGGAAGTCCCAAGTAGAGATTGCCAAACTTGTAAAATGTTCGCTGTGCGCAGTGCAATCATGGTTTGCGGAGACTGGTTCCCACGCAAATAAAATACGGACTGGCAGAAAACGCGTGACTACTGAGCGCCCGGACAGGAAACTCATCCGCGATTCTCTACAGGATCGAAAAACTTCTTCTGAGCTTGCTGCCGCCTTATCCGACGAAACTGGACACCACATTAGTGCTCAAACGGCAAGAAAAAGGCTTGCAGATGCGGGTTTAAAGGAGTGTAAAGCTAGAAAGAAGCCATGGCTCTCGGCAGATAACAAAAATAACCGTTTAGAATGGGCTCTACGTCACCAACACTTCACGGAGAAAGATTGGTCAAATATTGTGTGGTCCGATGAATCAAACTTTGAGGTAAGCTTCTATACCATTTCTTAAAAACAATAAAATTGATCGCTCTTATTTTAGTCTGATTTCATAAAAATTATGAGCACTCATTTAAATTCTTCTTTTTACTATTTTTCCAGATATTTGGAACTGCAGGTGTAACCTACGTGAGGCGGCGCGTCGGCGAGGAATACCATTCAGATTGCGTGGTGCCCACTGTTAAACACGGGGGAGGTAGCATTATGATCTGGGGTTGCATGGCAGCCGATGGCGTTGGCGAAATGTTCGTTTGCGAAGGCAGGATGAACAGTGAAAAGTACATAAATGTGCTCGAAACTGCGCTATTGCTTTCGCTTACACGCATTTTCGGTGACACCAACTTAGATGGAGTGAAATTCTAACAAGACAATGCTCCTTGTCATAAATCAGCGGCCGCCATGCGCTGGTTTAGAAACAACAGTGTCGACTTGTTAGAATGGCCGGCGCAATCACCAGATCTCAATCCTATCGAGCATCTTTGGGGTATTCTGAAGCGTAAGGTCCGAGAGCACAGCATTACATCAAAATCAGCGTTAAAAATGCTTTGATTCAAGAGTGGGACGACATAAGTGCAGCCGATTGTAAAAAGCTTGTAAGCACCATACCCCAAAGAATTGCTGCTGTGATCAATGCGAAGGGTGGGCCAACCAAATATTAGTATTTTTTTTGTTATTTTATAAGAATATAGTAAATTGGAAAACAATTTTATTTTATTTTTCACCTTAAACGCGAAAAAGTCAGAAAATTTGAAGGTGCCTAATACTTTTGGCCAAGGCTGTATGGTACCAACCATGGGCTTGTTTATAATAAGAAAAATAGTGTATGCATGGTCTTTGAGGCTACTAGTAAAAGAGAACGTAGTAACGTAGTTTTAATATTGATCGGATTTCTATTTAACAGAGTAGAAAGTTCTAAATATCTGGGACACTTACTAACTAGGGACCTCAGAGATGATGTGGACATAGACCGGGACCGGAGGGGGTCGCTAGCGGTCAAGGCCAACATGCTGATACACAGGTTCGTTCGTTGTTACTAATGAGGTAAAAGTTACGCTTTTAAAAGCGTATTGCCAATCGTTCTACACAAATGGTTTGTGGGCAAGGCATAACAAGAGACCGCTACACGCCCTACAAATACAGTACAATAATTTGCTTCAGGGTGCTGTTGGGATTACCTGGTTTTTAGTGTATCTAGGTATGTTTGCATAAGCGCATACCAAATACTTTTATCCTTTCGCGTGTCTTAAGTTACACAGTACGACATAAGAAAGAATGCTCCAAATTTCTTAAGTCGGACAGTTACACTTAAGGGCTTGGTCAGGATTGGTCGATAAATAAATACGTTCTGCATACACCGCTAAAATGAACAAAAAAAATTTACAAAATGCATCTGTGGTTTTTGTTGTGACGCCGCAGACTTTTTCATTGTGTTATCAAATAGTTTTTATTACTTTTTATAATAGTTTTTTATAATTTTTTTGGAATAATTTGTGTTAAAATTGCCTACACTATTTTTTTTAATTTTTTGTTTTTCGAATGTGAGTGAAAATTATAAAAGTGAAAACATATCACATCACTGCGAGATAAGGTCAGTTTGATTTGCTTATTGAATGATATAAATAGTTAGATAAACTCATAACGAAGCCAGGAAGGTATAATATTTACCATGATGATGGCCATAAATTGCCGATTTATCATTTTTTCTGATGTCCTACCCAAAAATCATAAGGAAATTCAACATGCGACACTCGAGGGGTTAAGCAACAATGCGCAGGCGCAGTAAGACCAACTCTGTATGGTCAAGAGCGCGGGCTTGTTCTAAAAGCATCCTAGCTATGTTGATGTAGAAGCACGATGCACCTTGGCTGTTGCACGCTGTCGCTGTACCGGTCAGAAGACCGGACAGCTAATATTTTTATTTTTTATTTCATGTGTTGTGATTATTTTTCTGTCAATATGTACTAAGTTAGTTTTTAAGAACTTTAATACTAACAATTGGGACAAAGTTGCCAAAATAAAAAACATTTTATTTTAATTGATTACACACACTACACATTGTATTTATTCTACATACGCACACAAATATCTTCATCTTTTGTTGATTTTCAAAATCTGTCGCCAAACTCAAAAGAGAGTAATGTTATAAATTAATCTGTAATGCTTTTTATTTATAGTCTTACTGAATGTAAAAAAAAAAACATAATCATTATTATGATAATTTCATGGTCATAGTTTGTTTAAAAGAAATTTTTGTACCTTGTCCCCTTTTTATAAGGTGCAGAAAGCTTATATTTGTACGTTATAAATATTTATAATTATGGCCGAATTTTAAACACTGGCTACCTCTAGTAATTATAAAGCATTAGGTTTTCGGAATTTCTATAGAATGTCTGCAATATAAGTAACTAAATAAGAATAAGTGTGGTGAAATCATTTAAAAAGTATTATTTCTTCTATTTATTTTCTTTACTTATGAATGATTCATAAATATTTTAAAAAGAAAATAATTCCTTTGAATAGGGCCACATCCTAAATAGTGGAGAGCTATGTATCTGTCACTGAGCATACATTGGTAGGTACCTAAGTGCGAAGGCCGCGTAAACTATCATGTTGACTAACTTTTCCCTAGGCGCTAGTTTTATATCCCTTAGGGTTTATTGATATTGGTTTCACATTAGATACTCGTATTTGAAACTTCAAAATAAAATATAGCTAATAATACGTTGCCGAGAACCAATATCAATATAACAAAAAAAGTTTCATCGAAATCCGTCCAGTAGATTTTGTATGAAAGGCGAACAATAATAGATGGACAAAAATTATATTTTTGGGTTCTGTTACTTGTATCAAGACCACTACACCCGGACTTTTAATTCGATGCAGTAAGCTGACATAAGCTAATGTTACTTACTAAAATAATGATACTATCTACTATCTACTTTTTATCCCGGAATTTCCACGGGATCAGGATTTACGCGGGAAATCCTCCCACGCGAACGAAGTTGCGGGCAGCAGCTAGTAATGTATAAATTTCAGTTTATAAATTTTTGTCGTAATTCTCCGAAACCGTCTGCGACATCTTCGGATAATTTCTCTCTTGGGGGGGGGGGGGGGGGGGAGGAGTTAAAGAACCCCAATCCACAAATATTAGCTTTATCAGCTAATAAGTGTATTACATGCATTTATTTCCAAAAGGTTCCATTGCATGATCAGCATTCATGATTATCTAGGACGTGTGTCATACTTGATCATGCTATGCATGTACTACGCTAGTAATTAAGTTAGTATATAAGATCAAGATTTGTTTAGATTAAGTTAATTACTGTTTAGCTGTAACTCTGACCAAATAAAGTTATTTTAATAAATACTTCCGTCGTCGCTCACTTAATTCGCACGTCCACTCGTCTCTGTTACCAGGGCCGACAGACCAGTATTAAACACGTTTTAACGTGAATTGTGTCGGAGATCATCTCGTATTCTCTTAAATTAAGGAGTTTCTGTGCACGGATGGTAATGAAGTTTTTATTGTGACAATTCCGAAAAGGAGGTTTTTTCGTATATAGATTGTATTAAATTGATAATTAAAATACATAACTTATAGGCCATCTTTAATATTGTGTATTAGTTGAAGTCATAATTTCGAAGGTAGACAAATAAACATTGAAACATCTACCCAAGTCCCTAGTTGGAAACGGAGAGGAATGATTTTACAGACAGTTTTATATACTTTTTTAAATATTTAAACAATAATTATATAATACACTCGAGAGCAATGAATCCGGGTCACTTAAAGAATCCTAAAAATCTCGGAAACTAAAAATGCTAGGTTAATGCAATAAATTGTATTTAATAGACAATGTAATACTCCTTAAATGAAAGTAAAAAAAATATGAGTCACCATACATTTTATTAACACAAAATTACATAAAGAAAAAAACTGCTGATCTCTCCTTAAAACAAAAATAGGAAACATGAAATTTTTTAACTTTATTACGATTTTCTTGAATTTTAATACTTCGTATTGCCTCCTCGTGCTTCCATTACTGCGTTTACGCGGTTTGGCATGCTGTACACCAAGTTCCTTATACGATTTTGGGGAATATTCCCCCATTCCTCTGTGAGAGCAATTTTGAGCTCACGAAGCGTGATTGGGGGAGGGTTTCGTTGTTTTACGCATCTGCCTAGCTCGTCCCAAGCATGCTCGATCGGGTTGATATCCGGGCTGCGCGCTGGCCACTCCATACGAGTAATGTTCATCTCTTGAAGGTAGTCATTCACAATCCTACCTGTATGAGGTCGGGCATTGTCATGCATAAATATAGCATCCTCACCTAAATTGACCATAAATGGACCAACGTGATCATTGAGGATTTCTTCCACATATCTTACGCTAGTTAAAGAGCCGTTTTCTATGATCACCAGTCCTGTGCGACTTTCAGAAGAAATTCCGGCCCACACAAGTACAGACCCACCACCGTAGGCTACTTTTTCTTCGATGCATGCTTGCTTGAATCTTTCCCCTGGTCTTCGATACACTCTGTGTCTTCCATCGTGCTTGTAGAGCATAAATTTTGATTCGTCGGAGAACATAACTTTTGACCAATCTTCAATACTCCAATTTACGTGGCTCCGGGCATATCTTAGTCTTGAAATACGATGCCCACGCTCCAGTTTAGGGCCGTTTGCAGGTCTAAGGGGTTTTAAGTTAGATTCAGCAAGCCGACGTCTTACTGTCCATGCACTTGGGTTACTTCCTCCGAGGCGTCGAAACTGATTGGTGAGTTCAGTTCCTGTGAGAAAGCGATTTCGAAGCATGGTGTTCACCAAGTATCGGTCTTCTCGTGCTGTGGTACACCTGGTTCTGCCCGTTCCTGGTCTGCGTAGGTTAGAACCAGTTTCTTCGTAACGTCGGAGAACTCTTTGTACTGTTGACAGCGACACACCGACAGTCCTGGCTGTATCGCGCTGACTCCGGCCGGTTTCCAGCATTGTATACTTACAATGCTGGAATACTTTCTGGTGCATTCTTCAGGCGTAAGCGACATAATTTCAGCTTGAATAATGAATATAGAGCACTATCAACATGGTTTATGTACCCACATAAATGACAGATTACAAACAAAAGCAAAACCAAATGCTGCAATTTCGTAGTTCCATCTTCGAAAGTGGCCCTTTTTCAAATTTGATTTTTTTATGATATAACTTTACAATAACTAAGAAGTTTTAATACCTTCATTTAAGGAGTATTACATTGTCTATTAAATACAATTTATTGCATTAACCTAGCATTTTTAGTTTCCGAGATTTTTAGGATTCTTTAAGTGACCCGGATTCATTGCTCTCGAGTGTATTAGTGATACTACTTTTAAAGTGATTATGTCTTTACCCACCAAGCAAAAAATAGATCACTTTTTCTAATATATTTATGGGTAAATTTGTCTGGTTTAAATTAATATGTTTATCATGATAATCTTTCGTTTTCACTATCGAGTTTCAATCATATTGATTACTTGACTGAATGATTTTCATCAATGACTATGAAATCAATTGAAAAAAGTCCTATGCCTACTTGACATGATCGTTAAATTATAATGCTCAAAAATAAATAAAGAAAATTCTATGTCTATCTATACTTATTCCGAATAGGCTAGTTGGCATCTTTTTGAAATAGGTCTTAATTCGATCCTCGTTGTTTTATTAGATCAAGGCTGCTTATCCAGAGCCGGATTAATCCTCTCAGAGGCCCTAGGAAATGGAATTCTTCCCCTTTTCTTACTTTGACTGGCCGAATCGTATGTTGTTAAAATTATTGCCACCGTGGTTCTCGCTACGATTCTCGACATAGGCATGGATGTTGTCGTAAGTATGTGTGTTTTTCACCTATGAGCCTTTTAATTCTGCGTTCAATCGAGTCAAGTGCAGCTAGCTGGTATTTGGCTGAGCCATCCCACAAGTGACTTGAATACTCCATACAGGAACGGCTATCTATGTGTTATGGTTATCTATGTATTGCGGCTGTTCTAGTATTTTTTATTATATCTTTTTAAATATTCAGTGTAATGAGCTGAACTTTTACATGTGAATAGTTGCATTAATACACTAAATATTGAAATAAGTTTTATTTTGTTTTTCCATTTAAAAGTCTTACAATCAGATGTCATACAATATAGTGGTTTAGTCGTAATAAAGTATGCCATCGCTCATTAATTACTAAGAGTACATAAATAAAACTTGGCAAGACATTGTAGACCCTTTCAAGATACAAATAAACGTTATAAATTAGGCTCTAGAGTTCCTATTTTAAGTACTAGGACCTAATAACCTTATTTTACTTTTATGTGTATATCTTCTGAACGTCATGTTTTTTTTTTGAAATTCTGTTTTCACAAACATTACACACAAATTCAAAGAAACATGCGTAAGAAAATACAACTCTGCACTAAACCATTTTATATGATTTTCATCAAATAGCTAACTGTCAGCGCAGCGGAAACTTGAATTTGTTTGAAGTTTTATGACACACAAATTTCATTTAAACATACACATTTACCTCTCGTTACACACTAATTAATGAAAGTGTTTTTTTTTCTTCCACGTTCATAGGGAAAAAAAGTAACGCTGGGACGACGTAGTTACAGCGGAAATAGTTTTTGTTGAATAGCTCCCCAATTGTTGGATACACAAATTTGTAATTACCATACACTATTACACCACTTCATACACTAAATATTAGCTGAAATTAGACACTTTTACGCTAGGACTACGGACACTTTGACTACCACCTTACCTGACGGTGCGCGAGCCTATTAACATTAAAAGAATAACATTAAGGTGCTACATCATTAAGAAATGATTAAAAAATGAAAATTAAGTGATCTCCTTACAAAAATAACTTTAAACAATAACGTGATTGTTGTTGTTATTTTTCTTTATAGAAATTCTAAATAAATGACTATTTATTTCTCACCATAATTTTAGTTTCTTGTATTATCCTAAACTAGCTTTTGACCGCGATTTCGCCCGCGTTAACTTACACTTTGTCAATAATTCTCGTTGCCAATCGGTACACCTTTTTGGGTGGTTAAAAAAGCATACAGTATAAAAAAAACCATCCCCAGGATCTATCCATCCCCAAAAACATACAGATAGTATTTAAAATGTATCTTTAAAACCAAAAACGTTGTTTATAATACATTTTTGTAAACTACGTTTTTTTGTTTTCTCGTCCTTGGCTAAAATGTGTAAATTTTGTGGGCTTGATACTCGTGAGCAGACCACATACAGTTTCCCATGGGACAAGCAGTGTTTTTCCAAATACACCTGCGACTTTCAGTGTCTGTGCTTGAGCTATGTTTATGGTCATTGCGAATGTTGCTTTTAGGGAAAATTGGAGTCTTTTGAACTGGGATGGCAAATCGGTCGGGATTATGGGAATATGGGAAATAAATACGTTTTCACTGCTTGCTGTTCCTGTCATAGTTAATACATGCACAACATTGCATCCCAGGTGTGTAATTTGTAGTGGCGTGCTATTAAAGAGCCTTGGTGCGTCCAGATTACACATCAACAGGACTGGAACACCCTGTCAATCCCAGAGAGTTGTGAAACTCTACAGGGTACGACGTCACTTGCTCAATATCCATGACATTGTCCCCGGACAGATACTTGACAACATCACCATCCACATGAGACATATTCTTTTCGTTGATCTGCCCTATAATTTCGTTAGTCGGTGCCAAAATTGCTCTTTCATGCAGCCATATTTGTTTTCAAATCCGAATAAACGTGGTTTATTAAATTATCTGTATGACTTTGTTACTGAATTCAGAGCTCAAATAATTCATCCCGTTGATATCTGATTTAATATCACGGTACAGCTGTACTCGCATGTTTGTAGATAGTTTAAAAAAATTATTTCGAGTGGTTCTTGAATACGCGATTTGTTACCGGTTTTGCAGAGGGTTTTCCGTGGATGCAATATTTTTATTTTATTTTACAATATATCCAGTGTACAAGTTCTTCAAGGCTTTTATTGCATCCACGGAAGAACTCTCTGCAAAACCGGTAACAGGGTTATGGGCCCAGAGTGCGTAAAGAAGAGGAATTGTACTAAGATATAATGAGCGACCGAGACCTGGCCACCATGTCTGCAGGAGGCGGAAGCGTGAGTGGGCTTTGTATTGAAAGACTGAAAGGACGAGACAATTACCTCATCTGGAAGTTCAATATGAAAAACCTGCTTATCCATGACGACCTTTGGTGTACTATCAACGGGTATCCCGAGGGCGATAAGTTCAGTCCGGAGCTGAAACGGCGTAAGGATGAAAGGCGTTGCCTAAAATCTGCCTGTCAGTGGACGCTCCGTGCGTGTCACACGTGATGACTGCGAAGACGAGTAAGGATGCCTGGTTGATCCTGGAGAAGGTGTACGATGATAAGGGCATAGGCAGGAGATTAAAACTGTTGCGGATGCTGTACTCGGTAAAGTTGGACGACTTCGGTGGTGATATGGACAAATATGTTGCCAAATATTTGTCGTTGTCTCAACCGTTGGCGGCTGTTAATAAACCAATTGACGATTAGTTCCTGGCGGCGCTTATTCTTCAGGGATTACCTCCTAAGTTTGATCCAATAATCATGGCCTTGGAGAGTAGTGTGAGCGACCTAACTAGTGACTTTGTGAAGGCTAAACTGCTGTAGAATACGAAGTGGTCTGATAATTGCAAAGGTAGAGATTGCCTGATTGCTAATAAGTCAGAGAAACATTCTAGTAAGAGGCGCAAAGAAAAGAAGCCGAGGTGTTGGAACTGCGGTAAGTCTAGTCACGTTAAGAAGGAGTGTACCCAGGAAGGGGCTTCGATGGTCGCGACTCAGTTCTTGGCTGATACGTAGTACGTAGACTCGGGTGCATCGAGTCACATGATGGGACGGCAAGACTGGATACACGATTTTTCTTCAAGTAGTGTGGAAGTGAACGTGGCGAGCGGACAGACTTTGAAATGCGTCGGTATCGGTAATGTGCATTTGAAACTCGGAGATTATGACTTGAGTCTTAAGGTGATGCATGCTACCAAGCATTATAGCCGCAATATCGGTATCAACACTTCTTATTACTATTTCTGCTGGATAGTTGATGTTACATGCATAGTATACTATATACTATCTTCGTATCTGCTTCCTCGTGTGCTGGGCATGACAACTCTTCATCAACCCTTGTGACAACTTTATTGGAATTAAAAACAGTGAAAGAATGAACTTTCTGAAATCGATGTATATCGTTTTGTTGCCAATAAATGGCACCACTTCATCAGTACCCCAATGTGAAATAAAGAAACTAAGCAGAGAATCTTTAAAATTTATTTTTTTTAACTCTTTCGCGAAATCACTGGATCGAATTTGTTCAGGCCCAATTTTTTTGAAATATTAATGTTTTTGGAACATTTTTCATTGTATGCAATAGGAAGAAACAGTCAATTATTACAACATCTATATGATGTGGATGCTCATGCTGGATCTCTTTCTCTAGCCATTTCATCAGAGCAGATTTATCTATCTTACAAATAGCGCCATCCAAATGGCACATGGACAATGGTACTGAGGTAAATGGGTAAGACAAAATCTTTGAAATGTCTACAACAAAATCCATTGAGATACTCAGCATGCGTCCAAATAAATCTATTTGGATTTTAATTTCCTGAATTTTACCACCTACTTTAAATTTCTTCTTCTTATAATCTATATAAAATTGTCAATTGAATTTTTTAGGTCCCCAAGTAACCTAATTATATAAAATTTTGCTTTTATATTATAACGAAAGTATAATTATAATATATTAAAGTTTAAGGGTGTCTCGCAGGGGGTAGCAACCGTCATAAGTGTCCGGCAATGAATGACGAGATTTCTAAAGTTATCCCGAAGAAAATATAAAAAATTGATCTTTATACTTTAACAAATTTTAGGTACTATTTTATACACCTTTACTACCTGTTACCTGTCCAAGTAACCACAACCCAAACTCTATAGTTGCTAGTCGTTCTTACCTGTATAGGGGACATGCACAGACAAACTTTCAGCGTTTATAAAATAACGAAGGTCGCCGTGGGCTCTTGCTCTATTAGTCAATTATGTTTCCAAAAAAAGTAATTTTTTTTTCAAATATTCTATTAACAATTTTTTCGCCATTGTTCTTTACATATATGGATGTCTGTTAGTCAAGCATGCCAGAATGGCTGAATGTATCGGTATGAAAATCACTTGGATAGATTAGGTTTGACTCCGGGAAAATTTGCGAAATTTCCACGCAAACGAAGTCGTAGGCACTAATTAGTCAATAATATATTAGATACATACATACTAACATACATATCCGAAACAGACAATCTCATACAGATTGAGCTGCGTTGAAGACGAATGCAGTATTTTGGAGCGTTATTAATTACGAAAGTTTGCATTGAGAAGTCCGAATGTAGTATTTAAGCGTTTAAATTCAAGTACCAATTCAAATAATTCAATTAAATTAATGTTTGTTTTGACACTTTGATATTGCAGACGTTCATCGAAAATGCGAGAATTTCCTTTTAGATAATAGTAGCACATGATCACATTAATCAAATTTAGGAAAGATAATGAACTTACGATGTGATTATAAATATTTTTTATCGATACTGCGCCTATTACGTTCCTGTATCTACTAATCTCAATCAATTAATCAAATCAACCATAAGACATATATTAAAACTAAGCTGTTAATCAGCACTTTTAAAAGTCAGAAATGTACATGACAACAATCCCTCAAATTCCCGCAAATCATCACTTCCTAGTATTTTAGCTAAGAACAAGAAGTCGCGAACAAACTCACCAGCAACAATCATTATTCTATGTTTGGAGAACTTGATTATTAATAACAAAATCATTAAAAAATTTTGCACTAGAAAATTAGGTACACTACATCATTAAGAACATTTAAAACTTTTTACCAAAAAATTAAACCGACTCCCAAAAAACACTGCAAAGTGAAAAATAACTTTAATTTCGGTAGTCGGTGTCTTTAGTTTTGTATTTTCGTTTTTGGCACCGACTTCCGAAATTAAAGTTATTTTTCACTTTGCAGTGTTTTTTGGGAGTCGGTTTAATTTTTTGGTAAAAAGTTTTTATTTCACTCTTTTTAGTTGGTCTATTTTTAATTTACCTAGTTACAAGAGCCTAATTATCAACTACTATTATCAACCTTTTACAAAATATTGCTTTTCCCAATGCTGGGCCGTTAATTGTTGAGGAGTTCTCCTGGTACTTCACCATCAGCTCTACATCACCATATGCATTGTGACGAGCATAAAGTGCGTAACATCCATATTCAAGTAATCGAATCGCAATCCACTCAATACTTATTATTGAGTAGTTTCGGCGGCCATCTGTGGTCTTCATCATCAGTTCCACTTCCTCAAATGGTACTTTTTGAAAGCAACTGCACAAGTTACTATAAGAAATACCCAAAACGCCATAGGTGTGCCTATAATATTTGAAGAGTTCCCTCGATTTCTCCAGGATCCCATCATCAGATCCTGACGTTTATGAAAATGGGACCAATATCGAAGTATACCCTTTCAATCAAAAAAAGAATTTTCCAAATCGGTTCAGCCGTCTTCGAGTAATCGATGATCATACATTAAAAAAAAAAAAAAAAAAAATATACGCGTCGAATTGATAACCTCCTCTTTTTGTCGTCGGTTGAAAATAAGTCTCTAACTCTCCAGGCTTAAGCGTACAGCTGACAGGAAATCGTTTATTTTATTAATAACTGTACTCATTAGGTAAAAGTAAGTTGACTACATTACAAAGAAAACGATGATAGCTACAAAAGTTTACAACTGTATCGCAGCTATCAGCGAGCGCCCTTACAAAAAAAAAAGAAGACAATTGTTCCAGACTAAAACTACTAAAGAGAAAAGAAGTGGAATCCCATGCTAGTCTGTATTTCATGATAGCTATAACCTGGGGGTCTTTAAGTCAAGACCGAGTAAGCGTACTTCATCTTCGGCCACATCGTAGCTTACCATCAGGTAAGCTTGTGGACAACGCGAGCGTATCAACAACGAAAAAAGGCTTCAGTGGTGTGCCCACATGCGTGCGTGTGTTTACATGTGCAACGCTGACCGCCCAAATGACAAACAACGACTTTCGCAGTAAATTCACCCTGGTGACCTACGTTACTGCGTTGGAAATGTCGGATACGGAATGACTAAGTTGGCAAAGATTACAGGTACCGTTCTAGTGTTAGAATAGGGACTCTTTGCACCCATCGTGTGATCTCAGGGAAGACGGTGGCACAGTAACCACGCGCCATCATGCACAGTGAGGCTCAAAGTCTGCCCAGGCCTGTGCCCTAATGGGCGTTGCACAGAGGAGGTTTGGAGTGGGCTTTTAAGAGGTAATGGGGTTCTATGTCCTGATGGGGATCATTTGGGTGGTTTTAGTGAAGTAGAAATCCAAAAGTCCCTGGTTTTTCTCCAAAAGCCCAGGCGTATTTTACAGGTTTCCCGCCTATCATAAAAAAGGTGTAGTTTGCAGTCTGCTAATAAAAATTAAAAATTTATGAGTCTTAATTGACTGCAGATCTACAAAGATTAAGCAGCATTAATAAATTATGTTTTCGTGTCAATGCAATTAGATATATTTTATCAATTAAGTCCTTTTTTAATATACTTCACTTGAACTCGTTTAGCTTGTTTATCTATATCGAGAAAGCTAATCTTATAATATTATTCCCTTCAAAATGCAAGAACTGCAAGGTCTTCATATTATCTAAAGCCTGTAGCAGTTTACTAGCTTCATCCATTTGGATGAAATTATTCCAGAAGACTTAAAGATTATAAATTACTAGCAGTTGCGCGGGCCTCACTTCCTAAAAACATTACCCTTCTTCTATTGCAGTCGGGTAAAAAGTAGCAGTAGTGTTACCTTTCTCAATCTTTAAGCTACTTCCTTACCAATTATCATCCATATTCACTCATTACTTTCAAAGATTAGCGCGTTTCAACAAAAAACTTTACCTCTTTATAATATTAAAGTATAGGTAGGTTAGGATTAACCAGGGTCATTAAACCTATTTAAGATGAAAAATAAGAAAGCTATAACATTAACTTTGACTATACAACGTGTAACAGAAACCCCATTTATCTCCAAAAGGGCTGAAGACAACATCTGGTATAGAGTCTCTATGCACAGTTTCAGCTCAAAATAAGTGACTCAAAGAACTGATACCAAATTATCGGTTTCATATGTGTTTCTTGAATACCAATAACAAACGTGTCACAGCACTACGAGGGGACATAAATTTCCACGTCACTTGCCAATAACACGACGCGACGATTCTCTTCGTTCTTTTTAAATTGGTAAATTCGGTCTCTGGTATCAATGTATATATATACATATACATATAATTTGTCCTAACATGTTCCCGTTTTCCCCAAGATGTTAAAAAGTAACAGACAGACACTAACTTTTTCTTAACACCTGTATACAAAGTGAGATAGAATAACTTATGAGTTCATAGTTATAGAAAGGATAAAATCAGCCAAAATATCGAATTGTCCCTGACAACGGTTTCACATAATACATGTGAAACCTCTGACTAGTAGGTACATTGTCAGCTAGTGTAGGGGACGTGGTGACTCGTTAGATAATTTTCGCGACCCTGATTATTCCCACTACCCCGGTCGACCACTTTCGCTTTTGTAGCTATTTTATATACATAAATTTATGGTCCGGCCAGAGCCCCAAGAATACGAAAAGAAGGAGAACGAGGAAGAAAGAACCTATCGTTCAACTCATTCAATTGCCAATCTTTTTTCGCATCACAGTCGTATTAAAAACTAAGAACCTGTGATTTAAGCGAATGCTAGTTTGTAAGAATCTATTAGGTAAATTGCTTAATTATTTTTGTTATTATTGGCTGGTTTAGTGGTCGTAAGCCCTGCTGATCTAGAGGTCTTTTATCTGTTTCCGGATCATGCAGTATTCTTATCAATTGTGGAACTTCCTTCCTCTATGAGATTCTTCCGTGCCTCGGAAACCACGTTAAACCATTGGTCCCGGGTGAGAAAGAGGCCAGAAAATCTTTCAAAATTATTATAAATAGCTCCATGTAAGGCACTAGTATTTATCTAGCTGCATCTGGCTTACCAGATTTTTTTCTCATTCACCATCATTTGCTTAGTCACAACTCCAATTCCAGTTAAGACTGGAAACGGAGTTGTGACTAAGCAAATGATGGTGAATTAAAAAAAATAGATTTTATTGATTTCTTACAAAAAATCAAATTATTTATAGAAACATAATTAGGTATGTAGTTAATTTTATTAAATTATATATTGGGTACCAGTTGGTACCTTTGTCCATCTTTCGTCCTCAACTCTTCGAATGTGCCCTGCCCATTTCCATTTAAGTTTGAGAATTTGTTTGACTATGTCCGTGGCTCTAGTTTTTTATCTTATTAACGTATTTCTTACTTTATCTCTGAGTTTTATTCCCATATAGCATCTTTCTATAGCCTTCTGTCAAACTCTTATCCTTTCTAGTGATTTTTTTGTTAGATACCACGTTTGGCATGCGTATGTAAGACATGGCAAGAGGCAGGTTTCCATAGCTTTTGTTTTTATATTGATAGGTAGTTTGATCTTGAAAATATCTTTCAAAGACCAATATTTGTTCCAGGTGTTTTGTATTCTACGATGTATTTCCTTCTCTTTACTGTCTTTTGTGGATATTAAGTGCCCTAAATATACATATTCGTCAACCCATTCTAGAGGTTCTAAATATAGTGTTATCGCTATTTCTTTCCTATTAGTCATCACTTTGGTTTTGTTTTGGTTTATTTGAAGACCTATTTTCTTGCTCTGCTCATTTAATGTCAGTACCATGTATTAAAGCTCTTCAGGTTTTTCGGAAAGCAGCACAAGGTCGTCTGCAAATCTCAAGTGAGATACTGATGATACTGTCCGTGAATGTTAAGGCCCATTTCATTCCACTCAAGTGATCTGAATATCTGTTCTAGGACTGATATGATGATTTTAGGTGATAGTGGGTCACTTGTCTTACCCCTTTTTCAATACTGAAGACTGGCCCAGGAGAGTCAAGTTTAATTCTTGCTTTACTATTCTTGTAATTATATTTGTTTGATTATATTTATATAGTCCGCATTTAAACCATGCCTTGCTAGAGCATTCCGCATTGAGTTATGCGAAATAGAGTCGAAAGCTTATGTAGAGTGGTAAGTAGGGTGTCCCTTAAATTTCGATGTCGAAATATGTTTACGCATACCTTCTTAAAACTTTTATAATGACCTAATATAGTCTAGAAATAAATATTATCCCGTTTTATAAACGATAACCTATGCCAACTTGCGATTGAAACTTGTCCATACAAATTGCGCGGGTACCGCGCTTTTACCTGTAACTGTTTTATTATTCACTTCATACACGATTTTTAAGACTTTTAGAGCCTATTCCTTATTGCATATAAATTTTGGTAGGGTGAAGAAGTGACAAATAAAATATTTTCCATGTCGGACTGCCTAGCCATCAAATAACCGGTGCAAAATTACCGTCAAATAGACAACTTCTCGCTGTCCTATCTTATAATATTTGCGAAGTCAAGTTGACTGTCAGTGAAAGTGCCAATCTTATAATTAACTAGTACTCTCGCGGGGCTTCGCTCCCGTGGATTCTATCACGGTAAAAACATAACTCTCCTTTTTTGCAGTCGGGTAAAAAGTAGCCTATAACCTTCCTCAAGCTTCAAGCTACTTCCATACCAAATTTCATCCAAATCCACCCAGTACTTTCGAAGATTAGCGCGTTCAAGCAAACAAACAAACAAACAAACTAACAAACTTTTCCGCTTTATAATATTAGTATAGAAGAGTGCAGTATATTTTGGGAAAATGCAAGAATTCCCGTAAACACATTTTCTTAAATGCGTGAAGAAACTTATTGATTTTTTTATAGCTTTTGAGCCCACTCTTGACCTCGATCTCGCCTGATGGTAAGCGATAGATGAGGTCTAAGATGGGACGAGCGAGCCCAGAAGATGCCTATTTACTCGTGCTTTAAAGGCTGAAATGTCATAAGTGGCAGGGAACACAGAAGCCGGCAGAGAATTCCACAGCTTGGCTGTGCGCACAATAAATGTGGAGGAGAAGCGCTTGGTACAACAAGACGGTATATCAACCAAGTGTGGTAGACCGGTAGTGAAAGGGAGATGGAGGAATCAGATCACGGAGCTCCTGCGCACATTCACAATATTTGATTTAATCCCGTAAGTACCAAAATGAAATCCCGGAAAAAAGGCTTATCCATGTTGTGATTTCTATGACAGTTCATGATGCAAGTACGTAAAATCCTACAATCACTGATGATAATGCAGGTTTTCAGGACGCTGAATAAATCGATTGATAGTTGTAAATGATACCGCTGAAAGGGCTATCAAATAAACAGCAAAAGAAGAATAAAAACAGTTGTTGTTGCGTTGTATGTAGTAACATACTTTTTCACTTCTTTTTCACTTCTCCTTTCGCAAGTCTGCTGGAAGAAATTTCTTAAGAAATAAGCAGTATCTTTGTACTCAAATATTTTAATTATGCTTATCCTAATGTATTTTACTGTGTGTACATAAATAATAAAATAAATAAATAAACATCGATATTTCAATCCGGACTTTAAATAAATTAATAGTTTAAAAAACCAAAAACACGCTTTTAAGATTAATGTAATGAGCAGAAATTAGAAATGTTTACTAGCAGGCAGTCCAATGTTCCATCAGCCACCTTCCAATTCCATCGTCAGACCAGCTCGATGGTACCATAATATTGTATTGTCGTCTAATCTACACATAACTGCCAAGTTTCATGATGATACAACAATTAGATGGACGTTTAATTCGGATTCTTAGATTTTATTGCATAATTAAATCGTTACAGATCGACCTAATAATAAATCTATGGATTACGCGGTAATTCAAAAAGGTTAAGAAAACTGATAACGGTTTTCCTTGAAACCTGTTCGTTTTCAAAGTCCATTACGTGGCCTTTCTCACAAGTGCAAACACGACTATGATATTATATTCCATCATGGAATGCCAGTGCCTATCTTTCGGCTTCATCATCAGACCTTGAAACCTAATCGTGGTCAAAGTTTATTACAAGACTTTTCTAAGAAATCCAAAACAGCTATGATACGATTTTCCATCATGAAGTTCCAGTTCATATCTTCCAGCTTCATCATCAGATCAGTTTGTCAGTACCATATTATTGTATTGTCATCAGAACTACATACAGCTGCCAAGTTTCCTTACGCTACGACCCTTGGAAGATGGTTAAATTAGTTACCTTAGATTTCATTACATAGTTAGTAACATACAGGTCGACCTAATAAAAGCGTGTTAACACTTTAGAGAAGTTACCGTAGCTGACTGTTATTCTTTTCTTTTTAATAAAGATTAATTTTATTATTTAAATTTATTTTATTTTAACTCTTATTCACTTAATTTGTTTCATTTATAATAGTTTTCATGCCGACCCAAATATCCAGTCTGCTCGGGTTGCGATCATGCCAGAAAGATGAAATTTAATATCAATCAGTTATCAATCATCAATGTAAAGTCATGGAACTTGATTAATAAGTAAAAAGTGTTAAATGGGTATCTTTATATTCAAAACATAATTTTCAACTTGACAGTTTTGAGAAATGTCTATAACAATAATTAATTTACGACTAACTAATGGTCAATTTGCTCGAAAATTTAGTTCTTTGATTGTACATGCAGCGAAAATGTAAGGCTAACTTACGTTTGCTAGTTCAGCAGACGAAGTTTGACGTAATACATTCATTTGATAATTTTGATATATAAGGAATTTCATAATAAAATGTTAAATTAACGCTATCGTGTATTATTTTTAAGCACAATATGTCGCACTCTTAGAATGAAAGTGACCTAACTCTAAATTCGTGTAATTTCAGATTTTGATGTAAACTGGCCTGAAAAATTACTCTGAATTGCCGTGGAAACAGGAATCTGAATGTGAAGAGTTATAAAGAGTCAGTTTATACATTTGCCACTTGAGATATATGAATATAATTTATTCAATTCTGCTTTATTAGTTATTACTGCTCAAATCCAAAAAATACAATTTTTTGAGTAAGGTCTCTTTCATTCTGAGGGTGCGATGTGAACTTTCAGTATTTTTAGTGTCTATGTTTTGGCAAAGGAAATGTTTTACGTGAACGCATTTTATTTTACATTTTAATATTTACTTCCATTTTCACTGTACGTGAGATACCTACTTCGATCATTTTGGTGATATGCATAATGTAGATTAAAACGCTTCGCCTAGAGTTTAACGTCTTTAGTACTAATTTATTTGAATTAATACATTAAATTTTATTAATTTAATATTAAACTTGTAATTATGAAAAAGTCAGTAATTTATACAATGTACACGCGCATGAAATATACCAAATGACTGTTAATTGTTAATAAAGCTTCCGAATATTGATTGTAAAGTGACTGCCGAGCTGATGAAACTCGGGATTACGATGTGTCGAAAAAATGCTGTGATTAGCCTTGTAAAATCATAAATAATGCTGATTTTTTATATTGAGCACTGATTGAAGAGAGGCAATTTCCCTGTGGGACGCGAAGAAAACGTTACCCGAAAGTGTTAACCAACTTGTTACATGGAGGTGTCAAAACGCAAGCAGCCTATTTCGGCATCCGACGTTTTGTCCGCTGTTGCTGTGAACAGAAATACATACCTATTTGTGAAAATGAAACACGCGATGGTGCGGAGGATGTACCACTTATTTTTTATCAACTTACAGAAATTAGAGCTCAATTTTTATTCCGTTTAGGTGGAGAGATGACATATTACCTAATATTTAGTATTTATAAATGTTGCTAGGTATTTTCTCAATGTGATGAATTAAATTGTTGTTTGATAAGCATGCGCAGGAGTTTGTGAGAGAAATGTGTTATGTTAAATAATATTAAGAACCGTGTCTGCATTTCAGTTAATTATTTCTCTACGCAGCTTGGTAAAACAGATTTGGAATAATGGGGGCGCCACTATCGCACACACTCTTAAAGTGAGAAATTATTAGACCATATCGTTCAAATAAATGAATGACAATAAACGCCGCAAGCGAATGGCTTTTATCCTTCTATTGTGATGTACTAGCATTATTGCCAAATAGTGGTTTCCTTAATACATTCAGTTCACCGCATCAAACTGTGTTTTGCCAAGCTGTACGTAATCTTAGTGTATTTTATGTATCTGATTAAAGTTAATTTAGTTGTTAAAATAGCAACATTTATAAGTAATAAATGAAATAATGAACACTATTTTACATTTATATAAGTAGTTATTTCGGCTTAAGCTATCCAGAAACAAGAATTTGTACTTTTATTAGACTTGATATCGCAATGTGGATTAAAGTATGCTTTATTGCAGTTTAGAAGAAGTTTTG
The DNA here is from genome assembly GCA_943138885.2 of Tholera decimalis. Taxonomy (NCBI): domain Eukaryota; kingdom Metazoa; phylum Arthropoda; class Insecta; order Lepidoptera; family Noctuidae; genus Tholera; species Tholera decimalis. The sequence continues at coordinate 22,040,688 of OW964559.2, forward strand.
TTTTGTAAAAAAAAACTTTAAATTAGCATGATGTTCTAAATATTAAATGCGTTTTTGAATATTTATAAAAAAATTAAAAGGTATGCGTTTCAAATATTAAACATTTTTTTGCCCATATGAGGGACGCGTTAGTGGTAAGTCATATTCATTGTTTTTTTTTTTTCATTTACCATCTTGAGAGTGTGTATGTGGTCCACTAGTGAACGATTTTTCATAAAACCTGCTTTTTCTACTGCGCTTGGTTTTCATCTATTATTTTGATTATACGACGAAGAAGAGTCGAAGAAAATACTTTATAGAGGCATGGCAATAGACTTATAGATCTATAGTTTGAAATCATTGATGGGTCTTCTTTTTCAACCGACGACAAAAAGAGGAGGTTATCAATTCGACGCGTATATATTTTTTTTTTTTTTTTTTTATGTATGATCATCGAGTACTCGAAGACGGCTGAACCGATTTGGAAAATTCTTGTTTTGTTCGAATGGGTATACTTCGAAATTGGTACCATTATCACCAAAGTCAGGATCTGATGATGGGATCCTGGAGAAATCGAGGGAACTCTTCAAATATTATAGGTACACCTATGGCGTTTTGGGTATTTCTTATAGTAACTTGTGCAGTTGCTCTCAAAAAGTACCATTTGGGGAAGTGGAACTGATGATGAAGACCACAGATGGTGGATTGCGATTCGATTACTTGAATATGGATGTTAAGCACTTTATGCTTGTTACAATGCATATGGTGATGTAGAGCTGATGGTGAAGTACCAGGAGAACTCCTCAACAATTAACGGCCCAGCATTGGGAAAAGCAATATTTTGTAAAAGGTTATAAGTAGTTGACATTTAGGCTCTTGTAACTAGGTAAATTAAAAATCATCCAACTAAAAAGAGTGAAATAAAAACTTTTTACCAAAAAATTAAACCGACTCCCAAAAAACACTGCAAAGTGAAAAATAACTTTAATTTCGGAAGTCGGTGCCAAAAACGAAAAAACAAAACTAAAGACACAGATAAAGTGGCTCTCAGGGTCAACATAAGGTAAAAGAACCTTGGTAGTGAAGCATACTCGTGCAACTAAACCACAATGCATTACTTGTATTATGACATGTCAGACAGACACAGTAATTATGCTCACGATCATTATCCTTATCACAATTTCTGCCTTGATAACAACAACTGATGAGTTGCTATTGCAAAATTTCGGAAATGACGTTCGCTTTATAGAATTCTGTAAAATCAGGATGATCACCGCTAAGAGCGTCTCAAATATTTACAAAATGTGACGTGAACACGTATTCCACAATCCCATGGAAATAGTATTTGGGATGAAATAATGGTCTTAATTTTTTTTCTCGTAATGCCAATGTTTTACTGTATTATAACTGTACAAAAGAAAGCTTTTTTGCTACATTCATAAACTCGTAATGTTTTTCTTCAATAAATCGATATTCAATAATTTATTTATACAAATATTAAGTACAATTCATCTATCTTAATTAAAAACACAAGTGCAAGGATAACAATGAAAGTTTCTACAGATAGAGTGAAACGTCGATGTACGTACTAGCTTGAACTGTGTGACAGACATCGGCGCCTTCCTCCTTACACTTTAAGTAATTGGTTACCCCGTAAGGCAATACAATTGATTTTGCCTGTTTTATCCATTTTTAATAAGAAATTACACTTTAAAGTGAAAGTGGTGAAACTAGAGGAAAGCAAAAATATTTTTTTAAGAAATATCCAGGGGGCCAGGGCCAAATAAATTAGGGCTGAGTAAGTAGCAGATGACCCACCTATCCACCATTTTCGTATGTTCAACGTTCTGCCAAACGCCCTGTATATTCACTATCAGCTTATATTTAATTCAAGTTTTAAGTCCAGATTAAAACTTTAAAAGAATAAAAGTGATTGATCGACCATTGCTTATCACGTTAATCTGATAAAAAATTGACTATAAATACGCATCAAGAAAGATAGTAAGTCAGTTGTACTGATCCACTTTGGCATCATGAAGTTCGCACTGGCTCTTTTGGCTCTAGCGGCGTTGGCCTCCGCTAAACACATCAACTTCGAGGATGCCATCGATCTAGAAGACATCACCGCTTACGGATACTTGTCTAAGATCGGTGCCCCGCTGGCCGAAAAAATCCGCCTTGCTGAGGAGCAGGCAGATGCCAACCCTGAATCCAGAATCGTCGGTGGTTCCAACGCAAGGCTCGGACAGTTCCCCTTCCAGGTTAGTTGATATACATAGGTTTATAAATAGTTTCAATCACTAATTATTTTTATAATTATCAGTGCCTTTGAATTGAATAGCATATATCATATTTACAAATAAATATCTGAATTATACTTAATTTAAATACTTATATACATATTTTAAAACATAGAAGTTACTAAAATAAAACAAAATCTTAAATGCACTGCACTAATTCCGTTTTTCATTGCAGGCCGGTCTTCTGGCGCAATTCCCAGGAGGTCAGGGTGTCTGCGGAGGATCCCTAGTCAGAGCAAACCGTGTCATTACCGCTGCTCACTGCTGGTTTGACGGTCAAAACCAGGCCAGGTCATTCACCGTTGTTCTTGGTTCAATCCGTTTATTCTCTGGTGGTACCAGGGTGACTACCTCCACTGTTATTATGCACGGAAGCTGGAACCCTAGATTGATCCGTAACGACGTTGCCATGATCAGATTACACGCTAACGTTGGCCTCTCAAGTAAGTGTTATATGATTTAGTATTTATGGTAAGCCTTTTATATTAATGAGCGCCAACTCTCAATCAAGAGACAATAGCCCAATTGGCTAAGGTGAAATCAGCTTCCAATGTTATTATGCATGGAAGCTGGAACCCTAGCTTGATCCGTAACGACGCACAATGGTAGGACGGGAAGTAATTTCAGACATCCCTCTTTTAGAAGTCTCAGCTTTAGAGCATGCCAAACGAGGCTGATTGTAAAAAAAATCAAGTTGAAATTCCAATTCTACCCTAAGATATCAGCATTTGAAGATTTGTCACGTTAATTGGAGCATTTTTGAAAATTGTTTTAAAAAATTACTTCCAAGAATTTCTAAGTTGATGCGTTTTGGCAGTTAATTTCCCTTGATGGTAGGCACCCCTTGCAAAAAAAAATTAGCCCTCTAACTCAACAGGTGTACGAGATTTAGAGTTAATTTTTAGAGTTAAGATTTAAACTTATTTTTTTAAAAATAAACGATAGAAAATTGGCATAAGCTGAGAGTGCACGTATGACCACAAAGACCCCGTCTACAAACCCTGAAAAGATGGTAGCTGCAGCTAGCGGAAATAAAAATCTACGGGCCCCATAAGGTTCACCAGGTAAATCCAATTAATTTTGTCATCAGAGATGGGCAGACACAACGGGCGGTGGGCAGATTTTTTCAGAATACAAATTCTTGTAGAAAAGCCTATATAAAGTTGTGGGAGTGGTATTTCTTACCTTTTACGATTTATTACAACGCTGAAACATTCAGTAAGTAATATTTCTTGTTAGTTGACCATCTGTCCGTCTGTGTGCACTCTCTTCACCACATGCATTATACAATTTATACCAAATTTCACATACATGTGCTACTCCTTTGGCACACCTCTGGAAATATTTTTCAGCCAAATTGGTCGTGCGCTTTAAAAGTTGTGCGCGCGCCAAAGCAAAAAGTCTTCTGATTTCGCTGGAAATCAGTATGTACGGATTACTTGACACGTTGAATCGAATTGTAACACTAATTTTTGTTAAAATTAAAAATAAATGAACATAAATATAGTTCAAATACATAAACATACATACACTTCTTATTTGGATTCAATACACTTTTTCCTAATGGCTTTCAAAATACTTCTTAATTGCATCACGATTAATCACGAGTTAATCATCCAGTTACTTATTTCAGTCAAGTCACAATCTGTCAAGCTCATAAATTATAACCAATAACTACTTTTAGATGCATATGGCTGTTTTTATTCTGAAAAAATCTGCCCACCGCCCGTTGTGTCTGCCCATCTCTGATGACAAAATTAATTGGATTTACCTGGTGAACCTTATGGGGCCCGTAGATTTTTATTTCCGCTAGCTGCAGCTACCATCTTTTCAGGGTTTGTAGACGGGGCCTTTGTGGTCATACGTGCACTCTCAGCTTATGCCAATTTTCTATCGTTTATTTAAAAAAAATAAGTTTCGAAAAATCAATTAACTCTAAATCTCGTACCCCTGTTGAGTTAGAGGGCTAATTTTTTTTGCAAGGGGTGCCTACCATCAAGGGAAATTAACTGCCAAAACGCATCAACTTAGAAATTCTTGGAAGTAATTTTTTTAAACAATTTTCAAAAATGCTCCAATGAACGTGACAAATCTTCAAATGCTGATATCTTAGGGTAGAATTGGAATTTCGACCTGATTTTTTTTACAATCAGCCTCGTTTGGCATGCTCTAAAGCTGAGACCTCTAAAAGAGGGATGTCTGAAATTATTTCCCGTCCTACCATTGTGCGACGTTGCCATACTCAGAATAAACTCCGTTGGCCTCGGATGTGTGTATTCTTTTCGTATTTTCGGTCATTCATGTATCTTAATAAATACCAAATCTCAATCGAGTATTGACTTTTCTTTAGTCTCAAAGCTTGCCTTTGTTATGAAAAGCACTTGATAAAATAAATAGGAAAATTTGACGTGGTTGCGTAACTTGCAATAAATAATAAAATATATCTGGATACCAACAGCCAACATCAACACCATTGCTCTGCCCAGTGGTGGCCAACTGAACGAGAACTTCGCCGGGAATAACGCTATCGCATCTGGATTCGGTCGCACCGCTGATGGTAAGAAGATTCTGATATGCCCATTGTTAATTAATTTATAAGGATTTGTTGAATTGTGAGATGCGTATTACGCGTTCGGTTCCCGCACGGATCAGTATGTGTACGGCCTACATACAGGGAGTGTTTGCAGGTCAGGCTATTTATGTGTGTGAGATTATATATTATACTACGCGACACACGACGCCGATGACTCATGTAACATAATATGTATAAGTTTTGGTAAAGTGATGTATATATTAGTTTATTTGTATTTAATTTTATTTATTGTAATAATAATAATGTCTTTTATTTGTATGGGCCAAGTTGCCTGAAATATTCACGATATTGGGGTATTAACTTAGAGTGCACACTTGTATATCTATAGGTCCAGCAGGTGGCATCACCACCAACCAGGTTCTGAGCTTCGTTACTCTTCCCGTGATCACGAACGCCGTGTGCAGGAACCACTTCCCACAAATCCTCGTAGACTCCAACATTTGCACAAGTGGTGCTGGCGGCAGGAGCACTTGCCAGGGTGACTCCGGTGGTCCCCTCACTGTTAACAGGAACAACAGGCCTATTTTGGTACGTATCTTGAAAATGGAGCTGACGCATGTTTTACAAATATAAATTTGATCTGAGTAAAAGCGTCTTCTGTATTTATTTGGTTCTAATTGCAACTTACGCAACAGATCGGTATCACTTCCTTCGGATCTGCCCGCGGTTGCCAGCAAGGACTCCCCGCTGCCTTCGCCAGGGTCACCTCCTTCATCCACTGGATCAACGGTCAGCTGTAAACGAACCTGCGACAAATGTACCAAAATTACGGCCTGAAGTTTTTAAGCAAAAATAAAAAAAATAAGTTACTGTAAAAATTGAGTTTTTTTGTAATATAATTTTGTCTTTTCAATTGTCAATTACAGCAGCCTCTTTAAACTGTTTTTCATGTTTTTAAATATTTATTGAACAATATGCAAAATGTTTTCCCCCTTACTTTCTCTTTCTTTTTCTCATACGTTTTCTTGATCAAAACGGACCACTCGATCAATTAATTATACACCTAATTTCATCATATACAGCGTATAACTATCATGTAATAATTTCGGAAGGCGGTGTCAAAAACGAAAATATATACAAAACTAAAGACACCGCCTTCCGAAATTAAAGTTATTTTTGCCTTTGTAGTGTTTTGATATGGAAGTCGGTTCTATTTTTTGCAAAAAAAATATTTTTCTCGCTTTTTAGTGGTTCGGTTTGTAATTTATCTAGTTACAAAAGCCATAATGTCAACTACTTATCACCTTTTACAAAATATTGCTTTTCCTGATGCATAGCCGTTAATTTTTGAGGAGTTCTCCTGGTACTTGACCATCAGCTCTACATCACCATATGTATTGTGACGAGCATAAAGTGTTTAACATCCGTACTCAATCGAATCGCAATCCACGAAATACTTATTATTGAGGAGTTTCAGTGGCCATCTGTGGTCTTCATCATCAGTTCAACTTCCCCAAATGGTACTTTTCGGAAGCAACTACTCAAGGTACTATAAGAAATACCCAAAACACTATAGATGTGCCTATAATATTTGAAGAGTTCCTTCGATTTCTCCAGGACCCCATCATCAGATCCTGATTTCGTAACAATGGGACCAACTAGAAAGTATACCCATTCAAACGAAAAAAGAATTTTTCAAATCGGTCGAGCCGCCTCCGAGTTATGAGGTAATTACATAAAAAAAAACCTTTTTTTGAAGTCGGTTAAAAAGTTTCGGGTTTATTTAACGGGTCGGGGAAAAGTGCTATTGGGTTTTATGTTAGAAATTTCTAAGTATTAGCCCGGAGTTTGAAAGTTGGTGGTGGGGTAACCCCCGTGCCTCGTAAAGCACGTTAAGCCGTTGGTCCTGCGCCTGATCTCTCTCCGGTCGTGTCGGATTGCCGTCCCATCGGACAATGAGAGTAAAGGGACAGAGAGTGCTCCTGTACCTGCGCACATGCTTGTTCACTATAATATCTCCTGCGCCAAAATCATTCAGGAGAACTATTATACTTATTAGTAAAGAAATAGTTAAAAATATGAGAAAAAAATCGGTTGTCTGTAAAGTCGGTTTACTGACGATAGTTGAACGTGACAACGTCATAAGAAAATACTGATGGAATGGTTGCATTTTTCAAAAGAAAATTTTAATTTTACATCACTATTACTGCACTTCTCATGACAATGGAAGAATCCCTACACAGTGACGTCATCTTTTACCGTTTTATGATAGCCTAGTACTTGACTCGTTGAGTCATACATAAATGTCAACTTGTAGATCCAATTTGATTTGCTTTGGAATGCCTCAAAGCGATGGAACGCCTCAGAGCTAGGTAACGCCGCATGCGTCATGTATTTTCGTGCGTGCAGCCAGCTTGATCGAATTATAAGACGTTGTCACGTCAAAAATACTATCTCACGTATAACACAGAAATTAGTCACTAATCTATTATCTAAAAAAACTAATCTATTATCTAAGAAAACTTAAGGCTTGCGGTACCTAGTCACGCCACCAATTTCTATGGTATGTCGTTCGCAGCTCAAGCAGTACGGCTGTGGAATGCTCTACCCGTGTCAGTAAGACAAGCACAAACACTATCTTCTTTCAAAAACTTAGTAAAAGATCTTTATCTCTCTCCTTAAATTGTTATTATGTATGTCTTTGTTTCTTTCTTTTTTTTTAAATATTTGTATGTATATATATGTTTTGAGAACGTTATTTATTGTTTTGTATTTTATATAGATAATTAGTACACCGTGGACTACCCGCGTATTTATTTTCTCCTTCTGTGTCAAATCGCTAAAAGCGATCTTTTACAGGTTGTCTGTAAAAGATCACTTTTAGCGATAAGACCGCCCATTGTATCACCCTTTTTAATTGTTAAGTCCATAATTTTGTTTTTACTGTTATGGTGTACAATAAAGAATATATATATCTATCTATCTATCTAAACCATGCTGATTATTCTAACGCATTTGAATCTTTCGAAGACTTTCACAAACAAAACGCAATGTAGCAGCAAATCCCTCAATAACGGCACCAACTGTTGACTCAATTTCTCAACTCAGGAACAGAACAGGTAATCGTTTTTTTTATTTATGTAAGATGTACAGTAATTACCTAGTATCTGATGAAATGGGGTGTATGTGTGTGTATGCTGTTTTAATACAACTGCATGCGTGTTAAGAAAATTTTGGAAAAACAAAATTATATTAAATTAATATTTAGGTTGTGTTGCCTCAACTTCCACATGTTTTTTATTTTGGTAAGGCAACCTTTACTCTGATATAAATTCTAAAAAAAGATATATATTACATTTTTGCCGTACCTTCCTTAATCAAAGCTTGTCGGTTAGTCAATTTTTCCCGTTTCTACTTTTAGGGAAAATTTTACTAAGCAACACTAACTTTAAAACTAATCATTATTTTTAATGGTTATGTATACTATAATGTAGATAAAAAATATCCAAATAAATTTCTAAGAATCAGGCTTTTTGGACCATTACAAGAATTTACACGATTTTTTTTCTGAAAATTCAATCTTTAAACAGCTCTACCGTAAAGTTAGTCTGATGTCGCTTGGATAATTTTTCCTTTCCAGCGTCGATATGAAAAGGCATGTAGAATTCATTTATTTATTAAAAATATATTACACCCAGCATTCCTCTTACACACGCATTAAATTAATTATGCTCCAATTACCATCGGTGGAAGCCACAAGTAGCTATAAAAAGATATGCCCGGTAGTTATAAAAGGATGGAAATCTAGTAGTTCCAAATAAATAACGTGTTGGAGTCACATGTTACACTACTTTTTACCCGACTGCGCCAGAAGGAGGGTTATGTTTTTCGAGAGTATGTATGTATGTATAATTGTTTGGCACGCTCTGTGGCCTGAACGGCTCGACGGATTTTAGCTTGAGAGATATCGTTAGATTTGTATTGACTGTGAGAGTGACACTGGGTACATCAAAATAAAAAAAAAGCAAAATGGCGGATTTTTGGCGCCATATTATGCCTTCAAAACGGTTTTTTTTTTCTCAAAACCTGTCGAGTAGGGTATCAAAATAAAGGGTTTTAAAAGGTGTTTACAAAAATATATACAACTTATATGGTTAAAAGTAATTCAAAGTGACAAATCGTAAAAAACACGTATAAAGAACTAAATCGTCTGCAAAATCTTTCACATCTGTAAACTAAAAAGCTGGAAAAAAAAAGTATTTAAAAAAAATAAAAAACCCGACTGCAAGCTTATACTAAAACTAATTGAAAAGCTAATAAAAACAAGCCCATTTTAAATTAAATAAATGTTGGAAGCAGGCGGGACCCATTTGAGTTTGAAACTATAATAATGGTATGGGCCCCGCCTGCTCCCAACTTTTATTTAATTTAAAATGGGCTTGTTTTTATTAGCTTTTCAGTTAGTTTTAGTATAAGCTTGCAGTCGGGTTTTTTAATTTTTTTAATTACTTTTTTTATAGATTTTTCCTAGAATAGTGTAATATGTGCATATATAGCACTGTGTTTTGGATGGGATTCCGTAAAACAAAGTTACTTGTGTATATGAGATCTCAAATCTATTTGGGACTTCCAATAAACAATGTTATATGTAAACATGGGACTCCTTATTTTCGTAAAAAAATAAATAAAATGAAATGTAAATACTGGTGTGTAGCTTATTTTTAATAAGTGTTATTTAAAATTTGGGTACTCTAAGATTTGAAACAAAAAACTAGATCAAATTTTAGTTATACCTTAAACGGCTCTTTGCAGTAGTAGACTTTTTGCAGATATGACTTTGTTCTTCGGGTAGGTCAATAAGCAACTCTGGACCGGCATGGAGATGTTTCCTGTGATAGAAATCAACAAGAAAGTCAACGACATGGTCGTAACGCTTTAGAACGCAAGGATGCTTATAGTTGTAACGTTCGTTCGAATAAAATAGACGACCACCAACGCGTATGATGCCGTGCTCATCGAGACACGGCTTTAACTTAAGGAGCGTGAGAGAACAAGGTACATTATTTATTACATTTTTAATTTCGTTACTAAAATAAACAGCCTGGACAACTTGCAACAATTTATACTCTGCAAATTCAAGGTCAGAGCTTAAAACAGAAGTCCCATTAGGAAGTTGCTTAAGAAACCTACAGACAGAAACGATAATATGGCAGCCCCTAATAGGGCATCGATATTTCCTGGCTGCGCAAAGTCAGAATCTGCCAGCAGTAACATCTCGAGATGTTTTTTTTTATTCAGAAAGAGCTCACTCTTGACCTCGATCTCGCCTGATGGTAAGTGATAGATGAGGTCTACGATGGAACGAGCGAGCCCAAAAGATGCCTGTTTACTCTTGCTTTAAAGGTTGAAAGGTCATAAGTGGCAGGGAACACAGAAGCCGGCAGAGAATTCCACAGCTTGGAAGTACGCAAAATAAATGTGGAGGAGAAGCACTTGGTACGACAAGATGGTATATAAACCAAGTGTGGATGGTATCTAGCCGTGCGTCTGGTAGACCGGTACTGAATGGGAGATGGAGGAATCGGATCATGGAGCTCCTGCGCACACTCCCCGAAGTACAATCTGTAGAAAACCGACAGACAAGCAACGGTTCGCCGATGAGCCAGGCTATGAAGCTTGCCCGATAGCGTCTCGTCGCCTATAAGCCTTTTAGCCCTGCGCTCGATCGAGTCTAGTGTAGCAAGTTGGTATTTTGCAGAGCCATCCCACAAGTGGCTGCAGTACTCCATGCAGGAACGGATCTGTGCTTTATATAGATTCAGAAGCTGTCCAGGCGTAAAGTACCGCCTCACCCTGTGTAGGATTCCTAGCTTTTTTGCTGCAGTCTGAGCTCTGGACTCGATGGTTGAGCCAAATTTGAGGTCTGACGTCAACTCCATGCCCAAAAGCTCCAGGCGGTTGGTAACTGGTACAGATGCACTTCGGAAAGTAGGGGATAATTGATATGGGCTCCTTTTAGCGCTGAAAAGACAAGCCTGTGTTTTCAAAGCGTTGAATTTGACCAGATAGTCGTCGCCCCAGTGGGAAACGAGATTTAAGGTCGAATTCATGCGCTCTACCATGTGTGAGTTTAAGATACGTCTACTTGCGTGCTTAGCAACGTGTCCGTAATGCGTTCCAAGACAAGCGAGGAGACGTCAACATTAATGTCTTTATTAAAACGGGAATGTATTTTAATGTCTACGGAACCCTTGCAAGATTTTTCCGACCCACCGGTCCCTTTAATTATTAATTTCGTATTCACCGCTTACGGATACTTGTCTAAGATCGGTGCCCCGCTAGCCCAAAAAATCCGCCTTACTGAGGAGCAGGAGATGCCGAGTCCAGAGTCATAGGTGGATCCACGTCAACTCTTGGACAGTTCCTTCATCGAACGAAGCTCTTGCATTACCTAATGCATAAGCTTCGTTATGCACATTATTGCTCAGTGATGACTCAAACAATTCCTAACTATATTATTTGTTTCTGTGATTTCTTGCAGGCCGGTCTTCTCATTTCATTTCCATCAAGGTCAGGGTGTCTGTCATTTTGCATCCCAGAATACTACTTTATTATTAGAAATTTAGGTAGGTAATCGTGTTTTAATACAATGAATTCAATTTTAAACCACAATTATTAGTTTACCTTAGTTTAAAAAAAAAATATTTTAAACAAAATAGAAATTTGTCTATGCACGTAAACTTCAAATTATATGATAAACCTAAAGATAAGCCCGCCGGGCAATCTATACAAATAAAAATCAATTGCGGTTCGTTAGTCTAGCTGAAACTCGAAAACTGCTGGCCCGATTCATTATTTTTCAACCGACGACCAAAAGAGGAGGTTATCAATTCGAAGCGTATATATATATTTTTTTTTATGTATGATCTCCGATTACTGGAAGACGGCTGAACCGATTTAAAAACTTCTTTTTTTGTTTGAAAGGGTATACTTTAAAATTGGTCCCATTGTCACCAGGTCAGGATCTGATGATGGGATCCTGGTGAAATCGAGGGAACTCTTCAAATATTATAGGCACACCTATGGCGTTTTGGGTATTTCTTATAGTAACTTGTGCAGTTGCTCTCAAAAAATACCATTTGGGGAAGTGGAACTGATGATGAAGACAACCGATGGCCGCCGAACCTACTCAATAATAAGTATTTCGTGGATTGCGATTCGAATACTTGAATATGGATGTTAAGCACTGTATGTTCGTCACAATGCATATGGTGATGTAGAGCTGATGGTGAAGTACCAGGAGAACTCCTCAAAAATTAACGGCCCAGCATTGGGAAAAGCAATATTTTGTAAAAGGTTATAAGTAGTTGACATTTAGGCTCTTTTAACTCGGTAAATTAAAAATCGACCAACTAAAAAGAGTGAAATAAAAACCTTTTACCAAAAAATTAAACCGACTCCCAAAAACACTGCAAAGTGAAAAAAAAACTTTAATTTCGGAAGTCGGTGCCAAAAACGAAAATACAAAACTAAAGACACCGACTACCGAAATTAAAGTTATTTTTCACTTTGCAGTGTTTTTGGGAGTCGGTTTAATTTTTTGGTAAAAAGTTTTTTTAATTATATAATTATATTATCACGTTCTCTCATACACAGGGTATTATCATCTCAGGCACGAGTTAAATTTCAAACAATCCTGTCATGACATAACATTGCTTTTAGTGTGTAGTGCGGTGTATGCAGTCTAATTTTAAATCAAAGACGTATTTTCGTTAATAAACATATTGTTTTATTTATATCCATTATGAGAGTAAAAGTTTACAGCTGACTGTTGATCCAGCTGATGAAGGAGGTGACCCTGGCGAAGGCAGCAGGAGATCCAATTTGGCAACCGCGGGCAGATCCGAAGGAAGTTATACCGATCTGTTAAGAAAATTAAGATTAGAACCAGATAAACGTATTAGATTCAGCTCACAAAAAGGGACGTCATGAGATTTTGCAATAAAATACATAAATTTTATTCATAAAGTACGTACCAAGATAGGCCTGTTGTTCCTGTGAACAGTGAGGGGACCACCGGAGTCACCCTGGCAAGTGCTCCTGCCGCCAGCTCCGCTTGTGCAAATGTTGGAATCTTGGATGATAAGTGGGAAGGATGATCTGCATGCAGCGTTCGTGATTACAGGCAGAGTAACGTGGCTCAAAAACTGGTTGTTGGAGATGCTGCCACCTTTTTAAATGAGAAAAATTTGTAAATGAGTCCCGTAAACAAAGTAGCAACCAAATATACCAAATGGGCTAAAAAAATACATACCATCTCTGGTGAGCCCAAATCCAGATGCAACGGCGTTTTCACCGGCGAAGTTTTCGTTGAGCTGGTTACCACTGGGCAGAGCAATAAGAGCGACAGTATCTGTTGTGTGTGACACAAATAATCATAATAATTATTTAATTATTTTGAACTAAAGCAAAATAACGATATTAGTTTTATAAAAGGTTCACTACCTAACTGAATTAGCTTTTATATCGTGAAAGGTCTGGTTTTATAAAAAAAACCGGTCAAGTGCGTGTCGGGCCACGCGCAGTGTAGGGTTCCGTAGTTTTTATAATAGCCAAGTGCGTGTCGTATTCGCTGACTGATCGTTTCGTACCATGCTCTAACTAAAAGCCAAACATGACCACCTAACTAATCAGACTTCCTATAAAAAAAAAAAATCACCTGATCCGACAACGTTGCACGGAAAGTTTTAATTTTTATTTAGAGATTTGTATAAAACTTGTCATAGCCGGTGTTTTGAATTTAAGTACGGACACAGAGCTACACTACTCAATCGTCACAAGAAACTAGCACGATACAACTGGCGCTTAGCGCCATCTATCGACATTTCAATAGAGTTGTTCGAAATTTTCGAGTCAAATACAATTGGTCGACTATTTGACTCTAACGAAAATTGGTACTTTAAAGCTTGATAAGTCACGAACGGTTTACTTAATCAAAAAACGGTCTTACCAAACCTCTAATATTTTTGAAAGACCTATCCAACGATATCCCACACTATGGAAAGAACGAAAAAGAAAAATTATCATCCCACTTTACATGTATGGGAGGTACCCTAAATAATTGCATTTTTTTTTAATTTTATTTTACCACTTTTTCGGCGTCATTAACGTGTATACTCATGCCAAAGTACAACTTTCTAGTACCAATAGTTTTTGAGCTAAACCGCGGACAGACGGACAGACAGACGGACATGGCGAAACTATAAGGGTTCCTTGTTGACTACGGAACCATAAAAAGCAATATGAAGACCATATTGAGAATATCACGAAACAAACATCTTTATTGAATTTATTAAGAAATATAAATTGGAATTAACTTACTTGAGAGGCCAACGTTGGAGTTCAATCTGATCATGGCAACGTCGTTACGGATCAAGCCAGGGTTCCAGCTTCCATGCATAATAACATTGGATGTAGTCACCCTGGTACCACCAGAGAATAAATGGATTGAACCAAGAACAACGGTGAATGACCTGGCCTGGTTTTGACCGTCAAACCAGCAGTGAGCAGCGGTAATGACACGGTTTGCTCTGACTAGGGATCCTCCGCAGACACCCTGACCTCCTCCGAATTGCGCCAGAAGACCGGCCTGCAATGAAATACGGAATAAGGACAGTGATTTTAAGATAATGTTTTGTTTAAGTCACTTCGAGGTTATAATTTAGTATAATATAAGTGTTAGCAATTTAGAAATTTGTTTGTAAATATTGTTAATGGCAACACATAAGTCATATTTTTTGGTCTATGTTTTTCCTTACTTTATGTCAAGAGCTACTCTCGCTAGCTAACGCGCGTTGTGTGTAATTCTGTACTTATCAGTAATTAAAAGGAGTTATAATATAGAAAATATATAATATAGAAAATCGTTTTTATTAAGAAACCAGAAAATACAGTCCACAGAAACACATTGGTCCTACGACAAATATAATTATATTATTTATATTCAACCAGCTGCTGCCCGCAACCTCGTTCACGTGGGAGGGTTTCCCGCGCAAATCCCGATCCCTTGGGAATTCCGGGATAAAAAGTAGGCTATGTATTAATTCCAGGATGTAAACTATCTACTTACCTACCAAATTTTAATAAAATCCATCCAGAAGGTCCAGAGATTAGCGTGTACAAACAGACAATCAAACAAATCTTTTTTTTAATTCTTCCTCTATTACTGTTTCTTAACCTTACCTTACCTTTATTATTATTTTTGTAATAATTATTTTAAATTGTATAGACACACTTTTTTACTGTTTTACTATTTGTATAGACTATCTGCTGCCCGCAACTTCGTTCGCGTGGGAGGATTTCCTGCGTAAATTCCGATCCCGTTGGAATTCCGGGATAAAAAGCCTATGTGTTATTCCAAGATGTCAACTATCTATTTACAAAATTTCATCAAAATCCGTCCACTGGGTTCGGAGATTAGCGTGTACAAACAGACAAGCAGCAGACTTTTTTATTATTTTTTAAGTTTAAAAAGAAAATTAAAAACCTCCTCAATTAAGTATTATTTTTGCACAGACACACTTTTTTATTATTTTATTACATGTATAGATTCAATTCAAAGGCACTGATATTGATTGAAAATAATTAGTGATCGCAACTAACCTGGAAGGGGAACTGTCCCAGCCTTGCGGCGGAACCACCGATGATTCTGGATTCAGGGTTGGCATCTCCCTGCTCCTCAGCAAGGCGGATTTTTTCGGCTAGCGGGGCACCGATCTTAGACAAGTATCCGTAAGCGGTGATGTCTTCTAGATCGATGACATCCTCGAGGTTGATGTGTTTAGCGGAGGCCACCGCCACCAGAGCCAAAAGAGCCAGTGCAAACTTCATGATGCCGAAGTGGATCAATACAACTGATTTAGTATCTTTCTTGATGCGTATTTATAGTCGATTTTTTGTCAGATTAATGTGATAAGCAATGGTCCATCAATCATTTTTTATTTTTTAAAGTTTTAATCCGGACTTAAAACTTGAATTCAATATAAACTGATAGTGAATATATACATAATCAATTGTATTGTCTTACGGGATAACCTATTACTTAAAGTGTAGGAGGAAGGCGCCGATGTCTGTCACACAGTTCAAACTAGCTCTGTTTGTAGAAACTTTCATTATTATCTTAGCACTTGTGTTTTTATTAAGATAGATGAGTTGTACCAATACCATAATTTTATAAATAAACTAGTACTCACGCGGGGCTTCGCTCCCGTGGATTCTATTACGGTAAAAACATAACTCTCCTTTTTGCAGTCGGATAAAAAGTAGCCTATAACCTTCCTCAAGCTTCAAGCTACTTCCATACCAAATTTCATCCAAATCCACCCTGTACTTTCAAAGATTAGCGCGTTCAAGCAAACAAACAAACAAACAAACAAACAAACAAACAAACAAACTTTTCCGCTTTATAATATTAGTATAGATTATTGAATATTGATTTATTGAATAAAAACATTACGTGAAAAAAAGCTTCCTTTTGTAGAGTTAAAATACTGTTAAAATTATGCATTACGAGAAAAAAAAAATGAAGACCATATTTCATCCCAAATACTATTTCCATAGGATTGTGGAATACATGTCCACGTCACATTATATTAATATCACAGACGCTCTTAGCGGTGATCATCCTGACTTTACAGAATTCTACAAATTTGTGAACGTCATTGCCGAAATTTTTCATCAGCTTCTCCTTGTTTGTGATAAGGATAATAATCGTCAGCATAATGACTGTGTCTGTCTGACATGTCATGGATAGCTAGTTCTTCGAGGTCCCTCATGACGCGGTCACACGGTCTTAATTCGTAACCTATTAAACATTCAGTCTCAGGACTAAATACAGATTAATCTTTATTTATATGTGTACATAATTTAAAATTATTTATAAAAAAATATCTAATGTCGAAAACGGGAGCAAAATCGGTGTTATTCGCGCGTCACACTCTGTTCGCGCTCAAGGCAAACTTTGATAACTTTTGTATTCTATTCATAAGCATATAACGTAATACATCAAATTAATTGTATTTAACAATGCATCATAATAATCACAGAACATTAATTTTATCTCTTAAGTTACAATAGTTATGTCTCTGTCACACGATTTTGTTAGTTTCGAGAGCGCGCAACAAAACTGCACCTATTTTCCAAGAGCGCCAACTTGTCGCTATACGTTTTAGCTGCGCGGACGCTCACTACTCACTAGTATCCCGGCGTCAGTAGGGTACACACGTACGTTCATGGCTTCTAAGCAAAAAAATACGAGGTGAGTTATTCTTTGAATATTTTTAAGTAGCCTTGGTCTAGAAACTTTCATGCGTATATGTTTATAATTTTCCAACTCATTTTGTATTAAAGAATAAGATAGATCTTCGCGATTATTCCCAAGCACTTTGCTTGTTTATTTACCTATAAATTTAATCGTAATTCTCAAAAATGTGAAATTTTCTTAACTTTCGTGGTTATTTGTCCACGAAAGTTAGCTAGCGCACCACGGAAGTTACATTTAATGATAACTTAAGATTACTTGTGACGCTGCAGATGCATTTACTCGATTATTGCGAAGCTCAAAAAAGGGGTCATGTATTTGTATAAGTGTTAATGCATGTATGTGATTCAATTTATTTCTTTTAACGACTCGTAGTAGGTATGTATTTCTGTTTGTAGGTTTTCTCGTAGCCAATTTAACAATTATTCCCACCACAAACAGGGCTGTTTTACAAATGGTATCCCTCTTACTTAGAAAGTCACAACGTCAGCGTTGTACTTTCTGATTGTCTTGTACTTTACCTACATTAATTACTTACAGCAGTCGTGTTTATTTTTTCTGGTTAAAATTATTTTCAGATTACGTTCAAAGCGAAACTATGCCACCGCAAATTGCAAAGGAGCGACGGGAGAAAAAGCGTCTAGCAGAGATAATAAGACGAGGAAGAATAAAAAATGATACAGAGTTACACAATGCAGTAAAAATGAAGGCAAGAGAAAGGTACTACAAAAGAAAAGCAGAAGAGAATGTCATCTCTCATGGCTCTTTTCCTTCAACTACTCATTTCAAAACCGCATAAAAAGCCAATTTTTTTGTCAAAGAATGAAAGAACGAGAGAACGTGGCTCTTCAGGAAAATATGATCGAGTGCCCCGAATCTCCAAATTTAGTTGAAGACACACTGTGCTCTTCTAAATCACCTACTCCTCAACTAGTGCCAGCTTCATCGCCTGAATCTCAAAAAAGCAACTTTATTTCAAGACGGGTAACTAGACAGTATAAACAACACATTGAAGCTTCATATTCTTCTGAAGTAGTTTCATTGGGTTCTTCCACTGGGTTCTTCCCTGCATTGCAAGAACCAATATCTTCTTTGGCTCTTGCGTCGCAAACAACGCCTGCTGCCAAATGTGACACACCTACCGTGCAAGACCTCTTAAAATGCGCCTAACATGGTTAAGACTAAATGATGATCGTACAGCTTCCCCGCACTATGATGATGACTTAGATAGATCAACTTTTTCGCATTCCTTAAGTACTAATTCAATCATTTCAAGTTGTACTTATTCCGAATTAAGTAGTCCCAACAATTTGAAACGCGCTACACAGTATGTAAAGTCAAAACTTACCTGCAAAAGAAAATCTTCTGAAATATGTGGTCACAAATATATTGATAAAGAGAAAGAAAATTGATGCATAAAAGAATCCATGAGCTTCAAATATTAAATAATAAATACCGAAAACAGTTATCAAAAATGAGAAGAAATATATTATTCGTTAAAGAAGACGACAGAAGAGACAGATAAGATTGTTGTTGTCGAGAAGACATAGTTTTGATGCAGAAACAGTGAGCATGGACTTATGCTTTAATCTAAGAAAGTACCTATTAATATGTCCGTTGGAAGCCAAGTATTCGCCTACTTCCAACTACCAACCCAGAATTATCTTAGAAAACGTGGGCCAAAAATAAACTATGCAAACCAATGCATAGGGTATTCCACTAAGTAACAACGAAAACACGGAAGAAATACGAAAATTTCCTCAAGGAAAATACGTTGAAGGGGTTTACATTATACGTTATAATGTACTTTCTTAATTAACGTATTGAATACCGGTGTAAGTCTAAAAAAAAGAATCTTCAGCTCAGTCTAAGATCAGATTTTGGGGCCGGTTGGTTAATAACAATAGGCTCAAGCACCTTTTGTCTCTGGGAATTTCATAACAACCCGCAAATTCTTATTATTGGAAAATTATTTAACAGGTTATAATAAAACGTGATACGTAAAATAGGTACCTAAGTCTATAAATTGAATAAAGGAAAGTTAAGACGTATGGCATGCGTGAATTATCCTTGGTGTTTCCAACAAATTAAGAATTTCATGAAATGTGTTAATCTTTGATTAATATTCTCTGGATGGGAAAAAGAGATATGTGAGTGTCTTTTGCATCATTTATCTAGTGCGAATGGGTGATTTACTAACAATTTTCTTGGAGAACTATTCGGTCGGTACTTAGCTACATACTTATTACTGATTAATGCGATATAATTACCAACGTACAAACTGCAAAGGGATAATGTAATGCCACAGTCGAGAACTCTTAAGGCAGGCTCTAACTTCATCAGCCCTTGTTCCACGTGGTATTACAGGGAGAGTCTGACGAAAAACGCCACAAAAAAGCAAAGTAATGCCACCCATGGGTTGATCATTTTGCTTGACATCACGCAACGTTCTGTCTACTGCTTCTACTGCTTTTCGATTGGCCATTGTGGACTCATCCCATATAATAAGGCTACCATCACGAAGAACCTTAGCTTTATCGCTGCGATCGACAGATAAACGTGCCTTTCGTTGTTCCCCGTTTTCCCTATTTCGAGTTGTTATCATTCGAGAACGATTTGAACTCAGTCGAGATTCTCGCTGAGTCGAAGTTTCTGCAGCACGAAACCTAGCCTGATGTTCCCGAGTTGCAGAGAGCCTTGTCTCACGACCTTCCTAAGATTCCTGTGATCGAACTAATCTCATCCTTTTAGCATTTATGCTACATTGGGAGAGGTTGGATCTTCTTCGAGGCATTCTTACAATAAAATAGTACTTACTACTTAACACATAGTTATTTAGTAAACACGTACTATCGTAAACAATTAAATTATAAATACTTAGAGATTATTATACAATCTAAAATTATCACAGTTTAAGTAATAGGTAAGTGTTAAGGCGTAGATAATAAGAAGAACAACAATAGATACAGACAACGACTCGGATTCTACGACTTCATGTCAGAATTTTTGATCTCAAATACAAGTTGATTCATAAATAATAAGTATTTTATTTTATAAACTAAATTTTTGAGAAAAAATAAGGATTTGAAACTATATTTTGCTTCTAGAAAATAGGTCTGTAACTTTCGTGCCGTCTTTCGTAACTTTCGTGGGCACAGAAATTTAAAAACAGAATATCTCTATTAAGTTTATGCACCGATTTACATAAAATAAAAAAAATACGTATTATTTTTACATCGTCTTAAATGTGTGTACATTTATATGTAGATTATTCAATAAAAAAAATTCGCCATGAAAGTTACGCGGAGAATACTTTTTGAAGAACTACTCTCATAATACAAGTAATGCATTGTGGTTTAGTTGCACCAGTATGCTTCACTACTAAGGTGGTTTTACCTTATGTTGGCCCTGAGATCCACTTTATATCCAATGATATCCCCATAGAGTCCATAACAGAACAAATCAAGCTCTGAGGTTGTTTGCTGCTTAACCGGACTTGCCCGTGGTTGCCTTAATGAATGATAATTAAAATCTCCAGCTTACAGACTAGGCAATTACACGCTAAGGGTACCCCTTGCGGGGTACGAATCTCGGCTTAGGGAGCTAAAGACATGCTTAATCGGACAATTATTATTATTAGGGGACGAATTTAAAACTACTGGCTCAGCGTTATTACAACATTCGTTAAAGCAGTGTTAACAGCTAGGTTACGTAAGACATAGGTGGTGTTTGATGTGGGTATTTTTAACCGACTTCTAAAAAAGGAGGAGGTTCTCAATTCGGATGTTTGTATTTTTTTTTTTTTTTTTTTTTTTTATGTTTGTCCACGCATAACTCCGTCGCTTGCCAACCGATTTGAAAAATTCTTTTTTTGTTGGAAAGGGTATACTTTCCATATGGTTCCATGAAAATTTTATCGAAATCGGACGAGCCGTTTCTGAAAAATCAAATAAAAGTCGAAAATAATAATTTACCTTGATGATCTTTTCGTTTACTCTGCATTGCGTTTTTTGTTCGCGCATAACTCCGTCATTTACGAATCGATTTGGAAAATTCACTGACCCACTAAAAAGCGCGAAAATAAAAACTTTTTTGCAAAAAATAAAACCGACTTCCATATCAAAACACTACAAAGCCAAAAATAATTTTAATTTCGGAAGGCGGTGTGAAAAAAAAAGAAAATACAAAACCAATAACACCGACTACCGAACTAAAATTATTTTTGGCTTTGTAGTGTTTTGATATGGAAGTCGGTTTTATTTTTTGCAAAAAAGTTTTTATAAATATTCGAATTCATCATCAGACGTCATAACAACTTAATAAAACGACTTAATAAAAGAAGGTAAAGAAAATCCAATCAAGCCCCTTAGAAGTTTGTTCAATCAGATTTTAGCACAGCAAGAGTTACCTGGACATGTACTGAAATCATCCTTCTATATAAAAGGAGACCCAACAATGATTTCAAACTATAGACCTATAAGACTATTGCCATGCCTCTATAATAAGTATTTTCTTCGACTCTTCTTCGTCGTATAATCAAAATAATAGATGAAAACCTATTAAAGTAAACGCAGAGGAATTTTGGTTTCAGTAAAATATATTCAGTGCGTTGTAGATTATCAAAAAGTAACAAGTATCGCCTAGCAACCACGACAAAGATTATCTATAAATCTAGAAGGGAAGACTTCCTATAATAACGCTGGAAGTGCTTTCTTAACATTCCCTCTTCTTTTTTAAACCGAAGTCTTCACAAAGTTTTTCCAGTCTTGGTTTGAATAATGGCTTTGTAAAGATGTCAGCCAATTGTTTTTGCGTAGGCACTTGCTCAATTTGGATATCTCCTTCAGACACACATTGCCTCACATAGAAATGTCTTAGCTTGATGTGCTTTGTCTTCCGATGATATTCGTATGGCGGATTTTGAGCTAGTTTTATTGCAGACTCATTATCAATGCGCAGTACTGGTGTTTCTAATTTATCACTTAAATTTTTAAACAATCTATTTAGCCAAATCATTTCACGGCACGCCTCACTGGCAGCTACTATTTCTGCTTCTGTGGACGACAGCGCAACTGAGGTTTGCTTCACACTTCGCCAGGAGATTGCTGATCCAGCGAACATGCATATCAACCCGCTAGTAGAACAACCACTCAAGTTGTCACCTCCATGATCTGCATCACTGTAACACATGAGTCGTTTCTCATTCTTTTTAAATCTAG
Organism: Tholera decimalis; assembly: GCA_943138885.2. Taxonomy (NCBI): domain Eukaryota; kingdom Metazoa; phylum Arthropoda; class Insecta; order Lepidoptera; family Noctuidae; genus Tholera; species Tholera decimalis. The sequence continues at coordinate 22,063,038 of OW964559.2, forward strand.
ACCAGTCTCGATTGTTCCTTTGAGGTAACGAAAGATTCTCTTCACTTGTAACACATTCATATTAGTAGGATTATCTAAGGTTCTGGATACGACTCCGACTGCATAGGCAATATCAGGCCTTGTACCCACCATGAGATAAGCCAACGCTCCCACAGCTTGTCTATAGGGAAATTTAGCATCACGAATCCCTTCCGCCAACCTTTTTACAGGAATGTCTTTAACTATTGGTGTTCCAACGGCTTTACAATCACTCATCCTATACTTCTCTAAAACCTTTTTAGTATAAGCGGCTTGATGAACTCTTATAGTCCCATCATTGTGTCGCTCCAACTCTAGCCCTAGAAAGTACGATGGCGGCTTAGTTGTTATCTTGTAATGAACTTTGAGTTCGTTTTCAATAAAATTATCAGCTTCTACGTCATCGGACGAAGCCAATAATCCATCATCAACGTACAAAGCTAGCAAAATCTTTGTTTTTCCACGTTGTCTCACGTATAAACATGGATCTGCTTCGCTCTGTGTAAATCCAGATTCAATAAAAAAATCGTGAATACACTCGTTCCAACATTTAGGCGCTTGTTTAAGTCCATATAGACTTCTTATCAGCTTGCATACCTTGCCAGATCCGTCATTGTATCCCTCAGGTTGTCGCATGTATATTTCTTCCTTTACTTTGCCATATAGGAAAGCTGTTGAGACGTCAAATTGTTTCAGCGATAAACCTTCGTTTGCGGCTATACTTAATAATACTCGGATAGTGCTTAGTTTCGCAACAGGGCTAAATGTCTTGTGGTAGTCTATTCCTTTTTTCTGTGAATAGCCAACTGCAACTAGTCTCGCTTTAAACTTCTCAATCGAGCCATCAGGGTTCTTCTTTACCTTGAATATCCATTTGCAGTTAAGTGCTTTTCTGTTATGTGGTAATTGTGTTAGTTTCCATGTTTCATTCTCTTTCAGTGAAGTCATCTCATTGTTCATAGCCTCAACCCACTTGTCTTTTTCAGTACTTTGCATGGCTTCTCGATATGAAGATGGTTCTGGAACAGCAATGACTTGATTGACGAACTGTTCAAAATTAAATCTTTCTGGAGGTCTAATTTGACTCCGATCACGAAGTACACGACTATTACCTTCAACAGTTTGAGTGTCTTCTTGTCGTTCTTCTACATTACTATCACCTGTTTCAAACCAAGTATCTTCTTCTTGTCGTTCTTCTACATTACTATCATCTGTTTCATTGTCCAAATTCACTGAATGCAGGTGATCATCACTTTGATGAAGTACTTTTAAGTTTGGTTGATCATCTATGGAAGAAGTAGGTAGCTCATAGGTATTCTTTTTGACTTCAGGTTCCTCACTAACAGGTATAATGTCTCGATCTAACAGAGGTACTTCTTCAAAAGTTACATCTCTGGAACGCAACAATTTAAAGTTCTTTGTATCATAAACTCGATACCCATCATCACCGTCATATCCTATAAGAATTCCTTTCTGTGCTTTTTTATCTAGCTTCTTTCTCTTTTGTTTTGGGACATGCACGTAGCATACACAACCAATGATTCTGAGATGATTTATTTTGAGTTTCTTATTGTACCATAACTTATACTGTGACTTTTCATTATTTGGAGTGGGCCCCGTACGATTTAATATGTACAATGAAGCTTGCACTACTTCAGCCCATAAACCTTTAGGTATCTCATCATGAGCGTGTATAAGTGCTCTTGCCATCTCGACAATTCTGAGATTATCTCTTTCAGCGCAACCGTTTTGTTCAGGAGTGTAGGGCATTGTCAGCCTCTGTTTAATCCCGTGTTGCCTTAGCGTATTTCGTACTTGTTCATTGTCGAATTCGCCTCCATTGTCGCTTAGCAACTCTTGAATGACGTGTCCTGATGTCTTAGCTTCTGCTAGAAAATCCTTCAAGCGTGCTTGAACTTCTGACTTTTGTCGTAAGAAGTATACATAACGAAAACGGGTGAAATCATCCTTGAATAGAACAAAGTCTATACTTTAATATCGAATACACAAAAGGTCCACACACATCAGTGTGTATTAGCTCTCCAATTCTTGTAGTTCTTTCTCTGGTCCCAAACGTCCTTCTGTGGGCTTTTCCATAAACGCAACCTTCGCAAACTTCTTTGTTATTTTCAGATTTGAATTGCATAGCAAATTCTCTCTGCATAACTTGTTTGACATGTCTTTTGTTTTGGTGTCCAAAACGTTCATGGTACAACTGAAGTTGGTTAGTAACTGTTAGTTGGTTAATCTCCACTTTAGGTGTAACTACTTGTATTTTAAGTTTATACAACCCTCCATATTTGTCCCGAGTACCGACTAACTTTGTCTTACCATCAACCTTAAATAAACATGATCGAGTATTTGATTCGAAGGAGCTATTCTCACAAAGATCTTGTGCGGCTAGCACAGAAAACAACTTTCTTTGTATGCTGGGAACATACCAAACATTTGTCAGCGTAATTGTTTCGTTTTGGCCATTAATGTCAGCATTTACTTGTATTGAGCCCTTTCCGATAGCTTCAATATTTTCACCATTTGCTGTCATTACTCTGTGAGATTCGCTAAAGTACTCGAAAAATACATACTGATCCCCTCTATTGGTTACGTGACTTGTTGCTCCATTATCTACGTACCATGAGTCTTTATCACGACTCTCACCAAGAGATAAAGCTAAACTTGACAACGTAGCAGCATTAGATGTGGATTCCTTTGGAGGTTTTGGGGGTCTACCATCCGTAATCCATTTCTTGCATTGCTTTACTCGATGTCCACTTGCTCCGCAATAGTTGCACTTGAACTTCTTCTTGAGATCTTGCTTTCTGTTATGCACTATCAGTACCTCCGTGCTGGATTCACCTTCAGCTTCAGATTTATTTTTATCTTTCAAAGCTCTCTCGTGAGCGCACAACTGGGTGGTCAAGTTCTCGATTGTACGATCTTTCAATGTAAGCAGTAACCAACTTGACTTAAAACTGAAATACTCTTCTGGCAGGGAATCCAATATCTTGCATATCAAAAGAATTTCTGGTAATTGATTGCAAACTGTTGACAAAGCTTGATTCAGATTATGCCAAATATTCTTTATCGCAGACATATGCGAACCCTTGTCATGAGTGGGGTCTTTCTTGTAGTTCAAAAGTTGCATACACAGATCGTAGGTTCGGTCCTGTGACCCTCGTTCGTAAAGACGGTTTAATTCGTCCCACATATCACTCGCAGTTGTAAAACGCATTACTTTGTTCAGCATTTCGTCGGTCATATTAGTAGTCAGTAGTAATAGTGCAGTGCTTTCTATTTTATTATAGTTGTCACAATCTACCTTGTACTTTGTAAGAGCTTCCGCTTTGGCTCCTTCACCCGGATGTGCCGGCTTTACTAGTGTACCCTGCACCGCTTCTAAGGTGCCTGTGTTACTCCGCAGCAGCAACAACACTTTATATTTCCAGGTCGGCCAGTTGCTTCCATCGAATAGTCCTATTTCGAGTTTCATTTTTGAAGACAACATGATTTACTCTTTAGAACTTTTATCTTTTAAGAAACTAAATTAAAATATCGTAAGCTCTCATTTTTGCACGCTCTGCTACCATATTAAAGTAAACGCAGTGGAATTTTGGTTTCAGTAAAATATATTCAGTGCGTTGTAGATTATCAAAAAGTAACAAGTATCGCCTAGCAACCACGACAAAGATTATCTATAAATCTAGAAGGGAAGACTTCCTATAATAACGCTGGAAGTGCTTTCTTAACAAAACCAAGCAGTAGAAAAAGTAGGATTTATGAAAAATCATTGAAAAAGATTCAAGATGGTATTTGAAAAATATAATGGATATGACTTACCACTCTACATAGGATTTGTAGACTACTCTGAAGCTTTCGACTCTATTTCGCATAACTCAACGTGGAATGCTCTAGTAAGGCAAGGTTTAAATGCGGACTACATAAATATAATCGCACAAATATAGAAGAATACTAAAGCAAGAATTAAACTCGACTCTCCTGGGCCAGTCTTCAATATTGAAAGAGGGGTAAGACAAGGTGAGCCGCTATCACCTAAAATCTTTATATCAGGTCTAGAACAGATATTCAGATCACTTGAGTGGAATGAAATGGGTCTTAACATTCACGGACAGTGCTTATCTCACTTGAGATTTGCATACGATCTTGTGCTGCTTTCCGAAAAACCTGAAGAGCTTCAATACATGCTACTGACATTAAATGAGCAGAGCAAGAAAATAGGTCTTCAAATAAACCAAAGCAAAACCAAAGTGATGACTAATAGGAAAGAAATAGCGATAACACTATATTCAGAACCTCTAGAATGGGTTGACGAGTATGTATATTTAGGGCACTTAATATCCACAAAAGACAGTAAAGAGAAGGAAATACATCGGAGAATACAAAACACCTGGAACAAATATTGGTCTATGAAAGAAATCTTCAAGAGCAAACTACCTATCAATATAAAAACTAAAGCTATGGAAATCTGCCTCTTGCCATATCTTACATACGCAACGCATGCCAAACGTAGTCTCTAACAAAAAAATCACTAGAAAGGATAAGAGTTTGTCAGAGGGCTATAGAAAGAAACTATATGGGAATAAAATTCAGAAATAAAGTTAGAAATACGTTAATAAGAGAAACAAAAAAAGAAACCGACTTCGAAAAACCATAAAAGCACTAAAAAGTTAAAAATAATACAATAACCTACTTATATTAATAAACCTTAATAAACAGTTTACACAATGCAATAACGCAAGAAAAGCAATTCTTGCGTTATTGCATTGTGTAAACTGTGTTTGCTCTGATTTTATTAATTAAGTATTAACGTTAGTATCTTTTTTTTTATGTCAGGTATTAGGTAATCTATCTTAAAGTATTTTTGTATTTTGTTTTTATTTTCCGATTTAAATTTATATTTAGAAGCTGTAAAATTTATGTTTTGTTTTTTCTGGCCTTAGTCTGTAGTTATATTATATTATAATCATTTAGGTATCGTACATTGCTTGGCACCAACTCCAAAAAATTGTTAATTTTTATTATAGGTTAATCGTAGTTTAGGTTAGGTTTATTAATATACGTAGGTTATTGTATTATTATTAACTTTTTAGTGTTTTTATGGTTTTTTGAAGTCGGATTCTATTTTTGCAAAAAAAAAAATAATGTTTAGTGACATATTTTTAATCTTATGAAATATGTGTAGCGCTCTCAGTTTCAGTTCGACGCCGTTTTCCCATACGAGAGAAAACGCATCGAACTGAAACTGAGAATGAAAAATTATTATATTTATTTTTATTATTCGTGGTACACCTGGAAAGTGCATACCATTACAATTCCAACAAGCCCAAACACAGCTAAGATACATTGTCTTGTTATGGAGTTCCGGTGCCTGTCTCTTGGATTCATCATCAGATCTGATAGTAGAATAGTTCTTATTGAACGCAAATGCTTAACTTGATTTAGTAAATACCAAAATCGCTTTTCGTTTTCCTATAAAATTTGAAGAATACCCTCGATTTCGCCAAGATTCCATCATTAGATCCCGACTTGGTGACTATGGGACCAATTGGAAAGCATAGGCTTTGGAACACAAAAGAAGAATTTTCCAAATCGGTTCTTAAATGACGAAGTTATGTGCGAACAAAAAACGCAATGCAGAGTAAACGAAAAGATCGTCAATGTAGATTTTTTTTAAACTTTTGTTGATTTTTCAGAAAAAGCTTGTCCAATTTCGATAAAATTTTTATGGGATCATTTGGAAAGTATACCCGTTCCAACAAAAAAGAATTTATAAATCGGTTGGTAAACGACGGAGTTATGCCTGGACAAACAAAAATAAAACACAAACATCCGAATTGAGAACCTCCTCCTTTTTTAGAAGTCGGTTAAACATACATAGTAAAACAAATTCTCAAAAATTTAAATGGGCAGGGCACATTCAAAGAGTTAAGGACGAAAGTTGGACAAAGATAACTAACTGGTACCCAATATTTATAAAAAACGCCACCGGGGAAAACCGTTAAAGAGATGGAGCGATGACATAACCAACATAGTGGGCAAAACATGGGCCAGAGTGGCTAGAGATAGAACAAGATGGAAGGAAAAGGAAGAGGCTTTTACCGCAACAGGCAGTCCTTACACATAGCTAACTAAAAACCTAACAGTCATAATAATTACTCTATCTGAGATTGTAATTACAATAATGAAATTAACAGAAATAAAAATTTAAAAAAATAATATGACAATACCTAAAATGAACTAAACATTATAATTAGTCAAACATAATAATAACATTTAGGGTAATGTATGTATCGAATTAAGTATATTGTATGAAATGATGAACAATCTAATAATTTAATAATATAAATATATAATCCATGTGTAATACTACCTAAATATGTTGGTATAAATAATTTTTATCAATTTTATTTTATAGATTTTTTTTTAATTCACCATCATTTGCTTAGTCACAACTATGCCAAAATCTGATACCGGTCTTACCAGATGCAGCTAGATGAATACTAGTACGGCGATTTATGATGCTTTTGAAAGATTTTCTGGCTTCTTTCCCAGCCGGGATTAACGGTTTAACGTGTTTTTCGAGGCACGGAAAAATCTCATAGAGGAAAGAAGTTCCACAATTGATAAGAATACTGCACGATCCGGAAACAGATAAAAGACCTCTAGATCAGCAGGGCTTATGACCACTAAACCAGCCAATAATAACTAAAATAATTAAGCAATTTACCTAATAGATTCTTACAAACTAGCATTCGCTTATTACTCTGATACGAATTTATTGTGATACGAAAATTATTACTGTGATAGGAAAAAAACGTTGGAAATTGAATGAGTTGAACGATAGGCTCTTTCTTCCTCGTCCTCTTTCTTTTCGTATCCTTGGGGCTCTGGCCGGACCATAAATAATTATGTATATGAAATAGCTACAAAAGCGAAAGTGGTCGACCGGGGTAGTGGGAATAAATGGGGTCGACACACCACGTCCCCTACACTAGCTGACAATTGTACTTACTAGTCAGAGGTTTCACAGAATACAAACGCTGTCAGGGATAATTCGATACTTTGGCTGGTTTTATCCTGTCTATAATACTATGAACTCATAAGTTATTCTCTCTCACTTTGTATACAGGTGTTAAGAAAAAGTTAGTGTCTGTGTGTTACTTTTTAACGTCTTGGGAAAAACGGGAACATGTTAGGACAAATAATTATGCTTAAATATACTGAAGTCCGTAAAATATCTTAACATTATCGACTAAATGAGAAAAAAAATATCGTTTTGTCGTACTAAGCGCTTCTCTTCTTCATTTATTATGAGTACGGCCAAGGTTTGGAATTCTGTGTCGGTTTCTGTATTCCCTACCACTGACATAATTATGACCCATCTGTTTTAAAGCAAGAGTGAACAGTCACCTTCTAGGCTCACATGTTCAATCGTAGACACTTTAGCAAAGCTTACCAAAAATTAGTTCATCCGATTAAAATTAAATTGAATAATCATTTAATTCAGAATCATGCTAAAATGTATTTAAATTAAGTGTTTGAATATATATTTTAAATATTTTTAGGTATTTCTTTCTTGAATCTATATACAACGTGTAATTTTATATACATACTCGTACCAAGTGCGCGGCTTCTTTGGAGGACAAACGATATGGCAAAAGTTTTGTAATCCTATGTATACCTGTGTGGAACTTATTAGAAATTTCAATACATTGATACCAGAGACCGAATTTTTCAAATTATGAAGATCGAAAACAATCATCGTGTTATTGGCAAGTGACGTGGAAAGTTACACCCCCTCGTAGTGCTATGACACGTTTCTTATGATTGGTATTCAAGAAACATAATATATGGAACCGATAATTTGGTATTAGTTCTTTGAGTCACTTATTTTTAGCTGAAACTGTGCATAGAGACTCCATACTAGATGTTGTCTTCAGCCCTTTTGGACATAAATGGGGTTTCTGTTACACGTTGTATAGTCAAAGTTAATGTTATAGCTTACTTATTTTACATTACTTACCATCAGGTGAGATGGTGGTCAAACGCGAGCCTATTTTCAATAAAAAAAAACATCTTAAATAGGTTTAATGACCCTGGTTAATCCTAACCTATCTATAGTTTTTTGTTGAAACCCGCTAATCCTTGAAAGTAATGAGTGGATAGGGATAATATTTGGCAAGGAAGTAGCTTAAAGCTTGAGAAAGATTACACTACTGCTACATTTTACCCGACTGCAATAGAAGAAGGGTTAAGTTTTTAGGAAGTGAAGCCCCGGGCAACTGCTTCTGATGTATAATCTGTAAGTCTTCTGGAATAATTTCATCCAAATGGATAAAGCTAGTAAACTGCTGCAGGCTTTAGATAATTTGAAGACCTTACAGTTCATGCATTTTGAAAGATATAAATGTTAGAAGAACATTAAGAAGTTACTGTTGAGGGTAGCAAAACCTCGACGTAGCTATATAGCTGACGGCGGCACTCGGTCATTTTGCCATCGGCCGTCACGAAGTACGAAACCTCTGTTTGATTACCTAGTTTTTATCGTTATTTCAAATATTGTAATTTGTTCAGCCTATGGCCAGTAAAAACTTAAAAAAATAATCAATTTGTGTTACTATTTATAACATCAGAAGTGGGATTCGAAGGCTGAAAAGCCGCTGAGACGCAGTTCTGGTTTTATAAAGGAAAACAACAGTATTCCTTCACGTGGTTTGTTCAATTAATATTCGGACGGAGCTTTCCTCTGTGTGATGCCTGCCTGCCAACAATCAACGAAACAAACAAAGACGCTGTGGGCGAATTCCTTCGCCCAATCCAATGGAGGAAATCCTGAGGAGGCTACGCGTATTAGAGGACCAGTCCCGCGCGTCAGTGGAGACACATACATAAAAAAAGAGTTCAAGACAAACTGAGAACTTCCTCCTTTTTTTGAAGTCGGTTAAAAAAAGAATTTTCCAAATTTATTCGTAAATGACGGAGTTATGCGCGGACAAAAAACGCAATTTAGAGTAAACAAAATGATCGTCAATGTAAATATTTTTATTAGACTTTTGTTGAATTTTCAGAAACGGTTTGTCTGAATTCGATAAAATTTTCATGGGAACATTTGGAAAGTATACCGTTTCCAACAAAAATAATTTTTCAAATCGGTTGGCAAGCGACGGAGCTATGCCCGAACAAACATAAAAAAAAAACAAACAAACATCCGAATTGAGAACCTCCTCCTTTTTTAGAAGTCGGTTAAAAACTAGTACTGATTGTTAAACTAAGTAATAATTCCTACCTTCTTCTGGACGCAAACCCATAGCGGCCATAAACATTTCATATTTCATTCGATGTAGCCTCGTCGTCAGGGGTTATTGTACATTCGCCACAAAGTAAATTCGCCGCAAAAAAAAGTATGTGTAAACTCGCCACAACTCTACTTTTATGAAAAAAAAAAAATCCGCCATATTGTTTATTATACAGACAGCAGATAAATCAAACAATAAAGAATAAAACGTTATTTATTTATTTTTATATTCACAGAAATTCACATAAAAATCACAATTCTACTTACAGCTAAAATATACGCTAATATTATCTGGTTTTGTGCGTTTTTAAGCCCACGTTGTCAAGGACAGCGTGACCTGCGTGACATGCCTAATCCTAAATAAATATGTATTTCAAGTGGCTGATTTACTTACAATATTACAATTATAAGAAAAATAATAAAAAGATAATTTAATCACAGTAATAATCACTTTTTTTGGTAATTAGCATCTACCTAAAAAGTCGCACTTTTACTTACAACTATACAACGTGTAATTTAAAGGGTATATACATACTGAGTGCACGGCTTCTTTGGATGATAACAAACGATATAGCAAGGGTTTTGTAATCCTATGTCTACATGTGTGGAGCTTATTAGAAATTCCAATACATTGATACCGGAGGCCGAATTTTTCAAATTAAGAAGAACGAAGAGAATTATCGTTTTATTGACAAGTGACGTAGAAAGTGATGACCCTCATAGTGCTGTGACACGATTGTTATTACTGGTATTCAAGAAACATATGAAACCAATAATTTGGGGTCAATTCTGTGACTCACTTCTTTTGAGATGAAACTTTGCATAGATACTCCATACCAGATGTTGCCTTTAGTCCTTTTGGAAATTTTGGAAATGGAATGGAAATGGAAATTTTAGCTATAATAATATATAAGTACTCTTTTTAAAAACAATACTGCATTAAATAATAATATACTTACACCATGTCCACCCGAGCTTGAGTCCGGCTGATTATAATCCATTTTTTCAGAGATGCACCTATCTAACTATCTAACGTCGATCTAATATATTATGTCCTATAACTCTATGGTAACTACAATATTAAGCAGATCACATTTGCAACAGAACACCCACAGAAAACTATAATAATTATTATTATAGTCATTGAGAACACCACACGCGCATCAACAACGTCAATTAAGTCACTGGATGACTGAACTAATGCATTGACCGGTACGCCTAGTGTTCAGGACTACAAGAAGCCAGCCAACGGTAACTGGACGGTCTGAACTTGTCCACGGTTCGTGGAGCCCTACCGTTGCTTTCAACATCAATAAACAAAACTACAGGCTCTTCGGCCTACAACCATATATACAAATAACTTATCGGTACCACTTACCTTCTGCGCTGGGTCCGCCACTTCGACCTTCCTAGGTCACGCCCAAGTGTGGTATGTATGTAAATATGAGGTGAGTAAATGAAAGTGTGATGTAAGTCAAGTGTTCTGAACGGTCACAAGGCGTCGATCTCCAGATGGCACGGTTCAGACAGCATCACAGCCCTAACTCGCACCGGATTGAAGCTATTTATCACTACTTATTTCCAACAAATGCGCGTGCCACGCGGTGGCAACCAACCGGCGATAAATCCCAAAATATCCCAGGCTTTCATCAAATGGGGATTACAAATTCCAATTAATCGTTACTCGCGACCCAATTATCGGTTTCAACAGGCGATTCCAAACGATATTTTACCAATTATAATTAACTCAACAGGTCCCAAGCGGACATTTTTCAACAAGGAAGCAAAGTCTATCTGTCAAGTGAAAAAAGGTTATGTCAAGTGTCAACATCAAAAGACAATAGAATGTTGCCACACCAAAGATCGTTCAAAAATACATTTGGGACGCAACATCTACCCCCCCCGGACGGGCCTACCCGTCCGCTAATCAATTGGAAGTCTTGACCAGATTGCGAATTCAACACAGCTTCAATGCGGCCAAATACCGTAGCTAGTTCCTCAAAGGTGAGAACGGTGTCTCCCAACAATCTCCACCAGCGTCCCTTTGCCGCTGTCACCGCGGCCCCAAAAATACCGCCCCAATGGGGGGCGGGCTGGCGGGTCAACAACCAAGTGACCCCTCGGCGGGCCAAACTATTACCAATGTCAACCTGGCTCTCATTAAGGAAGGCGTATACCTCCTTCAAATAGTTACTTGTACCCTTGTAATTCGTACCGCAATCAGACCTAATCAAAGAAGGTAACCCACGGCGAGACACAAATCTTTCCAAAGTCGCCTCAAAGGCCTCTGTCGAGAGGGAGGTTACCAGCTCCAAATGTACTGCCTTGGTTGACAGGCAGACAAACACACAAATAAGCCTTAACAATCTTACTATTACGAAGGGTGGACGTCTTCAACAAAAGGGGACCAACAAATCCGTTACGACGCCAGCAAAGGGCCTCGCCTCATTGACGCGATCAGCCGACAAAATCCAAATTTCTCGCTGCAGAATGGCCAACAGCGCATTGCAACCGGCATGCGAGTTCTTAGTGTGACGATCAGTCACCAACAATTGAACCAAGTGGCCCTCCTTGGGCAACAAAAAGGGGTGACGGGCCCCATAAGGAAGGCTAGAGTGCCTCAACCGTCCTCCAATAGGGTTTCCCGAAGTGGCTCGTCCCAACCAAGTTCAGTTATAACAAGGGCAGGAGCACCAATTTTAGGGTACGGACAACTCACAAGGGTGATTTCAAACCAGGTCCTTCCCTCAACAGTGGTGTCAGCCGGTTCGCCAATTCCTCAAATCTTGCCTGAAAGGTCATTCATTTTCAGGCCAACCTGTCCCGCTAACCAAGACGACAAAGGCAACCCTGAACTCCCGTGTCCAAAATGGCACAGACCACAATCGAGTCACCCAAGGGTCCCCAGACCTTGACCGAGGCCGTTGACAACAAAACCGTCTTGATCGGGGGGGGTCCTTTAGCGGGGCAGGCGTCAATCTCTTAGTGATGCCTGGGCGGCGACCGATCGCCGCATCCAGGCTGCCTTCGTTCACGACGAGGCCAACAATCAAAATATTCGTCTGCGCGGTGTCCCGAGCCGCTCGCCGGAGGGGAAAGGCAGCGGCGCCGACCCAGCCACTGCTGCCTAGCAGCCAATGCGCGTTCTCCCTGACGAGGGGAGACCAAATGGCGCTCGCGGGGCTCCCGTTCAACTTGCGCGGGGGGTGGAGTGCGGCGTACAGAATTGCGGGCCTCAGCCTGGTGCTCGTCTCCGGGGTACCCCCCCTGCGCGAACCCCCCTCAGAAGCTGGTCTGCTGGAGCGGTTCGCGTTGGCGCACAAAATCTCCAAGTGGGACCCCTTACAAATTCTACACGGGCGGGGGTCGGGGCAGTCCCGATGAAAGTGGGCCCCCAAAAAGCACAAACGGCGTGCGTTGACAATGCGGCGGCGGGCACTTACGTGCAAATTCAAAAAGTCCGGGCAACGCGCCATGACATGCCCCGTTGCCTTACAAAAGTCACAATGATGAGGACTCCGGGCACCAGCAACACGGGGGGCGGGGCGAACATCAACAGGCCCCCTAGCCCGAGGACTCCGGGCGCCAGCAAAACGGGGGGCGGGGCGATCATCAACAGGCCCCCTAGCCCGAGGACTCCGGGCGCCAGCAAAACGGGAGGCGGGGCGATCATCAACAGGCCCCCTAGCCCGAGGACTCCGGGCGCCAGCAAAACTGGGGGCGGGGCGATCATCAACAGGCCCCCTAGCCCGAGGACTCCGGGCGCCAGCAAAACGGGGGGCGGGGTGAACATCAACAGGCCCCCGAGCCCTAGTCCGTCCCTGGTCTCTAGGCTGAGAAGGTAGTGGGGGTGACCCCGTGGCGCCACGAGTGTTATCCGAAAACCGACACTCGTCTTCCAAAAATTTGAGGAGATCGTCAAAGGGGGGAAGATGGGTGGCACTATCCCCACCATACTTCTGCTCAAAACGTGACCTCAGCTCCGCGGGGAGCAACTGCAGCACTATGTGCACCAACAAGTAGGACCAATGTTCTACCGGTAACTCCAGGCGTCTCAAAGCGTTGGTCGCTGAGACCAACGGGTTCAGCAAGTCAGTGCGCAACGTCGACGTGCTGGCAATGGCCGGTAGTCCCAAAATCTGGTCGATGTGCACATCAGCCAGGCAGCGCTTGTTCTGATACCGTCGGGAGAGAAGCTCCAAAGCGGTCGGGTAAGAGGAATCCGTCACCGGCAAGTGCTGCACCAAGGCTCTAGCTTCGCCCTCCAGGATAGACAATGAATAGGCCAGCTTCTGGGCAGGTCCGAGGTCCGAGCGTGCATCGACAAGACTCTCAAAGAGATTTAGGAAGCCCAGCCAGTGGTTGGATTGATTGATTAGTTGCACTTGAACTTCTTCTTGAGATCTTGCTTTCTGTTATGCACTATCAGTACCTCCGTGCTGGATTCACATTCAGCTTCAGATTTATTTTTATCTTTCAAAGCTCTCTCGTGAGCGCACAACTGGGTGGTCAAGTTCTCGATTGTACGATCTTTCAATGTAAGCAGTAACCAACTTGACTTAAAACTGAAATACTCTTCTAGCAGGGAATCCAATATCTTGCATATCAAAAGAATTTCTGGTAATTGATTGCAAACTGTTGACAAAGCTTGATTCAGATTATGCCAAATATTCTTTATCGCAGACATATGCGAACCCTTGTCATGAGTGGGGTCTTTCTTGTAGTTCAAAAGTTGCATACACAGATCGTAGGTTCGGTCCTGTGACCCTCGTTCGTAAAGACGGTTTAATTCGTCCCACATATCACTCGCAGTTGTAAAACGCATTACTTTGTTCAGCATTTCGTCGGTCATATTAGTAGTCAGTAGTAATAGTGCAGTGCTTTCTATTTTATTATAGTTGTCACAATCTACCTTGTACTTTGTAAGAGCTTCCGCTTTGGCTCCTTCACCCGGATGTGCCGGCTTTACTAGTGTACCCTGCACCGCTTCTAAGGTGCCTGTGTTACTCCGCAGCAGCAACAACACTTTATATTTCCAGGTCGGCCAGTTGCTTCCATCGAATAGTCCTATTTCGAGTTTCATTTTTGAAGACAACATGATTTACTCTTTAGAACTTTTATCTTTTAAGAAACTAAATTAAAATATCGTAAGCTCTCATTTTTGCACGCTCTGCTACCATATTAAAGTAAACGCAGTGGAATTTTGGTTTCAGTAAAATATATTCAGTGCGTTGTAGATTATCAAAAAGTAACAAGTATCGCCTAGCAACCACGACAAAGATTATCTATAAATCTAGAAGGGAAGACTTCCTATAATAACGCTGGAAGTGCTTTCTTAACAAAACCAAGCAGTAGAAGAAGTAGGATTTATGAAAAATCATTGAAAAAGATTCAAGATGGTAATTGAAAAATATAATGGATATGACTTACCACTCTACATAGGATTTGTAGACTACTCTAAAGCTTTCGACTCTATTTCGCATAACTCAACGTGGAATGCTCTAGTAAGGCAAGGTTTAAATGCGGACTACATAAATATAATCGCACAAATATAGAAGAATAGTAAAGCAAGAATTAAACTCGACTCTCCTGGGCCAGTCTTCAATATTGAAAGAGGGGTAAGACAAGGTGAGCCGCTATCACCTAAAATCTTTATATCAGGTCTAGAACAGATATTCAGATCACTTGAGTGGAATGAAATGGGTCTTAACATTCACGGACAGTGCTTATCTCACTTGAGATTTGCATACGATCTTGTGCTGCTTTCCGAAAAACCTGAAGAGCTTCAATACATGCTACTGACATTAAATGAGCAGAGCAAGAAATTAGGTCTTCAAATAAACCAAAGCAAAACCAAAGTGATGACTAATAGGAAAGAAATAGCGATAACACTATATTCAGAACCTCTAGAATGGGTTGACGAGTATGTATATTTAGGGCACTTAATATCCACAAAAGACAGTAAAGAGAAGGAAATACATCGGAGAATACAAAACACCTGGAACAAATATTGGTCTATGAAAGAAATCTTCAAGAGCAAACTACCTATCAATATAAAAACTAAAGCTATGGAAATCTGCCTCTTGCCATATCTTACATACGCAACGCATGCCAAACGTAGTCTCTAACAAAAAAATCACTAGAAAGGATAAGAGTTTGTCAGAGGGCTATAGAAAGAAACTATATGGGAATAAAATTCAGAAATAAAGTTAGAAATACGTTAATAAGAGAAACAAAAAAAGAAACCGACTTCGAAAAACCATAAAAGCACTAAAAAGTTAAAAATAATACAATAACCTACTTATATTAATAAACCTTAATAAACAGTTTACACAATGCAATAACGCAAGAAAAGCAATTCTTGCGTTATTGCATTGTGTAAACTGTGTTTGCTCTGATTTTATTAATTAAGTATTAACGTTAGTATCTTTTTTTTTATGTCAGGTATTAGGTAATCTATCTTAAAGTATTTTTGTATTTTGTTTTTATTTTCCGATTTAAATTTATATTTAGAAGCTGTAAAATTTATGTTTTGTTTTTTCTGGCCTTAGTCTGTAGTTATATTATATTATAATCATTTAGGTATCGTACATTGCTTGGCACCAACTCCAAAAAATTGTTAATTTTTATTATAGGTTAATCGTAGTTTAGGTTAGGTTTATTAATATACGTAGGTTATTGTATTATTATTAACTTTTTAGTGTTTTTATGGTTTTTTGAAGTCGGATTCTATTTTTGCAAAAAAAAAAATAATGTTTAGTGACATATTTTTAATCTTATGAAATATGTGTAGCGCTCTCAGTTTCAGTTCGACGCCGTTTTCCCATACGAGAGAAAACGCATCGAACTGAAACTGAGAATGAAAAATTATTATATTTATTTTTATTATTCGTGGTACACCTGGAAAGTGCATACCATTACAATTCCAACAAGCCCAAACACAGCTAAGATACATTGTCTTGTTATGGAGTTCCGGTGCCTGTCTCTTGGATTCATCATCAGATCTGATAGTAGAATAGTTCTTATTGAACGCAAATGCTTAACTTGATTTAGTAAATACCAAAATCGCTTTTCGTTTTCCTATAAAATTTGAAGAATACCCTCGATTTCGCCAAGATTCCATCATTAGATCCCGACTTGGTGACTATGGGACCAATTGGAAAGCATAGGCTTTGGAACACAAAAGAAGAATTTTCCAAATCGGTTCTTAAATGACGAAGTTATGTGCGAACAAAAAACGCAATGCAGAGTAAACGAAAAGATCGTCAATGTAGATTTTTTTTAAACTTTTGTTGATTTTTCAGAAAAAGCTTGTCCAATTTCGATAAAATTTTTATGGGATCATTTGGAAAGTATACCCGTTCCAACAAAAAAGAATTTATAAATCGGTTGGTAAACGACGGAGTTATGCCTGGACAAACAAAAATAAAACACAAACATCCGAATTGAGAACCTCCTCCTTTTTTAGAAGTCGGTTAAACATACATAGTAAAACAAATTCTCAAAAATTTAAATGGGCAGGGCACATTCAAAGAGTTAAGGACGAAAGTTGGACAAAGATAACTAACTGGTACCCAATATTTATAAAAAACGCCACCGGGGAAAACCGTTAAAGAGATGGAGCGATGACATAACCAACATAGTGGGCAAAACATGGGCCAGAGTGGCTAGAGATAGAACAAGATGGAAGGAAAAGGAAGAGGCTTTTACCGCAACAGGCAGTCCTTACACATAGCTAACTAAAAACCTAACAGTCATAATAATTACTCTATCTGAGATTGTAATTACAATAATGAAATTAACAGAAATAAAAATTTAAAAAAATAATATGACAATACCTAAAATGAACTAAACATTATAATTAGTCAAACATAATAATAACATTTAGGGTAATGTATGTATCGAATTAAGTATATTGTATGAAATGATGAACAATCTAATAATTTAATAATATAAATATATAATCCATGTGTAATACTACCTAAATATGTTGGTATAAATAATTTTTATCAATTTTATTTTATAGATTTTTTTTTAATTCACCATCATTTGCTTAGTCACAACTATGCCAAAATCTGATACCGGTCTTACCAGATGCAGCTAGATGAATACTAGTACGGCGATTTATGATGCTTTTGAAAGATTTTCTGGCTTCTTTCCCAGCCGGGATTAACGGTTTAACGTGTTTTTCGAGGCACGGAAAAATCTCATAGAGGAAAGAAGTTCCACAATTGATAAGAATACTGCACGATCCGGAAACAGATAAAAGACCTCTAGATCAGCAGGGCTTATGACCACTAAACCAGCCAATAATAACTAAAATAATTAAGCAATTTACCTAATAGATTCTTACAAACTAGCATTCGCTTATTACTCTGATACGAATTTATTGTGATACGAAAATTATTACTGTGATAGGAAAAAAACGTTGGAAATTGAATGAGTTGAACGATAGGCTCTTTCTTCCTCGTCCTCTTTCTTTTCGTATCCTTGGGGCTCTGGCCGGACCATAAATAATTATGTATATGAAATAGCTACAAAAGCGAAAGTGGTCGACCGGGGTAGTGGGAATAAATGGGGTCGACACACCACGTCCCCTACACTAGCTGACAATTGTACTTACTAGTCAGAGGTTTCACAGAATACAAACGCTGTCAGGGATAATTCGATACTTTGGCTGGTTTTATCCTGTCTATAATACTATGAACTCATAAGTTATTCTCTCTCACTTTGTATACAGGTGTTAAGAAAAAGTTAGTGTCTGTGTGTTACTTTTTAACGTCTTGGGAAAAACGGGAACATGTTAGGACAAATAATTATGCTTAAATATACTGAAGTCCGTAAAATATCTTAACATTATCGACTAAATGAGAAAAAAAATATCGTTTTGTCGTACTAAGCGCTTCTCTTCTTCATTTATTATGAGTACGGCCAAGGTTTGGAATTCTGTGTCGGTTTCTGTATTCCCTACCACTGACATAATTATGACCCATCTGTTTTAAAGCAAGAGTGAACAGTCACCTTCTAGGCTCACATGTTCAATCGTAGACACTTTAGCAAAGCTTACCAAAAATTAGTTCATCCGATTAAAATTAAATTGAATAATCATTTAATTCAGAATCATGCTAAAATGTATTTAAATTAAGTGTTTGAATATATATTTTAAATATTTTTAGGTATTTCTTTCTTGAATCTATATACAACGTGTAATTTTATATACATACTCGTACCAAGTGCGCGGCTTCTTTGGAGGACAAACGATATGGCAAAAGTTTTGTAATCCTATGTATACCTGTGTGGAACTTATTAGAAATTTCAATACATTGATACCAGAGACCGAATTTTTCAAATTATGAAGATCGAAAACAATCATCGTGTTATTGGCAAGTGACGTGGAAAGTTACACCCCCTCGTAGTGCTATGACACGTTTCTTATGATTGGTATTCAAGAAACATAATATATGGAACCGATAATTTGGTATTAGTTCTTTGAGTCACTTATTTTTAGCTGAAACTGTGCATAGAGACTCCATACTAGATGTTGTCTTCAGCCCTTTTGGACATAAATGGGGTTTCTGTTACACGTTGTATAGTCAAAGTTAATGTTATAGCTTACTTATTTTACATTACTTACCATCAGGTGAGATGGTGGTCAAACGCGAGCCTATTTTCAATAAAAAAAAACATCTTAAATAGGTTTAATGACCCTGGTTAATCCTAACCTATCTATAGTTTTTTGTTGAAACCCGCTAATCCTTGAAAGTAATGAGTGGATAGGGATAATATTTGGCAAGGAAGTAGCTTAAAGCTTGAGAAAGATTACACTACTGCTACATTTTACCCGACTGCAATAGAAGAAGGGTTAAGTTTTTAGGAAGTGAAGCCCCGGGCAACTGCTTCTGATGTATAATCTGTAAGTCTTCTGGAATAATTTCATCCAAATGGATAAAGCTAGTAAACTGCTGCAGGCTTTAGATAATTTGAAGACCTTACAGTTCATGCATTTTGAAAGATATAAATGTTAGAAGAACATTAAGAAGTTACTGTTGAGGGTAGCAAAACCTCGACGTAGCTATATAGCTGACGGCGGCACTCGGTCATTTTGCCATCGGCCGTCACGAAGTACGAAACCTCTGTTTGATTACCTAGTTTTTATCGTTATTTCAAATATTGTAATTTGTTCAGCCTATGGCCAGTAAAAACTTAAAAAAATAATCAATTTGTGTTACTATTTATAACATCAGAAGTGGGATTCGAAGGCTGAAAAGCCGCTGAGACGCAGTTCTGGTTTTATAAAGGAAAACAACAGTATTCCTTCACGTGGTTTGTTCAATTAATATTCGGACGGAGCTTTCCTCTGTGTGATGCCTGCCTGCCAACAATCAACGAAACAAACAAAGACGCTGTGGGCGAATTCCTTCGCCCAATCCAATGGAGGAAATCCTGAGGAGGCTACGCGTATTAGAGGACCAGTCCCGCGCGTCAGTGGAGACACATACATAAAAAAAGAGTTCAAGACAAACTGAGAACTTCCTCCTTTTTTTGAAGTCGGTTAAAAAAAGAATTTTCCAAATTTATTCGTAAATGACGGAGTTATGCGCGGACAAAAGACGCAATTTAGAGTAAACAAAATGATCGTCAATGTAAATATTTTTATTAGACTTTTGTTGAATTTTCAGAAACGGTTTGTCTGAATTCGATAAAATTTTCATGGGAACATTTGGAAAGTATACCGTTTCCAACAAAAATAATTTTTCAAATCGGTTGGCAAGCGACGGAGCTATGCCCGAACAAACATAAAAAAAAAACAAACAAACATCCGAATTGAGAACCTCCTCCTTTTTTAGAAGTCGGTTAAAAACTAGTACTGATTGTTAAACTAAGTAATAATTCCTACCTTCTTCTGGACGCAAACCCATAGCGGCCATAAACATTTCATATTTCATTCGATGTAGCCTCGTCGTCAGGGGTTATTGTACATTCGCCACAAAGTAAATTCGCCGCAAAAAAAAGTATGTGTAAACTCGCCACAACTCTACTTTTATGAAAAAAAAAAATCCGCCATATTGTTTATTATACAGACAGCAGATAAATCAAACAATAAAGAATAAAACGTTATTTATTTATTTTTATATTCACAGAAATTCACATAAAAATCACAATTCTACTTACAGCTAAAATATACGCTAATATTATCTGGTTTTGTGCGTTTTTAAGCCCACGTTGTCAAGGACAGCGTGACCTGCGTGACATGCCTAATCCTAAATAAATATGTATTTCAAGTGGCTGATTTACTTACAATATTACAATTATAAGAAAAATAATAAAAAGATAATTTAATCACAGTAATAATCACTTTTTTTGGTAATTAGCATCTACCTAAAAAGTCGCACTTTTACTTACAACTATACAACGTGTAATTTAAAGGGTATATACATACTGAGTGCACGGCTTCTTTGGATGATAACAAACGATATAGCAAGGGTTTTGTAATCCTATGTCTACATGTGTGGAGCTTATTAGAAATTCCAATACATTGATACCGGAGGCCGAATTTTTCAAATTAAGAAGAACGAAGAGAATTATCGTTTTATTGACAAGTGACGTAGAAAGTGATGACCCTCATAGTGCTGTGACACGATTGTTATTACTGGTATTCAAGAAACATATGAAACCAATAATTTGGGGTCAATTCTGTGACTCACTTCTTTTGAGATGAAACTTTGCATAGATACTCCATACCAGATGTTGCCTTTAGTCCTTTTGGAAATTTTGGAAATGGAATGGAAATGGAAATTTTAGCTATAATAATATATAAGTACTCTTTTTAAAAACAATACTGCATTAAATAATAATATACTTACACCATGTCCACCCGAGCTTGAGTCCGGCTGATTATAATCCATTTTTTCAGAGATGCACCTATCTAACTATCTAACGTCGATCTAATATATTATGTCCTATAACTCTATGGTAACTACAATATTAAGCAGATCACATTTGCAACAGAACACCCACAGAAAACTATAATAATTATTATTATAGTCATTGAGAACACCACACGCGCATCAACAACGTCAATTAAGTCACTGGATGACTGAACTAATGCATTGACCGGTACGCCTAGTGTTCAGGACTACAAGAAGCCAGCCAACGGTAACTGGACGGTCTGAACTTGTCCACGGTTCGTGGAGCCCTACCGTTGCTTTCAACATCAATAAACAAAACTACAGGCTCTTCGGCCTACAACCATATATACAAATAACTTATCGGTACCACTTACCTTCTGCGCTGGGTCCGCCACTTCGACCTTCCTAGGTCACGCCCAAGTGTGGTATGTATGTAAATATGAGGTGAGTAAATGAAAGTGTGATGTAAGTCAAGTGTTCTGAACGGTCACAAGGCGTCGATCTCCAGATGGCACGGTTCAGACAGCATCACAGCCCTAACTCGCACCGGATTGAAGCTATTTATCACTACTTATTTCCAACAAATGCGCGTGCCACGCGGTGGCAACCAACCGGCGATAAATCCCAAAATATCCCAGGCTTTCATCAAATGGGGATTACAAATTCCAATTAATCGTTACTCGCGACCCAATTATCGGTTTCAACAGGCGATTCCAAACGATATTTTACCAATTATAATTAACTCAACAGGTCCCAAGCGGACATTTTTCAACAAGGAAGCAAAGTCTATCTGTCAAGTGAAAAAAGGTTATGTCAAGTGTCAACATCAAAAGACAATAGAATGTTGCCACACCAAAGATCGTTCAAAAATACATTTGGGACGCAACATCTACCCCCCCCGGACGGGCCTACCCGTCCGCTAATCAATTGGAAGTCTTGACCAGATTGCGAATTCAACACAGCTTCAATGCGGCCAAATACCGTAGCTAGTTCCTCAAAGGTGAGAACGGTGTCTCCCAACAATCTCCACCAGCGTCCCTTTGCCGCTGTCACCGCGGCCCCAAAAATACCGCCCCAATGGGGGGCGGGCTGGCGGGTCAACAACCAAGTGACCCCTCGGCGGGCCAAACTATTACCAATGTCAACCTGGCTCTCATTAAGGAAGGCGTATACCTCCTTCAAATAGTTACTTGTACCCTTGTAATTCGTACCGCAATCAGACCTAATCAAAGAAGGTAACCCACGGCGAGACACAAATCTTTCCAAAGTCGCCTCAAAGGCCTCTGTCGAGAGGGAGGTTACCAGCTCCAAATGTACTGCCTTGGTTGACAGGCAGACAAACACACAAATAAGCCTTAACAATCTTACTATTACGAAGGGTGGACGTCTTCAACAAAAGGGGACCAACAAATCCGTTACGACGCCAGCAAAGGGCCTCGCCTCATTGACGCGATCAGCCGACAAAATCCAAATTTCTCGCTGCAGAATGGCCAACAGCGCATTGCAACCGGCATGCGAGTTCTTAGTGTGACGATCAGTCACCAACAATTGAACCAAGTGGCCCTCCTTGGGCAACAAAAAGGGGTGACGGGCCCCATAAGGAAGGCTAGAGTGCCTCAACCGTCCTCCAATAGGGTTTCCCGAAGTGGCTCGTCCCAACCAAGTTCAGTTATAACAAGGGCAGGAGCACCAATTTTAGGGTACGGACAACTCACAAGGGTGATTTCAAACCAGGTCCTTCCCTCAACAGTGGTGTCAGCCGGTTCGCCAATTCCTCAAATCTTGCCTGAAAGGTCATTCATTTTCAGGCCAACCTGTCCCGCTAACCAAGACGACAAAGGCAACCCTGAACTCCCGTGTCCAAAATGGCACAGACCACAATCGAGTCACCCAAGGGTCCCCAGACCTTGACCGAGGCCGTTGACAACAAAACCGTCTTGATCGGGGGGGGTCCTTTAGCGGGGCAGGCGTCAATCTCTTAGTGATGCCTGGGCGGCGACCGATCGCCGCATCCAGGCTGCCTTCGTTCACGACGAGGCCAACAATCAAAATATTCGTCTGCGCGGTGTCCCGAGCCGCTCGCCGGAGGGGAAAGGCAGCGGCGCCGACCCAGCCACTGCTGCCTAGCAGCCAATGCGCGTTCTCCCTGACGAGGGGAGACCAAATGGCGCTCGCGGGGCTCCCGTTCAACTTGCGCGGGGGGTGGAGTGCGGCGTACAGAATTGCGGGCCTCAGCCTGGTGCTCGTCTCCGGGGTACCCCCCCTGCGCGAACCCCCCTCAGAAGCTGGTCTGCTGGAGCGGTTCGCGTTGGCGCACAAAATCTCCAAGTGGGACCCCTTACAAATTCTACACGGGCGGGGGTCGGGGCAGTCCCGATGAAAGTGGGCCCCCAAAAAGCACAAACGGCGTGCGTTGACAATGCGGCGGCGGGCACTTACGTGCAAATTCAAAAAGTCCGGGCAACGCGCCATGACATGCCCCGTTGCCTTACAAAAGTCACAATGATGAGGACTCCGGGCACCAGCAACACGGGGGGCGGGGCGAACATCAACAGGCCCCCTAGCCCGAGGACTCCGGGCGCCAGCAAAACGGGGGGCGGGGCGATCATCAACAGGCCCCCTAGCCCGAGGACTCCGGGCGCCAGCAAAACGGGAGGCGGGGCGATCATCAACAGGCCCCCTAGCCCGAGGACTCCGGGCGCCAGCAAAACTGGGGGCGGGGCGATCATCAACAGGCCCCCTAGCCCGAGGACTCCGGGCGCCAGCAAAACGGGGGGCGGGGTGAACATCAACAGGCCCCCGAGCCCTAGTCCGTCCCTGGTCTCTAGGCTGAGAAGGTAGTGGGGGTGACCCCGTGGCGCCACGAGTGTTATCCGAAAACCGACACTCGTCTTCCAAAAATTTGAGGAGATCGTCAAAGGGGGGAAGATGGGTGGCACTATCCCCACCATACTTCTGCTCAAAACGTGACCTCAGCTCCGCGGGGAGCAACTGCAGCACTATGTGCACCAACAAGTAGGACCAATGTTCTACCGGTAACTCCAGGCGTCTCAAAGCGTTGGTCGCTGAGACCAACGGGTTCAGCAAGTCAGTGCGCAACGTCGACGTGCTGGCAATGGCCGGTAGTCCCAAAATCTGGTCGATGTGCACATCAGCCAGGCAGCGCTTGTTCTGATACCGTCGGGAGAGAAGCTCCAAAGCGGTCGGGTAAGAGGAATCCGTCACCGGCAAGTGCTGCACCAAGGCTCTAGCTTCGCCCTCCAGGATAGACAATGAATAGGCCAGCTTCTGGGCAGGTCCGAGGTCCGAGCGTGCATCGACAAGACTCTCAAAGAGATTTAGGAAGCCCAGCCAGTGGTTGGATTGATTGATTAGTTGCACTTGAACTTCTTCTTGAGATCTTGCTTTCTGTTATGCACTATCAGTACCTCCGTGCTGGATTCACATTCAGCTTCAGATTTATTTTTATCTTTCAAAGCTCTCTCGTGAGCGCACAACTGGGTGGTCAAGTTCTCGATTGTACGATCTTTCAATGTAAGCAGTAACCAACTTGACTTAAAACTGAAATACTCTTCTAGCAGGGAATCCAATATCTTGCATATCAAAAGAATTTCTGGTAATTGATTGCAAACTGTTGACAAAGCTTGATTCAGATTATGCCAAATATTCTTTATCGCAGACATATGCGAACCCTTGTCATGAGTGGGGTCTTTCTTGTAGTTCAAAAGTTGCATACACAGATCGTAGGTTCGGTCCTGTGACCCTCGTTCGTAAAGACGGTTTAATTCGTCCCACATATCACTCGCAGTTGTAAAACGCATTACTTTGTTCAGCATTTCGTCGGTCATATTAGTAGTCAGTAGTAATAGTGCAGTGCTTTCTATTTTATTATAGTTGTCACAATCTACCTTGTACTTTGTAAGAGCTTCCGCTTTGGCTCCTTCACCCGGATGTGCCGGCTTTACTAGTGTACCCTGCACCGCTTCTAAGGTGCCTGTGTTACTCCGCAGCAGCAACAACACTTTATATTTCCAGGTCGGCCAGTTGCTTCCATCGAATAGTCCTATTTCGAGTTTCATTTTTGAAGACAACATGATTTACTCTTTAGAACTTTTATCTTTTAAGAAACTAAATTAAAATATCGTAAGCTCTCATTTTTGCACGCTCTGCTACCATATTAAAGTAAACGCAGTGGAATTTTGGTTTCAGTAAAATATATTCAGTGCGTTGTAGATTATCAAAAAGTAACAAGTATCGCCTAGCAACCACGACAAAGATTATCTATAAATCTAGAAGGGAAGACTTCCTATAATAACGCTGGAAGTGCTTTCTTAACAAAACCAAGCAGTAGAAGAAGTAGGATTTATGAAAAATCATTGAAAAAGATTCAAGATGGTAATTGAAAAATATAATGGATATGACTTACCACTCTACATAGGATTTGTAGACTACTCTAAAGCTTTCGACTCTATTTCGCATAACTCAACGTGGAATGCTCTAGTAAGGCAAGGTTTAAATGCGGACTACATAAATATAATCGCACAAATATAGAAGAATAGTAAAGCAAGAATTAAACTCGACTCTCCTGGGCCAGTCTTCAATATTGAAAGAGGGGTAAGACAAGGTGAGCCGCTATCACCTAAAATCTTTATATCAGGTCTAGAACAGATATTCAGATCACTTGAGTGGAATGAAATGGGTCTTAACATTCACGGACAGTGCTTATCTCACTTGAGATTTGCATACGATCTTGTGCTGCTTTCCGAAAAACCTGAAGAGCTTCAATACATGCTACTGACATTAAATGAGCAGAGCAAGAAATTAGGTCTTCAAATAAACCAAAGCAAAACCAAAGTGATGACTAATAGGAAAGAAATAGCGATAACACTATATTCAGAACCTCTAGAATGGGTTGACGAGTATGTATATTTAGGGCACTTAATATCCACAAAAGACAGTAAAGAGAAGGAAATACATCGGAGAATACAAAACACCTGGAACAAATATTGGTCTATGAAAGAAATCTTCAAGAGCAAACTACCTATCAATATAAAAACTAAAGCTATGGAAATCTGCCTCTTGCCATATCTTACATACGCAACGCATGCCAAACGTAGTCTCTAACAAAAAAATCACTAGAAAGGATAAGAGTTTGTCAGAGGGCTATAGAAAGAAACTATATGGGAATAAAATTCAGAAATAAAGTTAGAAATACGTTAATAAGAGAAACAAAAAAAGAAACCGACTTCGAAAAACCATAAAAGCACTAAAAAGTTAAAAATAATACAATAACCTACTTATATTAATAAACCTTAATAAACAGTTTACACAATGCAATAACGCAAGAAAAGCAATTCTTGCGTTATTGCATTGTGTAAACTGTGTTTGCTCTGATTTTATTAATTAAGTATTAACGTTAGTATCTTTTTTTTTATGTCAGGTATTAGGTAATCTATCTTAAAGTATTTTTGTATTTTGTTTTTATTTTCCGATTTAAATTTATATTTAGAAGCTGTAAAATTTATGTTTTGTTTTTTCTGGCCTTAGTCTGTAGTTATATTATATTATAATCATTTAGGTATCGTACATTGCTTGGCACCAACTCCAAAAAATTGTTAATTTTTATTATAGGTTAATCGTAGTTTAGGTTAGGTTTATTAATATACGTAGGTTATTGTATTATTATTAACTTTTTAGTGTTTTTATGGTTTTTTGAAGTCGGATTCTATTTTTGCAAAAAAAAAAATAATGTTTAGTGACATATTTTTAATCTTATGAAATATGTGTAGCGCTCTCAGTTTCAGTTCGACGCCGTTTTCCCATACGAGAGAAAACGCATCGAACTGAAACTGAGAATGAAAAATTATTATATTTATTTTTATTATTCGTGGTACACCTGGAAAGTGCATACCATTACAATTCCAACAAGCCCAAACACAGCTAAGATACATTGTCTTGTTATGGAGTTCCGGTGCCTGTCTCTTGGATTCATCATCAGATCTGATAGTAGAATAGTTCTTATTGAACGCAAATGCTTAACTTGATTTAGTAAATACCAAAATCGCTTTTCGTTTTCCTATAAAATTTGAAGAATACCCTCGATTTCGCCAAGATTCCATCATTAGATCCCGACTTGGTGACTATGGGACCAATTGGAAAGCATAGGCTTTGGAACACAAAAGAAGAATTTTCCAAATCGGTTCTTAAATGACGAAGTTATGTGCGAACAAAAAACGCAATGCAGAGTAAACGAAAAGATCGTCAATGTAGATTTTTTTTAAACTTTTGTTGATTTTTCAGAAAAAGCTTGTCCAATTTCGATAAAATTTTTATGGGATCATTTGGAAAGTATACCCGTTCCAACAAAAAAGAATTTATAAATCGGTTGGTAAACGACGGAGTTATGCCTGGACAAACAAAAATAAAACACAAACATCCGAATTGAGAACCTCCTCCTTTTTTAGAAGTCGGTTAAACATACATAGTAAAACAAATTCTCAAAAATTTAAATGGGCAGGGCACATTCAAAGAGTTAAGGACGAAAGTTGGACAAAGATAACTAACTGGTACCCAATATTTATAAAAAACGCCACCGGGGAAAACCGTTAAAGAGATGGAGCGATGACATAACCAACATAGTGGGCAAAACATGGGCCAGAGTGGCTAGAGATAGAACAAGATGGAAGGAAAAGGAAGAGGCTTTTACCGCAACAGGCAGTCCTTACACATAGCTAACTAAAAACCTAACAGTCATAATAATTACTCTATCTGAGATTGTAATTACAATAATGAAATTAACAGAAATAAAAATTTAAAAAAATAATATGACAATACCTAAAATGAACTAAACATTATAATTAGTCAAACATAATAATAACATTTAGGGTAATGTATGTATCGAATTAAGTATATTGTATGAAATGATGAACAATCTAATAATTTAATAATATAAATATATAATCCATGTGTAATACTACCTAAATATGTTGGTATAAATAATTTTTATCAATTTTATTTTATAGATTTTTTTTTAATTCACCATCATTTGCTTAGTCACAACTATGCCAAAATCTGATACCGGTCTTACCAGATGCAGCTAGATGAATACTAGTACGGCGATTTATGATGCTTTTGAAAGATTTTCTGGCTTCTTTCCCAGCCGGGATTAACGGTTTAACGTGTTTTTCGAGGCACGGAAAAATCTCATAGAGGAAAGAAGTTCCACAATTGATAAGAATACTGCACGATCCGGAAACAGATAAAAGACCTCTAGATCAGCAGGGCTTATGACCACTAAACCAGCCAATAATAACTAAAATAATTAAGCAATTTACCTAATAGATTCTTACAAACTAGCATTCGCTTATTACTCTGATACGAATTTATTGTGATACGAAAATTATTACTGTGATAGGAAAAAAACGTTGGAAATTGAATGAGTTGAACGATAGGCTCTTTCTTCCTCGTCCTCTTTCTTTTCGTATCCTTGGGGCTCTGGCCGGACCATAAATAATTATGTATATGAAATAGCTACAAAAGCGAAAGTGGTCGACCGGGGTAGTGGGAATAAATGGGGTCGACACACCACGTCCCCTACACTAGCTGACAATTGTACTTACTAGTCAGAGGTTTCACAGAATACAAACGCTGTCAGGGATAATTCGATACTTTGGCTGGTTTTATCCTGTCTATAATACTATGAACTCATAAGTTATTCTCTCTCACTTTGTATACAGGTGTTAAGAAAAAGTTAGTGTCTGTGTGTTACTTTTTAACGTCTTGGGAAAAACGGGAACATGTTAGGACAAATAATTATGCTTAAATATACTGAAGTCCGTAAAATATCTTAACATTATCGACTAAATGAGAAAAAAAATATCGTTTTGTCGTACTAAGCGCTTCTCTTCTTCATTTATTATGAGTACGGCCAAGGTTTGGAATTCTGTGTCGGTTTCTGTATTCCCTACCACTGACATAATTATGACCCATCTGTTTTAAAGCAAGAGTGAACAGTCACCTTCTAGGCTCACATGTTCAATCGTAGACACTTTAGCAAAGCTTACCAAAAATTAGTTCATCCGATTAAAATTAAATTGAATAATCATTTAATTCAGAATCATGCTAAAATGTATTTAAATTAAGTGTTTGAATATATATTTTAAATATTTTTAGGTATTTCTTTCTTGAATCTATATACAACGTGTAATTTTATATACATACTCGTACCAAGTGCGCGGCTTCTTTGGAGGACAAACGATATGGCAAAAGTTTTGTAATCCTATGTATACCTGTGTGGAACTTATTAGAAATTTCAATACATTGATACCAGAGACCGAATTTTTCAAATTATGAAGATCGAAAACAATCATCGTGTTATTGGCAAGTGACGTGGAAAGTTACACCCCCTCGTAGTGCTATGACACGTTTCTTATGATTGGTATTCAAGAAACATAATATATGGAACCGATAATTTGGTATTAGTTCTTTGAGTCACTTATTTTTAGCTGAAACTGTGCATAGAGACTCCATACTAGATGTTGTCTTCAGCCCTTTTGGACATAAATGGGGTTTCTGTTACACGTTGTATAGTCAAAGTTAATGTTATAGCTTACTTATTTTACATTACTTACCATCAGGTGAGATGGTGGTCAAACGCGAGCCTATTTTCAATAAAAAAAAACATCTTAAATAGGTTTAATGACCCTGGTTAATCCTAACCTATCTATAGTTTTTTGTTGAAACCCGCTAATCCTTGAAAGTAATGAGTGGATAGGGATAATATTTGGCAAGGAAGTAGCTTAAAGCTTGAGAAAGATTACACTACTGCTACATTTTACCCGACTGCAATAGAAGAAGGGTTAAGTTTTTAGGAAGTGAAGCCCCGGGCAACTGCTTCTGATGTATAATCTGTAAGTCTTCTGGAATAATTTCATCCAAATGGATAAAGCTAGTAAACTGCTGCAGGCTTTAGATAATTTGAAGACCTTACAGTTCATGCATTTTGAAAGATATAAATGTTAGAAGAACATTAAGAAGTTACTGTTGAGGGTAGCAAAACCTCGACGTAGCTATATAGCTGACGGCGGCACTCGGTCATTTTGCCATCGGCCGTCACGAAGTACGAAACCTCTGTTTGATTACCTAGTTTTTATCGTTATTTCAAATATTGTAATTTGTTCAGCCTATGGCCAGTAAAAACTTAAAAAAATAATCAATTTGTGTTACTATTTATAACATCAGAAGTGGGATTCGAAGGCTGAAAAGCCGCTGAGACGCAGTTCTGGTTTTATAAAGGAAAACAACAGTATTCCTTCACGTGGTTTGTTCAATTAATATTCGGACGGAGCTTTCCTCTGTGTGATGCCTGCCTGCCAACAATCAACGAAACAAACAAAGACGCTGTGGGCGAATTCCTTCGCCCAATCCAATGGAGGAAATCCTGAGGAGGCTACGCGTATTAGAGGACCAGTCCCGCGCGTCAGTGGAGACACATACATAAAAAAAGAGTTCAAGACAAACTGAGAACTTCCTCCTTTTTTTGAAGTCGGTTAAAAAAAGAATTTTCCAAATTTATTCGTAAATGACGGAGTTATGCGCGGACAAAAAACGCAATTTAGAGTAAACAAAATGATCGTCAATGTAAATATTTTTATTAGACTTTTGTTGAATTTTCAGAAACGGTTTGTCTGAATTCGATAAAATTTTCATGGGAACATTTGGAAAGTATACCGTTTCCAACAAAAATAATTTTTCAAATCGGTTGGCAAGCGACGGAGCTATGCCCGAACAAACATAAAAAAAAAACAAACAAACATCCGAATTGAGAACCTCCTCCTTTTTTAGAAGTCGGTTAAAAACTAGTACTGATTGTTAAACTAAGTAATAATTCCTACCTTCTTCTGGACGCAAACCCATAGCGGCCATAAACATTTCATATTTCATTCGATGTAGCCTCGTCGTCAGGGGTTATTGTACATTCGCCACAAAGTAAATTCGCCGCAAAAAAAAGTATGTGTAAACTCGCCACAACTCTACTTTTATGAAAAAAAAAAAATCCGCCATATTGTTTATTACCGTACAGACAGCAGATAAATCAAACAATAAAGAATAAAACGTTATTTATTTATTTTTATATTCACAGAAATTCACATAAAAATCACAATTCTACTTACAGCTAAAATATACGCTAATATTATCTGGTTTTGTGCGTTTTTAAGCCCACGTTGTCAAGGACAGCGTGACCTGCGTGACATGCCTAATCCTAAATAAATATGTATTTCAAGTGGCTGATTTACTTACAATATTACAATTATAAGAAAAATAATAAAAAGATAATTTAATCACAGTAATAATCACTTTTTTTGGTAATTAGCATCTACCTAAAAAGTCGCACTTTTACTTACAACTATACAACGTGTAATTTAAAGGGTATATACATACTGAGTGCACGGCTTCTTTGGATGATAACAAACGATATAGCAAGGGTTTTGTAATCCTATGTCTACATGTGTGGAGCTTATTAGAAATTCCAATACATTGATACCGGAGGCCGAATTTTTCAAATTAAGAAGAACGAAGAGAATTATCGTTTTATTGACAAGTGACGTAGAAAGTGATGACCCTCATAGTGCTGTGACACGATTGTTATTACTGGTATTCAAGAAACATATGAAACCAATAATTTGGGGTCAATTCTGTGACTCACTTCTTTTGAGATGAAACTTTGCATAGATACTCCATACCAGATGTTGCCTTTAGTCCTTTTGGAAATTTTGGAAATGGAATGGAAATGGAAATTTTAGCTATAATAATATATAAGTACTCTTTTTAAAAACAATACTGCATTAAATAATAATATACTTACACCATGTCCACCCGAGCTTGAGTCCGGCTGATTATAATCCATTTTTTCAGAGATGCACCTATCTAACTATCTAACGTCGATCTAATATATTATGTCCTATAACTCTATGGTAACTACAATATTAAGCAGATCACATTTGCAACAGAACACCCACAGAAAACTATAATAATTATTATTATAGTCATTGAGAACACCACACGCGCATCAACAACGTCAATTAAGTCACTGGATGACTGAACTAATGCATTGACCGGTACGCCTAGTGTTCAGGACTACAAGAAGCCAGCCAACGGTAACTGGACGGTCTGAACTTGTCCACGGTTCGTGGAGCCCTACCGTTGCTTTCAACAACAATAAACAAAACTACAGGCTCTTCGGCCTACAACCATATATACAAATAACTTATCGGTACCACTTACCTTCTGCGCTGGGTCCGCCACTTCGACCTTCCTAGGTCACGCCCAAGTGTGGTATGTATGTAAATATGAGGTGAGTAAATGAAAGTGTGATGTAAGTCAAGTGTTCTGAACGGTCACAAGGCGTCGATCTCCAGATGGCACGGTTCAGACAGCCTCACAGCCCTAACTCGCACCGGATTGAAGCTATTTATTACTACTTATTTCCAACAAATGCGCGTGCCACGCGGTGGCAACCAACCGGCGATAAATCCCAAAATATCCCAGGCTTTCATCAAATGGGGATTACAAATTCCAATTAATCGTTACTCGCGACCCAATTATCGGTTTCAACAGGCGATTCCAAACGATATTTTACCAATTATAATTAACTCAACAGGTCCCAAGCGGACATTTTTCAACAAGGAAGCAAAGTCTATCTGTCAAGTGAAAAAAGGTTATGTCAAGTGTCAACATCAAAAGACAATAGAATGTTGCCACACCAAAGATCGTTCAAAAATACATTTGGGACGCAACATCTACCCCCCCCCGGACGGGCCTACCCGTCCGCTAATCAATTGGAAGTCTTGACCAGATTGCGAATTCAACACAGCTTCAATGTGGCCAAATACCGTAGCTAGTTCCTCAAAGGTGAGAACGGTGTCTCCCAACAATCTCCACCAGCGTCCCTTTGCCGCTGTCACCGCGGCCCCAAAAATACCGCCCCAATGGGGGGCGGGCTGGCGGGTCAACAACCAAGTGACCCCTCGGCGGGCCAAACTATTACCAATGTCAACCTGGCTCTCATTAAGGAAGGCGTATACCTCCTTCAAATAGTTACTTGTACCCTTGTAATTCGTACCGCAATCAGACCTAATCAAAGAAGGTAACCCACGGCGAGACACAAATCTTTCCAAAGTCGCCTCAAAGGCCTCTGTCGAGAGGGAGGTTACCAGCTCCAAATGTACTGCCTTGGTTGACAGGCAGACAAACACACAAATAAGCCTTAACAATCTTACTATTACGAAGGGTGGACGTCTTCAACAAAAGGGGACCAACAAATCCGTTACGACGCCAGCAAAGGGCCTCGCCTCATTGACGCGATCAGCCGACAAAATCCAAATTTCTCGCTGCAGAATGGCCAACAGCGCATTGCAACCGGCATGCGAGTTCTTAGTGTGACGATCAGTCACCAACAATTGAACCAAGTGGCCCTCCTTGGGCAACAAAAGGGGGTGACGGGCCCCATAAGGAAGGCTAGAGTGCCTCAACCGTCCTCCAATAGGGTTTCCCGAAGTGGCTCGTCCCAACCAAGTTCAGTAATAACAAGGGCAGGAGCACCAATTTTAGGGTACGGACAACTCACAAGGGTGATTTCAAACCAGGTCCTTCCCTCAACAGTGGTGTCAGCCGGTTCGCCAATTCCTCAAATCTTGCCTGAAAGGTCATTCATTTTCAGGCCAACCTGTCCCGCTAACCAAGACGACAAAGGCAACCCTGAACTCCCGTGTCCAAAATGGCACAGACCACAAGAGAGTCACCCAAGGGTCCCCAGACCTTGACCGAGGCCGTTGACAACAAAACCGTCTTGATCGGGGGGGGGTCCTTTAGCGGGGCAGGCGTCAATCTCTTAGTGATGCCTGGGCGGCGACCGATCGCCGCATCCAGGCTGCCTTCGTTCACGACGAGGCCAACAATCAAAATATTCGTCTGCGCGGTGTCCCGAGCCGCTCGCCGGAGGGGAAAGGCAGCGGCGCCGACCCAGCCACTGCTGCCTAGCAGCCAATGCGCGTTCTCCCTGACGAGGGGAGACCAAATGGCGCTCGCGGGGCTCCCGTTCAACTTGCGCGGGGGGTGGAGTGCGGCGTACAGAATTGCGGGCCTCAGCCTGGTGCTCGTCTCCGGGGTACCCCCCCTGCGCGAACCCCCCTCAGAAGCTGGTCTGCTGGAGCGGTTCGCGTTGGCGCACAAAATCTCCAAGTGGGACCCCTTACAAATTCTACACGGGCGGGGGTCGGGGCAGTCCCGATGAAAGTGGGCCCCCAAAAAGCACAAACGGCGTGCGTTGACAATGCGGCGGCGGGCACTTACGTGCAAATTCAAAAAGTCCGGGCAACGCGCCATGACATGCCCCGTTGCCTTACAAAAGTCACAATGATGAGGACTCCGGGCACCAGCAACACGGGGGGCGGGGCGAACATCAACAGGCCCCCTAGCCCGAGGACTCCGGGCGCCAGCAAAACGGGGGGCGGGGCGATCATCAACAGGCCCCCTAGCCCGAGGACTCCGGGCGCCAGCAAAACGGGAGGCGGGGCGATCATCAACAGGCCCCCTAGCCCGAGGACTCCGGGCGCCAGCAAAACTGGGGGCGGGGCGATCATCAACAGGCCCCCTAGCCCGAGGACTCCGGGCGCCAGCAAAACGGGGGGCGGGGTGAACATCAACAGGCCCCCGAGCCCTAGTCCGTCCCTGGTCTCTAGGCTGAGAAGGTAGTGGGGGTGACCCCGTGGCACCACGAGTGTTATCCGAAAACCGACACTCGTCTTCCAAAAATTTGAGGAGGTCGTCAAAGGGGGGAAGATGGGTGGCACTATCCCCACCATACTTCTGCTCAAAACGTGACCTCAGCTCCGCGGGGAGCAACTGCAGCACTATGTGCACCAACAAGTAGGACCAATGTTCTACCGGTAACTCCAGGCGTCTCAAAGCGTTGGTCGCTGAGACCAACGGGTTCAGCAAGTCAGTGCGCAACGTCGACGTGCTGGCAATGGCCGGTAGTCCCAAAATCTGGTCGATGTGCACATCAGCCAGGCAGCGCTTGTTCTGATACCGTCGGGAGAGAAGCTCCAAAGCGGTCGGGTAAGAGGAATCCGTCACCGGCAAGTGCTGCACCAAGGCTCTAGCTTCGCCTTCCAGGATAGACAATGAATAGGCCAGCTTCTGGGCAGGTCCGAGGTCCGAGCGTGCATCGACAAGACTCTCAAAGAGATTTAGGAAGCCCAGCCAGTGGTCCAAGCGACCGTCAAAATGTGGCAGCTCCAGGGTGGGCAGCCTACTCAATAGTCCAGGGCCTGCAACAACGGGAGTCTGCGGCTTGGCCGCATCAGGCACCCGGCTCTTCAAAATTTCCCGGGCTCGTAGACATATGACATCCCCCAGGTGGACAATCTGGTCATAGTCACCCAAAATCTTATCGCGGGCTGTCTGATCCATCACCCCCAAATCCACGTCCATGATGTACTCGTTGAAGCGTGTGAGCGCAGCATCAGCTGACTTGATCCTCTCAATCACTTGCCCATACCGAGCAAGGGTGAGCTCTTCCAAATCTACACGCTCAACCGTTGCAGCTGCCGATGTGAACCATCTCAACTGTGAGGTCAATCCGGCAGCAGCCTCCCTGACTGCCCTTAATGAGGCCATTGCAACAATCAAATATTAATACAACAGGCTAAATTTAACTAAACAAACAACAATGACTTGTTAGCCGACCAAATAATTTCACCAAAATAACAACTTAAATTCAATTATTTCAAGTCCAAATCCGACCCTGTACTTATTCCAAGTATGAATCTAGCTTGGTACAGATGGCTAGTTACAAAATAAATAACAATTGAATGTATAATACAATAAACACCAATAAACACAACAATTGAAGTATAATATTGCTCCGGACAATCTCTAACAACAACAATAAATACAAATAATTGCAATAAGTCAATCCACACCATTCAAGTCTTGTTATGTTAACAAATGTGTGATTATTATTTAGATAACCTTTTAAATTCAGATCAGTGACATTCAATTATTAATTGCAACAAATACCAAACAACTTTTACAACAATATACCAAATTATGTACCAAATACAACCTAATAATTCCTAATTTCACAAACAAATCTTACTTGTCAATACAATGCAGGGACTAGCACTACAAATTACAGTACAAACTACAAGTACTATTTGAGCCCGGCTGACGAAGCAATATATTCAAACTTATTAAGTTATTTGCAACAATATTCAAAACTTCCAATTAAACCAGTGGATCTTATAAGACCACGCTTCTGCTACCAAAATGTTCAGGACTACAAGAAGCCAGCCAACGGTAACTGGACGGTCTGAACTTGTCCACGGTTCGTGGAGCCCTACCGTTGCTTTCAACAACAATAAACAAAACTACAGGCTCTTCGGCCTACAACCATATATACAAATAACTTATCGGTACCACTTACCTTCTGCGCTGGGTCCGCCAACTTCGACCTTCCTAGGTCACGCCCAAGTGTGGTATGTATGTAAATATGAGGTGAGTAAATGAAAGTGTGATGTAAGTCAAGTGTTCTGAACGGTCACAAGGCGTCGATCTCCAGATGGCGCGGTTCAGACAGCATCACAGCCCTAACTCGCACCGGATTGAAGCTATTTATCACTACTTATTTCCAACAAATGCGCGTGCCACGCGGTGGCAACCAACCGGCGATAAATCCCAAAATATCACAGGCTTTCATCAAATGGGGATTACAAATTCCAATTAATCGTTACTCGCGACCCAATTATCGGTTTCAACAGGCGATTCCAAACGATATTTTACCAATTATAATTAACTCAACAGGTCCCAAGCGGACATTTTTCAACAAGGAAGCAAAGTCTATCTGTCAAGTGAAAAAAGGTTATGTCAAGTGTCAACATCAAAAGACAATAGAATGTTGCCACACCAAAGATCGTTCAAAAATACATTTGGGACGCAACACCTAGAAAGAGATAGATACAGCGAGCGAGCGAGCGCGTGATAGGATCTGCAGGAGCGCAGGAGAGAAAAGAAAGATTTTAGAAATCATTTTTATTTCAACCGCTAAAAATCGATAACTTTGTTTTCTATCAGTACTTTATGCAAAACATATGTACCTATGCAGACTTGTGACGAATTTACACATACTTTTTATGCATGTGACGAATTTACTTTGTGGCGAATGTACAATAACCCCTTTGCTTTTAGGCAAAGCATTTTAACATTCATACATAAGATTGTATGTTTCTTCAATTTTGCGATGATATAAAGTATAGGTTACTCTTTACCCGAGTGTAAAAAGAAGGAGGGTTATGTTTGTATCGTGATAAACTCCGAGGGAGCGAAGCCACACGCTACTGTTAGAGGTATGTACTTATTTGTGTATGTCTATATGTTGCAGCTTCTACCTTCTGTCTCTACTCCAAATAAAGTTGACTGTTAGGTAATCTATAAATGGCATTAATTGACCTCTTTGTTCATTTGTTTTTACATATTGTGTGTTGTTACGTGTTTATGCATGTCTAAGGTTTAATCCAGCGGTAAGCCGTAACATTCCAAATGATATTGTTTGGATTATTTTTATCTTATTAATTGTGATAACATTTCCGATATGATATTATGAAGTTTGAATGTGTTAACGACTTAATTGTAAAATTTATCATATTATCTTCGAGCCTATATATATATATATATATATATACGTATAGGCTCAATGATTTGAATAAATAAGATACAATTAAATGCAGTTTGTTTGTTTGTTTACCGCATCACTCAAAACTTTTATTCGTGATAGTTAGAAATAATTTTTTTACGGATTTTTTCTTGAAAATATGTTTGCAAGAGCCAAGAGAGAGAAAATTTGGATTATGCTAAAATCTGAAGTGCCCAGATTATGTAAGCTACTTACCTTTTTTACTAGCGCTTACTTACTGGAATGTAAAATTAGGAATTCGTTCTTAACAGCAAACATGCATGATAAGGGCAAAAGTGAAGGGAAGTCTCGGGACACAGCCTATATTTACAGACACCAGCACATCAAGCTACAATAATCTGTCAAATTTCTTTTATAGATTTTCAACTTTATTGTTAAGGAAATTAGGTTCAATGTTGATTGGGAAAATTTGACAGTTTTGGGTAGCTTCATGTGCTGGCGTCTGTACGTCGGCTTATAAAATATTGAAATAATAATTAATTACATATCTCAAATCGTATACTGTGTTACATAAAGTAATTAGTTATGCTCATCATAGATACCTATCCATTTGATTTTTTTATAATTATTAAGTAGGTATACTACTTTTGTTTTTCTTTATGCTTGTGGCTAAATGACACGGGTCTACAAAGTTAATTACCTTCCAAGGTCATTTCATGGATATGCTGGAGTAAGGAGTATCGTGTTACACAGCTCCTAGGTTATGGAGGTCAGATAGGCAGTCGTTACAACTAAAACACTATTAGAGTGAATATCAAAAAAAATTTACGTCACACAATGGAATATTACAATATCTGTAACACAAAGGAATATGTGTCACACAAAAGAATATAAAGGCGCATTTATACAAATACATTAGATGCATAACCATGAAGTTTAATTTAATTAACATGTAGAATACTTAGGGTAAGACAGGTATTTATTTAGGGTAGGTAGGTATTATAGAAAAAAAAATTGTGGATAAAAAATATCTGTATTTACTATCAAAAATAAAACAAACATTTTACTCAAAAATCAACATGAAGAGCAAAATTAAACAAAACAAATTTAATCACAGTAATCATTGACACTATTATTTGGTGGCGATTGCAACAGACACGAACGATTTTAA
The DNA here is from genome assembly GCA_943138885.2 of Tholera decimalis. Lineage (NCBI taxonomy): Eukaryota > Metazoa > Arthropoda > Insecta > Lepidoptera > Noctuidae > Tholera > Tholera decimalis. The sequence continues at coordinate 22,102,142 of OW964559.2, forward strand.
TAATATATCTATATAGAGAATAATTATTTGAGCCATTTTTTGGACAGAAGTTAAGAGTGTTAACGAATTATACGACATTTCGTACAAACTTTCAACTCTTTATTTATTGTTAAAAATGAATGATCCGATGTTAATGAAACTTCCTAGGCATAAGCAGGATATACATAAATCTATAAAGTTATTTGAGAACATTTTTGAAATATCTTGTATATTATTGCATAATTTGTTCTTGTCAAAAAAAAAAAAAATTAAATTAAGTCACAAAAAACCACAATACTTAAAAAATCAACGTTAATTTTTCCCAAAACAACATTTTTCGGGAACTTTCAATTTTTTTTTCAGAATACATAATATGGGCTATTAGTTACGTAAATTTTAGAACAAAAAAATAACCAGTGAGTATACACCCTGATCTTTTTGTGTGACGTCACTGAATGTCACACAATGGAAGCAAAATATAAATTACAAAACAAGAAACCACGCACAACAAAAAAAGTGAAAAGATTTTCACAATTCTTGTCTATTCCACGATTTACTTATTATAAATAGGGTCTAATGATAATATGTCTGTAATAAAATCATTAAACTTACCTGAAATATTGCGTCACACAAATATATATTTTATAAAGTGACAAAACGGTAAACACATGTTTAGACGCCAATACATCAAAAGTAAGATGGCTGATGTTTTTTTTTGTAGGGTAGGCATTAAATCAAATGTTTCCAGATGTAATAAAATGCGGATACGTTCAGAACTATCTATGTAGGACATATAATTTCATCACACAAGGTTCGTCACACAAAACAACGAAATACGGAGACATCATTTTTACTTAAATTTTCTCTTTTATTACAACGTTTATAAAGAAATTAAAAGGTTTCTCATGCACAGTGATCATTTTCCAAGTATACTGTATTAAATAAATCTGTATTAGTTCGATTATTAAAAACTATTAATTTTTTCTTTTAAAATTGGCACATGGAGACAACTCTTTTTTGTATGACAAAAAATCTACACATCATTATATTTCATTTTGTTTTGCTTAATTCTGTTGATCTGGTATTTATATACGAAAACATGAATAATAAAGAGCCTTAAAAAAAAGAACGTCTTGTTTATTCACTAAATAGGATTTTTTACGCCCGTGTTAGTAATGAGGACACCGAACTTTTTCTTATGTACAATTTTTTTTTTATATTCACTCATTAGCCAGCTATTTCCGGTTTAAGGTTAGACATAGTTGGGAAAAGGCTTCATCTACCTGATAATGAACGGTACATACTTACGTAGTTAACAATTTTAAAGGGGTTGGTTGATCTAACTCAGGAACGTTGTAACTACAATAAGAAATTTACTAAAGTTTGTAATCATTATGATTCATCATTAGTTTAAAGTACAGTTCTGTTGGATTTGTTATCAAATAGTATTATTGGACATTGCAAAACGATATTTTTAATTTCTAGAATAAAATTTCTCTCAGTGTACAAACCTCTTTTTACAAACTTTGCTCTCTATAATATTAATAATAGATTGCTGCATTTCAGTTGGGTTTTGTTTAAATATTATATCACTCTGTCGGTGCAGTATAGAAAAACCACACATTAGAAACTTGCTGCTTGCCTTATATACCTTATATATCCTTGCCTTGATATCTTAAGCCATCAGCAGAAATGTTTGATGGAGAATAGATCTCTATAGGTACGTAAATATAAACCACCTTTTTTCCGAGGTGGAAATACTACGCCAAGTCCATGGCAATGACGATAATTCCACCAACTTCAGCCATGTGAGTATATACCTAGCCCTTATTTTATGTACATCAGAACGTTCGGCCAATCGAGGTAGGGAGCTGGCTGCTACTCCAGTTTTTACTGACGATTATGTGACGTATAAAGATGCCAGCCAAAGAATATGTGACAGAACAGTTCAAAAGTTAGAAGCATTTATTTATGGCCGAACGACCTGATATCAGAACGTTCGGCCAACCTGAATCTTCATAACTGAGGACCTCAGAGAAACTGTTACTGAATAAAGATTTAGCGACGATTTGCTGACAAACAACCACTGCTTTACTTTTACTCGTAATGCCACCGGTTAAAAGTAAAATTAATTTTAGTTCCTGGAACATCAGTACGTTCGGCCTACGTGATCTCCATAACTGAGGACCTGAGAGAAACCGTTAATGAATAAAGATTAAGTGACGAGATTGAAACGAATTTTCATTGCTTAATTTTTTTTTGTGACGGTCCCTTTAAGTAGTAAATTGAAAATTTTACATATAACCTCAACACATTGGGATTATCGATTCCTCCACAAGAAAGAAGCCCAGAGAAACCGTTAATCAATAAAGATTAAGTGACGACACTGAAACGAACTTTTATTGCCCTATTTTTTTTAACGGCCGTTTTAAGTAGTAAATTGAAAATTTAACATATAACCTCAAAACATTGGGATTATCGATTCCTCCACAACAAAGAAGCCTAGAAGACTCAGTATTTTAGTTGATTCTAGATAAATCTATAAAAATGCACTATGGCGGATGGCGACTGAAATAGGGTGACCATATATTCCAACGAAACAGGTATTTATCGAGTACTTCATTACCTAAACAATGACGCAAAACACGTCGTAATATTAAATAATGTACGAGTACAAGCAACGTTGAGCTGATGCCTGCATACCAGTGTCCACTTGTGAAGTTTTTATTATATTAGTCGGGTCTATTTTGGCTAAAGGCAAACGAAAGTGGAAAGGTGACTGATATTTGATTAAGATTGATTAAGTATAAGAATACTTAAATAAATAGGTTTCCTGATCGCTATAGCCTGGGAGTCTTTAATTCAAGAGTGAATAGGTTACTTCTAAGCAAGCGTGCTCCATCTTCGACCACATCATCACTCACCATCAGGTAAGATGGTGTTCAAACGCGAGCCTATTATCAATAAAACAAGACAAACATAACTTAAAAATTCTTTATTTGTAATCAAACATCGGTAGGTAGTTGTACATTTTCAGACGAGGGATTAGTGTCACTTTCGGGTTCACTACCAAAAAATAACTTATAATTTCGTTTCACACACAAATGAGGCGCTCGCGGCAATAAAGCATACGCAAATTCTTGGGAAATGTTCCGGTACCTATAGATTTTTGTCAAATTTTAACTTTGAATGCAATATTTCTTGTTTAAACTTAGTAAATATTAAAAAAAAAAAAAAAAATCAAACGTTTATTTTCCACCACAATTGTAAGATTTAACAATTTGTTACAATTAATTAGGTACTAATTATAAAGTTACAATATTTATATTACAGTATTCAAAGGGTGGACTGGAGCCTAAACTAGGGAAACCCTGTATTTCAGGACTCCAGGTCACTCGCCTACGGAACAGATTTTTATCGTGTCTATTCAGACCAAAGGGGTGGACGGGGATTGACTTTGTATGCCTGTATGTATGTATGTATGTGTGTATGCGTGTGAGTGTGTGTGTGTGTGTGTGTGTGTGTGTATAAGTGAGTGTGCGCGCATGTGCATGAATGTGTGTGCGTGTGATTTATATTAACACGTGTGTGTGTGGGTGTATGCATGTATGTTCACGTATGAGTGGATGTCTGAGCGTTGATGTGAACTGTTTACTTAACTATGGTTATGAGAGACTCGGTGTCAATGTAATTTAAGTTTAATAGGTAAGTTTTGATCATTCTTTTACATACCATGAGAGTTTTGGGATATATATTTAAAAAGGAGTTAATTTTGTTGTACAGGTAAGGCGCTAGAAAAGACGATTGTCGCCTGAAGAAGGCAGTGTGATGTGCGACAGAATCACAGATCCTGTTTCTTCTACGTGAGGAGAAACTGAACTTTGGATCGTACTTTACCTGCCTGTGTTTACGGAGTGTAGTGTGTAAGACAAATAACTGCCTTACCGCCAGAATTTGGGATTCTTTATAGAGCGTGTGTGTTGGGTGTCGATAGGGTTTTCGCAACATTACCTTAAGCAACGATCGTTGAGCTCTTTCGACTCGTATAATTTTTGTCTTGCACGCCCCACCCCACGCCGGTATGCAATACTGTAAGATCGATTGGACCAGAGAGTAATAGACGGTTTTGAGCAGGTCTAGCTTGACTACGTTTCGGAGTTTTTTAAATATCCAAATCGTCTTGCGTACTCTTGCTGATAAAAGGTCCAGGTGATTATTCCAGGAGAGTGTATCATCGAGTTGGACACCAAGGTACCTTATATTATTGGTTCTGTCAAGAGGTGGGCAGGAACAAGTCATTGAATTATTATTTTTACATTTATGGACTCTAAGGGAGAAACTATTATTTGGTTGTGTGGATTGATTTATTGAAAAGGTTATGTACTTGGATTTAGTTACGTTAAGAGTTAAAAGGTTTAAGCTAAGCCATTTTGATATTTGGTGGAGGCCCTTTTCAGCAAAAGAGCGCGTTTCGGCCCAAGTCTCTCCCTGAAATAATAGTGCTGTATCATCTGCGTAAGAGAAAACTATACCGTTTGATGGGATGTAGTTGCAGAGTTCGTTGACGTAAATAAGGAAGAGACTTGGGCCAAGAACAGAGCCCTGGGGCACACCGCAAGTTATTGGAAGTGGGCTGCTGAGGTGGTTGCCAATTTTGGTAGTTTGAGTTCTATTAGTAAGGAAATCTTGAAAGAGTTTGAGAGGAAGGCCACGTATACCTATCATTTCCATCTTCCTTAGAAGCAGACGCGTAGAGACTGTGTCGAAAGCCTTTGCCATATCTAAAAATACACCTATGCATTTCCGTCCGCGATCTAAATTACTTGAAAGATGGTTGGTGAGCTGAACTACTGCATCTTCTGTTGATTTATTGGGCTGGAAACCAAATTGTGAGCCTGAGAGAATGTTTTCTTGTAGCAAATATTTCATCAGACGCCTATTAATAAGCTTTTCAAGCAATTTAGACAAACCCGTAAGCACAGAGTTTGGGCGATAGTTCTCAACACAGTCCCTACTCCCACTTTTATGCACTGGATGTATTATGGAACGTTTAAAGTTATCAGGAAAAATACCTTTATTTAAACAAAGATTAAAGATATAAGTTAAAATTGGGCAAATAATATGTTTAATACGTTTTAAGAAAGCAACTGGTATGTCGTCCCATCCTGTAGCAGAGTCGTTTTTTAGGTTAGATATTAATGCACCCACTTCAGCAGAATCAGTTTCAAGCATTACAAAAGATGTTAGATGGGAGGAGCTATTTATGTCGCAGGTAGAATTTGGATCATTCGAAGCCTGGCCAATTCGACTGACAAGTGATTGTCCGATTTCAGCAAAATAATGATTGACCGTGTTCACAGCTGTTGTTGGGTCCTCAGCATCAGTTTTCAGAAGGTCTTCTGCCGGATTTTTATTGCGCAACGTATTAGTTATTGTTCGGATAGTATTCCAGGTTTGTTTAAGGTTAGTACATTTGTCTAATTGTGAAGTCTCGTATTTTTCTCTAAGTTTCGTCAAGAGATCGTTACAGAAGTTGCGGTATCTGCAGTATGAGGATTTGAGTATTACATTAGATGGCGATTCTTTTAATTTTTTGTGAAGTGTGTCACGGTGAGTAATGCATCGTAGTAAGCCTGGAGTTATCCAAGGTTTAATGATTTTTTTCTGTTTGGTACTTTACACAGGGTGGTGTTTATCTCTAGAGCGTGTTTTACCTTTCCTACTAATAATTCAATAGCAAGATTGGGGTCATCAGTATTTAAGATATCAGAGAAGTCTGTCTCCAGAAGAGTGTTAATCGCCATATCATAATTTGTGAGTTGTTTATATTTTGGGGCAAGGTTTCTTGGAATTGTTAAATTTAAAAGGACAGGGTAGTGATCGGTGATATGTGTTTTTATAACGAATGTTTGAGCTTTCTGGTTTGTTTTTAGGTTAACGTGATCTAAGCAATTGGATTCACGTGTAGGTAATACATGTGCAGGTAGAAGTCCATTTTCAGCAAGAAGATTCAGGTATTCACAACTTCTGCTATCATTGTTGGAGGGCTTGATATCTATATTGATATCTCCAACAACAGCAATTGTGTTGGATTCTTGAGTAGATTTTAATAAAGCATCTAATGACGTAAGAAAGTTATTGATACACTTATAGGATGGCGACCTGTAGATACATATAATGGCTATATCGGGCATTTTTAACAATAAACAGTTAGCGTCGTAGAATGGTGGCTCTATGACAGTGTGTAATATATCTTTATGGATATATAACACGACACCATCATTTTGATTATAGCAATCAGTGGAGAAATGCAGCTTATAATTCTCAAGTTGAGGTAGAGGCTTGTGCTCATTTAACCAACATTCTGTGAACACTAGTATGTCACATTCCGTGCCTAAACGTTCCAAGAAAGCTAAGAAATGATCAAAATTACGATATATACTCCTGATGTTGTGTGATGTGATTTTTAAGCTATTTTTACCTACCTTGAGCTTATTTATACAATCGTTAGGGTCTACTGTTGTGGACTCGGAAACTGTAATGTTGTCCAATTCAAGTTGAACATTAGTAATACTATGAATCATTGTGAGATAAGTTATAAAATAGTACGATTAATAGAAACAAAAATAATAATACTTATGAGGTTGTAAGGTAATAATAGCATTAGGTATTTCTCATGAGTACAGCTTTCAGTATCGTGATTGTGCATGAGTACGTATGAGTGATCCTTACGGAAAACAAGAAATATTATTCCACGGGACATGAGTGGGATATAAAAGAGTTGTGCAATGTAATAATATGTACTGTAGTGACAAGAGTCGGTGTAGAAGTGTGCGCATGGATGAGTATAGTTGTTGATAATATGTAAGTAAGCAAAAGTAAGTCGTGGGATGTATGAGCACGCGTGTATGGGAAAGAGTGAGTATGTGTCGAATGGTAAGAGTGAGTAGGTAAAAGGAAAATTCTTACATAGGGTGCAGCCAAAGAGTTTGCAAAGAGTGTATAGTCACTTTGCGGGAAATAGGTTTTTGAGATCCGTTTCATTTTGAAGCCGTACAGCTTTTGCTCCTTCTTCTTTGCGTAAGTAAACTAATCCTTGCGAAGACCAGCAGTACTTGTAGTTGTTTTCAGCAGCAAACTTACGAGCCATTGCGAAGAATTTTTTGTTTCGTGCAGTTAAGCTTTCTGAGATGTAGAGAAGTTCAGCGGGACCATCGATTTTGGCGTGTGTGGTAGTAAGCTTAGCACTTGAAACTTGCCTGAAATTTTTCGCTGATTTAAGTATTGCTTCTTTTTTCGAGGCTGTGGTAAACTCGACGACAATAGGCATTTTTGTCGAAATTTTGCTGTTATAGCGAAAGACGTCCTTGATGTCACTATCAACAATAGTTGTATCAAGCACCGAACCGATGCTTTTCACTATTGCAATTAGGTCGTCTTTCTTTTCTACCTTATTTTTGGGAGCATTCCTAATTTCTATGCTGGTGTTTCGAGTGACGCGTTCCAGTAGTTCGATCCTGTTCTCTAGGACATTTATGTATTCTAGGTCACAGAAATCAAAAATACAGGAGAAGTGGTAAGGGGGCGTATCGGTGTCCGCGCGACATGGCCACAGGGCTCATGTCACAGGCAAATGGCCGTCTCCGCGAACTAGTGCGCTTTCGACGGCGATCGTGATAACATATATGAATGCCGAGTTGTTCTGTGGTATCTTGTAAAAACCGAAGCCAAAATCAAATCTATGTGAATCATGGAATCACTTACCATATGTAAGTACAAGTATTTTACAATATTTGTCTTTAAAATCATGAAAAACAATAAATCGTAAAATATTTCTTGGTTTTACTATGTTATTTTTGTTTTCAAATATCAGAGCGACTGTACTCCTTTTGCTATAAATACATTGCTCCTTAACCACTACCTGAGTTCGTCACTAAGTAACTGGACAAGCAATGTAAACATAACATACGAAACTGTATTACGCGGATTCATCGCGTAGTGAGGCCGCCACTTCTTGCGACGAATTAGTGATGTGCTTGTGCAGATCCACTAACGTAGGCTATCGACAGCAATGTCGATTGACGAATGAAATATTGCTATTATAGTTTAGGGGTTTTTCAACCGACGACAAAAAAAAAGAGGAGGTTATCAATTCGACGCGTATATTATTATTTTTTTTATGTATGATCACCGATTACTCGGAGACGGCTGAACCGATTTGGAAAATTCTTTTTTTGTTTGAAAGGGTATACTTTGAAATTGGTCCCATTGTCACCAAGCCAGGATCTGATGATGGGATCCTGGAGAAATCGAGGGAACTCTTTAAATATTATAGGCACACCTATAGTGATATGAGTATTTTTAAAGTAACTTGTGTAGTTGCATTCGAAAAGCACCATTTGTGAAGTGGACCTGATGATGAAGACCACAGATGGCCACTGGAACTACTCAATATATAAGTATTTCATGTGTTCCGCTTCGATTACTTGAATATGGTTATTAAGCACAATATGCTCGTCACAATGCATATGGTGAAGTGAAGCTGATGGTGAACTACCAGGAGAACTCCTCAACAAATAACAGCCCAACATTGGGAAAAGCAATATTTTGTAAATGAATATAAGTAGTTGACATTTAGGCTCTTGTAACTAGGTAAATTAAAAATCGACCAACTAAAAAGAGTGAAATAAAAACTTTTTACCAAAAAATTAAACCGACTCCCAAAAAACACTGCAAAGTGAAAAATAACTTTAATTTCGGAAGTTGGTGCCAAAAACGAAAATACAAAACTAAAGACACCGACTACCGAAATTAAAGTTATTTTTCACTTTGCAGTGTTATTTGGGAGTCTGTTTAATTTTTTGGTAAAAAGTTTTTTATAACATACGGAAACCTCTAATAAAATATGTTAAACTTTTATTTTACATGAGGTGACAGAAATAAAAATACGTTGAAAAGTCAAGTGTACAAAAAAGTAAAAAAAAATAAACAATTTATTTTACGCCCGCAGCATGCGTGGAGTTCCGACGTCGCCGTCGCTACAATAGTTTATTTTTCAATCTGTCAACCGTTTTAGCCTGGTTGGAAGATCGATGTAAATAATGTTTTTTTACTTATTTTGATTTTTTTTACAGAGTAGTATAGAAATGCGTAACCAATATTCGTAAAGTAAGTTACTTTAATTTTAGGTTAATAATCGGTGGTGTTTTTCGGTTTAGAATTATCGTATGTTATGCCTTATCCTCATGCTGTTTCTTTATTTTTTATGGTTTTTGTATTTTGCTTCCGTTGAAGCTTCGAATGCGTTATAATAATCGGCATGGTTCAGATAATGTATTTGTGAATTGAGCTTAAAATAAGTCAATATATTCATGCTATTTATTTGTTATGCATGGATGTGTGTTTGTTTTCATATATTTAACAATTTCTCTACTAACTAGGATTTTTCTTATAACAAAAACCTATTATAACCTACTAAACTATTACCTGCGGTTACCCGGTAGGTAATAGTTGCGTAACACACTTACAGTAGGAATCGGTTTCATTATGCTAAATCAACAACACTCACTGCGGTATTTACGTTGTTGAGCAGACCAATATTTCGAACATATGAAGCAATGCATTAGCAATATACGTCAAAATCATTCAGATCTTGATTTATAGTGTGTTACGTAATTATTGCGATATTATATGGTGACGTTTAGAAGTAGCTTAGGATGTATGTAAATGATTGTGGCGTTGTGGTTTAGGTGGTGGTAGAATGAAACAGAAGACCACAGGTTTACAGCATTTATTTACGAAGGGGGGTGGGTTCAGTTCACAAGAGTTCCCTCACTGGTCGAAGGTATTGGATGGTACTGCCCTGAGCTCAGGCCGCGACGCACGCAGACCGGCGGGCCGATCCCGAAGCCGGTAGCGACCACGTGTCCGAAGCAGAGGTTGTGCAGGACAGGCCACGGGGGAGGAGGTCTCTCCTCCTCACCCAACTCGCACGTGGCAGGCGCAGAGGATGACAGGTAGACCACGCGACAGCGCGTCTCTCCGGCAGTAGTACGCGGAGGCAGCGGTGACACCCGTCGCGTGGCAGCCGTTGAGGTAGTTGAAATTCGAGACCCAAGGCAGTAGGGAAACGAAGGAGGAAAAGAAAAAAAACCCCTTGGGCACAGAGGGATTTCTATATAAGTTACTTGCAACAGTAGGCGGCGAGAAAAAAGCTTCGCGGACTAGGGGTTAGAATTTATAGCTGAGAGCGCCTAAGTGTTGTCACTCCGTGAAACCATAGACATTAGAGATTAGTGTGGTAGTCGACTTCTAGTTTAATCGACTACAACGCTACAGTACCCCGCCTGTTAGCGTGTAGTCGATTAAACTAGAACGAGCTTTTGAAATCTGCCTTAAAAGATTTTATGCAATCCACAATCCTGAAATAATACAGTTAATCTTCAATATTTCCATATCATACGACAGCAAGATCAAACTTCGTTATTCGATTAACTGTATTGAAAATAGGTACGAAGCACCCGGCCATTTCATGAAATGGTGGCAGTTAATAAAATATTAATCAATTGACATGTGGAATGTGAGCTCGGCTGTCATTGTGCCGATTGTCATAATGGCCTATGGCCTGATGTCCGAAAGCCTCGACCAACATCTCTCGAGGCTTTCGTTAGTCGGTTTAATCACGGGCCTGATTCAGAAGGCAGTAAATATACTCCTTGATACGGCCTCCTTCTTTGTGAGGAGGTTCCTGTCTCTGCAGCTCACACCACAGGTACCTTGGACCCTGCTCCCGATACGCGGGCCTCTATTTTTTTATACTTTGTAATGTTTTTAATGTCTTTATTTTTAAGAAATATTAAAAAATGTAACTAGATAAGAAAGAAAGTTAATAAACGACATAATAATAATATTAATTCGGAACCCTCAGGGCACGAGTCCTACTCGCATTTGGCCGGTTTTTTTTATACTTAATGGTTATTAGTCATTTCTTAAAAATTCAATTAAGTACACTTACGGCAAAGGAAACGTGAAAAAGCGTGTCTCTTCTTCTTTTCGACTAGATCCTCGTAATCATTACACCTAGCGCCTTCCAGCAGAGGTGGATCGGAGTCTGAAAGTGTAGAAGTCAAATGACTAACTAAACTCATGTCATTATGATTAAAGGTAACTTTAATCATAATGACACTGACCAATTTATGCATCATTTTTCTTTGATTATACACGGTTAACTTTACATCGTTTTGGAGCCAAAACACTGTAACTTTAGACGAGTAATAGTTACTATTGGCATTGTTATTGTTTTTTTTTTAAGACATCTAATAAAGAAGTTAGAAATTATTACTTTTTTCTGTTATTTTCAGTTATTTAGTAGCGCTTCCACTATTTCATTCATAAACGCAAGATCGTACTCGATCCGCTCGGTGATGACATAGTGCGGCATAGATGTGCGTGTGTGAGTCAGTTGATAGCGCACTCGGTGGGCTCAAGGGATGGTCAGATGAATAATCGTTACCTGCAAGTAGGTATTTTATTTCAGGTACGATTTAGGTTGGTGCAAGTTCATTTACCTCCATCATCTCTCATTATAGCAGAGGCATGGCACAGTCTCTACCACTATCACATCTCCTTGTAAACGAGAGAAATTAATTGGGATTGAGATATATTATAGAAAGCGGCCGTAACTGAATGAAGTAAAACTATTGGTCGCCTTTTGGTCGAAATTCTATAGTCAGTTTCAATTATTTTTATTTATGTGACAGTGACAAACACAGAAAAAAAAAAAAAAACTTTGCTTCGACTTTTTCATCATGACGCATGTGCGTATGTGTAATGTATTTTGTAACAATTTAATTCTAATGCATATTATATAAATATAAGTTATCTGCACTCCTTCTCCGTATAAACTTAACTGTGCCAAATTTCATACTCCTCCGTCCGCGTATCTATTTATTTCGTTGCAATACCTACATCGTCACCTTATTTCAACTATTTAGACGTGTTTTTTTTTAATTGATAATAGGCTCGCGTTTGACCACAATCTCACCTGATGGTAAGTGACGATGTGGTAGAAGATAGAGTTTTGCTACATTCAGTAGATAAATAGGTACCTACTCGATAAATAAATGTTTTGTTGGAATACATGGTTACCCTATTTCAGTCGCCATCAGCCATAGTGCATTTTTATAGATTAATCTTGAATCAACAAAAATACTGACACCGTTTGGACTGAAAACTGAAAACACATCAGGGGTTTTCCGAGTCTTCTAGGCTTCTTTGTTGTGGAGGAATCGATAATCCCAATGTTTAAAAGGGCCGTTACAAAAAAAAAACCCATAAAGCAATAAAAGTTCGTTTCAGTGTCGTCACTTTGATTATCGGTTTCACTGGGCTTCTTCCTTGTGGAGGAATCGATAATCCCAATGTGTTGAGGTTATATGTTAAATTTTCAATTTACAACTTAAAGGGGCCGCGGCCCCTTTAAGTTGTAAATTGAAAATTCGAAGCTAATAAGTTATACTACAATCTAGTACATTTTCTGGGAATCTACGCGAAACAATAGTAGGTATAAACAGGTCGGGACGGCCGGCTACCTGAGCCACACCGACCGACCGCTTGCTGCTACCGTTTCATTCGTCTGAGTTCGCTCGATGAATACGCTGTGTTTCTGTGTGCTAGTGGTGATTTTATGCTGTTATCGTTTTTGTGGGACTTTCAAGGTAAATTTTCATATATTTTTTTGTTAGTATGTATATTAGTTTAATCATAAATATTAAATTAACAGAGTAAGGTTTTTATTTGATCATAAACAGTACTTCCTTAGTTTCATCTAGGGTTTTAGTTAGTTTCCCTGCATTTCCCTGTGCATTGGGTATATTTTTCTGAAAGGTATATTTATATACTACAAGAAAATTGTTAATTTTCTTGCGAAAGTTTGCGACACTCATACAACATTTTCTTATTTTCAGAATGACTTCGCATATTTCTCGTCGTTCGTTTTTTGACGTTTGGTTTGCTAACGCCAAAGAATCAAGACAAGATGCTTTGTTGCATTATACTTTACAAGAACTTGGTGTCCAGTCCATTACGGATGATATTCTCAAGAGTTCAAAAGCAACAATCAGTAGAGTTAGTCAAAAAATTGACGAAAAATGGTCGAAATCAGGAAGACATCAAGAACGCTTTCTGAAAACGAATGCTTCATGGTTGGAAGCGAACATATCATTTACTGGTATTGTCAGTGAAACTATCGTCGATGTTTCACTACCTGGAACAAGTAACCGGGCCGGAAGACCACCGAAAGACTTTGAATTATCCAGTCAAAAAACAAAGAGACGGCGAATTCGTCATCTTCTTGAAACTACGTGTCTAGAAGAAATATCGATGGCAAACGAAATACAGCTTCGCCAGTCAGGCAAAAGGTATTCAGCAGCTATTGTTAAGGAGCTTCGTCTGTTTTCACCTAGAAGAGGTACGGAAATAAAAAAAGCACGGAGGTGTTTAATCAATCCAAAGCAAGGTGGGCTTTCGAATGACCAAGCCCTGGCATTAATGGTTGATGCAAATTTGTCGACACACCAATATGGCATCATACGCGAGCAAACAAAATTGATTAAAAAAATCTGTATCCACCATACTACAGAGTGAAAACGGCAAAACATTTTTGTTATCCAAGTGAAATTAATGTTTCAGAAACACATGCCGAAGTTAAACTTCAATCTTTAATGAATCATACGATATTAAGATTATGTAAAGTGCAAGAAGAGGTCCTGAAAACGATAAAAGACTTAAAAAATCTAGATATCATTGTTAAATGGGGTTGTGATGGAGCAGAACAAAATCGCTACAAACAAAAAATTTCTGAATCACACTCTAGTGATGAAAGTTTGTTCAGCATTTCAATGGTGCCAATACAAATGTATGCAATGAATGGCCAAGGTGGTAAACAAATTGTTTGGCAAAACCCTTCGACATCATCAACTAGATATTGTCGACCCATAAAGTTTGTGTTTGCCAAAGAAACTCCAAATATTATTGTGACCGAAATTGACAAAATCAAAGAACAAGCTAGATCACTGGTACCTACTAAAATTATTGTAAATGACGTGGAAGTGTTAGTAAAGTCAACACTGATATTCTGTATGATAGACGGCAAAATATGAAATGCAGTATCATCATGTACATCCACACAAACATGCTACATATGTGGTGCCAAACCCAGTGAAATGAATGACGGAGAACTCATTTTAGAAAAGACGGTAAAAAGTGAATTTCTATCCACAGATAGAAATTCACTTTTTACCGTCTTTTCTAAAATGAGTTATACCCACTATATCACCTCTGCATTCTTGGATAAGATTATTTGAATGCATCTTGCACATATCTTACCTTCTGGATATAAAAACATGGCAGGCTAGGGGAACCGAAAATAAAACCAAAGTGGCTGAAAAAAAGAAGTACTTGCAAGAAAAGTTTAGAAGCGAATTGGGTCTTTTAGTAGATATGCCAAAACAACAATCCGGAAACACTAATGATGGGAATACAGCTCGTAAGTTTTTCCGAAATGCTCAAAAGTCGGCTGTAATAACTGGCATAAATGTTGACCTCATCAAACGCTTCCATGTCATATTAGAGACCATAAATAGCGGATATTTCATAAATGTTGACAAATTCCATGAATTCGCCGAGGCAACAAGAGAATTGTATTTTAAGGAGAATTCGTGGTACCCAATGCCAGTAAGCGTACATAAAATTTAATTTCACGGGAAAGATATAATTTCTGCATGTGTTTTACCAATAGGTCAAATGTCTGAAGAAGCTCAAGAAGCACGAAATAAACATAATAGGAAATTCAGGGAACTTTTTACAAGAAAATCTTCGAGAATTAACACCACATTAACACTAATCGAGATTTACTGAATAGATTGGTAATTTCATCGGATCCGTATATTGCTAGTTTGCATGCAGCTCCAAAAACTAAGCGTGGTAAAATTAAACCCGAGGTAATAGAGCTATTAGAAACAAGAACTCCAAGTATTGAACGTGAAATACCAGTAGACGAAACAGATATAGATTCTGGGGAATCAGAATCAGAATCTGAAGACTCGGATGAAAGTATTGACGAATCTGACGAAGATTCTGAAGAATCTCAAAATTAAGTGTACTAAACTTTGTATAGCTTGTTTATTGTATTTACTTTTTGATGTGTAGTTGTGAAAATAATGTTCTATTGTAAAATTATACGTCTAAATCTATCAAATATTTTTTTTATTTATTCCTTTATATTCTACCACCTAACAACACGCAAATATGGGACAAAATAATTTTGTCCCGCTAGATTTTCATAATATCACACTGTGGGCCGTCACAAAAAAATAGGCAATAAAAATTCGTTTCAGTCTCGTCACTTAATCTGTATTCATTAACGGTTTCTCTCAGGTCCTCAGTTATGGAGATCACGTTGGCCGAACGTCCTGATGTTCCAGGAACTAAAATTAATTTTAATTTTAACCGGTGGCATTACGAGTAAAAGTAAAGCAGTGGTTGTTTGTCAGCAAATCGTCGCTAAATCTTTATTCAGTAACAGTAATTTCTCTGAGGTCCTCAGTTATGAAGATTCAGGTTGGCCGAACGTTCTGATATCAGGTCGTTCGGCCATAAATAAATGCTTCTAACTTTTGAACTGTTTTGTCACATATTCTTTGGCTGGCATCATTATGCGTCACATAATCGTCAGTAAAAACTGGAGTAACAGCCAGCTCCCTACCTCGACTAGCCGAACGTTCTGATGTACATCCAATAAAACAATATTTAAGGTTATTTCTCTCTTTGTAGTGCAAATTTTTTTGTCAATATTGAAGTCGGTTCAATTTTTTGTAAAATAAGTTTTGATTTTATGCTTTTAAGTGTATCATTGTTTGTGTTACTTGAAATATCTACATACCGTTCGTACTTACTTTTTAAAAAGAGAGTTTGGTGTACACGTCTTTTTTACCCACTTAAACCATATTACAAACGTGATTCAGAAGGTCTGTGCCTCAGCTGTGGTAATATTAATAGGCTGATTATGCTAAACAATACATAGATGTACGAGATTTTCTGTTTTAAATTGAAGAGTTCCATCACTTATCTCCGAAGGTCTTCATCAGGATCTAATGTGTTGTATACTAAAACCTTTCTTGTAAAATATCCCTTCAAACAACAAACAAACGCGATCGAAATCGGATCAGTAGTTTCTGAGAAAATCGTGGATATACAAACATACATACATACATATACAACGTGTAACATAAAGGGTATATACATAATCGCACGCCTTCTTTGGACGATAAAAAATAATATAGCAAGGTTTTTGTAATCCTATGTCTACATGTGTGGAACTTATTAGAAATTTCAATAGATTGATAAAAGAGGCCGATTTTTTTACGAAGAACGAAGAGAATTATCGTGTTATTGGCAAGTGACGTGGAAAGTTATTGACCCTCGTAGTGCTGTGGCACGTTTATTATGTATAGTATTCAAGAAACATGTAAAACCGATAATTTGGTATCAATTCTTTGAGTCACTTATTTTGAGCTGAAAGTGTGCATAGAGACTCCATACCAGATGTTGTCTTCAGTCCTTTTGGATAGATATGGGGTTACCGTTACACACGTTGTATACATACGTAGTGGTCGAATACAGAACCTCCTTTTTTAAGTCGGTTAAAAAGGGGCTATTTTATTAATCATTATATCAACAATTTTAACTATGTGAATAATCCTCCATGTGTTACAAAGACAGCTGTTCAGTATATTTAGTTGAATAAACAGCCAATATATGAGGCAGTCAAATTTTACTTCGAGTTCGAGGTAGAAGTTGTTAATAGGTAATAAAGTGATCAGTGACCTCATTTTCAGTTACACGTTGTACGCAAATGAGTAGCCATCGTAATCCAAAGGAGCTATCATTGTGACGTTCGTTCATAACTGTCTCTCAAAAGTAAACAAACAGAACCTTTATAGGATCACTTTGGTGTCTTAACAGACACACAAATAGACAGACGGACCTACATATATTTCGGAAACGCGTGGAGATATTATATCGTTGAAATTAAAACCATAAATTTCCATTATTTTTTCGGGATATGTTACTGTCCGGTATTCAAAGACTTCCACATAATTATTTGGTTACTTTCTTTTACTCACACTAGCAAACATAAGAATACGAATAAGTAGGTAGGTACATAAGTTTAGATAAATTAGTTGAATATTTTTGGCACTTTATTACTAACATAAAAAGAAAACAGTGTATTTATTGTTTCGAGTTTCCGACATTTCTGCACACATAGTAAATATACCGTTTTAAGTCTTAATGATACTGTTGGTGACTAGATCAGAAAAAAAAATCAGGCCCGTAACCCAAAAAATTACTTAAAACTATTGCTAGCCCTAATACACGCCGCAATTGCGGCGGTAAGACCCCTCTTTGAGGAGTGGCTAGATCGGCGTCACGGCGTCCTGACCTACCGCATGACGCAGGTCCTCACCGGACACGGAAGTTTCGGGAGGTACCTGTGTCTGATGGGAAAGGAGGAAACGCCTGGGTGTCACCACTGCGAGGGTCGCCCTGAGGACACCGTAGAGCACACGGTGCAAGACTGCCCCGCCTGGGCAGAGCACCGACGTGTCCTCACGGCGGCGATAGGCGGAGACCTCTCGCGCCCGGCATTGGTCGAGGCCATGCTGCGGGGCGAGAGGGAGTGGGAAGCGGTCGCCTCCTTCTGCGAAGCAGTCATGCTTCCGAAGGAGGAGGCGGGCCGCGTGAGGGAGAGGATGGCGTCCTCCCTCCAGCCCAGCCGCAGTGGTAGACGCCCACGGCGTCGGACGTCGGCCGACGATCTCCGGCCACCGTAGGCGCGGGCATGCGGACAGCGAGTAAAGGGTAACTCGCTTTCCGACCATGGACCATGCCCGGGTCGACGGCGCGTCGTGTTCCACGCGCGCCTCAAAGAGCGTCAGCAACATGACGAGGCCCCCTCTGCAGAGGGCCGAAGCCCGCCGGGGTCGTGGGACTCATCCCGTTACCGTGGCCCCGGTATGTAAAGGGTTATTGAAGGAACACCGTGGATTTTAGTCAGTAAAAGTCTGACAGTCCCTCCCACCCTGCCCGGAGTGGGAGGACTTATTTGATAATTTTACCACGTAAAAAAAAAAAAAAAAGCCCTAATAACTTTCGCAATAATGTGGCATTTGTCACCCTATTGAAAAGGTAAAATAACCGTAAGGGGTATTTATCCCTTAGCCTTATTTTGCCTTTTCTTCCCGTTGTTTGTTTTGTCCTGATAACTTAATCAATCGATGGATGAATCAATAATAAGGATCACTATCTAAGCATTATCTGTCTGAAAAAGTATATAAATATCCTTTCCAACGCAATAACTTCATTCATTTCTTTGAATGAAAAACATGAAGCTCTTGGTTGTGATTGTTCTGGCTCTAGCGGCAGCAGCCTCCGCGGTGATTGTGAAACTAGAGGATGTAGTCGAGCTTGAATATGTCACCGCTTACGATTATCATGATAAAATTGGGATACCTTTGCCTGAAGAGCTGCGCCAAGCTGAGGAGACAGGTGATTGGACTCCATCAAGAATAGTCGGCGGCTCTAACGCCATCCTTGGGCCATTGCCGTTCCAGGTAAGCTATTTTTTAAATTTGTACTCTTACTGTAAAAGTCTACTTATTGTTTCATATGCGGGTCTCCTCATTGATGTGTCGGATGGCCGGAGTGTTTATGGAGGTAGTTTGCTCACTGCCACACACTGCTGGTTCGATGGCCAAAACTAGGGCACAAGTATGGAGGTTGTGCTTGGTTCAGTCCGTGTGTACAGTGGTGGTACCGGGTTGAGAACCTCTAGCGTCAGCATGCGCAGAAATTGGAACCAAGCGATCGCCCGTAATGATATAGCTATGATCAACTTGCCTTCTAAAGTTGGTACTTCAGGTAAGTTGCTTAACCCTAGATCACTAAATATTAGTCTCACAGGCGACACGGCCCCGACGCATTCGCTGTTTAAGTAAGTTCCCGACACTCCCCCGCCCCACCACGCTCAGTACCCTCCTAATTCAGTGTTTTAGTGCCCCGTGTGCATGCATTACGTAGATACGTATTTTACTTCCGGAGTTTTGACACATTGTTAGTCTCACGGACTAATGTTTAGTGATTACGCGTGTAAAGTGAGTCAAGGTAAGCTATGAAAAATTTAGTTTATATATTGATTTCTTGTATAAATAAAGTGTTTTTTTATTGATTACAATGCACGATCAGCCGGACATTAACTCCAACACGAAGAAACCCGAAATAATACATTTCTATAACAGTCCCAAAGGAGCCGATTATACCGTCGCACAGTGGTCCGGATTTTCAAAATGATGGACTTTTGATCGAAGATGGTTATTTCACTAAACAAAAAATGGTATTGAATAGTATATATAACGCTGATCAATATTTATTACCACAATTTTTCGATAAAATTGCTTCTTCAAGTGAAAAAAAAAATATTGAAAAAAATAATGTATGGGAGAAAATGTATTTTATTTTTTTTCTCCGGCTAGTATCAAAGTATAGCAACTAAACCTTATATTCTAGTAAGTACTTGTTGCCCTTAATACGACGACATATAATTTGCTTGCGTATCCCTGCGGCCTACGATGATTCAAAGTTTCAAATGTTTTAAGTCGATTTTTCTTAATGTTTTTGACGATTCATCTTAAAACAAACGGTTAGAAATGGATAAAGCCCTGAAAAGGGTTATTTTTAGAAGTCCTGAAAAGGACTATTTCAGGTAGTCTTGAAAAGGACTAATTTATGCAGTCCTGATAAGGAGTATTTTAATGCAACGACTTATCTTACTAACTCAATTCAAACAATAATAATATCACTAAATCTGTCACGCTATTACACTAATGGATCGTCTGCAGCTCCTGTAGTTCCATATTTTCAGTTTCTTCTGTTGTTACCTCAGGCAAAGTTTCAAGTTCTTCGGAAAGAATACCAATTGGTAGGAAGCAAAAGTGTTCGCTAATGTCTGCACCATGTATGAGCAGCTTGTGCACACTTGCGGCCATATAAAACCACGGGTATAGATGAACAAACATCTCAGCTTCGAAATTTTTCAATATATATGGCACATCCATATGAAATTGTTTGAAGAATAACCGCGAAATGCTTTAGTAGTTCTTTATCAATATTGGTAATTTGGGCAGATTTCTCATAATTTCCAAAAAAACATTCTGGCTGTATTTTCGTCATTTGTGGTTCCAAAGCCTTGCTTAACAAAATCTACAAGAATTTCCATTTGCTGCTTGAATTCTTCTTGTGTCAGTTGTTTTTTCGCAGCTTTTAGTTCCTTGTTAGCACCTCGTGCAGCTCACATTTTAAATTCCATGTTGTATGATATATGTAGAATACACTCCATACAACGGATCCACATATGAAGAGTAGAAAGTCCATATTTATAAAAAATTTCTAGTACAGGTCTCGAAAATACTTCTGACAGCTTGTTCATCTCAGTCGGCTTAGCAAGGCAAATATTGCAGACAGATGCAGATGAAGTATCAGTTATAATAGTGGCCACTTTTCCATCGATCATTGTCATATGAAGGTCGTGATTAATCTCCAGCCCGGCACACTTTGTAGGACCAATATTATCTATTTCTTCTTTCAACGAAGCTTCTTCTTGCTTGATATATTCTGCTATCTCTTCACAAAATTCAAACTCAATAGGCCTACAATAATGGGTTGAAGAAGGTGTTTGGTTTTCCCATATGGTGATATTATTAGAAACTAATTTAAGAGGGACAAGACTTGACATAAATACCGATGAATCACTGAAGTTTACATCTTCACTTCTTTGCTTGTAGTTGCTTTGTGAAGAAGCTCCATCGAAACCCCATTTACTGAATAATTTCAATCCTTCATTTCACGAATCAACTTGGGTACCAGTAATCTGAAGAATCTTCTAGACTGTCAGATCCAGTAGGGCTTGAATCTTCACTTTAGCTCCTCTCTCAGTAATTTCTAAATCGCTTGGATAGCATTTTTTCTTAGCTTCAAGGAGTTTGTGATACGATGGTAAAATTGGAACTTCACAATCTATCAGCACTTTCCTTAAACGTAAATATTTCCACTTTGACAGGTTCAAAGATGTATAAAGACCTAGAGCGTGATATTCATCTAACGATTTTTCGCTTACTTTCTTTTTAAACAAAGTGGTTTGAACAATCGCAACACTATCAGGGTTTTTCGTTATGTGATCAATAATATTAGCTAAGTCATTCGTCTTTTCTGTCTTAAGTCTTGTGACTAATGCGAAAGTGAGTTCTTTCGGTAAGCATTCCAGAAGAGACCCTGAACGTCTTTTCTTCTGTTTGTTGCCGAGGTCAACAAATGGTTTCCTAATCTGAACTAACCTAATCCGTAGATGTGCCCACAGTTGATGTGGACGGAATCACAGCTGCTACAGTATCGATATCTCCTGAAATACTCGTAATGTCTGACGATATGTTTCCGATAACTTCATCTTGAGCTAGAAATATTTCTGATAAATTCACTGTAGTGCAGTTTGGCCAACTAATATTTGATTGTAACCACTCAGCATGTCTGTTCATGAATGTCTTGTGATTTCTGGAAACACTTGCCCATCTGCGACTCATATTATTAATATAATTTTTTAAAAAGGTCTAAATTATTTCTGTATCTTCTGAACATATTTCAACTAGGATGCGCACAATAATAGCTTCATAGAGTCGTGTCCAATTTTTCATGTCTCCTTCAACACGAAGGAACATAAAAATATCTAAATTCGTAATAAAGGAAGCCATAACGAAACTCACAAAACTTTCACACAGCACGGATAATGATGTTACTTCCTCAAGGGTTGAGAAACAAGTGACCTTTAATTGTTACCTACACACATATTTACAACAAACACAAGTTCACAAGTAGTGACTGACATAATTAGTACCGCTGCGTTCAACAACCAATCAGCGTCGTCGATATTACCCCTACCACCCTTTGGTGGTGGGGGTTAATCATTATTTTATCAAAGTAATAGTTTCAGTCATTGAGCTATAGATAGTTAACGTCAGCACATGACTGTCTTCAATTACATGCATCATGTTGAAATTTTATTAAAAAAATATGTAATTTTATTATTGTCTTATAAATGAAATACCTACCAAATGCCTAAATTTATATTTTTTAATTCTTATTGTATTGAAAAAAAATATTTTTAGTTCTTCTTAATTGTAAAACTCCTTAATAGCCATTAGAAAATACAACATAAAAGTTTGAAACTTTGAATCATCGTAGGCGCCAAGGCCGCAGGGATACGCAAGCAAATTATATGTCGTCGTATTAAGGGCAACAAGTACTTACTAGAATATAAGGTTTGGTTGCTATACTTTGATACTGGCCGGAGAAAAAAAATTAAATACATTTTCTCCCATACATTATTTTTTTCAATATTTTTTTTTTCACTTGAAGGAGCAATTTTATCGAAAAATTGTAGTAATAAATATTGATCAGCGTTATATATACTATTCGATACCATTTTTTGTTTAGTGAAATAACCATCTTCGATCGAAAGTCCATCATTTTGAAAATCCGGGCCACTGTGCGTCGACCAGATTGGTTTGTATCTCAGTGCATATTTTATAATATGCTGAACTTATGTATGATCAATGCGTATGTCATTTATGTATCTAACATGGTACGGCAACGACAAAAACCGCTGAAACGCAGAGCATTCATACAAAAATTGGCCGACGATCTCATTGAGCCATGGTTGCGGGAACGGTATAACACTGTAACTTTGAGAAAGAATATCAAGGCCAGTATCAAAGATATCCTGCAAATTGAAGATGTCGTGGCTAGTACTTCTCAAACACAGCCAAACAAATGGAAAATTTGCGCATTTTGCCCATATCAGAAGCACAGGATGACTAAAGTGTCATGCCACTCCTGCAGGAAGGCCATTTGTGGCGAACATGCCATTCCTGTCTGCTCAGACTGTCAGGATTAATATTTTTAAAGTGTCTAATAGTTTTTAAGAAGTCTTAATAAATGTCCTCTCATGTTACCTATTTTTTTAAATTAGTAAATATCATTTCAATAAAAATATTGATGTTTCATTTTGTTAGTCCAAATGACTATACTGTTTAGTGACTGTGTAACTCTAAAATATGTTTAGTGAGTTAGGGTTAAAATGAAGACAGTGAACTTAACATCATTACGAGTAAATTTTGAGAGTGAACTTAAAATATTACTTTTAACAACAGATAGCATCGCTCCCATCACACTGCCCTCTGGTAATGAACTCTACAACCATTTCAACAGAGTTACTGCTATGGCATCTGGCTTCGGTCACATCGTAGATGGTAATATAATATTCCGAGTTTTTTACTAAATAATTTCACACTTATAACAATCAAAGCATACATTATTACTTGTTGAGAAGCTGCTATGCTCACAGACTGTTATTCCTATTTCTGCATTGGTTTCAGGTGGAACTGTCAGTAATATATTGCAACACGTCGACTTACCTGTCATTACGAACGCTGTGTGCCGCCAGTACTCTAGCACTTATAATGCCACTGTTGTGTCTTCCAACGTGTGCACAAGCGGCGTCACGATACCACTTGGCAAGTCTGATGTCTGATATTCTGGCTTCTGACTACTCGTAGTTACTTAACAACTACCAAAGATGAACAAATGACAGCCCGGACTTACGGCTCGACATGATTTCCGAGGTACGAAGTAATTTAGATATGTTAAGATATCAAGGCAAGGATATACATAAGGCAAGCGTTGCTTATCCTGGAAGACTCACCAGTGCGGTTGTTATTAGAAATTCAACCACGACATCCTCATGACATGTTGCAAACCATCAGCAGAAATGTTTGATGGGAGATGGATAATTATCTCTATAGGTACGTAAATATGAATAACCTACGCCAAGTCCATGGCAATGACATCGGTCAACTTTTCAAATTAATTATTGCATTCATTGTAATTTCTGCCAAAGCATTTTTTAATTACACCGCTTGTGATCTTTTAGTTCCCCCTTTCGGCAAAGCAAACTTTTCTAAGATTTAAATTTTTTTTTGTTTAAAAAAATATCTTGTATGTTTGACCTTTCTGATATTGTACTCATTTTTGAGTATGAAAAATGCTCGATTAAAATATTTTTTAAAACGCCTGTCAAAAACTCATAAACAAATGTTAATCTGGCGTCTGAAAGTATTATTTACAACGATACACTTTTAGGCACTTTTTGAGTTGATAATTAAGTTTATAATACACTATTTTATTAGATACACTATATATGTATATTTTTTTGTTTAAGTGAGTATAGATAGGTAAGTATCAATCAACTCGCACTAGGCCATCGTGGTGGATTACTGCATTCCCTGTTTCATTCCCCTTATTATTAAGTAACTACGTAGTACATCCATGCTTATATGAAAAACAGTATATCTGTACAAATACTAATATTATAAATGCGAAAGTTTAGATGTACGGATATACAGCGTGTAACGGAAACCCTATATCTATCCACAAGGGCTGAAGACAACATCTGGTATGGAGTCCCTATGCACAATTTCATTCATTGATACCAAATTATCGGTTTCATAATTATGTTTCTTGAATGCCAATCATAACAGACCTGTCACAGCACTACGAGGGTTAATAACTTGCCACGTCACTTGGCAATAACACGATAATTCTTTTCGTTCTTCTTAATTTCAAAAATTCGGTCTCTGGTATCAGTGTATTGGAATTTGTAATAAGTTCTACACACGTAGACTTAGGATTACTAAACCCTTGCCATATCGTTTGTTATCATCCAAAGAAGCTGTGCACTTGGTATGTATATACACTTTAAGTTACACGTTGTATAGTTTCCCATAGACATGTAAAATATATTCTGGAAAAGCACATAGACTACTTTTTATCTCGTTAAAGAAAGGACAGCCTTCTGTTTACCTAAATGGACATCTAACTGCTGGCTCGATGACTTACTCGGCCCCAATGGCTTTTATGAGATTTTCATATTTGCAACGCTTAAGGTTTTCTGCATGGCACCGTGGCGAAGACGACACATGACATTTTATCACACAGTTGCTTTACAGTCCAATTTCCGAGGATAAAGTGCCAGGATTTTAATTTGTTCTCAATATACTTTCTCTTAGCTACATAGGTCTTATGACAAACAGGTTAATCGTCAGTCAGCGGTCAGGTCTTCTCGTCTCACATACCACAACGAAGTGCGTAATTATAATTATTTATGGATTAAGCTCTAAGTTTCATTAATAATGAATTAGGCAATTATTGTCAGTACGACTTCTAAGCATGGTGTTCTAAGTTCGACCCACAAATCGTGCAAAATTTGATTAAATTTTCCTATTATAATTTCGTCAGTTGCAATCCGGATGATATAGCGTACTATCCGTAGACTTCGAAAATATTGCTATGCTATTTGTCTTCCCGAGTCGATGGTGCATTGTATTCCCCGCGTGCCTCGTAGTAAGCACCAATAACGGTGCCTGATAGAGCCTGCCGGGGTTGCGGGAAGTTCTAATGAGATACCACGGCCCTGAAAAAACAAGAAATTAAGGATTGAGGTGGGTTTTCAGTCAGTGGGATAGGAAGATTACAAATAATTAATAAGATAATAAGATGACAAATAATTTTGTAAAAAAATGAATGGGTACTCTGAAATTTCGAAGAAAGTTCTGCGTGTGAATGAAACATGCATGTTTTTAATTATTTATGGTTAATATGACATCCTGCCCTATAGATCCTATGTTGGGGTTGGATTCCAAGTAGTATTTTAGGTAGATTACCTACCTATCTGAACTCTAAAACTGGATAGCGTTTTTCTTTTCTTTCTTTTCTTTTTTTTTATAGTTTTCTAGAAATGTGAGTAGTGAGCGGCAATAGTGTAATCATGTAGTTAATAGTTTTGGCAAGACTACTGTCAGAATTTTCTGACTTCTGACTATATGCAATGATCCTCTAAGATCTCTAAACTATTTACAAATTAACCATCTTTTAACATGGAACCAGTCTGAACGAATAAAAAGTACCAACACTTATCGGTTGACTCATAAAGAAACAACAAATGATTACAGTGCAACTCATATATAAATAATTGATTTTTACTTCATTAATCAAACAAAAAAAATGTCTAACATTTAACATTATAGAATCATAAATACCTTTATTTATTGTTTATTAAGAATATTGTTATTAAGTTTACTGCTAATCTAGTCCATAAAAAGGTGACTGGATTTTTTTAGAGATTCGATAGATATATGTATACAGAGTGGAGACGACAATACGATCATAAATTAAAACATGTATAATACTAGTTTATAGGAATAATTCTACAGTATCAAAAAATCACAACATCGAAATTAAAAAAAAATATATATAATCAATCAAACTAGATGGCACAAAACTAGATACGAAATAGAACACCATTTATGAATATTGGGTCACTAACCTGTTGTAAGTGCGGCAACAGCACGGTCCTGTAGCGATTTAATCATTTGGCGCCACTTATGATAAGTAATAATAATGGTCAGAAAAAACAATTACACTGAATCGCAGATTATTAACCAAACAATAAGGCACCTCTTGTCAGCTGATTATTTATTAGTGAAATTATTATTAATCACTATCTGGATCACTGTTCAATCCCTTAGCTATAGTAGTAGCTATGAAAGTAATTCGTTTTTCAAATTAATTAGAATACCTAAACTGCACCGTCTGTCGGGTTCGTAGAGGATCAAAGAGTTTTTTAGAATTTAATTATCACGAGCAATCACGAGGCATGATTAATAAAAACAAAACACAATAAACACTAAGCGTCAAATTTCGCACACATCACTTAACTATTTAACTAAATACTGTCACTAAAATAAAATGTATAATAAAATAATAATGTGTAAATATGATAATCGATGTAGAATCACAAACAGACGAGCGGCGGGCGGGCGGATACTTTTTTTAATTTTATTTTAATCTTTATTTATTAAGGAGGGTTTGTTCACAATACGAACATGCCACCCTCATAGGAACACTTTTGAGGAACATAAAAAACTTACAATCTACGCTTAAGACCTAATCTAACTAATTTATAAATAATCCTAGCAGTTTTAGATGTTGGAAAGGCTAGTATGGTATTACATGATCCTATTTGATGTAAATTTATATTATATTCTTGTTCAACCAAATATCTTTCTGCTTCGTTCCGGACACACTCCACAATAATATGATAAACATCTTCCACAATGTCGCATTCCGTGCAATTTGGAGATGTTACTTTACCCATCAATGCAGCAAAACTATTCAATGGGATGTGTCCGGAGCGAAGTCTCAAACTCGTCACGATTTCTTGTCTACCCATATCGGCATTATCAAACCAGGGATAGCTGTTTAATGTCGGTTGCATCGTACGGTACCAAATACCTTTGGTCAGTGACTTTTCATCAAAATATTCTTTCCAATTGGCATAACATTTCAATTTCACTTCATATAAAATATCAGTCCAGTAAGGTTTATATGCCAATGGAACACCCTCAAAACATGCTTCCTTAGCAAAATTATCAACTTTTTCGTTTTCTTCAATGCCGATATGGGAAGGCAACCACTGTAAAATAATATGTTTATCTTTAGGCGGATACTTCAAAGACGCAAAGAAAGTACGTCTTGCGGCACTCGTGCGCTTAAAAAGCGATAACGTGTGAATCGTCACAGGATTGCAACGACACACTGACCTTTGTAGTTACACGATTGGACAAGGAAGCGAAGTTATTACAAACGAAACTAGATTTATCCATTGGCGTATCCAGATATATTTTCCAGGAGGGGCCTGGCCCCCAGTGGTAGAAGCGATGATCACTTATCGAAGATGCGTTAAAGCTTAATGTACGAAATGAAATTTTTCACCGGAATTATTTTAACATGATTGTATCGCAACAGTAGTGTCAACAAGAAGAATCTGAAAATTCAGTCGTAATTCCAAATAAGTGGTCATGTGCGAGTTGGACTAGCCCATGAAGGGTTCTGTAGAGCAAGTATAGATTAACGAAAAATAACTTTGCTTTTTATTGCGTTTGTAAAAAAAACAAAGTTATTGAATAACTGAATGACAAAGTAATACTAGGAGTTAAAGTTCGAAATTGCTCAATTGAACCGAAAACTTAAATTTTCTTTTTTTCTAAAGTTTTACATACTTATTTAACCTTCCTATACCCGCGCCAATTTCTGTGACACCTATACCCGCGTACGGTCTCACAGACCGAAAGTTTGGAACGCCGTTTTACATGATTTTCCTTAGAAGACTTATATTAATAAAGTTAGACCTTAAAAGTAAAGGATATAATGAAAAGAAATATAATATATAATTACTTTATTATTAATTATTTAACAGATTATCAGTCTTATAAAAAACAGCCTTCTAAGTACAGAGTTTTTTCTTAGGTACTACAAAAACAACTGAAACATTTTTTTTTCTTCTAAAAAACAAGAATAAACTTTTACGTTTTAAAAACACTTAATATACTAATAAAAAATCACAGGTTGACTTAGTTTTCAGTCTCACCTAGGGCTTCCAATCCCGCAGCCTGAATTCAATCTCGGTATTTGCGGGACTACGAATTTTCAATCCCGCGGGATCTCGGTATTTGCGGGATCCCGCATATTGAAAATATTCACATTTATATAAGGCAAATAAAACAATGAATTAGTCAACTAACTCCACATTTATTTACGTATTACTATTAGTATGAGATCAATCAAATTACACCGTTTTTTCGTCACAAAAAAACAGGAACAACACTTAATAAAAAACTTTACTGATATTTTAGGCTACCACTGACTGAAATTACTTAAGCTGTGAAAAACGGGCGACATCGGCCCCCGCGTTGTTTGCAACACTGCCGGCCGCCAGGCCAGTCACCGAGAGATCGCGCTCGCGAAAGGTCGTATGCATGCTTTTTTCAGTCCCGCAAATCCCGCGGATCCCGCTCCTATTATCCCGCATCACGCGGGATTGGAAAATGACGCGGGATCCCGCAATACCGAGATCTCGGTATTCCGGGATTGGACGCCCTAGTCTCACCATAACAATCAGGACATACCATAACAGCATGTTCCAAACAAAAATATTTTTTGCAAGTTGCACAATTGTGACGTGTTTTGCGGTTTTTTTTTTGGATGAACAATATCCATAACGACCAATTTTACTATTATTAGATGTCGCTGAAGACTCGGAACCATCTAACTGACAAATTTCAGCGAGCCTAAGTCTTGTGGTTTTAGGCAAGGATGTATTGACAGCTCGTCGACGGAGATGCAAATTTATGAGTTGGTATGACAAGGCTTCATATAAATAATATATGTATTTATACCTGCTATGTTCATCAGACTATAAAAAATTACCATCGGCCACATATTTGTGCCTCGAGCTACGTTATGTCTCACATATTTTGTCTACAGTATCAACTCCTCCTTTGGTTTTATTGTGCTCTTTTATGGTTTCAGGTTTACCAGTCGCTTCATCTATTTCGACGCCATCATGCATGCTGGACACAAGAATAGTGATAGGCTTCCTTTTGTGTCTCAACTGCGTCTTCCACCTTGCTGTCATTTCCGCCTTCATAATCAGTGTCAGAACTTTCTTCTTCCAACAGTGACTGGATTCGCTCTTCATCCATTCCGGCGCAGAATATAATCTGTAAAATAAAAAGATTGGTCAAAATATACATACACAATTACATACACAGTAAACAATTACATACACGTTAAAAAAAAACCTGATAAACAATAAATTTATACTTACATAAAAAGTTACACCTATACCCGCGTCGGTCTCACGGACCGATTGGCACCAAATAAGCACATACTTGCGTTCCCCACAAGCGCGTGGCGAGCACTGACATGAAGCTCGCTACAAATCCGGCAGCTAACAAAAGATGCGACTCGCTAGCCTTTCTGTGATATTAAATAAATTCGAAAAATCATTCCGTCGGTCTCACAGACCAACGCGCGGGTATAGGAAGGTTAATTAAAATATTTACCCTCAATACCTATACATTGTTGCCATCTAATCAGAAGGCTAATTATGCCTTTACGGTAGAAGTCTTGGGATGTGGATTCGATAAACTGTTTAAAAACATTTTGTACTGCCTCTTGGGGAGAAATTAGGTCCGGTGGAGCAAGGTCTGGCGTCTCGGTCTGGTCGGTACGTAGAATGACGTAGATATGGTTTCTAGCCGCAGCTTCTGCAGAGTTACAACGGTTTATCGTGCAATGTGATGTCATAGAGTGTCTGTCTGATGTGTGATGTCTGTGTTATTATGGAGCACTAATAGTGAAGATCGCTTCACAATTACGGGGGGGGGTCGGCGTTTTTTCACTGCTATTGCCAGTATTGCCAGATCAGACCATAGACTACCAAACAGTTACCATTACCTTATTATTGGTAAGCTTTGCCTTAAGGCACTATTGCGGTACTGGGGTCAACCATTGCACTTTTTGCTTTCGGTTTACGTAAACAATCGACTTTCGTCACTTTTCTGTACCGATTCAACAAGCCAGTTTCCACACGCGTTTCTTTCTTCAGATCTTTTTACCATATTGATTTCATGTAAATGTAGTTTGACTCGGATCGGCTTCTAGAATCTCCTTTCAAACTTTAACCCCTATTATTTGCGGTTTTTGTGTTTTATCTTAAAAACTGCCGACTGTATCTCGTTCAATCTTTTTTTTTGTTGAATTAAGATCATCTTAAGTACGTATAATATTTTTATTTTTTTGCTCTCTTATTTAAAAAGTTAAAGGGGTTGGGGGCACACATTTTATTACTTTGGAAGAGTCTATCTTTAGAACGATTGACTTAGAAGAAGAAGCCAGTAAAATCTGACACTCGTCTAGGCAAGGGGTATCATGTTTGTTAATTGTTAATTATAGAGGTCGGCTAGGTAATCGCTCCATGTAAAACAATAATACTTAGCTGCGTCCCATGAGACTGGAAGCCGACCCCAACATACTTGGGATAAGGCTAGGCAGGTGATGACTTCCATGGTGCGGAGGACACGATTAATATATATATTTCAAACAAACCACTCTATAGTCTCGATAGTTTCAGAATAAAGTAGCTGTGATATACGGACGCACAGACAGATAACCATGACGAATCTTTAGGGGTTCTGTTCTTTCACCTTTCGCCTGACGCAGGTACTTACCGGACACGGCTGTTTTGGGAGGTACTTGTTTTTGGATTCAGCGGGAGGACACGCCCGGGTGTCGTCATTGTGTGAACCACCCACAGGACACGGTGGAGCATACGGTGGAGGTGTGTCCCGCTTGGGCAGAGCTTCACCGTGTCCTCGTTAAGGCGATCGGTGGTGGCAACCTCTCGCGCCCGGCCCTGGTTCAGACCATGGTGCGGAGCGAGAGGGAATGGGATGCAGTAGCCTCCTTCTGCGAAGCAGTCATGCTAGCGAAGGAGGAGGCCGAACGCGTAAGGGGGAGGCAACTCTCTTTCTCACGTTCCAGCCGCCGCGGGAGACGCCCCGGGCGTAGGGGATCGCGTGTTGATCTCCGGCCACTGTAGGACCAGGCCCGGGTCGGCGGCGCGTCGTGTTCTACGCGCGCCTCAAAGAACTGCCAGCACCAGTGATGGGGACCCATAAGGCCATTGCCTGCCGGGGTTGCGGGAATGTTCTAACGAGATACCGCGGCCCCGGAACTTAAGAGCAGCTGGGAACAGGGTGGGCTTTTACTCGGTAGAATTCTGACACTCCTTAAGACTTCTCCCGCTCTGGGTAGAGCGGGAGAAGTCATTCGATGATTTTCCCACCCAGAAAAAAATAAAAATAAATAAATAGGGTTCTGTTTTTTTGCCATTCGGCTACGGAACTCTAAAAAGTGGCCAACTGCGAGTCGGACTCGCCCATGTAGGTTATTTGTAATAATGACCAGGTAATGTTAGCGGTTTTTTAAAATGTTTCTCAAAAACTGCTGACTATCAATTTTTCAAACCATTTTTTGTTGAAGTGTCCATTGAGATCTACCGAATATTCGTTTTTAGATATTTCACTTTCTTATTTTAAAATTTAGATCTTCTTTTTCTTCTTCTGATTGACTTTGTGAAAAAATCGTTTTAGGAACCTCAATTTAATTTAGAGAGAAGAGTTATCTATAGGCACCCGGCACGAACAGTAGGGTGTCCCTTAAATTTCGATGTCGAAATATTTTTACGCATACCTTCTTAAAACTTTCATAATGACCTAATATAGTCTAGAAATAAATATTAGCCCGTTTTATAAACGATAACCCGTGCCGACTTGCGATTGAAACTTGTCCATACAAATTACGCGGGTACCGCGCTTGTGCCTGTAACTGAGTGTTTTATTAGTCACTTCATACACGATTTTTGAGATTTTTAGTGCCTATTCCTTATTGCATATAAATTTCGGTAGGGTTAAGGAGTGACGAACAAAATATTTTCCATGTCGGACTGCCTAGCCATCAAATAACCGGTGCAAAATTACCGTCAATTAGACAAGTCCTTGCTGTTCTATTTTACTGACAGTCAACTTGACTTCACGAATATTAAGTAAACGAAGTCAAGTTGACTGTCAGTGAAAGTGCCAATCTTGTAATTAATGAATACAGTATATTTTGGGAACATGCAAGATTTCCCGCAAACACATTTTCTAAAATGCGTGAATAAACTTAATGATTTATATCATATTTGGGGAGATCTACTAAAAATGTAAGAATAATTAATCCAGCCACGTTCAAGAATCGTGAATATAATTTTAAAACCACTTTGATGAATTATTTGATATTATTGCACATGCTGATTGATGCCTTTGAAAAAATAAAAATAGAGGAAGAAAAAGGCAATTTTAAAGAAACAAAGAGAGTCAGGTCGACCGGGATGCTTAGGTGGGGTTGACAAAAAAGGATACAAAGAAAGAAGGAATAGCTAGTTAGGCAAAGAGGATTGGAAGAGAGCTAGCGAGAGAGAGGAGAGTTAGCATTTACTTCCACTACAAATAACTTCGGAGTCGCAACAAGAAAAAACTCAGGCCCCCTGGAGCACAGCATCAGGCATGATGGATAGCGAGAGCGATCTATTCTTCAAAATGTGTTTGCAATCACAACTCCGAATGATTGCGAAAGACAAAAACGCTCTTGAAAATGTTTGCTTATTTATTGTTACGTTTACGTATATATTTGTACGTATACAACCTGTCAGTCACCATTGCGAAATTACAAAACGTGCATACAGTGTTAGTATAATAAACAATTTCCTCTGTTATTTAAGTATTTTGTCATAGATCAGTGTTGCTTTTCTGTTCCTGGTATATTTTGGTAAGTACACATATAATTTACTCATAAACCTGTGGCCGCAACGCTTCTTGAGGAGTATATTTTGTATCTTGTCTACTTTTCCAACCTCAAAAATTAAATTATTGACGTTCATATTATTCCCGAAAGACCATTCTGTGGACACCTTTTCTGTGGTTTCGAATGTCCACAGGAGATAAAAATGTCCACTGAAGGTAATTATAATAGTCTTTTTTGTACAGTAAACATTATTTTACCCTTATGGGGAACATGACAAACAATGTTTTAATTAATCGCTTTGTTTGCTTATATGATTCTATTATGTATAAATACAATGACAATTAATACAAAAACCTATTGGAAACGACTAGCATGTTATAAAATATTTATTGTTTTCAGCTGCCATGCTTTGTTCAAGATCGAGAATACAATTGAGCGAAAAAAAAAAGAAAGCGACGAGATTAAAAAAAAGAGCATGCGCCATGCTACTTAGCGACGGTCCCACAACCCAATATCGTAATAAAACAATGTTTATTATAAAAAGATAATATTTGATATTTGCATATCTTAGCAAAATATCTAACGCTAAAACTATTATATGGCATTTCAGTGAATCAGGACACCGAAAAGGTGTATAAAACGATGAGGGTGTATAAAACGTTTATATTATGTTAAGACATTTTTGACATTAATAGCATTATCGAGTGCATGGATGTTAATTGTAAGGGCATTAGGTATAATTCTTCCTGTTAATGAATCCCAAATAAATGAAGTACAAAGTATTGCAGATATAAGCACCGTTCGCCCTTACAAAGGGACTTTTAAAATTCACCAAATTACTTCGCACACAAACGAACCCAACAACGTAAGAAGACTGAGTTGTATTGAATGCAGCAGATACAAAATGCCCTCATTTTGGAATTAATCAAATTCAAGTTCTCTATTTCTCAGACCCTTCCGAGACACAATCTTTGTTTAACAGTTATGCATCATTGATACCAACAAAATCTCTATCCTCTTCTCCTAGAACAGCATCGGTCTCAACAATAAATTGACCAGGAACACCACTATCGGTGCAATCTCCTGTAAGCCCGCTATCACCGGATTTATACGTCAACCATTAATTAGCTCCTAGAAAGAGGATCAACTTCGAGGATATCTACTCAGATGACTCTTTTCCAAAGAGTAGGCACCTACTCAGATTTTCTAAGTATCCATCTTTCCCGGGTAAGCAACGAGTTCGGAATGATATAGAACACGAACTCCGCTCAAATATAAGTTCCACGCCAACCTCAATCAAGTGGGCGGGGCGAAAAAGGTACAATTAAAGCGCCTCTCAGTCTGACGCGCGCTCAGTGACAAACGCCGGCAACGTGTTGACTAGTGCAAAATCCAAGAAATTGCTCGTTTCTCAAGGATAAAAATTACCTCCTGCGTAGCAAGTTGCTGTAAAAGACGAACAGAAGAAAGAAAAAAAACTAACTGGGATAACTTATCACTCGTAAGTAAAATAATTTCGTGTTTTATTTTCGTATATAGACAACCCCGAGTTGTCAGTATTATGCAATGGGTAGCCAGCCAGTTTTTAATACCTATTTAATATTTTATATTATTAAGTACAGAATTTTATAAATTGGATGGATTGGATTACCTGTGAGTGTTTCTTATCAATCATTTACTTTTAGTTTTCCCAAAAAAAAAGATTCGATGACTACAGTGGTTCAGCAGTCCGCTTAGAAAGAAGAGAGGATGACTGGTTACCAACTAAGGCTAGTAGGGTATGCTCTATACATTTTGGGAACGAAGACATATATTTCATGATAGTAGCTGCCATACCATTTTATTAATCAGAGCTGTAATTGAAGAACTTTTAATCCGCTTGCATTACATGGCAAAAATGAATCTATGTTACATTCAAATAGCCACAAACTAAATAAACTAGTGATTTTCCGTGGAATTTCAAAAGTATTTTATTCACCTACCTGGTTTCCCAGTGTAGAATACCGAACGCGAATGGCGTGACATTCATACAGGGTGCTGATTTAATAACCTGCATCCTTACGATACTACCCATGCAACAGTCTAGTCCATGCAATACTACCCGTATTAATAAAAAAAACAATACCTTTTTTTAATATCCTTATTTTTTTTAAGCGAAGACACAGTGCGAACAGTTTACTTATTGTCAGTATCTACCGACAGATAAACATAACAATATGTATAATCTCGCTTTCGCGTAAGTTCTACGTCCTGCGGTGTTTCGGGAAATTCTTAATAATCACGTCTGATGTGTTTTATGTTATCAGTATTACACCACGTTGAAATAATGCAAGTAATTAAATCTGCACCCTGTATATGAGCTGATAGATAGAGCGAGCCAATATTTAGGAGATGTTTCTGTCCATTATACTAAACAACAAAGTTTTGAGTAGCACGAGTACAGTTTGCCAGGGAAAGCGTGGGTCCTGGCCTCGGAGACTCTCGGGCCTCGACTAGGGGGGCTCTTTAGCGCATGCCTGGAGAGGGGCCAGTTTCCGCTTCGCTGGAAGACGGGAAAGCTGGTCCTGATCCAGAAAGCCGGGCGCCCTGCGGACTCTCCGTCCGCATTCCGGCCCATCGTGCTGCTCGACGAGGTGGGCAAGCTCTTGGAAAGAGTAATTGCAGACCGCCTCTTCGGGCACCTGAATCAGGTGGGCCCGGATCTTGCGGAGTGCCAGTTTGGCTTCCGCAGGGGGCGCTCGACGGTGGATGCCATCATGCGCGTGAGAGCCCTCACGACGGGGGACGCGGTATCCCGGGGCAGGGTCGTCTTGGCGGTGTCTTTGGACATCACCAACGCCTTTAACACCCTGCCCTGGAGTTGCATCAGGGAGGCACTCCGGTATCACCGGGTGCCGACCTATCTCCGTCGCATAGTCGAGGACTACCTGACGGACAGAGCCGTCATCTACCCCGGTCACCGGGGAGAGTGGAACCGGCGAGAGATGTCGTGCGGTGTCCCACAGGGATCGGTCTTGGGGCCGCCCCTGTGGAACATCGGATACGACTGGGTGCTGCGCGGCGACCTCCCTGACGGCGTCAGCGTAGTATGTTACGCTGACGACACGCTCGTCCTGGCGCAGGGAGAGTCGCACCAGGCGGCGGCCGACCTGTCGACGCAAGCGGTTGCGACAGTCGTTCATAGGATCCGGCAGTTGGGACTCGACGTGGCGCTGCACAAGACCGAGGCCATGTGCTTTCATGGCGGTCGGAACGCGCCACGGTCCGAGTCCCACATAACGGTGGAGGGGGTTCGCATCGGCGTCGGGAGGACGATGAAGTACCTGGGACTCGTCCTCGACAGCCGGTGGAACTTCAGGGAGCACTTCCTGAGTTTGGCCCCAAAGCTGAACCGGGCAGCAGCCGCCTTCAGGCGACTCCTGCCTAATCTCAGCGGGCCAAACGCCTCCTGCCGAAGGCTGTACGCCGGCGTCGTGCGGTCCATGGCCCTCTACGGGTCCCCAGTGTGGGCCCTGTGCATCCGGACGCGACCACTAAAGTTGGTCGCATGCCAGAGGGTCATGGCTATCCGAATGATCCGGGGATACCGCACGATCGCCGGCGAATCGGCCAACCTCCTTGCCGGATTGCTGCCCTGGGATCTGGAGGCGACTGCCCTCCAGCGCGTCTATGAATGGCGCGTGGAGGCGCAGTGCCGGGGCGTATCCCCGCTGCCTCGAGAAGTCGAGGCGCGGCGGGAAGAGCTCCGGCGCGATCTCAGGGCAGTATGGAGGGAACGACTGTCGCAACCGACGGCCGGGCACGCCGCAATTGCGGCGGTAAGACCCCTCTTTGAGGAGTGGCTAGATCGGCGTCACGGCGTCCTGACCTACCGCATGACGCAGGTCCTCACCGGACACGGAAGTTTCGGGAGGTACCTGTGTCTGATGGGAAAGGAGGAAACGCCTGGGTGTCACCACTGTGAGGGTCGCCCTGAGGACACCGTAGAGCACACGGTGCAAGACTGCCCCGCCTGGGCAGAGCACCGACGTGTCCTCACGGCGGCGATAGGCGGAGACCTCTCGCGCGCGGCATTGGTCGAGGCCATGCTGCGGGGCGAGAGGGAGTGGGAAGCGGTCGCCTCCTTCTGCGAAGCAGTCATGCTTCCTAAGGAGGAGGCGAGCCGCGTGAGGGAGAGGATGGCGTCCTCCCTCCAGCCCAGCCGCAGTGGTAGACGCCCACGGCGTCGGACGTCGGCCGACGATCTCCGGCCACCGTAGGCGCGGGCATGCGGACAGCGAGTAAAGGGCAACTCGCTGTCCGACCATGGACCATGCCCGGGTCGACGGCGCGTCGTGTTCCACGCGCGCCTCAAAGAGCGTCAGCAACATGACGAGGCCCCCTCTGCAGAGGGCCGAAGCCTGCCGGGGTCGTGGGACTCATCCCGTTACCGTGGCCCCGGTACGTAAAGGGCTATTGAAGGAACACCGTGGATTTTAGTCAGTAAAAGTCTGACAGTCCCTCCCACCCTGCCCGGAGTGGGAGGACTTATTTGATAATTTTACCACGTTAAAAAAAAAAAAAAAAAAAAAAAAAAAGCACGAGTACAGTCACCCTTTAAATTTTGGCACGTGCTTTTTAAAAACCATCTTATAAATAATATTTACTTTACTTACATATAATAGACATATATTAATCTGAGGGCACGGCAGTGCTCCGCCAAGTCGAGCAAAAAAGCGGCACGGCCGTACCATTCTTTTCTCGAAGCAATTCAGGCCATTTTCGACCCCCTATAACTTCGTTGTGGATAAAACTAGAAGCCTGAATTTTCAGTAACCAAACACGCATTGTATAAACACGGTATATTTCAAATTTCATTCAATTTGAACCAGTAGTTTAAGGCGAGGTTATTGGAAAAAACGTCGTTTTCAATTGTGTTTTATTCGTAGATAACACGGATTTAAATTTTGAAAAAAACATATTACATAATTCATACTTTGATCTTTCTATTTCGGTCATCCGATACACGATTACTTGCATTTCACTGCATCTAATTAAATCGCAAAGACAAGTCTAAATTACGGACTTATTCTTATTTTATTTGAGTTTTATTAAGCTTTGAATAATAAAACTTATACCATAATAAAGGTCGTATAAAATCACATACATTTCGGTCGTCATAAAGTGAAATTTGAAAATATTTATACCACTAATTTCAAAAATAAGTGTTTTCCTATTATTTACATGTGCGCGGCCGCGCGCCTCGCGTCTTTTAGTCCCGAGCGGAACGTGTTGGAGGTCGGACGTATGCCAATTTTTAGCGAACCTGCCACCCCCGCTTAGTTTGGTTCCGGTAGAGCCAAAAAATCATTATAAAATATTAATTCCTATCGTTTAGTTTTAAATAGTTGTAATATAAATTGTTTTTATTAGGTATTTTAGTTATAATTTTGGTCAGTAAAACTAATGGACAAAATCAACAAAAAGAAGTTGTCATCGCTGGCTCTACGAAGGCTGAATAAACAAAAAAAGTAAGAAGGCTTTGACAATATAAATATTTAGACCTATATAAATATTTTTCTTTACTAACTAGGTTCTTTTTGTATTCTGAGGTACCTACCTAACTACGCGGAATAGATTTCGAAACCACAAAATAATATGTGTGTAAATAAAGACGCCACGCGTGCAAAAGCTATAATAGTTTATTTTTCTCGCGGAATAGATTTGCCAACCGCAAAAAGTGTGTGAACAATTGAATTTGAACCCTATGTCAAAGAGCATAAAGCCGCCACGAGCGCAAATGCTCTTTTCAAATGTCAGACTCAAAGGAAACTTTGACAATATTATTATAGGTACCTATAATTATACAAATTAATATTTTACTTTACTAAGTAGATAAGTACCTACGCGGAATAGATTTACAAACCGCAAATATGTGTGCAAAACAAAAACATTTTTATTTTATTTTATTTTATTTATTGAGGAAAACCAACAATTACACACTATACATGGTTAATATTAACTTATAATCTAGGTATATTAGTGCGTAACTAACAACGTTATCCACAAGTTACATATTCGAATTAAAAATAGGATCACAAGTACAACGTTACTTATTAATAATACAGATTAGTTAGTTTTACTCTTATAATACTTAACACATTTCTGAAAATAAGTTAGTCCTCTGCTATTTCAATCAGTTTAAGTAACTCAGTACGAATTTTAATAGCTTATAAAGAAAATAAATCTACGTCTGAAAAAAGAGTATTATAATTTCTTGCTAAACGTCGTAGAGGTGCGCGGACTCCCGCATTGGTGCGACAAGAGGACACTGCAAATAGCGGGAATCCTCTCACCCCACGCCGCAAAACAGTTCTAGGAACTATATAACACAATTTGTTTGTCAATTCTGAGCAGTCGTACTTGTTATTACACAGATCATATAGAAATTTTGTTTCCAAATAAATGCGTCTATTCTTTAAACTAGTCAGTTTGTAATATTTTAATAAATTAACGTAAGGTGCTTTTTTTCGGAAGCAACGATAATGTGTGGCTTTAAGAAATTTATTTTGTACGTTTTCAAGATTAGTTATATATTTTTTGTACAAGGGGTTCCATACCACTACAGCATACTCTAACTGCGATCTAACCAAAGATTTATATAAATGAATGTACGTGCGAGTACGTTTAAAGTTGGTCATGCATCTCATTACGAATCCATACATGCGAAATGCATTGCTTATAATATTATCAATGTGTTGATCTAGGTGAAGTTTACTATCCAGAAGTACCCCAAGGTCCCTGATTACAGTGACTCTATGCAATAAGGTGTTATTAAGATTGTAAGTGTGAGTTACAATATTCTTGTTTTTAGTGAATGTTATAGATGAGCACTTTAGAATGTTTAACTTTAACTTATTTTTAATACAATATGCCGAGAATCTATCCAGATCTTCTTGGAACAAAAAACAATCAGTTTTATCTTGAATTAACTAAAAATTTTTAGGTCATCGGCATAGAGTAGAAATTTTGAATGTCTGAAACATTGATTCAGGTCATTAATAAAAATAACAAATAGGAGAGGCCCTAAAATTGAACCTTGGGGTAAAAAAAAAAAAAAGAAAGAAGAAAA
Source organism: Tholera decimalis (assembly GCA_943138885.2). NCBI lineage: Eukaryota > Metazoa > Arthropoda > Insecta > Lepidoptera > Noctuidae > Tholera > Tholera decimalis. The sequence continues at coordinate 22,142,640 of OW964559.2, forward strand.
GTTTTTGACTTTCTTTCTCCTATAAAAAAAATGAAAATGTTTCTTATTTTATTCAACAAAATATTTACAAAAATACCTAAATATAATATAAAAGTACTTACAATAAAAAAGAAATCACATAAAAGATGTGTTCAGAGCCTGGGTTTGATCCAGAATACTGATAAATATTAATCCGATTCTTTACTAAACGCGCTAATAGAACGTTAGTAATCCAAGTTGAAATAACTGACCATATTCGACTGTATTAGGTTTTATTTTCGTAAATGTAATAATGGTTATTATGGTACAGTCGATCATTCGTCGCTATGACCACAGTATAAAGATCATACAGTAGGTCGACACCTTTGATCTTGTGGAAAATGCCGACAACGTCTAGACAGTATCGCAACGGTCAGGGTTGTCACAAGTCAACAATATTTATTACGCGCAGCACACTCGTGCCATAGTGTAGAAATATACAGCATGACCATTTCCTACAAAAATATCACTTATTATTTTCGGTAAACTTCGGTAAACTTTATAACTCTCTGTCTTCGGTGTTTGTATCAACTTTACAATGATGATCTGCAGTTGTATGCATCTACGCGGGTGGAAAGTTTGTCATACGCTATAGGAGATTTAAACCGAGATTTAGATGCTATCAAAACTGGTCTAATTGGTTTGGGGTGACTGTAAGCCCCTCAAAGTGTCAGGCCATTGTGATCGGAAGCTCACGTATGATCGTTAGAGTGGCAACTAGTTCACTTCCTCCTATCATTTTCAATTAAAGATCTCGGTTTGCATCTTGACTCTGCTTGGCTGGCAAAGTCAGGTTTGCAGTGTACTGTGTAAGCCAAAGAGTCAACGGGACTATGCGATGCCTGTATCGTCCGTACGGCACGGCTACTTTTTTTGAGTACTGGTTGCACATTACCTGGCTTCCAGGACACTGGCACCACTCCGGTTTTAATAGAATGCGATACAGGCGAGTATGCGATACAGGAGACAAATCCGGGGTACAACTCTTTAAGACTCGAGCAGGTATTCCTTCCGGTTCACTGGCTTTTTTCACATTTTGACTAGAAAGGGCTTTACGGACTTCCTTAACATGAAATGCAGTTTCCAGCATTACGGAGCCAAAGTGAGGTATTTTAGGTGGTAAGTTAGACGCCGTGTCGTGACGTAAACTTACCACAAAGACGGAGGCATTTAAATTTGCTTTTTCTTGTGCGGTGTGAGCCAGTGTTCCATCCAGTTTTATCATAACTAGGAGGCAGCGAAGGACGGTAAAAGTTCGAGTTTCGCTTCGCAGTTTCGGAGTCTGCTGACCCATACTTCTATACTCACCGTATGCCCCTGGGGCATTTATCTGGAGGAGAAAAGGTAGATACCGTTTTCACCAGAAAGTGGTCATACGATCCGAGCGAGGCCCAGACCGATACTGACAGTCTCCGGCGACGCAACGTTTGTGAGCACTAGGTCCAAGCCATTGGGCGTGTGGCCGTCGACTTCTGGAATGCAGGTTGCTTGGTGAACCAGCTGGTCGAGATCTAGCGATAAAAAAACCTGCGGGCCTCTCTACCAGCGTGCTTTGTTTGTTGGTACGGGAACAACCATTCTTTATGGTGGGAATTAAAATCTCTTAGAAAAACAAGCTTTGCCATCGGATATTTATGCTGGGCCAGTTCAGCTCCTGCAGCTGCCTCCGTAAGGTGGTCGAAGAGCCTAGTCGTCTCCTGTTCACCGTTATGCAATCAGTAAACAACACCAACAACGAGCATAGATGGTCTTGAGAAAAGTGCTTATATTTCTTTTTCATGAAAATGATAAATCAGAAAAAGTTTCACATTTTTGTGTATGTCTACTTTTTTAAGAGTTTTCCAATAAAGTATTCATGTACCGAAGGGAAACAGATAATATGTTGTAAAATGTAAAAAATGTGACATATCGTGTCAGGATCTATGGCTTTTAACTGCATTTCGAATCACGCGCACTCCCTAATGTTCCCCGTCCAACCTCCATTAAATGCCTTCTCCCTTTTGTATTTACTCGATTTGTTTATGATCTATGTAGGTTCATTGAGATAAATAAAATAAAGCTGTAGCGTACTGTATTATCGTTTTAACAGTTCTATGCCATATTTCTAATTTTCTCTTTTCATACTCATTTTATTCCTACTGCCACTGGTAAACTGGTAACATATTGAGTGAAATACATTTGACATTGCAAAAGCTGTCATGTCATGTTTGCGTACAAAATGATTTTGTTTTTTTTTTTACTTCAATTTTAATACTTTTCATCATCCAAAATACTTTACCAAACAACTTCCAGCACTTGTGAAATTGTGGTGAGTCCTCCATAAAAGCCGCAAGAGTTGAAGTTGAAGTCGAATCACGGCATTAGCCAGTTGTGCATAAATGATTGTAGTTTTTAGAGAAAAAAAAAGTGTGCGGTTGAGGGACCCTCGTCGTCTCTCTCGTCAGAAGATAGTCGTAAGTATTTACACTTTTGCGTTACAATTTCTGCCAGTTTAGAAGCCGCGTAAAATAAATTTGTTCCAAAAAGTGTTTGTGTGTTGCTATTATTGGTATAACTATTTGATTGAAAAATATTTATATTTTTTATTTAAAAACATAATATTTCACACAGAATACCTCTAAGCCCTCATTCAATATAATAATAATTGAATTGTAATACAACTCTCCTAATGTAAGTGTGCCTACCTAATACTTGATTTTTTATACTGTGCCATGAAGATTTCGCAAAAGTCGAATAGCGCGCGGCGTGTAATTTTGAATCATACCCGTATTCATGATCTGCGTGTCAGTCAGATTTTTTATTCACCTTGTCCCCAAAAATAAATAAATATACTTATTTTTAATTATTACTAATTAGGTTCAAGTTTATACAATACGTACCTATTCTATCTATAAACTTGAAAATACTTACTATTAAAACAAAACAAAATAAACATAAACTAATCAATTCAAGTTGATCTACTGCATTGCTCTATTCTGTGACGCATCTTCGTACCTACTTGAGTTCGTGAACTCATGAGCGGTGCGCTTGGCGCGCGCGTCTCCCGCGCGTCGTAATTTGTTACGTTTTGCTATTCGTTGCGGGGGCTGGGGTAAGCGTCGAATACCTACGGTGCTCTGGATAACCCGGCCTTAAGAATTATAACGAGTCAAATTTCTTAATTATGTCACTCACTGACTGAACGATCATCAAAAGTCTATGGCACTTCTAGCAGACATAGAAGTTTTAATAAGAGAAATTAGAATATATAAAATTAAGAAGAATTTAGAATACAATTAGTGTTTAGTATATGAATCAAGGAAAAACTATAATATTTTCAATTTCGGTCCAGTTTTCTAGATACATCAACTGCATAAATAACTTTGTAATCCTATATAAATATATAGGATTACAAAGTTACATTTACAGTTAATTAATCAGTGTACCTGTATAATATAATGAAATAATAGATGTAGATGGGTAATTTTTTTCTTTCTTGGTGAAAAATATCATCGAATGACTTCTTCCGCTCGGGTGTGTCAGAATTCTACTGACGATTATAACGATAATACTAATTTATTCAGTCCCTACTTAAGGGACCTTCTGTCTTAAGTTGTTACGTAATTATCTAACCTAACGACATCTTATAGTGACCATATCAATATTAAAAATCTTTAACGTTTTAAATAAATAGATTGACTCGGCCAAGTAATGCAGTCAGTGGGTGGCTGTACCGACCCAGTTTACTACTTTTTCTGGAAGGTATAGTATCTCTAAATGTGAATTAATGTTAAACATGTTCATAATTATCTCCCCGCATAGTGTCACCATAAAATTACTTCACTAGGCCTGTGGCACATAAACAGTTTATAAATAAATATGGTTTGCATAATTCCAAGGTATAGGACTTATCTTCGCACTCTGATAAAAAAATTAAGTCAAGGAAAGTATATATTGTTAAAAATATGGAACATAAAAAATTACGGTACGAAGTTCGCCGTGATAGATAGGTAGTATAAAAAATAAAATAGCTGTTCTTTAGTCTCACTAAAACTCGAGAACGGCTGGACCGATTTTATATTATATTAACCGTGTAGAAGTTCAGAAAGATTATGTATGATGGGTCAACTGGTGTTTAGGGTTCCGTAGTCAAAAAGAAACCTTATTGTTTCACCATGTACGTCTGTCCATCCATCTATCCGCGGCTTAGCTCAGAAATTATTGGTACTAGAACGTTGAAATTCGGAAAAGATAGGTATACTTACATATTAATTGCGCAAAGTGGTACAAAACATCGTTAAATGTTTTTTTTTAGGTTTTTATCTCATCTACCCTATAGTATGGGTTAGCATTAGATTGGTCATCAAAAATTAATTATGTGTGAGTGTGAAAAGACCAATTTTCGATAGGTGATCTATTTGCGAAACAGCTGTAAAGCTTTGCTTATTTTCGTTACAGTCAAGTGTTCCCCCCCTACCAACTAAGCTATTTTAGGTAGGAATTCAAATGGCATGGTAGTAGTAGGTCCGCGGCAGACGCCTCGGGCGTTGGGGATCGCGAGCCGATTTCCGGCCACCGCGCCGTAGGCGCGGGCCGGCGGACGGCGAGCAGGGGTCGCTCACCGTCCGGTAAGGACCAGGCCCGGATCGGCGGCGCGTCGTGTTCCACGCGCGCCTCAAAGAGCTGTCAGCTCCAGTGACGGGGCCTCAATGGGCCATTGCCTGCCGGGGTTTGCGGGAAAGTTTATTGTTTGTACTTTTCATTCCAAATATTTTTTTCGGAGAAACAAGTGAGTGATTATTTATTTGGAGACGTTGATTGATCCAGCTTATAAGATCAAAACAAAATTAAAAAGGCTCATAAATACTCGTACGAATATATTTTAATAAAATAATGTATTATTAAATTAGAATTTAATATCTTAAAGAAAATTTAATATCTAAAAGTAAAACATAATGTTTGTATGCATGCCGTCTTAAGCCATTAATCAGATTGTGATAAAAATACAGGATGTTCTGAGGACGCGCGAAAGGGTTCATTGGTATAGTGGTCAGTGGCCCTGACTGCTATGCGCAAGGTCGTGGGTTGGATTCCCACCTAGGACAAATGTTTGTGTGATGACCACGATCATTTGTTCTTTGTCTGGGTGTAATTTATCTATAATATGTATGTATGTAGAAATATTTATGTCAGTTTATCAGTTGTCTAGTACTCATACCACAAGCTCTGCTTAGTTTGGGACTAGATGGCGTTGTGTGAAAGTTGTGGAATGTTATTATTATTATTATTATTATTGACCCAAAAAAATCCAGCGAAAGAAGAAAGGATTGCCACGTGTAAACCCAAACAATTTATTACTTTATATGGCATTTCAACGCATATAGCTACGGGTACAGCTAGTACCTAACTCATATATTGATTAAAGTATTCAGAGAAGTTGGTTGATCCAGCTTATATATGAAGTTACTCTGGTGTAGGCAGCAGGGTCTCCACGTGCGCATCCACGTCCAGTTCCGAAAGAGGTCACACCAATCTGTACAAAAAATTGGCTAAACAGGAAGTATTTAAAGAAGGCATCAAATTAAAATTAAAATATCAGCTGTCCACAAGATGAAATGTTTTAGAGAAAGTATTTATTATGTATTTATTAAAACTTTATGCAACACTAAAAGTGTAACGGCGGAATGCCTCAAGCATACTCTACCAGCCAACCATGGGTGGTGAAGAGATAACACGGTAGGTGCATAAAAATAAATTAGGTCGATACTTAATATATTTAAAGTAGAAGGTTTATTAACCCCACGAATGTCGCATATTTAATGTACTTTTTGATTTTTAGGTAGGACTTCAGAAAAAATGATAAATAGGCAATTTATGGCCATTATCATGGTATATATTATACCTTCGTGGCTTCGTTATGAGTTTATCTAACTACTTATATCATTCAATGAGCAAATCAAACCGACCTTATCTCGCAGTGATGTGATATTTTTTCACTTTTATAATTTTCACTCACATTCGAAGTCATACACACGAATAAACACATCACGAAAAAAGACACACGATAACAAAATAATGTGTAAGCAATATTAACACAAATTATTCCACTTAGACACTGTAAACAGTAATAAAAACTATTTGATAACACAACGAAAATGTCTGCGGCGTCACAACAAAAACCACAGGTGCATTTTGTAAACATTTGTTTTTTTCGTTCATTTTAGTGGTGTTCCCTTTAAAATGTTACTAAAACCGGTCAAGTATGAATCGATTAGTCGAATGATACAGCCACATCGTGTTACTTACAACATAAACGTAAAATACATCGTCCAATGCGAGCCGTGACGTTATGTACAAACGGTGTACCGTTGACACTTAAGGGGTTAAAAGTATACATATGTATATAGGTATAACTAGGGCTGCCATCCGTCCGGGTTTCCCCGGATTTGTCCTAGTTTGGACAGCGTCCGGGGCGTCCGGGGGATTTTCCCTATAAGGCTATAAGCGTCCAGGTAAAACCCGGACACATATTGGTCTTACGGGCATCAAAAAACACGATCTCTGTATTTTATCTTATTGTTTTTGTTACGATGATTAATTAAAAATAAAGCCTATTATTAATAAACTTCTAACTGTCTACAATGTTATCAATAAATAAAAATCACAATTAAACATAATTGTTTTTAGTTTCAAGTACAAAAATGTATTTTTCTACGGTGTCTGGGGAAAAATTGTGATTTTACCCAAATGTCCGAGGTTTATGAAGTCTTTGTCTGGGGCCGGCAGTTCTGGTGATGGCAGCCCTAGGTATAACTAAAATAAACTTACATACATTTATATTATAATCCATAGCAATATATTATAATATACAATCACTCTCAGAAAAGCCATGGTAGAGCGCATGAATTTGACCTTAAATCTCGTTTTCCAATGGGGTGACGACAATCTGGTCAAATTCAACGCTCTGAAAACACAGGCTTGTCTTTTCAGCGCTAAAAGGAGCCCTTTTGAATTGACCCCTACTTTCCGAAGTACATCTGTGCCAGTTACCAATCGCCTGGAGCTTTTGGGCATGGAGTTGACGTCAGACCTCAACTTCGGCTCAACCATTGAGTCCAGAGCTCAGACTGCAGCAAAAAAGCATTTCATTTCATTTCATTTCATTTATTCAAAAACAATTTACATTGTGTGCGAATATAAAAGCTTAACAACTAGGTACACATGCAGTAAAAACTAATAATTGAATTGCTTATAATGGGACTGATAACAATAAAAAATATAAGAAAATAACGGTAATAGTAATGTCAAAAAAAAAATAGAATTATACAACAAGAATTTAAAATAAAAATACTGAAATCTTGAAAACAAACAATGTCAATACATTTCATAAAATTAAAATTATTATTAATAGTTTTAATAAATAAGTAATAACAATGTCAACAAATAATAAATAATTTTAATCTAGTATTTTACAAATCCTTTACAGAGTAGGGGCATTTCTCCAACAGGAATCCCTTGAGCCTTGCTTTGAACGAGCTTGTATATAATATGCTTTTTAATTCAAGCGGCAACCTATTAAATATTTTAACTGCCTGGTACAGTGGACTGTGTTTAACAATGTTAAGTGTCGGAATGAGTTTGCTATCTAAATCTTTTCTACGTGTTACTTACTTACTTGTGTAGGATTACCAGCTTACGTTACGTAAGCTGGTAATCCTACACAAGATGAGGCGGTACTTCACGCCTGGACAGCTTCTAAATCTGTATAAAGCACAGGTCCGTTCCTGCGTGGAGTATTGCAGCCACTTGTGGGATGGCTCTGCAAAATACCAACTTGCTGCATTGGACTCGATCGAGCGCAGAGCTAAAATGCTTATAGGCGACGAGGTGCTGGTGGACAAGCTTCACAGCCTGGCTCATCGGCGAATCGTTGCTTGCCTGTCGGTTTGCTACAGATTGTACTTCGGGGAGTGTGCGCAGGAGCTCCATGACCTGATTCCTCCATCTCCCTTTCACTATCGGTCTACCAGACGCACGGCTGGGTACCACCCACACTTGGTTGATATACCGTCTTGTCGTACCAAGCGTTTCTCCTCCACATTTATTGTGCGCACAGCCAAGCTGTGGAATTCTCTGCCGGCCTCTGTGTTCCCTGCCACTTATGACCTTTCAGCCTTTAAAACACGCTTAAATAGGCATCTTCTGGGCTCGCTCGTCCCATCTTAGACCTCATCTATCGCCTCATATATCGATAATTTCTATCCCACACATTACACTCTCGCTGTATAGTAAAAACAAACTAACTATGGACCGTAAATTAAAGTAGTAAGTTTTAAATGCAGATTTATATAAATTCCGTCATTAGTACACATTACAGAAAAATAAAACTCATTTAAAGGAAGTTAAAGTCATAAAAAAACTGTTTAAACAAGTAAAACTAAAAATTCAGAGTATGTATTATGATAATAACATAATTTTCTAATTGGGGTGTTTGAGGGTGTGCGTTAATTTCGATACCATGTTGTATATGTATGTATGAAAGGGATATATGGAAGGAAGAATGAACAAAACCAGAAGTATGAGAAGGACAGAGTAACAAAAGATTATTGAACGAGCAACAAAAAAATAAAAATAAAAGAGCAAAAGTATATACTATTCACATACCAGGAGATTGGTACCGTTGCTGTTTACGACGAGAGGACCACCAGAGTCACCTTGACAGGTGCTCCTGCCTCCATCGCCGCTGGTGCAGATGTTTGAAGGATGGATAAGGAACTGGAAGAGAATTGTAGCCTGGCTGCACACAGCGTTTGTGATCACAGGCAAAGAGACGTGGCTCAGGAACTGGTTCACAGTGAGATCTTCTCCTGTAAATACCCATATTTATACATCTATAGATATAAATAAAATTAATGTGTATGTGTAATTTAAATATTACTGTGTTATACTTGTATAGCCCGTTCCATCATTGGACTACAAGACAAACGGCGATGCGCCGTCGTTACATGGTGGACATCCCACCCACACGCACAATACGTTTTGGGAATACTTGCATTGTGCGTACGGCTAAGAAATGGAATTCCATGCCGGAGTCTGTGTTTCCCGATAGCTATAACCTGGGAGTCTTTAAGTCAAGAGTGAATAGGTTTCTTCTAGGTAAGCGTGCTCCATCTTCGACCACATCATCACTTACCATCAGGTGAGATGGTGGTCAAACGCGAACCTATTCCGAATAAAAATAAAAAACTTTATAAAAGTTTTACTTTTATTTTATTTTATTCATTAGGGACAAAAAAAAAACAGTTACATGGTAGAAAACAAAAACATACTTAAACTAAAAAAAACAAACATGTAACCCACACCATTGTCCACATATAATTAAATGTGTTTTAAAGAAGTTGAGGACTGTAATTAGACATTTGTAATTCCAAATATAATGCGCTTATGATATTCAATTAGTGTACTCCTTATTCAATAATATGGCAATAGCCTTTGACTTAAAGGACTGTTTAGATAAGCTAAATATATCAAGTTCCATAAAGTGAGTATTGTATGACTCAACTTTTGCCTCTCTATCCTTTTTTTTTTGTCAGGGCCTATCAGGATTTTTTTTATTTTTTATTTGAAGACAACTAGCAATGTGGGTAAAATTCATATTACTAGCAATATTGTTAACCCCTCCAACTAAGCTAAATATACTTATGTCTGGAGTGGGTTCACGGTGAAATGGGTGGGGCTAGAACCCGCGACCTCTTGATCATAAGTCTGACACCTTAGCCATTAGGCTATTAACCATTAAGCCATTAGGAACTCCCGCGGGATTGGGATTAACGCAGGAAAACCGCGTAGACAATATCCCACCCACGAGAATTCAGTCTCAGGCACAACAAGAAGTTAATTCAATTTGAGGAAAATATTTATGTATACCTTCCCAACAGATATTGGATTGAATTAGTGGATTTTTGAGTGAAGCATAATGTTGCTGTGAGCTGGGATCGCAAATTTAAATGAAACGTCTATTAGAAACGGGGCATGCAACAGCAAAATACCAAATCATAATAATGATTCTTACCATCTCTGGTACGACCAAAGCCTGATGCAATTGCAATTGATCCGTTGAATTGGTCTTGGAGTTCATTGCCAGATGGTAGAGCAATGGGAGCGATAGTATCTGTTGAAAAAAGATATATAAGTATTGAAATATCCTTTTTATGATGAATGAGAATCAAAATAATATTTTAATCTTACTTGAGAAACCGACGGCAGAAGGCAGATTGATTATGGCAATGTCATTACGAACTAAGGCTGGGGTCCAATTGGGGTGCATAACAACATCAGAGGAAGCTATTCTTGTTCCGCCACTGAACAAACGGATTGAACCAAGAACAACGGTGAATCTCCAGGCCTGGTTTACACCATCGAACCAGCAGTGAGCGGCGGTGAGTATCCTCCGTGAGTTAAGCAAAGAACCACCGCATGCACTCGCGTGATTGTTGAAGTTAGCAATTAGGCCAGCCTGTAAAAAATTAAAGCGTTAGCTAAAGCACGTTTTTATATAGATAGGAAACAATGTTTGTTAGGTGTCACGTTGAAAATCCATAATACATATAAATATACTAAATAGATTTACTAAACATAAAATTTAAGTATGTTTGTCTGTGATTTCAAAATGTTTTTTCTCAAGTGCTAATATATAGTTATTTACACGGCGCTAAAACACAAAAAAAAAATCAAATATTTTTTGTCTGTCTGCCTGTCGTTCTGTATGACCGGACTAATCTCAAGAACGGCTAAACCTATTTGCATGGAACTTCCGATGGTAGATAGGGCAAAATAAAGGTTTTTATTCTTCCTGTGGATCGGGATTTACGTGAGAAAAACCTCTCACGCGAACGAAATCGCGAGTAAAATAAACTGGAAAGTATCTTTCTTTCCCTTCAAAATGAGCAAGGAATTGATGCGATTTCTGTGTGGAAATTATTGAAAGGCTGAAAAATGGCATAGGTTCAATTTCTTTCGCAGTAAATATATTTTCAGGCGAGTGAAACCGCGGACAGGAACAATTTATTATTATTATCTGCTTAGCCTTTTTCCAACCACGTCGGGGTCGGCTTCCAGTCTAGACGGATGCAGCTGAGTACTAGTGCTTTACATAGAGCGACTGCCTATCTGACCTCCACAACCCAGTAACTGCCCAATTAGCAAAAAATAGTCCAAGTACAAATATCCCAAGACCATATTTTTTCCAGTCTTATATCACACTTATAGACTATATGTCTAAGTGTGGATTTGGGCGCACTTAATAAGTATATTCATCCTTACAATTGCCTTGTAATGGTCTCGCAAAGTGTGTTTTTAAACTTACAAAACTCTTGCTGATACTTTTATAAGGAAAAACAAAATTAGAAGTGACTTACAAGGGCATGCTTTAAGAGCAAATAACCTTAAAGTCCTCTTGCTAATGCTATTTTAAGTGTAATATCGCTTGTAGTCCTCTTTGTGATCTCTTAATAAGAGTGTAAACACAAACCGCCATGAGCTAAAGATAAACTTTACGAAAATATTAAAAAGTCGCGTAAAAACTTAAGTATTATATTATTTTATTTTCCTACAATATGCTAGTGTGTAAGCTTAGTTTGTCACGCACTTTATGTGATTATTAGGTTGCGAAGTAGTTTTTCTCGATTATTTTGAAATTTGAATAACAGTATTTTCACGGGTCTTTTCAACAATGTGCTACAAACAAACTTTTATTATATATTATTTTAATTATTTGTGAAATAATATCGAAATGTCGCCATTACAATCAACCACGACTCATAAGTAATGTAATAAGTTCTTTATCAGAACTTTATTCTTGTGTAAGGTTTATATCGCACTCGTAAAAGTCAAATGAAACCTAGAACCATTAAGTCTACAGGCCCATACTGCTCATAATTTTAGGGTTCCTTAATAAGCAAAAGCAAGCCAAACAAGGAAGTCATTATAGGTACAAGTAAATAATTAATCCACAACGTTAATTCAATGTACCTGATTTTATAATAATTTCTCGTGTCAGACACAACAAGGAAAATAAATAACCCTTAATAGAGAATTGTTTAAGACACTTGTAAGACTTACTCTTTAATATGTCTTAGGTGAGATAAATCGCACTTAAAACACTAGTTTTACAGAAGTCTAATAAAACACTTAGTATAGTCACTTCTAAGATTGAATGCACTTATAAAATGTATTTATAAGTATTAATTAAGAATCAAAGACTTGTAAAAGGTGCTTATAATACCACTGCTCTTATTAATATTATATAACGTTTTCTTATATACGTCTATAAGAATAATGTTACAGGTATGAATGCTATTAAAACTTAAATAGACTTATAAAACAACACTATAAGAGTTTCTGGCTTAATCAGAACACATATAAACCTTATATGAAACCATAGCTCTTACAAGATATCGCACTGCCAACTTCCAAACTCATGTCTACTACTGAGATTTTTTATAGAAAAGCCAACGCACTTTTTGCCCGATCCGAGACGTGAAGACATACATGAAGTTTCGCACAGAAGTCGCGCTTGTGAGCTCTCGATGATCGAAGCAGTAAATAATAAAAAAATAGTGTAAATACCTGGTAAGGAAATTGGCCGAGTCTAGATGCAGAACCACCGACGATTCTAGATGGATTTTGGTCGCCCTCCTCTTCAGCTTTGCGTATCTTTTCGGCCAAAGGAGCTCCAATTTTACTGAGGTAGCTATACGCCGTGATGTCTTCAAGGTCTATCATATTCTCGAGGTCAACATTTCTTGCGGAGACCACCGCCGTCAAAGCCAACAAAGTCACAGCCAGGAAATTCATGTTAACGATATTAAGAAACTTCTTCAAGTAGTTGTCATTGCTTCTGTACATTTGTTATTTATATGCACAAAATGTTAGATAGTCATCATGGTACTCTGCTATCATATAATTATAATAGATTAAAACTCCTTGTTCACATTGAGTATCAGTCTTAAAAAGCAATGGATTATTCTTATCTGAAATCTTATCAGCCAATCTTAAAAGCTAGTTGTAATGTTGAAAACTGTTTTTATAAAATAAGTTGTTGTTGTTTTGATACTTGCTAAGTACTTCGCTTATTGAGAAAGTTAAATGTTTCCGTCAACCGCGATAGAAGGTTAGAAAAGATGTTTTATACGTCATATTTTGATAGTAGGTACTTTTCAAACAATAGAGATTTACCTTTGTAAATCTCTATTGTAAGATAACATTATTTAGTATTTGAATTACTTATTAGTAAATATGAAATTCAGCCTCATGATTTAATTGCTATGATTTTTGAACTGTGCCTTTTGCAATATGGTATTGCCGCTTCGGACACAATTACGAGTACATCAGTTAATTTTATTGAGGACAAATACTCAACATCATGTGTACGTTAGAAATATCATTTTCAATATCATTTTCCTTTTGTCTTGTTCTTTTGACATAAATACTGGAATTATTAATAATACTGAAAATTATACCGGCTATTTAATATTTTTTATCAGATTTTAGGTTCGTGCATCACATTACTGGCATCCTTGCTGGTAAAGAACTGATAGAGCTGCAAAACACTACTTATTGCCATCGTCATCAAGAGGTACTGCAGCCCCAAGTATAACATTGAAATGCATTAACTGTAATATATAAATTTGATAAGGATGAGATGACACATTTCAGAAGACATTACCTACCAGCTTGTTACAAGTACAACAACAAATTATACCAACTGTGGTGAGAGTTAAGTAAGAAAAATACATTTTATTAAACATGAAAAGTTTCTAAGATTTTTTTTAGATTTTTTATTATGTACTTGTAGTGAATATGTTTCTTTTTTTTTGTATATTTGATATTACAGGCTACTTCAGCGAAGTATGTTTGTGATACAATACAATACAAATACAAATACGTTTATTATTTCACCATGGTAAACAATACAATATAAATGATGGTGATGCGTGTCACACATTGATATCTGAGAGAAGCTCAACAGGCAATTCACAAGATTCTACTCTCTTTGTGGGTCACCAAAACATCTCCATAATATGTGGTTGTTTACTGTCAAATGCTCGAAGTCACCATATGCAAGATGAAATCAACCGCTATATTTACCACATAGTTCAAAATTGGATTCAGCCACGACAGGTAAAATAATATTATTAAATCATAAGTATTTCTGTTTCATAATAATAAAATATTTTATAGTTTAATATGAATATGAACCGAGGATCATGCACAAAAAGTGTAACTGGTGTCCATTATACTCCATGTTAATTCTGTAACTTAATAAAATTTATATTTTACAGGTCCCATCAGAAATTCTATGCCATAGATGCTATTAACGTGCATAAACCGCTTTGAATGAGGCAAAAACAAACATATCTGTGCCAAAAGCTGATATAATTATGCTGCCTAATTATTCAAGATTTTCTGGATTTATCAAATTAAGTAAGCCAGGTCATATATGGCGAGCATATTTGACAAGATGGACCATATGCGATTGAAGTTTGCAGAGAGATTGATCAACAATTAATAAATTAACTACATTTATTACATTCAGTAAAAGTGTGGCTCTTGAAGAGGAAATTATACAGCCGTCACATTAGCCATAAAACATACTTTGTTTATTTTTTAGTTGACCTAAAAGCCAATGACATTTTCAGTGACCGACAATACGACTACCGCAACAACCGGTCAACTGGGGATCTTTTAGCGTATTCCATTCATATCATATCAGTGAGGCCATTGAGAAGCACGGAGAATCCTAGCCCAACAAAAGTGAGACGATACTTCACACCGAAACAGCTGCTCAATTTGTATCAAGCCCAGGTTCGGTCGTGTATGGAGACTGCTCTCATCTTTGGGATGGATTTGCCAAATACCAACTGGGCGCGCTTGAGTCTATCGAGAAACGGGCCAAGTGACTCATTGGCAACGTTGCAATTTATTATGAAGCGAGCCTATTATTTGCCAAAAAAAAAAAAAAACAGAAATTAGGAAGGATTAAAAATGATTGCTGTAGGTAATTGTGTCGTTGGGCGTAGAACTATAGGCTGCTGCGCCCACGTTATGAACATAATATGGTATTTGAGTTCGGCCCGATGAAAAGAAAATATCAACCCTCCTACTCACTTCTTAGATAATACTAGTACTCTCGCGGGGCTTCGCTCCCGTGGATTCTATCACGGTAAAAACATAACTCTCCTTTTTTGCAGTCGGGTAAAAAGTAGCCTATAACCTTCCTCAAGCTTCAAGCTACTTCCATACCAAATTTCATCCAAATCCACCCAGTACTTTCGAAGATTAGCGCGTTCAAGCAAACAAACAAACAAACTTTTCCGCTTTATAATATTAGTATAGATTTTACTGCAAAATATTGACGATGTGCCAAATAAGAGAGTTTAGTTGTTTTTATTTCCTTTGAATAAAATAAATACCTAATCACAACCTAAGTTTCATTGACCTATTTAATTAGTGCTAAATCGGTGCACGCGTTTGGCCTCTGCAACGCCACATAGGTACAAACACACATACATACATACATAAACTATGAAACTCATTGTCCTCCACAGTCGGGTAAAAAGCAAAGGCCATAATGATCATGTTTGTAAACCTTTTTTTTTCATTCCGGGTGGGAAAATCAACGAATGACTTCTCCCGCTCTGGGTTAAGCGGAAGAGAGTGTCAGACTTCTACTGACTAAAAACTCACCCTGTTCCTTCAGCTGCCCTTAAGTTTCGGGGCCGCGGTATCTCGTTAGAACATTCCCGCAACCCCGGTAGGTAATGGCCCTATGGGGACTCTTTACTGGTACTGGCAGCTCTTTGAGGTGCGCGTGGAATACGACACGCTTCCGACCCGAGCCTGGTCCTTACCAGACGGTGAGCTACCCCTGCTCGCCGTCCGCAAGCCCGCGCCTACGGTGGCCGGAGATCAGCTCGCGATCCCCGACGCCCAGGGCGTCTCCCGCATGTTTGTTAACCTACCACTTAAATTCACATTCTGGAATGCAATAAATGTTTGAGTATTGAGTACTTATGTTTTTTGGACTGGCTGAGTTCTTCTAGATAGACTAATCGAGATATACTCGGAATTCAAAAATGATTAACAAAGTTTTTTTTGAAGTGGCTGTTTTCAGAAATTTTTAACAAAAAATTAAACCTACTTCAAAAAGGCACTGTTAAATAACTTTAATTGCAGTAGTCGGTGTCTTTGGTTTTATACTTTTGAAGTCGGTTTAACTTTTGTAAAAAGTTTTTATTTCTCTCTTTTAAGTTGACCGGTTGGTAATTTGCCTTGTTACAGAAGCCTAAATTTCTATTTATAAACTTTTACAAAATGATGCTTTTCCCGATTCAGGGCCGTTAATTGTTCAGGAGTTCTCCAGGTACTTCACCAACAGCTTCACTTCATCATTATAAAAAAAAATACATTTAATTCAGGATTCAAAAGTCCCATATATACACATACATTAAAGACGATACATTACATTATAAATTACCTTAAACATCCACACAAAATAAAATAAAAAAACACAATTAAATAAAAGAAAAACATGCAAGACAGATAGGCTATCCCACCCCACACGCGACATGTCTCCCACAACAATGTCGCATATAGGGACAGTCAGGCCTACCTGCTATCATCTTCAAAATAGTGTTGGAGCTAGTCCACACTCAGCGCACTAGGGATGCACTCCGCTTACGCATAGTCGCATAAAAGCAGCTAGTACGCGCCTCAGCAAACATCCCTAAGGCGCTGCAGAAGCGGGGCAGCCCCACAATTGCCCTAAACGCGTTATTATATTGTACACGGAGAGCACTGTAACTTTTCTGCGTGTAGTTAGCCCACAGGCTGCACGTGTATAAAGGTGTACAATATAATATAATGAGCGTAGTCTTAACTTCAAATGAACTACGTGCAAACCTGCGAGCTATCATGTTCGCCCTCCTTGACAGTGCTCTCCGTTCCCGTTCAATATCTGCATGATCCCGTTAGTCGGCAGTAACGGTGTGCCCTAAGTATTTGAATTGAGTCACCCATGCTAAAGGGTTCCCATTGAGGTACACAGGAGGTACTTCTAGCGGGCACTTCGTACCACTCACAAAGACCATGCAGTTACTTTTTACTACATTATATGTAAGACCATGCTTACCGACGTATTCCTCACATATTCGCACCAGTTTATTAAGCATTGTGACGAGCATAATGTGCTTAATAACCATATTCAAGTAATCGAATCGGAACCCATGAAATACTTATTATTGAGTAGCCCCGGTGGCCATCTGTGGTCTTCATCATCAGTTCCACTTCACCAAATGGTGTTATTCGAAAGCAACTGCACAAGTTACTTTAAAAAAATACTCATACCTATAACGATAGGTGTGTCTATAACATTTGAAGAATTCCCTTGATTTCTCTAGGATTCCATCATCAGATCCTGACTTGATGACAATGTGACCACCTTTCAAACTAAAAAAGAATCTTCCAAATCGGTTCAGCCGTATTCGAGTAATCGGTGATCATACATTAAAAAAAAAATATGCGCGTCGAATCGAGAACCTCCTCATTTTTTTTGCAGTCGGTTAAAAAACCGCGGTGAAGTCGGTGTCTTCGATTTGGACTAAAATTCTTATATAATGTAATGCGTACAAAACACAAGATTGCCTCAAAATGTTATTTCTGAATGACAACTAAATTAACGAGGGAAAATATTTTGATCGGAATACTCAATTTTATTAACTACCCGTGTTTTTTGATCAGACCGTGCAACAAAATGTTAACAGATGTTCTTTAAGGTAGTAGGATTTTTTAGTCTTGAGAAGATAATTTGATTGACAAAAAATATAAATAGTTAATCACATAGTTAAATATTGGTTTGTACTTTAGGTGGTAGCTACCTAACGCAAGAAATCATAAATGAAAAGAAATTATTGAGATTAAAATTCGTTAAACAAACAATCGTTGAAAATTGTTAACCATACAGCTGTGGAATTAAATCGCTGTCGTTATAGGATTTTAAGTTTTTTTTTGTTCTACAATTGCTATTGTCATCGGTGATTTACTTTACTTATTTAGCTCCATTGTTTTGCATTATACCTTTAAATATGCATACATACATATTTTATACATAACGAGCCTGTACCCCAGCAGTGCTGGGGTACAGGGCTCCTCTCTATGAGAGGTAATTGACGAAATCTACCACTTGAGTCCAGTGCAGGTAGAAGAATGTCGCAGGTCTAGATGATGGGGAATTTGACACGCAAAAAATGCCACAGGACCTCCGATTCTTTATCCTAGGACACGCCGGTTCTCTTACAGCGTTTGCCTTCACTATCTCTCGAGCAGTGGTGATAATGAAAATTACACAAACTAATGTGCCTGTCTGGGTTTCGATCTACGACCTCGAACTTGTATTATAACCACTGAGCGATCACAGCAGGCTGTAACCTTATAATAATTTTACTATTACATTTTTTGTGTCATAGTTTTAAAAATAGCATTAAAAAAATGTTGAAAACTACTTACTAACCCATCTTGGGTTAGTAAGTAGTTTTCCTCTATACCCGGACTTTTAATACCCAATACCATACCATTATTATAGTTTCAAACTCAAATGGGTCCCGCCAGCTTCCAACGTTTATTTAATTTAAAATGGGCTTGTTCTTATTAGCTTTTCAGTTAGTTTTAGTATAAGGTTGCAGTCGGGTTTTTTAATTTTTTTAATTACTTTTTTTATTTCCAGCTTTTTAGTTTACAAATGTGAAAGATTTCGCAGACGATTTAGTTCTTGATACGTGTTTTTTACGATTTGTCACTTTGAATTACTTTTAACCATATAAGTTGTATGTATGTCTGTAATCACCTTTTAAAACCATTTATTTTGATACCCCACTCGATAGGTTTTGAAAAAAAAAAACTTTTTGAAGGCATAATATGGCGCCAAAAATCGGACATTTTGTTTTTTTTTCATTTTGATATACCCAGTGTCACTTTCACAGTCAATACGAATCTAAAGATACCTCTCAAGCTAAAATCCGTCGAGCCGTTCAGGCCACAGAGCGTGCCAAACAATTATACATACATACATACATACTCTCGAAAAACATAACCCTCCTTCTGGCGCAGTCGGGTAATAAATTAACAATTTTTAATCGTGAGAAATATAAATAAATGATAAAATTTATGCTATTCTCTTTTATTTTGAAGTCATAACTAAATTTTATTATACATAAATATATTTTTATTAAAAAATATTCATAATATGAATATTTTTAATAAAAATATATTTATGTAGTAGGTTAGATATTATCTAACCAGACATGATAAATATAAAAAATCTGCCCCGGCACCTCTGCAACTTAAACCCCGTTGGAATGGGTACAGGTACAGGGGCATGTTGCAAAAAATAAAAAAACAGTATCATAATTTTTCATTTTATTGTTCACGTTCCGTCATAATCACATTTTACTTATTGTTAATTTCACACAACATTATTAATAAATCGTTTACATCGTTACCTATTCGATTTTATTCCAGAATCAATGGGGCGTGCAAGTGAAAGCTGATCTCAGATGGCGCCACCACCGTAAGAACCTTTGTCACTGTCAGTGTTAGATTGTGAGATAATAATATTATACGACTATATTATAGTTATCTGTGGAGAGATAAACATTTACACGCTTCGTATTTTTTATTTTCATTTCATTGATTTCAGTTCATTTCTTTACAATTTTCCGATTAAAGAACATGTATTCCGCTTGGAAAATATGTGAATTAAAAGAAGAATTAAGAAAAAGAGGCCCCTCTTTACGTGGAAGGAAAGCAGACCTAATTGAAAGGTCATTTGTCCTAGTCAAACTAAAAGTAATCACTTTTAAATACCCTACCTACCTATTTACAAATCTTTTCATAGTCACTTACTTTCCTTGAAATGTTTATGACACACTTTCGCCCCGCTCTTAGGCTCAAAGTTTACTCGCCTTATCGCTTTGAGCCACAATTTTTCAAGTTTCTCATCTACAATTTGGTACACAACATCTAGGCATTTCCTCAATAACTGTCTCTAATTTAGGAATTCACTACAATTTACATAGTGTTCCATAGAATAACTGCTTTGTTATTGGAAAGTGCGCTACTAGCGCCACTTTGACCGTTGCACGCCCCATTAATTTAGTTACATCACAATTTCGTAGTCGTCATTATCTGACAAATCAGAAACTGTCAGTCTACTGCATCGAATTAAAAGTCCGGGTATAATCTATACATTTTTCGTATGTCAGTGTTCTGTGACGAAGCAAGCAACTGCCATCTAGTTATTATTTCTGTAACTAATCAGTGTACGCGCGATTACGAGTTTCCCTTGTTTCCCAACAGATGGCATTAAATAGTATTTTAGGCTAGCTTTTGTATACTGATAGTAATGGATTAAGAATGCAATGTGTTTCTGGAAATAATTAATAGGTACTCTTGTAGGTCACTTTAGTTGTATTATGGATCATTAACCTGAAAGCTAACTTTAATTACTGTTGTTTTAAGCTTTACACATTTTTTACCCAATAAATTTCATATTTTTTTTTGAAGCGTCTGTATCCTAATGGCTAAGGTGTTAGACTTGTGATCGAGAGGTCGGAGATTCGAACCTCGCCCATTACACTTTTGCCGTGAACCCGCTCCAAACACAAGCAGTTGGAGGGGTTAACAAGATTGCTAGTAATGTGAATTCTACCCACATTGCTAGTTCTAAATAAAAAATAAAAAGGGGTTAAAAATATGAAATTGCGTTTTATAGTACTAGATACTTTTAATTAACATAAAACCTTCATGGTGTGTTTACGAGGCAAGCTTTTTCACTTCACTATGAGGTTCTAATTAAAAAAAAATGTGCATCATCGATTTTCGTTTTGAATTTGGGGCTTAAACTCCTCACAACATGGGAATTATTTTTTACACTTACCTCAAACATTTACCAACCTGCATAATTCTACGTCAATTTGTTGGTATGTTTATATGTAGGGGGTAATCTCCGGAAGTAATGATCCAATCCTAAATTCTGTTTCATTTGTTGTAAGATGCATTATTTGTGAGTGCTATAGGCTACAAATAATTTCGAAAACCACACAAACAAGTCGCAGGTGAAGTGCTAGTAAGTAGGTAATTTTATACATATACCTACACCGTGTAACAGAATAAACGCAAATCCTGAAAGAAGTTGGTTCAGAATCAGCTTCTGAATCGATTTCCGTCATAAAAAATAGTTGTTATATATGAACGGAAAAAAAATTCATTTAACTTAAAATGGAAACACAGTATCATGACAAATTAATACAATCCTTAATTCAAGGAAATGCGCTCGTGTGCGTGTCGGCCGCTAACATTGCATGTGTGTATGCGTCCGCGTAAGGATATTGTATGACGCACATGTTTTGCGTTTAGTAAGGATAACTATTATAAACTATTTTATAAAAAACTAGCTTTTGCCCGCGACTTCGTCCGCGTGGAATAGTTACTTTGGGCTAACGTTAAATTTAACCCCGATTTTGAAGCATTCTTCATTGACTATTTAAAATTATATATTTATATATATTTATAAATTGACTATTTAATTTAAAAATAATTTTTTTAATTATTTATTATTTAATTATTGCGTTCAAACAAATAAACAAACTCTTCAGCCTTATAATATTAGTATAGATAGCTGTTGCCCGCGACTTCGTCCGCGTTTCCGTCGAGTTTCGTAAAAAAAAAGTAGCCTATGTCCTTCCTCACGTTTCAGTGATTTTGATGTAACAGAGAGATTAACTTTCGTAATTTAGTAGGGAAATATAATATGTCAATCTATAACACTGTTGAAAAATATCGCAATACGGAACCTCACAATATTATTGTTAATAGCTGTGCCCGCGACTCCGTCAGCGTGTAACTCCTTGTGTGTTATTAAGTTAACGTATTAGTAATATTGTTTAGATCACGTTCACATGAGGCTTAAGTACCTATAGAACGAAATTTTATACCTTCGGCCGCGAGACGCGTCGAGCACGGCGACGGATTCTCAAAAATAATCCTTATAGCATGATTCAGTATTCACGCGCGATACTTACTATTAGCGTTTTTCATGTGTGGAATAATATGTGGAATATTCTATACCGATTTATATGATTCTTTTTAATGGAATAGTTAATAATGTTAACTTTTTCAATTAGGGATGACTGAGAGTGTTATAAACGTAAGAGTAGACAAATATTATAATCAGAAAGCTTCGAACTGCTAAGCTATCGGGAGTTACACATGTTATTGTGAGTCAACCATAAAAGATAGACATTTGCTGTCGTGGGATATTTTTTATATAATTTTAAGGAGAACATTTCCGTCATGAAATGATTTCTGTGTAGCTTTAACCATTAAGGTTGTACACGCGACGGAAGCTTAAAAAATAGAGTAACTTCTCCCGTTTTCCCAACATTTCCCTTCACTGCTCTGCTCCTGTTGATTGTAGCGTGATGAAAACTATACTATAACCAGCTCAGGAGTATGAAAAATAATTGTACCAAGTTTCGTTAAAATCCGTCGAGTAGTTTTTGTTTCTTTATCGGTTATACAGACAGACAGACAAAAATTTTACTGATTGCATTTTTGGCATCAGTATCGATCCCTAATCACCCTCTGATAGTTATTTTGGAAATATATTTCATGTACAGAATTGACCTCTCTGCAGATTTATTATAAGTATAGATGTCTAGGTTTGGTTTCAATTTATTTAGAGACTTATAATTTAATATTCTAATTGGGTTGTCTGAGGTATTGCGCTTAATCTGTTACACCTTGTATATATTTTGAACAGGGAACTAGCTAGTTGCTTTCATGGTAGTGATAAATCGGAGCAGTATTGAGTTTAATATCAAAGATGACAGTTATTTAAAAAATATTTATGACACGAAGACAGACAACGGTTAGTAACTATTGGTGCAGCCAATAACACAACAGTCATATCAACCAATAGATTCTCATATTCAATTGATACTCCAGACACTTTCAACGCATACAACCACAGAAATCAAAAATATAGGAGAAGTGGTAAGGGGGCGTATCGGTGTCCGCGCGACATGGCCACAGGGCTCATGTCACAGGCAAGTGGCCGTCTCCGCGAACTAGTGCGCTTTCGACCGTGATCGTGATAACATATATGAATGCCGAGTTGTTCTGTGGTATCTTGTAAAAACCGAAGTCAAAATCAAATCTATGTGAATCATGGAATCACTTACCATATGTAAGTACAAGTATTTTACAATATTTTTCTTTAAAATCATGAAAAACAATAAATCGTAAAATATTTCTCGGTTTTACTATGTTATTTTTGTTTTCAAATATCAGAACGACTGTACTACTTTTGCTATATATACATTGCTCCTTAACCACTACCTGAGTTCGTCACTAAGTAACTGGACAAGCAATGTAAAAATAACATACGAAACTGTATTACGCGGATTCATCGCGTAGTGAGGCCGCCACTTCTTGCGACGAATTAGTGATGTGCTTGTGCAGATCCACTAACGTAGGCTATCGACAGCAATGTCGATTGACGAATGAAATATTGCTATTATAGTTTAGGGGTTTTTCAACCGACGACAAAAAAAGGAGGAGGTTATCAATTCGACGCGTATATTATTATTATTTTTTTATGTATGATCACCGATTACTCGGAGACGGCTGAACCGATTTGGAAAATTCTTTTTTTGTTTGAAAGGGTATACTTTGAAATTGGTCCCATTGTCACCAAGTCAGGATCTGATGATGGGATCCTGGAGAAATCGAGGCAACTCTTCAAATATTTTTATAGTAACTTGTGTAGTTGCATTCGAAAAGCACCATTTGTGAAGTAGACCTGATGATGAAGACCACCGATGGCCACTGGAACTACTCAATATATAAGTAGGAATAATAAGTAGTTCATGTGTTCCGCTTCGATTACTTGAATGTGGTTATTAAGCACAATATGCTCGTCATAATGCATATGGTGAAGTGAAGCTGATGTTGAACTACCAGGAGAACTCCTCAACAAATAACAGCCCAACATTGGGAAAAGCAATATTTTGTAAATGAATATAAGTAGTTGACATTTAGGCTCTTGTAACTAGGTAAATTAAAAATCGACCAACTAAAAAGAGTGAAATAAAAACTTTTTACCAAAAAATTAAACCGACTCCCAAAAAACACTGCAAAGTGAAAAATAACTATAATTTCGGAAGTCGGTGCCAAAAACGAAAATACAAAACTAAAGACACCGACTACCGAGTCTGTTTAATTTTTTGGTAAAAGTTTTTTATAACATACGGAAATCTCTAAGAAAATATGTTTAACTTTTATTTTACATGAGATGACAGAAATAAAAATACGTTGAAATGTCAAGTGTACAAAAAAGTAAAAAAAAAATAAACAATTTATTTTACACCCGCAGCATGCGTAAGGAGTTCCGACGTCGCTGTCGCTACAATAGTTTATTTTTCAATCTGTCAACCGTTTTAGCCCGGTGTAAATAATGTTTTTTTACTTATTTTGATTTTTTTACAGAGTGCGTAAATGCGTAACCAATATTCGTAAAGTAAGTTACTTTAATTTTAGGTTTTAATCGGTGGTGTTTTTCGGTTTAGAATTATCGCATGTTATGCCTTATCCTATGTTGCTGTTTCTTTATTTTTTTATGGTTTTTGTATTTAACTTCCGTTGAAGCTTCGAATGCGTTATAATAATCGGCATGGTTCAGATAATATATTTGTGAATTTAGCTTAAAATAAGTCAATATTTTCATGCTATTTATTTGTTAGGCATGGATGTGTGTTTGTTTTCATATATTTAACAATTTCTCTACTAACTAGGATTTTTCTTATAACAAAAACCTATTATAACCTACTAAACTATTACCTGCGGGATAATTGCGTAACACACTTACAGTAGGAATCGGTTTCATTATGCTATATCAACAACACTCACTGTGGTATTTACGTTGTTGAGCAGACCAATATTTCGAACATATGTAGCAATGGATTAGCAATATACGTCAAAATCATTCAGATCTTGATTTATAGTGTGTTACGTAATTATTGCGATGCTTATTATATGGTGACGTTTAGAAGTAGCTTAGGATGTTTGTAAATGATAAATAAGTGGTTTTCGTACTTTTCAGCTTCCCAAAAGATGGTATTATAAAAAAGGAATGGATTGATGCCACAGGCATGCCACTTAACTGGTACCCTACAAAAAATAGCACCATAAATGCTCGGTTCACTTCAGCGCAGAAATGTTCCAGCCTGAATGGACAATTCCAAAATTAAGAGTACAACTGATTTTTGCAGAAGTGGGTTAAATTTTATTTTATTACTGAAAGCTATTCTCATGTTTTAGGGCATTCATAAAATCAGTCATTCAACTTTTCAGGATTCTATACAACCTATACGGCTGGTATGTTCCGATCAAGAGCGTAATGTAAGTTAACATCAACTTCTATTTGACCTATCACTATGATAATTAAATATTAAGATTTAAGTCGAAAGCGCCAGGGTAGCCCTTAATACTTAGTAGGTAGTACTTAATAATAATTATGTAATGTTATGTTCTTAATAATATATTTATTGTTATTATAATATTTTCTGGACATGCCATTTTTTATTTGGTTCATTTTCAGGTGCCCAAAAAAAATGTACAATAACAAATGGAAGAATCGATAACTTTCCGATTTAGTCAATCACTAGCGTATATGTAAAATAAATTGCTTTTGCACAGCACAACGATAGCGACCGATGTTTTTGTGTGGGTAAATTCTAAGGTGCATGGTAAATACACGCTGTGTTTGACGGAATAAGGTTTATTATTGATTGTATAGTACGTTCTGATTTAGGAAATGCGGGTGTGTGCGCGAGTGCGTATCTATTGATTTTATTAAACTGCATGTGTAGTTGTTGCCCCGCCCAGCGCCTAACTGGAGACACACGGTTCCGATATAATTTCTTCTGTTGACCACATCTAGTTATTTATTTTATCTATGCATACAACGTTCTTACCGACGAAAGACCTTCGTAAGTAAAAAAAGAATAGGATTTGAGAACCATATATTTATTATATTAGGTGTGTTACTGAGCTTTTATAGGTGCTGGTTGAAGAAGCTGATGTAAGAGGTCACACGCGCGTATGCCGCTGGTAAACTGGACTCGCAACCAACAGCAGATCCGAATGATGTGACGCCGATCTGCAAAAAGAGGAAAAAATATCAAAATTTGCAAATTGTTTCCAGTTTTGTACTACTTCTACAAGTACAACTTCTATAAGTTCATCATCACCTTTTTTCTCAACTATGTTGGGGTTGGAAGCCAGTTTAGTTAGACTAGTCTCTAACTAGAGACTAGTAGTGGACAACACCAATGTCACATTTTCTGGCTTCTGACTGCCAATAGTGCTCACCCCTATCGACTGTCAAACATTTACAAATGGCTACCGGGACCAACAGCTTACCGTGCTTTTTGGGAAAAAGAGGAGTCTCAATATGTTAATATGGTCAAGCATCTATGGACTGACCTCGTCCAGCGTTGCACAATCTTGTAGATTGACTCGTGCGGCTATCATTTTTATTAGCCACAACACAATTTCATAATCCAAGGTAAACAATAATAAAGCTAAGATACATACCAAGACTGGTTTGCCGTCAATAATGGTAGCTAGAGGCCCACCAGAGTCGCCTCTGCATGTGCCAGCACCACCAAAACCACTGGTGCAGATGTTCGTCTCTTGAAGAATCAGAGGGAAAGCAAAAGAGCAAGCGTTGTTGGAAATCACATTCAAATTGACGTGACTCAAGAACTGGTCGTGTGAAATTGTACCATCTGGAAAAAACAAAAGCACAATCAATAACAAATTTGAAAAAAGTACTTTTTGTTACAGAAAAATATCAATGACAAAATTATTGTATAAACGGCAGATAATGGGCGGCCTTATCGCCAAAAGTGATTTTTTTAAGACTCTCTTTGGATGGATTTAAAAGATACAAAGATAGACAGACAACGCGTTTTTTGTTTTATAGTTTCAATGAAATTAAATATGCTGACTGCTATATACAGACTAATAAATGGTAAACATCTAATGTAATAATGATGCTTACTATCGATGGTTAAACCAAAGCCAGAAGCTACAGCAGAAGTACCAGCAAAGTCTTGCTGTAGGTGGTGTCCAGACGGTAGCGCAATAGGAGAAATATTAACTGCAACATAATAATTTGACGTTAAGTAAGTCCAAAAGAAAATATATCAAACATTGATTGTAACATGGAGTTTGGCAATCAAATGAGTTAAGAAGCGGAGGAATAAAAGTTTCTGTTCAAAAATTACTTAAAATACTATTTTATTAAACCACCACTTACCAGAGAACGAAACAGCTGAAGGTAGATATATAACGGCTACATCGTTACGAATGAGAAGAGGCGTCCAGTTAGGGTGTGTAACTACAACACTGGTATCTAGCCTGGTACCACCAGAGAAGAGTGTGGTCGAGCCGAGGACAACGGTCAACCGCCAGGCCTGGTTCAAACCATCGAACCAGCAGTGGGCGGCAGTGATGACTCTATTTGAACTGATGAGGGAACCTCCGCACACACCAGTGCCAGCGATATCAGCATAGGTAGCGAGCAGACCAGCCTATGGAACACGGATAGTAAAACAGTTCACAGGAAAATCTATTATTTTAAACAGCTATGGAAAGGGATTTTTTTTTTTTTTTTTTTTTTAACGTGGTAAAATTATCAAATAAGTCCTCCCACTCCGGGCAGGGTGGGAGGGACTGTCAGACTTTTACTGACTAAAATCCACGGTGTTCCTTCAATAACCCTTTACATACCAAGGCCACGGTAACGGGATGAGTCCCACGACCCCGGCGGGCTTCGGCCCTCTGCAGAGGGGGCCTCGTCATGTTGCTGACGCTCTTTGAGGCGCGCGTGGAACACGACGCGCCGTCGACCCGGGCATGGTCCATGGTCGGACAGCGAGTTGCCCTTTACTCGCTGTCCGCATGCCCGCGCCTACGGTGGCCGGAGATCGTCGGCCGACGTCCGACGCCGTAGGCGTCTACCACTGCGGCTGGGCTGGAGGGAGGACGCCATCCTCTCCCTCACGCGGCCCGCCTCCTCCTTCGAAAGCATGACTGCTTCGCAGAAGGAGGCGACCGCTTCCCACTCCCTCTCGCCCCGCAGCATGGCCTCGACCAAGGCCGGGCGCGAGAGGTCTCCGCCTATCGCCGCCGTGAGGACACGTCGGTGCTCTGCCCAGGCGGGGCAGTCTTGCACCGTGTGCTCTACGGTGTCCTCAGGGCGACCCTCGCAGTGGTGACACCCAGGCGTTTCCTCCTTTCCCATCAGACACAGGTACCTCCCGAAACTTCCGTGTCCGGTGAGGACCTGCGTCATGCGGTAGGTCAGGACGCCGTGACGCCGATCTAGCCACTCCTCAAAGAGGGGTAGCACATTTTTTAAATATCCTAACTATTCATTACATTTAAAATCATTCGACTTAGTATATAACAAGTAAAGTTAGCTTACCTGGTAGGGGAATTGACCGGGGGAAGAAGGCTTGCCACCAACAATCCTTTCAGATGTCATCTGCTCCTCGGCTTTGCGGATTTCCTCAGCCAATGGGATTGCATAATTTTTAATGTACCCAAAAGCGGTATTACCCTCAATAGGGGGCAGTACATTCGCATAAGCGAAGGTCACCAAAGCTAGAATAATAAATACCTTCATGATGTTATTTTGAAATGACAATGAATCCCGAACAACCCGATCAGATTAGTATTTATATAGAATTGTTAACAGATTACGGAACACCTAAAGATACTACGTAGTCGACTTACGTAAATGTAATCAGGCATCAACAAACATTAAAAAAAACACAACCAAGTTCTTATTGTCGCTGGAGTACTAACGTAATTAATATAATATAATTCATCAGTGGTATAAGTATTAAAGCCAAGTATTCCGCTAGTTCGGCTATTTCAGCTTCGCTCATAGATATAACTAATGAGTTTTTAGTTATTAAGACTTGATGAAAATTTAAATAAATATAAGTACATTGAGGAATGGTGATATTTTTAACTCTCCAAGACTGATATTTTGTTAAAACATCGTATTGATGTATATCAAATCGGGAATTGGATCAAACAGTATATTTTTCTTTGACTAGTTTTGATTTATACGACTGCATGGTTGGCGTAGTGGCTGAGCAATTCGGTCAATTGCCGACAGTGCAGTCTTGAGACGCAGTGATCTTATTTGGTGACGATGTCATCTCGCAAAAGGCGGCCACGGATAATTCTCTCTCCGCTACTCTTCAAAAGACGGGGTGACGGATTTGGGGTGCCAGCGGAATTGTTCTAACGAGATACCGCAGTCCAGGAACGCAAAGCAACTGAAGAAGCAGGGTAGGTTTCAGCCCACAAAAAATAGTCCAAGGGAAGTCACATCTGCACCCACAGCTCCGGATATAAGCGAATGAGGAAATACTGAGACGTCCGCCGAAAAAAGAGCGATTATAAGATCCGTAATATACTGCGCAACAGTCTGTCAGTGAAAGATTTCAAGGATAATAATAATTGTGTAACTATACAATTATTATTATCCTTGAGATGGTCAAAAATGTAGAGTTAAGTATTCGTATGCATTCTACTTCGTTCTTTGACCAATCTTTTACTAGTCAAGCGGCTCGTTTGTGGAATGCATTACCCATAGAAGTAAGGCGTGCTCAAACGCTACCAGCGTTCAAAAGAACGGTGAAGGAGCATTACCTTCCCTGTAACTTTTCCGCTTCTTTCTCATTTACGCACGTAATATTTATTAGTATATGATTTTTGTATTGTATTTATGTATTTTATACAATGTTCAATTAATATTATTTATGATGTTTCTACACTGACAGCCCTAAATCTGTTTCCTTTAAGTTTTGCCCGTCCAAAGTTTGTCAGTAAAAGATCGCCCTGCTGGATAAGTAGGACCGCCCATTGTACACTAGTTTTACTTTTTGTATCCATTGAAATATTGTAAGGTGTATAATAGAGTATATAATAAATAAATAAATAAACAATACAATGTATTATTTCCATTTAGATTAGATGAACTTGGCGCTCCTCTGCCATGTACCCAGAAATGAAATGATATCGTACAAGCGCGTACCAACAAGTTTTGATTAGAAAGATAGTCTATTTTCTTATAATAAGGATAAATAAATTGGATAATGAATAAGATACCGTCTCAATTTTAAACTTATAAGCAGTTACTTTTTACTTACATGCCAATGTGGGTGTGACGTACCTACCTAGTTATTGACTTACTCAATAACTAGAGGTACACCACATTGACATGTAAGCTACAAATAAAGTTAAATACAAACAAAGCTTAAAAGCAAATTTTAGTACTTATACTAACATTAGCTTCTAATCTTTGTTTGAATACTAACCCAATTTACCTAAAGTCTGAAATAAAAGATTATTGATTTATAAGCAAAGATATATAATAAACTATAGATACGTTGTCCGCGCTCTAAAATGGCAAGTTGAAATCAAGGTAAGTGCCTCGTATCTGTTTAGTTACGCACGAACCTGTGTCGCGATCGCTACACTACACATCTTAAGAAAAAATGTGTTTTAAAAGAAAATTAGGAAAAAAGCATGCCTTTGTGTGTTTTGAGACGTTGCACTAATTACACTGCTTCCGTGAGAGGTCAAAATGTGTCATTTCATAGGTAAATATCAACAGAAATACATTTTTTATTTTTATTTTTCTACACGGCTAATGGCGGCTAGCGTATGAATGAAGTCAGTCACGTGACGTTAGGGGAGGTTGTTAACTAAAGATGTATATTCATCTCTCTCTAACATCAGGTGTACCTAAAGATGGCATTTATTTTCTGTCCCTTTCTTTACACGTATTAGATAGTAATTCTCTATGTGTGTGTTTCGTGCCGTTTTTGAGAGGTGTTTTGTGGGAATATGACGCGTCTATTATAATACGTCATTGTTTATAAGGCTGAATTTTAAATGAAATGGAATAAACCGACTCATGATAAGTGACTATTAACAAATTGTAGTGATGATCGATATGGAAGTTTCCAAAGTATTAAATTTATAGCAACCAGAAACGTCATGTGACATCCAGCAACCAGCACTGGATCCGCGTGGTGGATTACGATCGATTCTGTCTCATAAAAAGGAGATCTGTACCCAAGCAATTATAGGCTGGTCCTAGTAACATTTTCACACAATTTTAGTACAATAAAGTCGGTGATCAAAAAATTTCCCTTCGTAAAAGGTCAAATGGATATAACAGTTATTTTCGCAATATGTATGTTCTAATTATCTTAATAACATGTTTGTGATTACCTAATTACCTTATTAATCTTACCTAAAATGTAGGTGATACATTGTTTATCTGGCATTATCAATTTGTAAACTCATTTGGTTTTTACACAAAAAAATGTAAGTACCTATGTCCACCATATTATAACTCGTATAAAATCTAAATGTTAAATTCGATCAACACTTCATTAAGATTTATTTAAAAGCAAACATTACTTACCTTTGAAGTTCAACAATGCCAGAAAGAATCAAAGATGATACTTACCCTCGCATCAGCCGAAAAAAGTATGAAATGTATTCTGGAAAATCTAAAAACGAATACCTGAAGTTGCTTTTACATCAGAGATTAGCGAGGAAGTTAGCGATGGAGGAATATAATGGAATATCTGGATCGTCTTATCCAAATAACTATCAAAAATTTTAATGTATAATCATCTGCTTAGATTTTAAATTTTAAATCCGTAATTGGCTGTAAGATTAGATATGTGTTAGAGTACACAATAATCGACTATATCTAAGTGATCTTATCAATGAGTTGCAACACTGTTACCTTTAATGTAACAATTATAATATTATTCATGGCAACCCACAGTGTTAGCAAACACAATAATCGACTATTTCACTATTTTGTTTGTGGGTTGCAAAACGATGATTATTTGTGACAGCCCATACAGATTTTTCTGGTTCTTAAATAGGCGGTACGCGCGTTAAATTGATTCATTATACGGTCAACGTTTAAAAGCTAACTGAGACGACAAAGGATGCTATAAAACTTTGTTTTAAGAGTTGTGGTTTTGCTATAAATAAATAAATGAATGCTGGGGTCGGCTACCAGTCTAACCTGATGCAGCTGAGTGGGAGCTAGTGTTTTACATGTAGCAACTGCCTATCTGACCTCTTCAACCCAGTAGCTGGGTAACACGATTCCCTTGGCCAGACCAGTATAAGATTTTCCGGATTCTGACTACCCGAGACGACTGTCAAAGCTGTACAAATGACAGCCGGGACCAACGCCTCAATTTGTTTGCCGAGCAAATACTGAGAAATTTCTAATAAAAAAAAGTTACACAAGACTAATAAATAAACAAAATTAAACAAGCACATTTTTATTTCAATAAAGCAGGCGGGACCCATCCCATTTAAAAGAAAATATATTATGTTCAATTGGGTCCCGCCTGCTTGTCATTTTTAAAATAAGAATGTGCTTGTTTCTGGCATTTCAGTTGAGCAGTTGGGTTTTTTAGACTTTTTAAATAACTTTTTTTTTATTTTCAGCTAAACAAACTAAAAAATGTTAATTAATTTTTAAACTAAAAAAGGTTCAATATTAATTGACATTTTTTTTTAGTTTCCCGGTCGTGTCGTATTAACACCCCACCGGATTCAGAAAGTGAAGGAGTGAGAAAGTGAGTCCATATTTTTAAACTTTGTCATTGTATTATTTTTACTGGTATTACGATAATGATAATCATGTATACCATTTTGAAATTCTTGTGCTGATTCCTTTAATTTGATACCCATATTGTAGTATTCGAATTTTAATTTATTAAGTACAATGGCGTAGCACAGCCGCCATGTTTGATATTTTTAAATGCCATCTATCTAAGAACACTTGGGCTGCTAAGACAAATGTAACGATACCTCAATTATGTAAATCCATTCAGCGGTTCTGGAGATATGAGGTAATAGAAAATATTACATCCATACATACATACAAGATACGCGTGAAAAACATAACCCTTCCTTTGCAGTCGGGTAAGAACTCCATAGCTCTCTTTGCCCGATCCGGGAATCCAAATTGAGACCTCATGCTCAGTAGTCGCGTTTACGACCATTAACTAAAAAGGTAGTCAAATTGGAAACCATAATAATATAATTTTCAACACACTTGCTCATAAAATGGCTCTACTTTCACCGCAACTAGGCACATAATGACACCTGTAATCAAACTGTGACTTTTTCTTTACTATTATTCACAAGTGAGTTATAAGTTTTTTTTTTTAATTAGTTGAGTTGCTTTGGTTTTAAAAAAGTTTCGAAACAAAAAAGATCGTGTTCGATAGTACAAATAAATTAATGTACCTACCTATTGCTTGCTAGTTTCATGCAACTTCGTATTTAAATAGATAAATTTCAACTTGTACGTTTTTAATAAATACAACTTTCACTCAAATATAACTTTTGTTTTCTCTGTAATAAAGAAAACTTTGAATTAGGTACCCATTTTTTACGTGGCTAAAACGCTATCCGAGAAAAGCCAAAAAAAAAAGAAACCTCATTCTTTTAGTCTATGGCCCCAGGCTGTATGGGCTTAAGCTCTTCGCCTTTTCCGTTGGAAGGAAAGAAAAATACCAAAAAAATAAAGTCTATGGCCGATCTGTTAGAAGCGCGCGCATAGGAAAACTGATTAATTTTTCCCGCCATTGCGAAAAAATTTTCACAACTCGTTTTCACTGTTGAAATTATAGTTATTTATTAATTAAAATGTCTACAAGTACTAGCTATGAAGAAAATTATTTATGTTGTACACCACCCGATATAAGATGTGAAGCCCTTAACGTTATGGAAAGTTTACTACCTGGAAACTCCAAGGCCAAATATCTATTAGCGTACCAAAATTTCATACAATGGCAAAACAACAAGAGTACGCAGTCTTTTTCAGAAAATGTGTTCATGGCGTACTTTAAAGAATTATCTTCTAAATACAAACCTAGCTCTTTGTGGTGTATATACTCAATGTTAAAAAGCACAGTCCGAACAAAGAATGGAGTGGACTTAAAAACATACTCTAATTTGTCAGTTTATCTAAAGAGACTATCCGATGGATTTAGAAGCAAGAAATCAAAGGTTTTATCGTCTAACGATGTTGAATAATTTATAAAAGATGCTCCAGATAACCAATATCTGGCTACTCAGGTTAGTTGAATTATCTAATTTTATATATCTATGCGAATTCAGACTGTGTTGTGTGTTGAACTTAATTATTGTTTCTTTTTTTCACGTTGCTTTAATATTTGGTGTAACTGGTGCATGTAGGATACAAGAATTAACAATATAACTGTAAAAGACATAGAGAACCATGGCCAGATGCTTTTAGCGAAGATACCTATCACGAAAAATAAAATACCTAGGTCATTCACCATACACGGTCCATTCTATGAAATTGTTAAGAAGTATTAAAGTTTGCGTTCACCAAAAGCGAAAAATGACCGTTTCTTTCTAAATTAC
Organism: Tholera decimalis; assembly: GCA_943138885.2. Lineage (NCBI taxonomy): Eukaryota > Metazoa > Arthropoda > Insecta > Lepidoptera > Noctuidae > Tholera > Tholera decimalis. Next base: position 22,177,281 of record OW964559.2, read on the forward strand.
TAGAATGGTAAATGTACCTGTCAGCCAATAGGTATAAACAAATTTGGTTCTATGCCTAAATAAATCGCAAAGTTTTTAGATTTAGCAGATGCTGAGAGCTACACTGGACATAGTTTCAGAAGAACTTCAGCTACATTGCTGGCTAATTCAGGAGCTGATATAATGACTTTGAAGCGTCATGGTGGATGGCGATCTAACAATGTAGCAGAATCATACGTAGAAGATTCCATACAAAACAAGAAAGAAATTTGTGCAAAAATCACAAAAAGAATTAGACTTGATTCTGAGGCGCGTCCTACTGGCGAAACACCAAGTACAACATGAAAGTATTTCAGTAAAAAAAACTTTTTAGCAAAATATAGAACCGACTTCCATATAAAAACACTACAAAGGCAAAAATAACTTTGAATGCGGAAGGCGGTGTCAAAAACGAAAATATATACAAAACTAAAAACACCTACTTCCGAAATTAAAGTTATTTTTGCCTTTGTAGTATTTTTATATGGAAGTCGGTTCTATTTTTTGCTAAAAAGTTTTTTTTCACGCGTTTTAGTGGGTCGGTTTGTAATTTATCTAGTTACAAAAGCTCAAATGTCAACTACTTATCACCTTTTACAAAATATTGCTTTTCCCGGTGTAGAGCCGTTAATTTTTGAGGAGTTCTTCTGGTACATCACCATCAGCTCTACTTCACCATATACATTGTGACGAGCATAAAGTGCTTAACATCCATATTCAAGTAATCTAATCGCAATCAACGAAATACTTATTATTGAGTAGTTTCGGTGGCCATCTGGGGTCTTCATCATCAGTTCCACTTCCTTAAATGGTGCTTTTCGAGATCAACTGCACAAGGTACTATAAGAAATACCCAAAACGCTATAGGTGTGCCTATAATATTTGAAGAGTTCCCTCGATTTCTCCATGATCCCATCATCAGATCCAAACGTGATGACAATGGAACCAACTAGAAAGTAAACCCTTTCAAAAAAAAAAAATAGAATTTTCGAAATCGGTCCAGCCATCTCCGAGTTACATACATAAAAAAAAAGTTCAAGACGAATTGTAAACCTCCTTTTTTTTGAAGTCGGTTAATAATCTGTCTGATAAGACCGCTATTATAAGTTTACCAACTGCACACTTACTAATTGTTTCTCTAAATAAACTTTTTACTCAATAAATAAAATGGCTTTTTAGTATTATTTTCTTCACAAGTGTGTTGAAAAACGTCGTATGATACACGTATGTATTAATGATTACCGTCCTCGGCTCTCTTAGGACCCTCAAATAACGGCTCGGGTCTCAATGGCGCCTCAGCGGTAATCACCAACATTACACACTTGTACCATAATGTACTATTATTTAAATACGAGTTTGTACATGGCATACCTACAGAGTTGCCTTATACTTAGATACAAATCATATTCATATCATATCATAGGACTTCCTTTTCTAAACTAGGCATCAGGTACGTATAGAAACTGGCACTGTGCAAGCTGAAATCTTTCACAGTGCCAGTACATTGAATGATACACATTAATGGTTTTTTTTTAAAAGAATGAGCAATGTGAGTTTGAAAATTCACATTATTAGCAACCTTTTTAACCCCTCCAACTTAGCTAAATATGCTTGTGTCTGGAGTTGGTTCACGGCAATATTGTAATAGGTGGGGTTCGAACCCGCGACCTCTCGATCTTAAGTCCGACACCTTAGCCATTATGCTATTGGCGGTTCGATTCGATTTCTATGAAAAGTCAAAACCTTTCCTAATGGCTTTGCTTAAGTCGGGTACCAACAACACAAACATCTACTTCATCTCTGTGGGACATACGTATTTAGGTACTCTTTTTTTTTTTCAGGGGGAAAATCATCATATGAATCCTCTTGCTTTGTGTGGAGCGGGAGTTCCTTCAGTAGCCCTGACGTTCCGGGGCCGCGATATCTCGTTAAAACATTCCCGCAACCCAGGGAGGCATTGGTCGTCTATAGTGCCGACTGCTTTTTGAGGCGCGCATGGAATATGACGCGCTGTTGACTCGAGACTTCCTCGAAACTCAATCAGTTTATCACGGTTGTAAGTAGGAAGAAACTATAGAAACACTTCAGCTACGATTTGATCAATATTTACATTCATACTCTGGATACTACAGACAATCCTTACTCATAATAAAAACCTAATACAGTAAACTAAATATATTAGCGGTTTCCCAATGCGACGACGACACTTAGATAGATATACTCTTTATTGTACACCAAAACAGAAACAAATAAGGCCTTAACAAGTAAAAAAGGGCTTGGATTCCTATATTACCATTTGTATTAAACCTAAAGGCATGACACATTTTTAACATTTATAAACTTAAAAAAACTCAGTTCAAGTCATTTTATAATGTTGTGCTCCTATATCGATGGGTCCTATGTATATGGGCCAAAGTGCAAAATTACAACTTTACAGGAGAGGCTTCCAAAGTTTCTATTTACTATAACTTCAGATTGATAAAACCGAAGTTTACGAATCTTTGCTTGTTTGCTAAGACAACTATCCTCCTCATTTGTACTATAGTATTTTATATATACATATATCGGTTCTTTTGTACGTCACATTGGCCCTTCTACATTAGTTTTTGTTAAAATTATTTTTTTCTAAAAACACTTTAAAAGGGCCAATGTGTCATATTTGCCATTATACGCGTATTACGTTAATTAGCATACGTTATATATTTTTATATTATTTACTCATAAAATAAAGTAACAATTGAAGAAGTTGATAATTCATTAATTAGAATATAAGCTATTTAGATATTTAGTCATTTATGTCACATTGACACTTATACGTTTTACAATCGGCTTACCTACTAACTCAGTTTTCAGTTAGATCATTTCAATAATTAAAAAACACGCAATAGTTTTATTCATTTATTGAAATAAAAATTAAAGTAGCCTTAAAACTACACTTATGAAAAAAAAACAAAAAAATAATAAGTAAGAACGAAACTTTTACTGAAGATCTTAGTTTGATTAACAAAATAATGTACCTACTTCACATTATTATTTTCTCAATAAAATTATAAAAAAAATAACAAAATTAAAAACCTATCTTGTGTAAATAAACAAAAAAAAATCTCTGTAGTATAATTAAGTAATAAAATCAACATTAGTATTTTTTTTTGTTAATTGGTTCGCGTTTGACCACCATCTCACCTGATGGTAAGTGATGATGTGGTCGATGATAGAGCACGCTTACCTAAAAGTAACTTATTCACTCTTGACTTAAAAATCGATAGACTTGCAACTCGTCGTCGATGTTCAAGGCTCTGGAGCTTTGACTTGACCAGTGCATCGTTGCCAATGAGTCTCTTGGCCCGTTTCTCAATAGACTCAAGCGCGTCTAAATTGTATTTGGCAGATCTATCCCAAATATGAGAGCAGTAGTAGCTCCATACACGACCGAACCTGGGCTTGATACAGATTGAGCAACTGTTCCGGTGTGAAGTACCGTCTTACCTTTGCTAAGATTCCCAACTTTTCTGATGCTAGTTGAGCCTTAGCCTCGATAAATGGACCAAAATTGAGGGTGGAAGTAAGTGTAACCCCAAGAAGCTCAATATGATCGGTTATCGGCACGATTACCTCACAGAAAGTGGGAGCCGGTTCGAATTGGCTCCTTTTTGAGGAGAAGAGACAAGCCTGGGTATTAGCTGTATTAAACTGGACCAAGTTGGCATCACCCCATTCGGAGACAGCCTTCAAGGACAAGTTCAAGCGCCTAACCATGTCCTCATGGAGAGACTGGATCTGACCCACCAGCACGCACGCTGGACACATATCTCTCAGCAACTGTGCTGAGAGAACCAACCCCTGAGGGACCCCGACATTAAGAGCCAATTGGCAATTTAGCAGTCATCAATGACCACTCGAATGGACCGATCTCTCGGGAAGTATTCCATCAAAACGCAAAGTTGAGTGGGTAAACCGAAAGAAGGAAGCTTAGCAATAAGGCTATCATGTCAGACCCTGTCAAAAGCCTTGGAGATGCCAAGGGAAACAGCAAGTGCTTCCCCGTGCTAATTCTTAAAAAGTCTTCATTAATTTTCTTCATTATCGCTTTCATTAATTGACGCAATGTCATTAGATGCTACTAAATTTTCATAATAACTGTGATATGCAGGTGGGATAATATTTTTTCTTTCACTAAATTCCGACTTCTAGACAACTTAGCGCGATAATTGGATGTCATCTTTTACTTATTAAACTAAATTGTAACCCAAAAACACAACAATTACAATTTGTATTCATCACAGTGCGGTCGATGCTCCGTTCAATGTATTGTCAAATCAGCTGATTGGTCCAAACAATAAATAAACACGCGGCAACTCCCCGCGTATAAGTCTCTAACTACTATTAGGACCTTGTACGTTTAAATTCATGTCACATACGCCGTTATACTGTAATAAAAAATCGTGTTTCTATGCAGAAATCTTTTTTTTTTTTAATAGCTCACATAATTCTTTATATCGATAAGATGCGTTTACCATAAAAAAGTCAAAATGGCCAAATTGTTAGTTTGGCCCATATACATAGGACCCATCGATATGTAGAACTAAAAGGGCGAAGCGTTGCTTGCCTGTCGGTTGTAGTACTACTTGGAGCTCCATAACCTCATCCCTCTAACTCCCCTACCGGTCTACCAGACGCACTGCTGGACTGCTGCTATTAAATGACCTTAGGAGTATCAATAATTTTTATCTATACTAATATTATAAAGAGGAAATCTGTATATTTGTAAGTTTATATGCAGGAGGTGAGCTCCGGAACTAACCATCTAATTCTGAAAAATGTTTCATTAGTATTAAGGTGCATTATATGTGATTGCTATAGTGCGAAGTCGCAGGCGAAGTGCTAGTTAGTAAGTAAAAAATACGTACCAAATTTTAATATAGAAGGAAGGAAGAGGGAACATAGTTTACACTTGTTTATTAATTTATTGTCATTTCTCGTTTCTGCTCCATTATCAGACTCTGATTTCGATCCAATTCCATAACCAATTCATTAAGACCCTTTCAATCCATTCAAATATTATAAAAGCGAAAGTCTATCTTTCTGTCACGGTTTCACGGCAAAACCGCCGAACCGAATTATATATTAATTTTGCATACAGTATAATTACAGTAGATAGTAGAGCATCATGTAGCTGTAAAAGAGACTTAAAGTTTGTATGTGAAATCGTACGAACGAAGTCACGGCTTCGGAAAAGTGCGAGTCTGACGGTAATTCCGAGGATTCTGTACAAACTCGTGTGCAGACACAGTGGCTGTTCTTTACTGGAGTCGAGTCTCGATTTCATCCAACTAAAAATCACCTACTGAAATTCATTAACAACGAAAGCATCAAAAATTGCTCTGACGTAAAGATAAAAAGGATTGAGGAAAACAAATTAAAGTACCAATATTGAAAAATCGTGTCGTAGTTTGAATCCCACGAAAAACTAAACCAAGAAACGATATGTAGGGATGTCTATTGGTAATTGAAAGATAAACACCCACTTCACAATCAAAGTTTATTAGAAGACAGAAGGAGAAATTCTAGAACTCTAGAGTGTAGGTACAGATTAGGAAAGCAATAGTAAATACACTAGGAACTATAAGGTTTTAGGTCGCATATGAAATCAACGCGGGATTCGCGGCGGTGCGCGGTGTGATAATTAGAACCTGAAGGTAAGTCTCCGCGAACGCATCGGCAGCCGCCGCGCTGTTCGGATCGAGCGTGGCGATGTATATCTATGCGTATCTGTGGTACGAAAACTAGCCGGCCTACCGCATACTACCGAGTGTCATCCGGCGATGCTTGTGAATTATTTACTTTATACGTTTTTATGATGTGGATGAATGTAAGTGCGTTTTGTATTTGTGATGTATGTCTGTGTGCTAAACAATACATAAATAAGGAATACATATATTTATTAGTTTGGATTAAGGTTGGTTTTTTTTTTAAATATGGAACCTAAAAATCTTAAATGAAACCTTTTCATCCTTCTAGAAGCTACGAGGCTGTAAACACACATATACACATGGTAGACATCCCACCCGTACTACACAAAACGTTTTGGTAATACTTACATTGTGTGTACGGCTAAGACAGAGTATATAACCACTAGAGGGCGTATAGGCTGATTTCTTTGAAGAACACGACTCACTACTACGGGCCGGGGGACGACAGAGAAATGCAGAGCTGAAATTGGTCCGTTCAAGGTCAAGTTGCGTAGATCTGCCTGGTTATGGATTGGTCTACTTAATTAAGGGAAAGTAGTCGATATCGATAAAATAGATTTTTACATTGTAAAAATGCTGAGTAAAAATTCCATAATAAAAATATTTTCATTATAATCAGTTGTGTATCAACAACTGTAGCTTCAGCAGGTACACTGTAATTATTATGTTACCGGTGGTAAGTCATTAGATGATTTACCCGTGACACTTAACCCGTGGACTCGACATCGAAACAAAGTAACCTTTTTTTTTCCTGGGTGGGAAAAGAATCGAATGACTTCTCCCGCTCTGGGTAAAGCAAAAGGGAGTGTCAGACTTCTACTGACTAAAAACTCAACCTGTTCTTTCAGCTGCCCTTAAGTTCCAGGGCCGCGGTATCTTGTTAGAACATTACTGCTACCCCGAAAACAATGTAACTTACGAGGGCAATATTGTGATGTGAAGGCCCAAGTTAATTTATTTTTTAATTGATAATAGGCTCGCGTTTGACCACCGCCTTACCTGATGGTAAGTGATGCTGTGGTCGAAGATGGAGCACGCTTGCCTAGAAGTAACCTATTCACTCTTGACTTAAAGACTCCCAGGTTATAGCGATCAGGAAACACAGACTCCAGCAGGGAATTCCACTCCTTAGCCGTTGGCACAATGAAAGTATTCCCAAAACGTTTTGTGCGTATGGGTGGGATGTCCACCATGTAACGATGGCATATCGCCGTTTGTCTTCTAGTCCGATGATGGAACAGGCTTGGCGGATTGTGTAAGTATTTCCATCACACACTCCCCGTAATGAATTACTATTAAAGTCAGTCTATTTGAAGCCTAGAAAGATCGAATATAGGTATCTTATATTCACGATTTGACTTTTCTCAACATTATATCAATAAAAACAAAACTAAAAACCAATATTCCCTAGTAACCTTATTCATCCACTTTTCTTTTTATTCTGGAATCTTCGGAAATCTAAAATGAAGACATGCATGTCACACAGAATAAAATACACACATCAAAAGTGTCTAGGGATCAACATTATATTTTTGCAATAACTTTTCTCCTGATTGATATTAATTAAAATTTTCTTTAAGGATTCATCAAATAAAGTGTTTTCGTTTGTCACAGTAACGATAAACCAAGTCACCTTTACATTAATAAAGAAATTTGCCATTTTCCTAATAAAGGGATTTTTGACATTTGAACCACTAACATTAAAGTTCGAAAAAAAGACTGAAATAACAGTTTTCTTTAAAATTTTATTGGGTAACTTAAACAATTAATAATCCGTGTTTCTACCGCGAACACTAACAACACAAGAACATCGGTTTGGCATACTCAAAATGAGTTCATCCAAATCACGCTGTGGAATGGCCGCCCATGTTCGTTGCAACAACAAAAAAAGGTCTTCTTGCGACTGGATACCCTCCATATTCGGCAGAGCTCTTCTCTGCAGCATATCCCATGCATGCTCAATCGGGTTCAAGTCTGGCGACTGAGCAGGCCAGAGCAGGACATTGATGTTAGCTGCGGCGAGAGTCTGTCTTACAACTCTTGCGGTGTGCGGTCGTGCATTATCATGCATTAACTGAAATAAGGGACCGATTCGCACTTGTAGAGGAACGATGACGTCAGATACTATCGTCTCAGCATAAATTTGAGCGTTGAGGTTGCCTCTGATCCAAATCAACTCAGTTCTTCCGCCGATCCAAATACCCGCCCATACCATGATGGTTCCACCACTATAAGGATGGACTTCCTGGCAGAATTTTAATCGCTGTTGGCGTCCAGGGGTTCTCCAGTGTCGTATATGTCTTGTATCCGGTCTCATACCAAAACGAGACTCATCAGAAAAGCACACGAAACGCCATTGTTCTTCTGCCCAATTTCTGTGTTCAAGAGTCCATTGATATCGAATCCTACGATTGTGCATTGCTATAGGTGGTACCCGTAGCGGTCTTCGGGAATGAAGGTTCACTTCATGCAAGCGGTTTCTGACTGTTTGGTCGCTAATTAAGTTCCCTGAAGAGTGATGAAGCCTCACGGCTAACATCATGGCGGTTATTGTTGGAGCTCTTCGAGTTAAGATTTGAATGTATCGGTCTTGTCTCCGTGTGGTGCAGCGATACCGTCCTCCATGGCGCTCAGCCACGGTACCAGTGCTTCGGTAACGTGTCCAAAGTCGACTGATAACACTCTGACTTGTATTCAGAGCTAAAGCCACAGTACGTTGCCGGGAACCAGCTTCTATCATTCCCACGGCTCTGAGCATTTCTTCCCTGCTTAAATGACGTCGCCGCTCCATAATAACGTGGGTTTTAATCAGTAGTAGGGAAACAGTAGCACTAATAATGTCTTCAATGCGTTGTATGTTTTTATAAGGGAAAATATTGACAGCTGATTTTCATCTTTTACTCGAATTTGATTAACAGTTCTTGTTTCAAATTATGAAATGCACCAAAAAGGATCCATATAAATTTATAAAATCATAAATTTATTACAAAGCCACATCTCAATCTCAAGAAATCCGCATAAAAATGCTTGATCCCTAGACACTTTTGATGTGTGTATATTAGAACTTCCTCCTTTTTAAAAGTCGGTTAATGTAGATAGGTTTTTTATGACAACTAACTGAATTTAATTTTAAAAAAATAAGTTTAATTTTATTTTTATTATCGATATCGTATTCAGCCGCTAAAACCACCATTTTAAATAGACCTCTGCGGTGGCTGTGCATCTGATTAAATAATAAATAATTGTCGTAGTATTTCAATACTGATGAACAGTTATGTCATCCATTTAGTATCTGGACTGGGAATGTTTTCCACACCACTTCGACGCGCATGAAAGCATTATTATGCGTTATAAATTGCATACAAAATTTTAAAATTTGTAATTGTTTAGCATGCAAACAGGTCTAACACTTGGTCACAACTAAAACGGTTCTTTTTTTTTTTTTTTTTTTTTTTTTTGTGTGTGGCATCTCGCAGGTCAACCTCTGAGGTTGTCGGCTGCTTAACCGGGCTTGCCTGTGGTTGCCTTAATTAATAAATTAATTAAAGCCTCCAGCCAGGGCTTATTAGAAAACTTACAAACTAGGCGACTACACGCTAAGGGCACCCCCTGTGGGGTACGGACCTCGGCTTAGGGCGTCGCAGTGGGAGGGCAGCTAGGGACAGGCTGGATCATATAATTTTTATTATTAATAAGGGAATTTAAAGCTACTGGCTCAGCGTCGCGGGCTGGCTCTGGCAAGGGTCGGGGCGGACTATTACGGGGACGTCGCGGCGGGCCTCGGCGGCGAGGACGAAAGGACGGTCGGTTTTTGTTTTTGTGTGCCACTGTACTTGTTTCCCTACGGCTCTCTTGGAGCAGGGTGATTGCGTCATCGGGAGTGACAAGGGTGTGCCTTGGTCGGCGAATCTTAGAAATACGCGAGGGTTCGTATTGGGCGGCCGATACGATAAGGGGATTCCTATGTTGGATTGCAGTATCAAAGAAACGCTTGGAGACACGTTTCATGAACTGCTGGATGGTGGGCATCTTGAGGTCTACGTGAAGAAGCTCATTTCGAACATAAAAGGGGGCTCCCGTGACTCTACGGAGGAATCGGTTTTGAAGGGTCTGCATCTTGTGGAGGAGGTAGGGCTTTGCGTGTGCGAAAACAACGCAGGCGTAGGTCATGATGGGACGGATGACCGCGGTGAAAATACGCAGCTTGCACCTGAGTGATAACTTGCTGCGGGAGCTAAGAATGAAGTGGAGCCTACCTAGAGCGAAAGCGGCGCGCGAACGTGCCTGCTTTATGTGCTCAGCGAAGGAAAGGTGTTTATCGAGGACCACGCCTAAGTATTTGGCTTGCTTTTCCCAGGGGATTGGCTTGCCGTACATGGTAATCGGACGGGGGGAGGGTGGGTTTATCCGCGGCTTAGAAAAGAGGACTGCCTGGCTTTTGTCTGGATTGACTTCGATTCTCCATTTCCGGAACCACTTGGCCAGAGTGTTTGCGGAAGTTTGGAGAGTGCGAGCGATGGCATCGGGTTTAAGACCGGTATAATAGATAGCCGTATCGTCGGCAAATAGGGCTAGATGAGTATTTTTATGCTTGGGGATATCGCTAGTGAATAGCGTGAAAACGAGGGGGGATAGTAGGGAGCCTTGAGGAACTCCTGCGCGAATGGGATGGGGGGAGGAAAGCTCCCCCTCAATTCGGTAACGAAAAGTGCGATTCGATAAAAAGTCCCGTAGGATGAGCACGAGACGGTCAGGCACGCCGAGTTGGTATAGCTTATAGATTAAGCCATTGTGCCAGACTTTGTCGAACGCTTTCGCTATATCGAAGAATAAGGCTCCCGTTATTGCGCCCCGTTGGAAGCCGGCGCTGACGTGTTCTATGATGCGGTGGACTTGTTGGATACATGAGTGTTCGGTTCTAAATCCAAACTGCTCATTGGGTATAAGACTCTTTGCTTCGGCAAAATCTTTGAGCCGCTTATATATAAGCCTTTCATAGATTTTACCAAGGACGTTGAGTAAGCTAATGGGACGGTAGCTAGACGGGTCAGACTTGGGCTTGCCTGGTTTAGGAATACCTATGACGGTGGCCTGTTTCCAGGTTGCGGGGAACATATTATTGCTCAATGCACCATTGAAGATGGCAGTCATTAGCACTATAAGCTGGGCGGGGAAAAGTTTGAAAACCCTATTGGTGATGCCGTCGGAGCCAGGGGCTTTTCGCGGTTGGAGACTTTTAATGATATCCTGGACCTCATCAGGAGTGATGGGGGCCAGTGGATTATCGGGATCTTCGACGGGCGGAAGGGAAGTTCTACGTTCGACTTCGGCGTTCACCATATCGAGGTGGGCTTGGTCTACTGGTTGAGAGCTGGGAGAACACTGGGACTCTAGGCTGTCGGCTAGGCATTCTGATTTTTCAGAGTTATCGAAGGCGACACTCTTATCGGGACGAATGAGAGGAGGCATTGTGGCCTCTTCAGTGGATCGTAACTTCCTCTGAAGCTGCCAGAAGGCAAGATGGGTGGGCTCAAGTTCGCTCAGCATCTTGTCCCAGCTCGCATTACGCTGCTCGGTAATGCGTTTCCTTACAGCACGCTGTAAGTTGCGCATGTGAGCTTTGTTTGCGGCGCAGGGAAAAGCGCTGTACGCACGGATGGCTGCGTTCTTCTCGGTTATCAGATTCCGTACATCGTCCGGGAGTTTCCAGCGGTGGTCTTCCACTACAGGAACTTCCCTTGAACAATCGTTCAGGACGGATTGTACGTGATTTGTAAGCGAGTCGATCGCCGCCGTCGTGTCAGCGACTGAGACTATGTGGTCAGGAATGGTGTCCAATTGAGGCGACGTGGTGGATTTCAGTTTTTCACTTACTTTCCCCCAGTCGGTGATCAATTGGGTCGGAGGAGGTTGGGTAGGATCATGGTTACCCGAGCGGGAACCTAGGTGTAGGATAACGGGACGGTGATCCGAGTTGAGCTCGTGAAGCGCTTCTATGGAGTGTAAACGGAGATTTACATTCTTTAGGAGCGCCACATCGAGGACATCGGGGTTATGGTTGGGGTCGTGTGGGTAGTGGGTGGGAGTCATCGGAGCGATGACGTCGTAGTTTAGGGTCGCGCCTAGGTTATACACGATTCTGCCTCTGGCATTTGTCGTGTTGCTGTTCCAAGCGGGGTGTTTGGCGTTGAGATCGCCCGCTAGTAAGACGGAGTCACTCAGGCCGAAGAGAGTCGTGAGATCGCTGGTGAGCGCGATAGGATCGTCTGAAGCAAGAGACGCGACCGATGGTGGGGGATGGTAGGCAGAGATAATGGTTATCGGAGGATGACCAGTCATGCCTAGTCGACAGGCAGAGTACTCTAGGTGAGAGAGAGGCGCGGGTGGGGTCAGAGGGATGCAGTATAACTCCTTTCTATAATAAATAAGGGTACCGCCGCCGTGGCAACGTGTTCTGTCATTGCGAACTAGACGGTAATTCGCAATTTTGGGATCAGCGCGGTGGGGTTTCAAAAGGGTCTCCTGTATAAGGAGGACGTGTAATTGGTGGTCGCGGAGGAATTTAGTTATTTCGGCGCGTTGGTTGAAAATTCCATTGGCGTTGAAAAAACCTAATTTGAGGGATCGAGGCCTAGTGTGGTTTGTGCGTTGGGAATCCATTGGATCAGTCCATCGCATCCATCTGGTCGAGACCTAGCACCACATCACTGTGTGTGCTGAATATTTGGCTGTACATTGCCGTCGTAATTTTGCCGTTATTCTGCTGTTCGGCAGCCAGAAGGGCATCGCGGAGAGATCTAGCTTGGCGGGTCATAAATAACCTATAATGGCGCAGTATAGTCTGGGCGCAAGCCTCGCCATGCGCGACGGATGAGGGATTGGGCGGTTGTTTGACTGCAGGAGCAGCAGTGGTTTGAGGCGCGGGTTTGTGACTGGCTGTGGGCTCTGTAGCCACGGCTATAGGCAGGATCTGCGCTGCGATGGGTATATCCATCAGTGCCTGCAAAGGTTTGGCAGGGGCCAAGGAGGGAAAGGCTTTTTCGTGGTTTAGCCTGTTCCACGGGGACGGTCTCTGAGGAGCGAGACGTTGGGGAATTTGAGAAGAAGGTGCCTCTCTCTGTTGGCGGGCGTTGGCGCGCTTCGCTAATTTAGGAGCGAGTTTGGGGGCTTTGGGACAGCCGCGGTAGTTTGCCGGGTGACCGGTCTGGCCGCAGAGAACGCAGCTGGGTGGTTCCGAACAGAGGGTTCGGTCTTTAGGCCGTGGGCAGTCCGCAGTGCTATGCTCGCCCAGACACTTGACGCATCTGGGAGTCGCATAGCAGTTGCTCTGCGCATGGCCATACAGTTGGCAACGGTGGCATTGTCCCACTGTTGCGGTTTTGTAGGGCTTTTCTATTGAGATACCGGATAGGGAGCAAATAGACTTAATCTTAAATATTGGGTGATGACCTTCGGTTGGTTCACAAATGACAAGAACCATGTCGTACAATTCACCGCCTCTCGCTTTATGTAAGCGATGGACGGCGATCACTGGTATACCTTGATCGGCAAGGTCGTCTTTAATATCCTGTACTAGGATTTCTTTAGGGACACGTTTAATAATAACACGAGTGGGCGTGTCCTCGGGGAAGGAGAAAGTGTGAAAGGAAATATTCCTTTCACGGAGGGCGCGATATAGTTCCCTATAGTCGTTCGACGTAGGGACGGTGACTTTAATGCCATTTTGGCAGGCACGGGCGTTTGTGTAGTTGATCTTTCGATCAACACACATCTTGGACACATCAGTCCATTTACCCTTGTCCTGGATGTAAAAGGGGGGCGGAGGGCGTTGCTTCCTTTGGGCTGAGGAAGTTTGGGCTATCGGGCTGGCGGGACGACTATTCTGCGCTCGAGCAGAGGTAGTTGGGGCGGGGCTAGCGGGTCGAACGGGCGTTTGAGTTGGGGACGGGGGCGACGCGGTGGTCTTTTTGGCCTTGCTGGCCTGGGAGGTTTTCCCTTTCTTCCTCTTGCCACCGGTGACGACTTGAAAGTCGTCTTCCGAGGACGAGGGGCATGATGACAAATCATTGTCAGAGTTGTTATTGGACACAGGTTCGGTGGTGTCCATTTCACGGAATTCAGGTGCAGCGCACACCTGCGCGGCGTCCATTGTTTTAGGAACAATGGGATTAGCAGGTGGGCCGGAAACAATGGGTGATTTCGGGAAACGGGCGATCGGCACGACTTTGTCGGCGGGCGGGGGCAATAAAGGGCTATCTACCTGGAAGTCGTTCGTTGTTTGACGAACAATGGGATCGGAGTTAATAAATACTTCCGTGAACTGACCTACCGGGATGCCTTGATCGGCAAGCGGGGGAGATAATGGGCTGTCAAGCGCGTCACTAAAATCAGCGACGTTGGCTTCGGTAGCCGGGGGACAATTAGCGATTTCACGCTGGATTTTTCCGCCATATTTGGCGGAAATAGTAGGGTTTTCCCTAAGGATTTCTAACAGAATCTCCAAAATATTAGAGTTCGCCATGATTGGCAAAGGATCAAAAATTGAATGGGGAAATTTTGGAGATTTCTCTCCCGCGGGGGGCCTATTTAAAGCCTAACTGGCCTAACTCCCCGGATGGATGGGTCCGGGGATGTGTAACCCTCCCAGTCGGGTAGAGACTGGGAGGTGAGTACCTAATGGTGAGCCCTAAGCTTGTAACCGGTCGCCAGTCTTATTGTGCGAACCGGGCCCTATTGGGTCTAGTGCGAAGGGGTAGACACACCCAACCGACACTAGGTGTGTAGCTGAAAAGGAAACTCAGTAACTAGGTTTGACTAGGAGATCCCCCAAGGCCAAAACCTAGCACTCGACTCCAATTTACTGCTTCACCCTGAAGGGGATCAGCGGGTGCGTCGGGTCAGCACCCCCTTGGTATTGTTGACACCGTGAGGTTTCCAACCAAGGACCACGAAACTGTGGTTTTACCCTGAAGGGGCCAAACCAAATTGTTTTTGACGATACTCTGTTATAGAAACAGGATATCCTTCACCGCCTCGAAAAAGGCGGATCCGGACCAGGCGTCGTAGTCGGCGACTACGAGTGACGTCACGGCGAGCGTGACGAAGCGTAGCGATGACTCAGGCACGGAACGATCGAGAGCGCGGAGCGGTACGACCGTCGCGGGCGAGCGTCGGAAGCGGCACTAAAACGGTTCGTGTACCATTGCCAATATATAGGTGAAAAAACACAAATAGTTTTCGTGCGTCGAGGCACTGCATGCGCGGTCAAGTGGTCTTATAGTCTTTGGGCCAAGGAATGGCATTGCCTGCCGGAGACTGTGTATCCCGATAGCTATAACCTGGGGGTCTTTAAGTCAAGAGTTAATAGGTTACTTCTAGGCAAGTGTGCTCCATCTTCGACCACATCATCACTTAACATCAGGTGGGATGGTGGTCAAATGCGAGCCTGCAATCAGTAAAAAAAGAAAAATAAACTTATAACACCATTTTGATTCAATATTTGAACTAAATTATTATAGATCGTCAGCAATGTCGATATTATGAAATGTTGCCAATCAGTTATTATAAAATTGCTCGTGTGTGAATCAGGGTCGTATTACTTGTTTATTTATTATTGTCACTTTGCTGATGATTTTTGACCAAAGGCAAGCTTGGCTTGCTATCAGCATAAAAAGTACACACACTGAACTGAAAGCAGGTTTTATGTCTTGCCAAATAAAATAAAATTGGACTAAAATATTATATTATTGTTGTAGTATAATTTACTATTTCTTAGTTTTGGGTTTTATTACTTTAGTTTTCGGGTAAATAATAACATTTATTTAAAGAACAGAGAGTGCACCGTACTATAGCCCAAAATTATTGTTCGATTCTATAAAATACAAAATACCATATAGTTATATATGCTTTAATGTTTTCGACTTTTATTAGTTACATATTCCTTAAAATTTACAAGTGTTGGTTGAAGAAGTTGACGAAGGAAGTGACGCGAGCGAAAACTGATGGCAAGTTGACTTGGCAGCCAAGAGCTGATCCAAAAGATGTGATACCGATCTGTAATGAGAAGGAAAAGTTATAATGTGCAAGCAGAACCTTTTACAACCAGTGTGGTTCAAGTCAGAAGACACCTAAGCCTTGATATATATGTATCTATTTAGTAATGTTGATATATTTAAACAGTTAATTACAACAAATTATATACTAAAATACAAACTACAATAAAGCATAAAAAAATTCATCCTCAACGCTGTCGGCTGGCAACGTACCCAAGATACTGGCGGCATTGCCTCATTGTATGGCAATGCTTAGCCGTTGACCAAAGAAATAGCCAGCCCTTGGGTCGCGGGAAGCGTCAACGAGCCTTTTCGATATTTCTTTAAAAAGGCTGTGAGCACACGGGCCCCATGGTCCGAGAGTTTCGACCCCAAACGGCTCGAAAATATAGTTATCACCGAGATGACTATATTTACGCCGCTTGAGGTTTTCCGCAGCGGCAGCGGGAGCGCCAGCACAACATGATGAACTGGAAAAGATGGGATGGCGCGACAGTATCGACACAAGTTGCGTCCCACACTAAAGGCCTACCCATCTTCCAAGGAAACAATGACACGCCGTCCGGTCTCTTGCCATCGTCACGCGCCAGTCCAATGGGTTCCAATATGGCTGGAACGCCGACGGTGACAAGGGCTAGTCATGTTGAATATTTTAGTAATGTTGAATATTATACCATTTGAGTTATATTAAGATTATACAGGATCATTGGTAAAACACTAACAACCTCGCAAGACTGTATTACTAACATAATGAACAACAACTTTTGTTTTATGACTTTTTAGAAAACATAATACATTTACCAAAACCAAACCTTAATAATAATGACAAAAGGCAGCAGAGGGATCTGCTGTCTTTTGTACTATCAGTTTACCTACATTATTACCGCTTTCATTTGCTTCGCAAACTGCGTAACATTTATTGCGTTCAATTGACATATTTTTATTTTTGTGTGAAAATCTGATAAACTAAAATATAATTAATTATTATTAGTCACAGAAAAAAGTTGTTGTTTATGATATTACAAATACCTTCTGAGAGGTTGTTAGTGTTTTACCACTAACCCTGTATATTAAGTGCTCACTTTGAGATTTTCCTGTTTCTAAGCGTTAGCACTTTAAATTGGCTTACTGTTTACTACTTTATTAGTATGCTGTGTTTAATAGCTGTTAATCAGTGTTAAATAAATAAATAAGAAAAATATCATTTGCTTAACCTTTTTCCAACTATATTCGGGAAGGCTTACAGCCTAAAGCTTTGGTTTCCTAGGAAAGCGGTGCCGTCATATAGCGGCCGTAATATTACGGACGCAAAAAGACGGCCGTCTTTACGGTGACGACATGTGGAAAGTTCCACGGCCGTTTTAACACACTGTCTGCTTCATCGTTATCAATGAAACGTTCACGAAACCATCTGACACCGACAAGACGGCCGTCATGCAAATGGCGGCACCGCTATTTGACGTTACGGTGTCAGTTACCACTCTCTAGGAAACCGCGCCATTTTGTTTACATAGACAACGTTCTAGTGACGTCATTCGCCGCTGTATTACGGCCGCTATATGACGGCACCGCTATCCTAGGAAACCAAAGCTTAACCGGATGCAGCTGAGTATTAGTATTTTGCATGGAGCGAATACTTATTCAGATAAGCAGTCGCTCCATGCACTGACCTCTAAAACCCAGTATCACCCAGTACTCCTTGGCCAGACCCCTCACATCTGAATTGATTGATTGGTTTTGACATCTGAATGTCAAATTGACAGCTGGCACCAACGGATTAACTTGAATCTTCATAAAATTTTTGTATGTCTAGCTGTGTGTGGGTCTGTTTTTCTGTTTGTCCAGACTAATCTGTGAAGGGGCTAAACGCTTTTGATGGGAATTTCCTTGGAAGATAATAGGGAAACATAATAGGTTATTTCTTTTTCCTACGGGATCGGGATCTAAGCGTGAAACTACTCCTTCAACGAAGTTACTACGACCTAGAAGATAGATATTGTGCTCGGTAATCGATAATTAATTATAAAATTATTTAGCAAACTACTCTGAGATAACCTCTGTTTATATTTTAAGTTTTTTCAATAAAAAACTTGAAATGCCCGCTGATTTTTCAGTATAGCTTCAGAAATCATCCTTACATAAGTGGGATGCAAGATCAAGAGCTGAGAGAAGCTATACATAATACTTTTTATACATATGTCTAGTTCTATTGCTTCACTTCAGACTGCAAGTTAAATAACGTTAACCATAAAAGCGATACATAGTTTGCTTACCAAAACATTTCTTCCATTTTCGGTAACAACAAGAGGGCCACCAGAGTCACCACTGCAGGTACCAACACCACCGACACCGCTGGTGCAGAGGTTGGAAGGCTGGAGGATGAATGGGAAAGCCCAGCTGCAAGCGTTGTTAGCGATCACGGTCAAGCGGACGTGACTTAAGAACTGCTGGGGAGATATGGAACCATCTGAAAAATTAATATACAGTATTAATACGGAGCGAACTATAATTGAATGATTTGAACAAAGGTTAATTTAGAAGCTGTTGTTTTATGCACCAAGAATAAGACCTAGTAACATGGAGAAAAACATAAAAAACATTTTTTTTAATTTAGACTAAAAAAATTACTGTCTTGTTTTTTATACTGACATAGATTATATCAAAAGTATACTCTAGCAAAGGGGGTATTGTATTTTAAGGTCAAAAATATACCTAAATAATAAAAATAAGAGCCTACCGGAGCTTGTCAAGCCGAAGCCGGAGGCAATAGCTGAGGCACCAATAAATTCTGATGATCCGGTGGGTAGGGCAATAGGAGCAATGTTAGCTGAAAATAAAAGTTTAAAGATTTATTTAATAGTTAAAACTTTACACCAAAAAATTCCGACTTCTTTTTACGAAAACCGACTTCCAAAAAAACACTGCAGTGTTAATTTCGGTAGTCTGTGTCTTTAATTTTGTATTTTCGTTTTTCGCATCGACTTCCGACTATCCGAAAAAGATTTTCTTTCTTTCTTTTCAACCGACGACAAAAAAAGGAGGAAGTTATCAATTCGACGCGTATTTTTTTTTTTTTTAATGTTTGATCATCGAGTACTCGAAGACGGCTGAATCGATCTGGAAATATTTTTTTTGTTTGATAGGGTGTATACTTCGAAATTGGTACCATTTGTCACCAAGTCAGGATCTGATGATGGGATCCTGGAGAAATCGAGGGAACTCTTCAAATATTATAGGCACACCTATGGCGTTTTGGGTATTTCTTATAGTAACTTGTGCAGTTGCTCTCAAAAAGTACCATTTGGGGAAGTGGAACTGATGATGAAGACCACAGATGGCCGCGAAAACTACTCAATAATAAGTATTTCGTGGATTGCGATTCGATTACTTGAATATGGATATTAAGCACTTTATGCTCGTCACAATGCATATGGTTACCTACCTACAAACCTATTTACAAAAGCCTTGATGTCCACTACTTATAACCTTTTACAAAATATTGCTTTTCCCGATGCTGGGCCGTTAATTGTTGAGGAGTTCTCCTGGTACTTCACCATCAGCTATACATCACCATATGCATTGTGCATACGAGCATAAAGTGCTTAATATCCATATTCAAGTAATCGAATCGCAATCCACGAAATACTTATTATTGAGTAGTTTCGGCGCCCATCTGTGGTCTTCATCATCAGTTCCACTTCCCCAAATGGTACTTTTTGAGAGCAACTGCACACGTTACTATAAGAAATACTCAAATTACTATAGGTGTGCCTATTGAAGAGTTACCTCGATACTGCCTTGGTGACAATGGGATCATCTCTGAAGTATACACTTTCAAACAAAAAAAAGAGTTTTCCAAATCGGTTCAGCCGTCTTCGAGTAATCGGTGATCATACATAAAAATAAAATATACTCGTCGGCTTTCAAAAGAGAGAGGTCATTTTGCGATCATCAATAATTATTTTTATTTTAATTAGGCGAAATTTATTTGTTTCAATACGGTCCGTTAAGATGTTTACAATAACAAGATTTTTTGCGTTAGCGTACTCCTAACTATTGGTATACTTACCGGACAATGGCACAGCATTAGGTAGGTAGATCACAGCAACATCATTACGGGCAAGTGCGGGAGTCCAGTTGGGGTGCATAGCAACGACGCTGGAATCAAGCCTAGTTCCACCAGAGAACAGAAAAGTAGAGCCAAGCACAACAGTGACCCTCCAAACTTGGTGAACACCATCGTGCCAGCAGTGGGCAGCAGTGACCACTCGGCTGTTACTGATCAGGGAACCTCCACAGACACCATTGCCCGCGATTCCGATGATGGAAAGGATAAGACCAGCCTGGTAGACAAATTTCAATAAATGAGATAATACGTGATGATTAATAGTAGTTTTAATGACTTAGTCATCGGATATACGAATATAAGTCCTAAATTCTTAATAGTATCAGCGGAAGTAAATTTTTTACAGGAAACACTGAAGTTATTTTATCAGCGACGTATTAAGTAAGATTAGTTTCACCTTCATTTAAATTATTTCATAAAGGCTTTTTATTTAATTTAGATTTAGATCAAATAAATCCACAAACCTGGTATGGGTATTGACCTTGTCCAGCAGGAACACCTCCAACGATCCTGGAGCTAAGGAATTTTTCCTCAGCAGCTTTGATCCTCTCACCTTCAGGGATACCCACGTTCTTCAGGTATCCATAAGCAGTTTTCCCATAAAGGGATTCATCCGCACAGGCAAGGCTTGCCAAAGCTAAACACGCTATTACAAAGGTTTTCATCGTGGTTCCAGCTGAAACTAGGTACAAAAACACTTTCTGAATTGTTATATAGAGCGGATAAAGATAGATTGTATATACTGATGTAATTAATCTACAGATAGCAAGTAGGTATCGACAAGTATCTTAATGATAGTGAAGTGATTACTGCGTTTGACTGTATGTCGAAATTAAATCTGAAATATCATAGATTAATAATAAATTGACCTCGTACCGATCATAAATCAATATTATCAACATCTTAATAAACGAGTTATCAGAAGAAACAAGTCAAAATACCTGAGTATTTTATATTAATATTTATTAGTTAAGCTGTTGAAAATATTGTTATATAAATACGATATTTTGGAAAACAATCATCTGAATCCTGATCCGTCGACCAAAAATCTAAATTTATTGAATCTTATATAATAGATGAGAGCTGTGAAAGTGTTATTTTGTTACATTTCTAAGTATTTTTCGCACTAAATGAAAGTTTTGCGTCCAGATACGTATTTTCCTTTCAAAATATCATGAAATATGCCAAGAAATTAAAATAACTAGGTAATTATGGTGTTATATACACTAAGTACCTACGTAACTACAGCAACGAATACAAGATTGATCTTCATGAAAAAATATTAAAATAAAATCAATTAATTATATTCAAGTGTGTACAAAGTCACTGAAATAAACTTGTAGAAAAGTGATATTTTCAATTTATTTAAAAATCCTCTATTGTAAGCATATCAGACACACACATAAATACCTACATAATATACTCTCAAAATAAAACCATCAAACTTGTTGCAAAATTATAATTTTATAACTCTTTCATTTACTTATTTCATCACTAAGGGCCTCAGGATGGAATCATAAAAGCAACTATTAATGAAAGAGAGCGGGTGAGATCGTCACATCAGCTTTTCTTGTGCGTTCGTAAAGTGGACCATTGAATGCAGTTTTGACTTGACCGGTGCAGTACATTGGTGACCTACAGCGCCCTCTCTATCCTCCTTAACTTTTCCTGGTACTAGAAGTCTTACCACAGGTGAGCCTTCTGGAAGCGTGATATCTCCATAAACACTAAATCCATAGCAGATCTGGTAATAACCATACACCGCCTAATCCTAAATGTTCATCTGCCCTCAGGTAGGGGTATGATTGAACGACGTCGCAATTCACAATTTTAGCGAAGCTACTGGTCAATAAAAGCACTGAAGAAAGGCGATCTTCCTATTGCACTCAAATGCAAGCTCGTTGGAATGCGCAATGTGCATCTTGCTTATCATAATCTATAGTGCTGAGACTTGGTCTCTGAGTGAGACTCTCAAGTCAAAGTACAAAATAGTAGTACACACATAATAAAAAAAAACCTACTCCGATCAAATTCGAAAATCAAAAGTCTGCTAACCTAAAAAGCCTGATAGGCTAGGAGCATCACGCAGTGGGTGTTTGACGTCTAGCGTCTTATATGACAGAGGTCCTAGAAAAGCAACGTACAAAGAACATTAGAAAACTACAGGGGAGAACTTTATATAGCAGAGGCACGATAAAGATAAAAGAAGTAGCTACGAAATTATGATATATTTCAAAAAAATGAAATTTCTTAAGCAGTAGTTATCCAAAAATATCTCATAATCTTATCTTAATTCAATTTAAGAGTCATTCGTCATAAATAAGTTGATAACAACAGTATCGCCAACTCTAGAGATACAACTATAGATATCAGAATAATAACCTAAAGAATTTCTAAAAAAATATTTAAATAGTGTTTTTTACCTGAGAAATACTGCATACACAAAACAAAACACTTATTAAAGATTGTTCAATACACACTAATATAAAAAATGTTCGGCTATATCAACAAGATATATTTGTACTTATAACACTTTTGATAATATTTATCTCTCCATTGAAACACCTCTCCAGTTTTACTTGCTGTTAGTATTTATCGTACATTATCGGTCAACTATTCAGTCGACATTGTTATATTTTATTTAAGAAATCAAACCCAAGTGTGTTTTGTAACTACTACAGCACAGAGATTGATTTAGTAAACACTCTAGAGTTCCATGGTGTTTGCCAGTTATAATGAAAAGATAATCATTTTTCATATGTAGATGTGCTTTATGAATAAATCCAGCTAAGTACATGTTTATCAAATAGTTTAAATGTGGCGGTTAATAAAGTCCAAGAAAGAAGTGACACGAGCGTAAGCGCTTGGAAATCCGCCTTCGCAGCCCCTGGCTGAACCAAACGATGCGACTCCAATCTGAAAAAAATAATTCATGTTATTAAATTTGTTATTGTTTATTTAACTTAGTATTGGAAGACTTATTTCTATTATTATCTGGTGATGTTTCCTAATGAGTGTCCGTTTTCGTTTTCTCTATAATACTGGTTATAAATTGTGTAACAGGTAACAATGACATCCAATATATGCGATATATGATGTCCACCAATTGCACAAAGAGTGTTTATAATATTTTGCAATTGTGAATTGGCGGTCACTGCAAAAAATTTACAGAACAAAACTGGGAGCATCTCAACAATATTGTTATAGTGTATGCAAAAGTTTTTTTTAGATCTATAGGTACTAATATTATAAAGCAAAAAAGTTTGTGTGTTTGAACGAGATAATCTTAGAAAGTACTGGGAGGATTTGGATGAAAGGTATGGAAGTAGCTTGAAGAAGATTTTTACTCGACTGCAAAAGACTCTGATGGTAAGCGATGATGTAGTCGAATATAAAGCAAGCTCACCCAGAACTTGACATAAAAACTATAATATAGCTATAAGGTAACACAAACTCCGGCAGGGAATTCCACTCCTTATCTATCGCCGCGCAATGGAAGTATTCCCAAAACGTTTTGTGCGTATGAATGGAAGGTGTATAGTAGAGTGAGTTAACAGGATATTCATACCAAGATGTGTCTGTTATTTCTGGTGATAACAAGAGGACCGCCAGTGTCTCCTCTGCAGAATCCCACGTTTCCAATCCCACTGGTGCAGACGTTGGAACTTTGAAGCAATAGAGGGAATGCCCAATTGCAGTCGCTATTAGCAATCACAGACACGGAGACATGGCTCAGGACCTGATTTGAAGTAATGCTATCACCTGAAAGTATAATTTTATGATTTTTTTTTTATGATGATAGCCTTCTTTTGTCTTTTCATAAAACTGTCTTTTTCCAATGTGTTGGGGTCGGCTCCCAGTCTAACCAGATGAAGCCAAGTACTTCTGTTTTACATGAAGGGACTGCCTATCTGATATCCATAACACAGTAGCTAAATAACACGATAACCCTTGGTTCTAAATAACTAAATAAAACTTAACACGCTAAAAAACATGACGTATAACAGTGTTATTTATAACTAATTTACAAACAAATATTTCATTTCATTTCATTTCGTTTCATTTCATTTCATTTCGTTTCATTTCATTTCGTTTCGTTTCATTTCATTTCATTTCGTTTCATTTCATTTCATTAAGACTGGTGTCAGATTGCAGAGGCTCGAGGAATCTTGATATTTTAAGATAATCACCAATCCACGGACGGACACGGCAAGTGTTGCTAAACCTTGAAGGTCGATCATTAAGCTGTTAGCTCCTTCAAATATTTTTTCTATGCGTAGGTAAACAAACTTTAATTTTCAAACTCACAATAATTACTTACTGTCTCTCGTCACACCAAAACCAATAGCAATGGCTCTCTCTCCGGCGAAAGACTCAAACATTTCAGCTCCGCTAGGTAGAGCAATCGGAGCAATAGTGCCTGTAAAAGATACCACGATACAGGTATATTAGGTTATCATATCTTCGTAAAATTTTTAAGATTGTCTCGAATATAATTTGTTGAAAATAAGTAGGTAACTTGATCGATTCCAATAACTTTTATACTATGTTATATTCTGCCAAAAAAAACTCTTTAAAAAAGTCTACAAGTTGGATCAATGCCACCGGTGGAATACTGGCAAATTATTAACAATGAAGAAGACGCGCGGCGCGGTCGCCGTTTGGTGACTGGTAAAGACGTTTTAATACGGACAACCCGGTAAGATAACTAGTCTATATCTTGGTGATTTTTATGGTACAATTTTGACATTGGATACGTAGATTCTTTACATAAAATACTAGATCTGTGTTTCAGTGTTCGCATAAACAAAAACTAAAATTGTATATCAAATTGCACATAATCCAAGGCACTGACCTGACAATGAAACAGGTGTCGCAAAATACGCCACAGCTACGTCATTACGAAGCCATCCCGGATTCCAGCTAGGATGCACAGCAACCGCACTGGTTTCCACCCTGGTACCACCGCTGAACAGTCTTATGGAGCCAAGAACAATGGTAAAACGCCACGCTTGGAGAACTCCGTCACTCCAGCAATGGGCAGCGGTGAGAACTCGACTTGCTGAAATGAGTGAGCCTCCACAAACGCTCACAAGATTTTGGCCATCATCGATGACGTCACCAATAATACCAGCCTGCAATCATGATGATCCGTTATTTAAGTACGTACTTATATTATATAATCAGGACTGATATTAATCCGTTGAAAAAGAGACCTAACTTTTGACTAAAGGGTTTTGCAATAGGTACATATATACCTGTATACAATCACATCACAACTGTTAAGCTAGGAGACTATTCAGTGCTTTTTTACACAGTTCACACGGGCTATATGATACACAAGAATGTATTCGCGCTTACATACTGCCTCCCAAAGTTCAGAATTTTGCCAGGTTTGGGAGACAGTAGGCTATGCTGCTATGCTAGTACTTACTACTAAAAAATGGTATTTGTTCTAGATACTTACACTTATGTGATTCTATAGCTGTATTCTTAATAAAATTTTACTATATTCTTCTTTATTACATACTGAATGATACTTGAAAATAAGTGCTTTATGTAACTGTTTGTTACCCCCAAATAAATAAAAATCATTTTAATTTTTACATGTTCTTTTAAATCCTCTATCATTATTATCTACTGTCACCAAACTAACACATTATAACTCCATATACATATGTAGGATAACCTACATGACGGTATGAGTACTAATGTACTTATGTCATTGGATTACTCTTCAAATATAACAAGGGAATATGACATTGCATACTCTAAGCATGGTACTTAGATACCGGGCAGATAGTAACAGTTTAGTCAAAACGAACCTTGAAGGGGTATTGTCCAAGCGCGGCCGGCACTCCTCCGACAATCCTTGATTCTGCGTCTTCTGCCTTGCGTATTCTCTCTGCCTCCGGAATTCCAATGTTCTTAATGTAACCATACGCGAAGTTGTAGTCAGAAGGTATCTGCCCATCGTCACCGCAAACGAGCGTTCCAAACAAAAGAAAAGCAACTAGAAACTGCATCGTGGTTCGTACTTATGGCTTGTCACTGAAATTCAAGAAATCAACATTATAATTTTATATAAAAAAATGATAACGATATTCATTGAAATCTAGAATTAGTTTTTTGTAATCTTACTGATTTCATATCGTTATCATGTTTACCTACTGTCTTTGGATGATGGATTGGTTATCAAGACTTCAATCGGATGTTTTTATTTACACTACGGTTTGACCAATCATGTGTATCTAAGTAATATCATAAATTCTTATTATCTTATTTATATTTCATCGCTATAGCCCACCGATGAATATAGTACAGGTGTCGCTTTTAGTGCGTGACGGACTTTGTTTTCCTTGAGAAAGGTGATTTAAAATATTGATGTAAGTAAGTATTTAAAACAATTACAATACAAAAGGTTAAACTAAAAGTTTGTGAATTTTCAAAGGACGCTCGTGAAAGCAATGTTTATAGTTGATGGGCCGACATTCCCACAATGCGCTTCTACAAACAATTTCGGTCTCCGCCTTGCACAGGGGACTGTCACTCAAGCGCTGGCGCGGAACAACCCAATGATATTAGCTACCCAGTTAGTCCAGGCCCCGACGTCGCTTACCTTTAGCCCCTTTTCACCCGCCGACTAAGACTGAGCGGGATACATGGGAGCCCAAGTTATAGTGGTCAGTCGTTTTAGTCTAAAGTCAAACTCTTTAGTTATGCTGACATTGTATTCAGATTCAATTCGCATACACTCGTGTCAGTTTGGTTATCTTCCATTTTTGGCAAAGGTTGAGGTTTATTTGTATGACAATAGGACAGAATAATTGGCTGCATTGTGGTCTCTTCACCGTGCTTTAATACTGTGACGAGTGCGTTACAAACGCAAGAAATTAGTGAAAGAAACGCGGAATATTTAATGAGACAAATATTTTGATACTTTTTAATTTATTTTCGGTTAGAATCTTATTGCAGGTGGATAGCAAACAGTCGCTACGAACTGCTGGAATACGTTTCGGGGTCTGTGTCGAATTGAGATTCGATTAGTCGTAGCAAACTTGAAACGGAGTGAGTAGCGGCGGGCTCAAACATTAATCGAATTTCGGTCTTCGGCTGGCGGACGATCAAGTGTGCGTTAGTTCACATTACGAGGCCTCTCGACTCTCACTCGATACTTGCTCTCGAGTGTTCGATATACGATATCGACTCGAGATGTCTGCCACGAGTGATTGCAGGATGTCAAGAGGTCGTAACGGAGGATCACTGCAGTACAATTAACTATGGTCCACGTTAGGTGCACCACTTAATTTCGGTGCATATTGTGTGCGAGTCAGTTATCATGCGATGTATTATATTTAGGTAGAAGTGAATCACTTATACTATTATTGGAATAGGTTTCTAATCCTTGGAACCATTGAGCAGGGACCTTCTAGTACTATGCAGTTAAAGGTATGTCTTCAAAGTTTATTTTTCATAGCCTATGATATTATTTTCTTATTATTATTGCGTTTTTTGTTGATAGGACTGAATATAGTGAGTATATTTCGCGCTAGTAGATAAGAATTTTTTGGAAAATCAGAAAATCATATCTATCTCGGGGTGTAAATGCTTATGTGTCTTTAAAGTATTGTGTCCTCCGTCTTAGAAGCGAAACAGTCTACTCTGACTAAAACCATCCCGTATTCTTTCACACATTCACATGCATTCAGGCGCCAGGATCCTCCAATTGGAAAATGTATACTGAGTAGCAACTCGAAATAATCATTGTTTTGTTTAATCTGGTGATATGAACAAATAATATATACCACGTGTAATAGTATAAACGCAATTCCTGAAAGTAGTTGGTTCAGAATCGGCTTCTGTTATAAAAAAGCCAAAAAATAGGTGTTAAATTTTGACGGAAAAATCTTTCATTTAACTTAAAATGGAAACATGTATCATAACAAATTAATACAGTCCTTAATTCAAGAAACAACATTGCATATGTGTATGCATATGACGCACATACGTTTTGCGTTTAGTAAGGATAACTATTTTATAAAAAATGTCTAGGTTTGGTTTCAATTTATTTAGTTACGGATGTTGTTTTAGACTTATAATTTAATATTCTAATTGGGGTGTCTGAGGTATTGCGCTTAATCTGTTACACCTTGTATATATATGCAATTTTTAGTCGATATCATGCAAGAATATACAGCTACTAGCAACAGATGCAACAACAATTAGCAGCGTCACAATACACCATGATTGAAAAGTAATCTAAATTAAATTTAGAACGTGCGAGTCTCCATGTGTGCGTGCCAGTGTTGTCATTGTAGAGATTATCGAGTGAGTTAATCCAGGCTTAACATCAGTTTGAACATAACTAGCCAATCGATCTTGTTTGATTGACAGGCGGGACGGGCAACAACTACATTGTGTAAACTATTTTCGGTATCGATAAACATCGCCATTCATCGATATAATTAAGTGTACAAAATTTTCGAGGCTGACAGCACTTTATATGATGACAATAGATTGTTAAAAGCCTCAACATTGGGAGCACTGATTTTAGGTATGTTAATTAGTAGTGATTGGTTGAGAATTGAACGATTAATATTTTAGGGATGAATAATATATGTACAATGGTTTTATTGTTTGTGTAGGTAAATTGATCTTAGTACGTGGATCTTTGTTAACACGTATGCCGTACGTAGGTATACGTATTTTGAGCCTACTATTTACGACTAAATTTTTTTTACTAGTCGTGATGCCAAGAGCTGTGGTGACAGGAACGACTTACGAGTTGTAAGTCGTGGGTTGAATCCCAGGCAGGCACATTACTTTATGTAATTTGCATCATCATCATTGCTTTCACAAAGGTGGAGGAAGACATCGTGGCGAAACTGGCATTTCCTGTGACCGAAAATCCGAAGTCATGCGACTGGATGTCGCACGACTTAGGATTTTCAGTTACCAACCTGCACTGGGCCTGCGTGGTGCATTTATAAACTTATATATTCTGTATTCCTTTTCATATTAAGGAAGCCTGTAGGTATCCCAACACTGGGAACGATATCGGCTAATTATGTATTGATGCCAATATTTTATGTCTCTCCAATATTAATTACAAGCTAAAAAGTTCTTTAGCTACCAATAGTAAACATGTCCTTAGATTATTTCGACTAAAGGAGTTGTATAATCAATTTAATATTATTAACTACTAAACTACAATTTAATATTATTATTAACTAGTACTCACGCGGGGCTTCGCTCCCGTGGATTCTATCACGGTAAAAACATAACTCTCCTTTTTTGCAGTCGGGTAAAAAGTAGCCTATAACCTTCCTCAAGCTTCAAGCTACTTCCATACCAAATTTCATCCAAATCCACCCAGTACTTTCGAAGATTAGCGCGTTCAAGCAAACAAACAAACAAACAAACAAACAAACTAACAAACTTTTCCGCTTTATAATATTAGTATAGATTTAATATTATTAGTATTGTATAAGCCGGTGGTCCCGGTCGTTAAAATAGACCACGTCAGAGGCCCTTGAGGCGGTCTAGAAACTCTGACACTAGGGTGTATGGGGTCGTTAGACCTTACTACCCACACGATAAGAAGATAAACAATTTTAATATTACTTGACTTTTTGCTATGGAGATAAGTAGTGATAGCTAATATTTGGCAGACACAATTATTATTTTGTGCATATACACAGATTTGAGAGACATTCTCTCTTATAGGATGGTAGCCTGTGTCTCAGCATTGAAAGCGTTACGTACTGGTTAGAAATAGGCTACACGAAAAGAAAAATACAATAAACTGTTCCTAAAACTCCACTTTATCAGGCAGGGGGTTTACAAAACCGGGTTCACGGCCCCGTACCGCAAGGGTAACTGAAGAAGCAAGGTGGGTTTCTAGTCAGTAAAAGTCTGACACTCCCTTCAGCTCCACCTACAGCGGGAGGAGTCATATTGTACAACGTGTAACGGAAAGGGTATATACATACCAAGCGCACGGCTTCTTTGGGTGATATCAAACGATATTGGAAGGGCTTTTTAATCCTATCTCCTTTCTCGCGCCGACAAAAGAACAC
The DNA here is from genome assembly GCA_943138885.2 of Tholera decimalis. Taxonomy (NCBI): domain Eukaryota; kingdom Metazoa; phylum Arthropoda; class Insecta; order Lepidoptera; family Noctuidae; genus Tholera; species Tholera decimalis. Next base: position 22,207,306 of record OW964559.2, read on the forward strand.
CGCCTTTACGCTAGGCTACTACAGTACTAGGCACACAGAATTACGGAAGAGATTTATCGTGATATTTGCAAGTAACGTGGAAAGTAATTGACCTACGTAGTGCGGTGACACGATTGTTATGATTTCAATTTAAGAAACTTACGAAACCGAAAATTTGGTATCAGTTTTTAGAGTATTTTATTTTGAGTTGAAACCCTTCCAATATCGTTTGATATCATCCAAAGAAGCAGTGCCCTTGGTATGTATATACCCTTTCCGTTACACGTTGTATATGATTTCCCAACCCACGATACGCATAAAACTCTATACCACCGCCATTCTTCTGTCTCCTCGCATTACTATCCACCCAGAAAAGTGACAAAAGCTTGCATCGGCAAATAAATATAATTAAACGCGAAGTGTGTTCGGAACGTGACAGCGGCAGGACATTAATGCGACCGGACTAAATAACGTTAGAGCACCCTTGTTACTACAATTACGCCCGGACCGGTTAAAATGTCAGCCCGTTTTAAACTTTTCGTTCCGATTTGACACGGCAGACTATAACATCAATCAGGATGGGAAGCTAATGCTTTTTCAAGTGTCTATTTTTAGCATTGTGTTTTATTTATTTAAACTTTATGTACAATTGTGTTACATGGGCGGACTTAATGTCGCAAGGCATTCTCTACCAGTCAACCTTTGGATTTAAAAAACACATTGAGTCTATCGAGAAACGGACCAAGAGGCTTATTGGCAACGAGAAACTGGTTGAGGCAAAGCTCCAGAGCCTTGAACATCGGCGGCGCGTTGCAAGCCTATCAGTTTTCTATCGGTTACATTTTGTGGAGTGTGCGATGGAATTGCACAATGTAATTCCACCAAGCCCGTTCCAACATCGGACTACAAGGCAAACGGCGATGCGCCATGTTACACGGTGGACATCCCACCCTTACGCACAAAACTTTTTGGGAATAGTTTCATTGTGCGTATAGCTAAGCAGTGGAATTCCCTGCCGAAGTCTGTGTTTCCTGATAGGTATAGGGGGTGGGAGTCTTTAAGTCAAGAGTGAATAGGTTACTTCAAGGCAATTTTCGTGCTTCGGAAAGCACGTTAAGCCGTCGGTTCCGGCTGTCGTTTGTATATCTTTTCCCAGCTGCTGCGTTGTGGAGGTCAGGACAAGCAGTCATCCAAATATATATAACTCAAAGGTGACTGACTGACTGATCTATCAACGCACAGCCTAAACCACTGGACGGATCGGGCTGAAATTTGGCTTGCAGGTAGATGTTATAACGTAAGCATCCGCTAAGAAAGGATTTTGCGAAATTCCCATGGGATCGGGATTTACACGGGAAATACTTCCCACGCGAACGAAGTCGCGAGCAACTGCTAGTTCCATATAAAACACTAGTAGTCAGCTGTAACTGGTTAGACTAAAAGCCGATTCCAACATAGTTGAAAAAAGGTTATGCAAATGATGCTGATATACTATATCATGCCCTTTTTTTCCTTCGCTATCATGACTGCTTCACAGAAAGAGGCGACTGCATCCCATTCCCTCTCGCCCCACACCATGGCCTGAACCAGAGCAGGGCGCGAGAGGTCGCCGCCACCGATCACCTCTACGAGGACACGACGCGCGACTGTGCTCCGCCTAAGCAGGGCACACCTCGACCGTATGCTCCACCGTGTCCTCCGAGTGGTCCTCACAATGACGACACCCGGGCGTGTCCTCCCGCTGTATCCGAAACAGGTACCTCCCGAAACAACCATGTCCGGTAAGTACCTGCGTCAGGCGGAAGGTGAGGATTTCGTTCGCGTGGGAGTAAATCGTAAATCTGGATCCGTGTATATTCTGGGAAGTAGCTTATACTCGTATATTGCCCTAACACCTTCTCTACCTTCCAGTGAAAGTTACATCAAAATAAGCCAGTCGGTAGGACGATTACTCTGGACAAAAAGAAAGACAGTCTGACAATAACTAAAAGAATAGTTATATTGTGTTTTATTTTAGTATAGTGTAGTTTAGCACTTCATAAAACACAGTTATTTTGAAATCACCGACAGACATTTAATTTGGTTTTTTTTTAATATGAATGTAGACAAAATATTTATTTTAAATAAAAAAAAGGCGTCACTAAATTTGTCAGCAATCAGTTGTTAAGTGATTGTTAATTAATTTGTGTGGTAGTTGTAATGCGTGGACTAGTAGTCGCAAATCCTACTACTGCACAATGCGTCACTACGTTTTTCTACCTAGATTTAATATTTCATCTCAAAAAAATACAAGTTTTATATTATATGCTTTCTCTTCAAGTAATCAGAAGATATTTTCTCTACTGTTTACTTGAAGACTCACTTCCCCCGGAATTGGCCCACTTGTAGCTTTTGAGTTAGAAACTAGAAGCATGTTTACAAGTAGGCAAAGCTTACTTTAACCCTTGCCTATTTTGCCCAGGTCTTTGATAACCCTAGTGTGTGGTCAGAAGAATACGACCATATTTTTAGATACTAATCTCAGAAGCCTAATTCCTGGTCGTATTTGCACATAGGAGCAAAACAAAAACTAATTTGATCACCTACTCCAGAAGACATACCTTTTTGTGTTGCCAATAAACTTTGAAACTATTTACAGCACACACATTGAAATGTTAAAAATCATTGGCATATTTTCAAGAAACCGTAATAGCCAGAAATAAATCCAACTTCCCGTTAACAATATTAAATCTGAAACATTAATAATGTTTAAGTAAACACCTTTAATATTGGGCTTTTCGCGTGAGCTTTTATTTAAAAATATATTTCCGGATGAAACGTATTTCACTGTCATTGGCTGGCGGACTATAATGCGGAATTGATGTCGCATCAGTGGGTAAATACTTTAAATTGACGGCGAATAAATGAGTTCATGAGTGGGCTTATTTTTTAAAGTTACCGGTACTTATTCGTTGAGCGTCAGATACAGAGCTGATGATTTGCCGTGGATTGAATTGTGCATTTAAGGTTTGAAATATTGAAGTAAAAAAGATCTTTTTCCAATACTAAATCATTTATTGCATTCTATATGTGTTACATGGGTAGTTCAATTTAGATCATTATTGACCCTGTCGGGCACAGCAAAAATTAGTAGAGACGATGAGGGCTAAGTAGTAGTTCAAATATTAAAAATTATTATGAATTTTTAAGTATTCAAATTAAACATAAATAATATTACTATTACAATATTTGTAAATTTCAATTATTATCAACAATTTATGTACAAATATACAACGTGTAACAGAAACCCCATATCTATCCAAAAGGGCTGAAGACAACATCTGGTATGAAGTCTCTATGCACAGTTTCAGCACAAAATAACTGACTCAAAGAACTGATACCAAATTATTGGTTTCATATATTTCTTGAATACCAATCATAACAAACGTGTCACAGCACTACAAGGATCAATAACTTTCCACGTAACTTGCCAATAAACGATAATTCTTTTCGTTCTTCTTAATTTGAAAAATTCTGTCTCTGGTATCAGTGTATTGGAATTTGTAATAAGTTCTACACACGTAGACTTAGGATTACAAAACCCTTGCCATATCGTTTGTTGTCATCTAAAGAAGCCATGCACTTGATATGTATATACCCTTTAAATTACACGTTGTATATTATTTTATTGGTCTTTATCCTTGGTTATATACAAAGTTTTCTTGCTATAGTAAGTCGGCTGGGAAAATCATCGAATGACTTCTCCGCTCTGGGTGGAGTGGAAAGGACATCTGCTGACTAAAATCCCACCCTGTTCCTTCAGCTGCCCTTGCATTCTTGAATGTACTTCTAAGAGTAAAGCTTTAGTCTTTTGGTCTGCACCTATACAACCCCAGTCCACAATTTTTTTTTAGATAAATGGTAGGGTCGCTTTTGACCTCCATCTCACGTGATAGTAAGCAATAATGCCGTCGAAGATAAAGTACGCTTATCTAGTAACACTCTAGAACTAAAGACCGCTAGGTTATAACTATCAGGAAACAGCTGTACGCACAATTTCCAAAACGTTTTCTTTGGTTTTGATCTCTAGGTATAGGATCGGGTTGTGGGAATGTTCCAACGAGATACCACTGCCTCGAAGCGCAGCTGAAGAAGGATAGTGGGTATTTAGTCAGTACAAGTCTGACACTCCCTTCCGCTCCAGCCAGAGCGGGAGTAGTTATTCCATGATTTTCCTACCCGAAAAAAAGATATAGGATAGTTACATATTGAAATTAAGTCAAACATGTCAAATAAAATACAGTTCTATTTTGTGCTAACACTACGAGCGACATCTCTCCGGCTTATGACTTAGATACGTTCATTTCCTACACTTCTACATTTTCAGATATTTTATTTAGAAACCTACACGTACCTGATCGATTGAAATTTGGGTAATATTATAGCTGAAAAATATTAACATCGCAACTAAGCGGCATGTAAACTGCTGTGAATGCTGATCCAATTACAAGAAATCATTTATTGATAGAAAGCTGCACTGTTGGGGTTGAACAAAACACGGTTCTTTTGATACTACGAAACCAAGACCGCTGGAAAATTCACCTGATTTTTTTAAGTTACAATTTATGATACTTTAAAATTATAAAGGGTCCATGTCGATTATTATGTATTAGCTTACACCTCGTGATTACACCTGTCAATTTAATAAACCTGAATTCACAAATAAAAAATTCAACCACAACATCATTAAACTTTTCGCAACTCTCGACCACCCAGCCAGCACAAACCTTCTGAGTAAGTTTTGTTTAACAACATTCATAGAAATTAATCGCTTAATAAGACTACCGTAATTAGCTGATTTGGCGCTTACTCAGACGTTATTCAAGCAATTTGGGCACAAATTATAGTGCTAATAGCTGTGTAATAGCAACGTAACAGATGAACAAGTTTTGAATAATTGTACGACAAGCTGAGTATATTCTGCATAAAAGCATTTTGTTCTTTAATACAAGTATTACAGCTCCGTTAGTCAGATGATGAATGAATGATGAATGAACTATATGGTTAAGTCCTTCAAAGCTCAGATATTCAGATGATACACAGCGTTTGACTTGTTTCAGTATATTTTATAAAGAAGTTAATCAAATTAAATTGAAATTGACAAATGCGAACAGCGTGACTGCGACATTGAAATATAATACAATATGGCCAACTTTAATTTAATTTTAACCCTTATATATGCTTAAAGAAAGAAATTTTTGGTGCGCATGCAACTTTACCGTGTATTTATATGTACATACATTTCGTGTAAAATCACGCGCTACCTGATAAACCGGGTTTTGCAGAAATAAACAACATTTCGTCTGTTAGTATGTTTTTACGTGTGAAATATGTTTTTATGTTTTATGCAGTTTAAGAGTTCAAAAATAACCATGTAATTCTTTTATAAGAATATTATACCACTTTCGTTATTAAACTTGAGTATTTGAGTATAAAATTCCACATCATTATAATAGGTTATGTTATTCGATATGGCGACGATCATTCTGAATAAAATATGATTGCATAGCGGCTTATCATCTTATGTCTGCATAACAGACCTTATGTGTCCACTTATTAAGTTGTACATGAATTGGAGTGTTTTTAACACTTTTTTTGTAAGGAAGCATTTTCACACAACCACTACAAAACAAAGCGCAGTTAGCCGCTTAAATGCTGACTAACGCTCCAGAACAGTTCTTCTAGCTTAAAAAATATCTACTTTTCGTGAATATCCAGCAAACTTCTCCATAAGAATCTGTTACAATTGCTTTAACCACAGTTATATTTCCACAGGTAATTTCGTACTTAAAGCGGCATAAAGTAGTTATAACAGCTATCTTAATTTCTATTAAGTTACTATATGCTTCATAACAGAAATAACGCCTATTTTATACAGCTGCTGAATAACTGTCAAGATGTGGTGTGTAATACAACTAAAAGAGAACAGAATATAATTTATCCAGTATCATGCTTGATAATGAAATTTTATACCCATGTTATACAAAAGGTTACACAAACTCTTGAGTAACAAGTATTTTTATGATGATTATTCAGTTTTGAGAAATAAAATCCGCAAATTACTAAACTAACTCAGCTAATAGTATTATTATAGCAAAAAAAAACTTTAATACAAAACTTCGTAATACACACAGCTTCTATACACATATAATAAAGCTTAACCCTGCATAAGATTAAATTGTTGACCTGTTATCTGACTTGTATGCTGCCTGGGCAATGAGGTCGCAACAAATTATAAAGCTAAGTTCACAGTGACCAGTTGATTGCAGATCTTTTGGCAAAACGGTTGTGTGTTTTATGCATCACCTACATAAAATAATTTAATTTAATTCAATCCTATTGCATTAGTGTGGGCCCAAATAAAAAAATATGTTGGTGCCAACAACTCAACATTTAAGATGTAAAAAATATATTTTGTGACGCAATAACTTTAATAGACGGTAATCGATGAAAGAAATGCTGCAACCACGTGATACAAGAAGAAAATCTTATGTGGATGTCGTCATAGAGAACGCAGAACAGATTTCTTTCATAATAAATACAAATGAAGATTCTAGTGACACTGATTAAAAACTATTACTAATTTAAGAAAATTAATTTGATTTTTATCCATTAAACTTAATCTTTTGAAATATAAATTTAATTTTGAATTTTTACTCCATTGTGAAAACACCTTTAACCTGCAGCTGCACTGATGACGTCACTATTTTCTTAACGTGAACCAAATATAGTGTCAGATTTTCTGACTTTTGAATACCCGCAACGTGTTTTCCGAGACACGCAAGGATGTCATTATGTTAAGATGGTCCCATCCACAGACCAACTTTGCCAACCTAGAAGATTGACTGTTAGATATTATTTAAAGAATGCGACTTTACTGGCCAGATTAAGGGACAGTCGCAACAGCCTTATGAGAGTTGAGGAGAGTTGACAGGCATGATGAGAGCACCCTGTCAGTCATACAATATAAGTACTAACGTAGGTTGTAAATGAATTTCTGTACTAACTTACTTCAATATTAATTTAAAATTTAAAAATAATTCAATAGTAATAATTGTAAATATTCTTTCCTGTAATAGAATATAATTACGAACATAGTATTTAGAATTGTAAGTACCTATTTATTAAAGTGGATCTTATTGTCTCAAATGAAGAAAGATTTATAAAAGTATTATTTATTATATTAGCCACGAGCTACTCAACAATAGCGCACACTTAATTCAAAATCCATGAATATATTCCAACAAATATATCATGCACATGTTATCGTTATAACTAGTCGTATTCAGGCCGTCAGTGTGCCATCGGTAGTAAAGTGCTACTACCACCAACTTACTACCAAAGTACCGACTTCCTGGGATGGCACGGCAACTGAATTAAATAGTTTCCTCTGAAAACTGGGTTGTCGTAAACAATTTGCTCGACTTAGATGGACAGAGGGCGACACTGGCGCGAATATTGCATCGCTTCACGAACGTTAGTTGGTATACAGTTCTTGTCTTCGCGAAGTTTTAATCAATTAAGTTTTCGATGTGATTGGGTGCTTATACGTACGACGTGGGTGGTTAATTGTAAAATAAATTAATAGTTTTATTAAAATTTGGGTATTTACATAGCTATGTAATATAAATTCATATAGTTCAACTATTAATAACATGTTGTAATTTTCCTTTGTTGAATCCACTCAATATTGTTATTAAAAATAATTTTCAAATTTAATCATTGCAGAAAAATGGGTCATTTGACAGAAACAACACGTTAAATCAGGATATAATGTAGCTTATAATACTCAGTGCTTACGTAGCTTTTATCAGTCTGAGAATTATGACCATCGGATCAGTATTTCAAACATACTATAAACTCCCCGTTTTCAGGTACCTACAAGTTATTTTTTGGTGGATTTTCCAAACTTAAATCATTTAAACTTTGTTCCAACGATTATGAACACAAAAAATAGACAACAATATTGGTCGATCCGTTCTCAAGTTGGCAAAATTAAATATGATGACAGGGTCTGCTCAGTGGTTGAGCGATTAAATGCCGATCTGCGTCTCGCGGGTTTTATTCCCGCACCAGCACAAACTTTTGTATGGCCTACAAATAATCTAGCTCTTAAAATTGCAATGCCAGTTAAAACAGAAGTACTAGATGCATCCCTGATGACAGTTGTCTGCACTAATAGAGATAATGAAAGTCTTTATGGAGCAAACTTTTAAACAATGTTTACTATTAGAGAACTGCGATCATTTTATAATATAATGACCTCGAACCAACTATAATCTGTTTTTAGCGCTAAATCCTGGTAGATATTAACTAGAAGTAAGAAATCTCTTTTTCTGTTTAAATTAAAATTCGGAGCGTATGCAAATGTACAATAAATGTAGGAACATAGAGTGCTTATCCTACTAATATTATAAACTTAATCTACTAATATTATAAAGGTGAAAATCTGGATGTTTGCATTTCAATTACGCAAAAATGGCTTAAATATAGTTGACACTTGGCACATACCTATACTTTATTACCTGGAATAACTCATAGGCAACTTTTTACTCTGGTGAAAGGTTTGTCCACGTTCCACGCAAAAAAAGTCGCGGGAAACAGCTAGTTTAAAATAAATATATTAGAAATACGAGAAATTCCTCTTTATTACATAACTTATTTGGTTAACCACTAACTTTTCAAAGATTCTACATGCGTTTAGATATGTATATATTTATTCTCAATATGCGATTAACGTTATATTCTTCTTAAGAGATCCTGATTAAAGAAGTCACTTCACACAGTACCCACTATGCAAAAGCAAACTAACTTTATTAAGCAAACAAACATGTTAACACAATGTAAGCTTACAAGATAAACATAAGCGAACTAGTTGAAGATAACATTAGTGTTATTAATGAATTTACGAGGAAACAAACCGTGTTACTGACCAGCATTAATAATCCTTGAGTATGACTTCTGTAACAAAATAACAAAATAATTGAATGTTCTCAAGTGAAAAATCTCCCACGTCAGTCAGTTTGGAAATACCGGCCTCATCTAATTCAAATAATATACAACGTGTAATTTAAAGGGTATATAGGTACATACTAAGTGCATGGCTTCTTTGGATGATAATAAACGATATGGCAAGGGTTTAGTAATCCTAAGTCTACGTGTGTAGAACTTATTACAAATTCCAATACACTGATACCAGAGACCGAATTTTTCAAATTAAGAAGAACGAAAAGAATTATCGTGTTATTGGCAAGTGACGTGGAAAGTTATTGACCCTCGTAGTGCTGTGTCACGTTTGTTATGATCGGTATTCAAGAAATATATGAAACCAATACCTAATTTGGTATCAATTCTTTGAGTAAAGAATAACTGACTCCAGTTATTTTGTGCTGAAACTGTGCATAGAGACTCCATACCAGATGTTGTCTTCAGCCCTTTTGGATAGATATGGGGTTTCCGTTACACGTTGTATATACAACATGTATCGTAATTAGCGCACACCCTCAAACACCCCAATTAGAAAATTGTGTTATTATCATAATACATACTCTGAATTTTTAGTTTTACTTGTTTAAACAGTTTTTTTTAAGACTTTAACTTCCTTTAAATGAGTTTCATTTTTCTGTAATATGTACTGAATGACGTAATTTATATAAATCTGCATTTAAAAAGTTACTAATTTAATTTACGGTGCATAGTTAGTTTGTTTTTACTATACAGCGAAAGTGTAATTTGTAATTTACGTAGATTTAATTGCTTTGGGGTAAAAATGTCGATATTTTTATAAATTAAAAACTATAAAAATCGATTCAGTAAACGATTCTGAACAAACTAATTTCAGGATGTGCATTAACTATGTTATATGTTGTATATTTATTTATTTATCAGACAAAAAATATCTATGAAATTGTTAGTAGGTGCACTTAGAATTAATGTTAGTATCTTAAATTTAATTAGCACACATAATACAACATACAATTATTTTACACGAATTAATCATAATAATAATCAGGTTGAATTAATTAAAAATAAATAATTTTAAACACAATGTCAATAGATCAAATTGATGTCAAGTGGTTTTTTAAACTAATTAATTATAACAATAAGAAAAAAATAAAATAAAATACAATAATGTCATTTTCGAAAATAACTTAAACAAAATAATGAATTTTAGGAAACAGATAAAAAGTGGGGCGTCATATGTGTTCCAAATAAGCTATTTTTAAACTATGTACACGTATACAATGCCACAGTATTGGACAGTCGATAAACAAAATAATGATGTTAAAAAAAATGAAATTTAATTACCAATTTGCAAAATAAATATTATCACGCGATCGAAATTCCAAGCAGAGCTAGTTGATAATAACGAATGTATCAACTCAAACGATTATCAGACGTCTTGCAAATATGTACATTCAGTTTATGAACTCTTTGAATGTATAACCATACCTATTAAATAGGCGGGTATCAGACAATTCCATAGCATATTACATTAGCATCATGTTGACACAGATAGAGCCAATAAACGAACTTACACTATTACCTTCGTCTGTATTCATTCACATTATCCACTCCGACTGTCAAATCATAAAGTCTCTAATTTCAAAGGATGCACCGTAATCCCCGGCTTATTCTTTGCGGATCAAAAGTCCCGAGAGGGTTAAGCTCTTATGTCTTGCCTATAGTAGTTCCAACCCATTGTCCGAGCCATTAGTGAAGTTAGACCCGAGGTTTGCCGAACTGCCACATAAATCACTCTTGGGAAAATGTCTACACATGGTGCCTATATATTTGTGAATATCATCTTTGTAGTGATAATACTTAGGCGAAAAATAAAATCATCGGATGTCATGTACCATCGGAAGGCGAAAACTTTCTAGTGAGTAATAAGGTATTCAGTGTTATAGTAGTGTTGTTACCCATAAAACATTTTCTTCGCATGTTTCAAAACTGCGTTTGTACCTAGTGTAGTGTAAGGGTTCTTTTGTTAGAATATGGGAGAAAATTGTTGAGTTTGAATGTACACGGATGCAAGACTAAGAAGAAGAGAAAAGAAACGATGAATATATTGTGTGAAAGAGTATATCACCGGAAAAGAGATGACTACTTCCTGTAAAAATAGTTGTACTTATGATTGTATGTAATAATAAATACTAAGATAGTAAACAAATAGAAAAGCATGAAAAATGGCAGAGTAAATATGGACTCCGAAAACAATAACTGCGCAAGAAAATAATTCTTCATAAATATTAACTACACATGTCAGAAATATTTACCAAAAATCCCAATGATACCAAAAGTAACCCTTGTCTGTTCCAACAGAACTATTTATCATCATTCATTAGTTCACTCCTGATGGATTAAGAGCGCGTGTCGTCTCTTGTGGCCAGATTAGCGAAAGGGTTTAAGTTCAAGGGTCGGTACTAGTTTGATGTGTTCGCTGTTATCTCTATTGTTAAAAGTTATAGGATGTTACGGCTAATGGATTTGTTGTTTGGGACTGGAATGAAGATTTTTTTAGTTTTTGGTGAAGTTAGATACAACTTTTTTGACATTGCTGTTCGTAAATTGAACATTGACTCAAATTGCGCAGGAAGAATAAGTTCCTAACGTTACTATGTACCTACAGACAGTTTATTAAGCTCTATTCTAGTAATAAACTCACTGATGGTATATGTAGGTACAAGCAACAAAGTTGGCATTCAAAACACATCGCTAGATCCAACCAATTCACATTCCACACCATTGCTCCATACCATCGATCCGGCTCCACTCTCAACAACGGGAAACGCATCAGCGAAAAATTCAAAGCAATAAATCGTTAAAGGAACAATCAATACACGCAAACTTCATTCGAGTCGCGTTGTTATTCGATGTTTGCAAACAGGGCGCGGGCTCGCATGACTGGATGAACCCGAAACACCACTTAGTCTCGTATAATTTTCAATGAGTAATGGTTGCAGCGGTCGCAAGGAGGCCGACCTAGGTCAACGCATTACTGGCCGGAGGAGCTGCTTCCGTCACGAACAACGGTGCAGTGGAGCCGACTATGCACTGTTATGATTCCGGATGCGACACGATAAGAGTGGGTGGATAGTGTTTGTCGTACTGTTTTTCGTAGGCTATGCGCAAAAAGTTTGACTGTTTTATAATGTCAAAACACGTGTTTGTGGGTCAGTTGGTAGTCGTAAATTTTGAAGGTGTAGTTACGTGGAAATGGCTGTAGTAAATAAGATTTAAGATGTAACTTGTTATTATTCTGATTTTAAGTGTAGGAAAATACTGTAACATTATTTTAAAATGGAATTAAAATAAACAGGTAACAGTCGAGGTGGTTCTTGCGTTAAATTAATTGAATTAAATATGGTATAATGGCCGCAGAGCGGCACTTTGAACAATTTAATTATAAGTTGATACTTAATTGCTGTGGAGTTGGCAGTTACAAAGTAAGGAATATTGCACAATAAGATTCAATGGCTTTTGTGAACTGATATAAAGATTTAATGAATTTGATTGCTGTAAGTGGTTTTGTATATAGATAATTACGTGTTATATTTATTTCCTAGATGAAAAGTGGGTTCAAGATCCAGCCCTGTAATGAATATGTGAATATGAGAAACAAATGTCTGCATATTTTAATGTAGCCAGTTTATAAAGTTACAGAAACAAAGACAAATTTAGTGGAATTAATTATTAACTGCAACTTAATACGTTTATTAATTCTTTGGCCTTCCACAGGATATTGATATGACGTTCGATCCTAAAATTCAAGAATTTATTTTTGATATTCACTCATTCTAGCATTTGTATTACAAAAATATATATTTTTTCTAAGATCATCAACACAATAATTTTAATACCAATATATTTACAAACTCCACGATACTCTGTTCATCACTTCCTGCAAGGGTGTCCAGAGATCGGTCACGCTTATCTCGTTTGCAAACATTGCCGATGACGCTTTGTCAGATGGCCGGCCAGATAGTAGGGTGTTACAATAGCTGTTGGTCAGTCATTTGTAGGAGATTGAAATGAAGATCGAGGAAAGGAGGGATAAGAAAGGTTGGTATAGCGGTAAGAATTAATCGTAGTAGGCAAAGTGTCAAATCAAAAAAAGCACTATCCGTGGTAAAACGTTGAATTTAAAGTATAATAAATTTGTTCATAGGCCACCCATAGATTGAGGAGATCAATATAAAAAAAAAATACTAACACATGGTAATTCATGATTTTAGTCAATAGAACAACTGTGCAAACGCGCTGTATAGTTAAGTTACCTATTTCTTCTAGTAAATATTTATAAATTTGTTGTGTGTCATGTGCGATTACGCTCAGGGTCATAATCAGGCGAAACCCTATAATGTGTATTTGTTATTATTATAATATGATTGCAACTTATTGTCATTGCCTTGTGAATAAATAATTGTGATTTTTGTTACAATCCGACAGACTCAGATGCTCCAGTAACCTGTCATATGTAAACATTTATAAATTTGTTGTGTGTCATGTGCGATTACGCTCTGGGTCATAATCAGGCCAAACCCTATAATGTGTATTTGATATTATTATAATATGATTGTAACCTGTTGTAATTGCCTTGTAAATAAATAATTGTGATTTTTGTTACAATCCGACAGACTCAGATGCTCCAGTAATCTGTCATATGCTCATCTCAGTGAATTTGGTTCGGTCTCATTATTCTTTGCTCTAAAAAATTAGATTTTCAGGGAACTTATGTTGCGGAAGAACTATTTTGAAAATATTTCATGGTTCCCTCATAGTCTCTGTGTGGCTAAGGTGTTCCAACAGACAGTAAAATAATATATATTTTTCCTGTTTATGCCAGGCAACTTCACTATACAAAAAATCATTGAAGTAAATTGCTTAGCGCACACCACGCGTGCCTCAGCAATTCACACGTGCCTCGGCATTTCATGTGTGCTTATTTCTAGTATTTGTACGCAGCCTATCAAAACTATTCATTAGCTTGGCACCGACTTCGATCTGATGAATAAGTAGGTACCTGATCCTTATTATAAATGAAATCAGGTGAGATGGTGGTCAAACGCAAGCCTAAACCGATAAAAAAAAATATCCTATGAACCGTTCATTAAAATTATTTTCGCTTTTTAGTGCAGTATTGTTTTCTTTGTTTTGAAGTCGATAATTTTTTTTGTCATATCATCTGATATGGACTCTTTTATTGCTCATTTTTAGAACATTTTTGCCATGTTGTCTGGCACTAGTATGACCACAATCCGGAAAAAAGCTTTTATTATCATCTTTACTTGCGTTAAAGTTGAAAATAAACTTTAACTTCTGGAATACAAGAAGTATAACAAAAAAGAGCCCTAAAACACCTTATCCAATTCATACACTATTTCTTGATCTTGTATTATGGCGATTTTTCTGGCTTGGCTTATTAGTAAAGACCCAAATATACATGTTTCACACTGTTACAAGCAGTCTCAGTATAACGTGATCATAATATTATATGAAAGTTCTGTATCTTTTATATATTTTGAAATTGTTTATATGTACCAGATATATACAAATAATTAATACATTAACAGATACACATTTCCTTTAGACAGAAATAGTATGAAATATCCAGAAATATAAACAGAAAACATTTTAAAACATAACATCTTAACGTGGAGTGCCTTCTGGCATACGCCACAATACTCATTCAGTGAAAATAAATAAAACAATCCATTGTCTTTAAATACACGAGTATAAAGGAAGTTAATGTATAAAGCTGTAGTGAAAATCCCGGCTCATGCTGGTGTACTTGTCTATACCCTCTAATCTCTACTGTTTCAACTGTGTGTGGTACAGGTGATAAACACTGGGCCATTTTCTGAAAAGAATTTTGTTACTACAAATGTTTGCGTTTAATAATCAGACAACAATTTCCCACAGCATGCATTGAAAAAATATGTACAGTAATTTTTGATTGAATTTCGACTCATTAAGGATACTATTCTTCTGCATCGTTTTCTTTATTGCTAAACGTTGTGTCTCTTATGAGTGTTGCGTCGATTCAGTTGATGTAGATGTAACAACATTCTTCCACACCACTCTGTCTACGGCTTTCCATAGGGTTGTTGATACGCTATGACCGGTGATAGTTTTTATACGTCAGACCATCGGGTAAGTGCACGACCCCGACGACGCTTTCGATCTGCCTTGAGAAGACCAACCTCCGCACTATAGTCTCTTCTTTGTGGCGTTTGAGATGTTACTCTTCCGCCATATTCGAGCTAAAATACTATATTGTTGTTTATATATTGATTTTATAATTTCATAAATGAAGTTACAAAAGGCCTGTATTTTTAAGATGGCACGTCAAAAGTCAAGTAAAGGGTCAAGCATAGTAGTCACTTAATAACAGTCTGCATAAAAGTCCAAATAGCAGTATAGCCTAGTGCAATGACAGTTCTAAAATCAACAATACTACATGAAGATGGACCGACACAAGCAAATCGCTATCTCTTACACTTTGCACCAGTCTTGAGAGTAATGCACAACACACAGCACTCACGCGCCACAATTGTTCTTTTCTGGCGAGGAATTAGCAAACATTTCGAAATGCTTTTTAATACCGCACTCAGAATATCATAGCAGATTATGTATGGAAGCTTTTAGACGTACAGTGATAGAGGTTGTGCCTTAATAAAAGAGTAATTATTAGATATAGAAGAATATTGCGAACATCACCTCGCCTCGAACAGTCATGCAGTCGACATTTATTTCTAACTCTAAACAGAAATAATATAAGACCGTAGGGTGCTACTGTCATAGATCTGGGTAATAGTATTGTGAGAGGTTTAGAAATAAAATTACATACACTAAGGTTGCATGGTTGTTTATAGTGCTTTGATTTCGAAAGTTTTCACCATTTAAATTTAATTTGCTTTCAATGTTTTAAATGAAATAGACTGAAGTTATATTAAGTATTTTTGATATTTTTAATTTAATAAGTTTTTTTATTGAAATTATAGTACCCATATTATTTTATTGTAATAGTATCCATGTGATTAAAATGATCTTATTTTGCTATTGGCATTACAATATTAACTTGAATATATATTTTTTAAACATTGTTTGTTTATGTTTATTTATATATTTCAGCAACATTATTGTAGGGAGCACCATGAACGGCATAATTGTCATGTGCAGTAGTCCTATAATAATAAAAATTATTCCTCACATGTCTCATTTAATGTATGGGATTTACCAATTGTTTAAATAATTAACAGATTGCAACTGTTACTTTTGGTGAAAGTTTAGTGATTACGAGCAAACCCACTGAACATTAGAAAATAAAATAAAATATTGAAACTGCGCAGTTATAGATAGTTAAATAATGCAGATACGTTTCGTGATTAGCAGCAATCAGATCTTGGCTTTGTGCCCGCTTTAAGTAAAGTTTAATTGGGTTTTTCAATCTGGAGTTTCTCAGTATCCGTTCTAGAATTGTATAGTTTGTGCTTGTATAGTTAATGTGTTCTGCCCGTTATGACGTATGGTGCTGAGACGTGGATTATATAGGAATCTGTCAGAAGGAAGTAAAGAAAGAAGAAAGAGAAGGTCAGAGTTGCATAAAGAGCAATGAAGTGTTTCACGCTCGGCATTAGACTAGAACTAAAACACCTAGAAAGGTGCCATGATGGCAGTTGAAATGAAGTTGTGCCCGAGTGGCGTCCAAGGACTGGAAACAGAAGTGTTGGTTGTCTGGGCAACGGCACTGTTGCTATCTTGGGTACATCCTGGATGAGACTGACACAGGAACGTGGAGCTTGGCACAAGCAAATAGAGGCCTTTACCCAGAAGGGACTGACGTCAGGCTGTGGATGATGATGATGATGATGGCTTGCTTCATTGTGCGTGGGAAGCATGTGGATGCACTATACTATCAGTTGAACTGCCTCCGTTTAACCTCTTAGATAATACAGGCTTGATATTCTGTCATTATTTATTTATTATACACATCCACGCCTTACAATATTTCTATGGACACAAAGTGGTGTGAAACTGGTGTATAATGGGCGGTCTTATCGCACAGGGCGTCTTCCACAGATCATATAAGCACAAGAGATATAGCAAGGGGGCGTGGTGCTTGCGAACGCATCTGGCCTCAAAGCGTCTGGATACCAGTTTCGGCCATTAGTTGAATGTCAACTTGCGACGTCTTCGCTGCTTATGATTTTTGATAAAATGTCACGTTGTTCACTGCTTGTATGCAAAAATAACAGTTGTATTGTGAATTACGTCAATGTCATCTATTTTCACACGTAAGTACTAAAATAAATATAAGTACTAAATAAGTACTAAATAACATTGTTTTTCTTATTAAATTCGTTAAAACATTACTACGTGATACTAGAAACACGGTGAAATACCAAAAGCAATTATTTTTATTACGAACAAAAACCATTGATTGTTTAGTACACATAGATCAATGAAGCGGCAGGTGTAATAACGCAATGGATAAGTGTTTTCTCCTAATCTAGATTCGAAAAATTGATATCCTAGTTTCTTAATAACTATTTCTTTATTCAACTCATCTAAACAGATTAGTTGTTGTGTATTATATCTTACTAGCTTTTGCCAGCGGCTTCGCTTGCATGCATGTCGAAAATTACCCTACGGGAACTGTAAGTACATTTTTTCCGGGATAAAAGTAGCCTACGTGCTATTCCAGATAATAATAAATCTCTTTGCCAAATTTTATCAAGATCGGTTTAGCCGTTCTGGCGTGATTGAGATCCATCCAAACTTTTGCATTTACAACAGTAGTAAGATAATTAATTATGATTTTGTAGCATGTCCTGACACATACTTTAAGAGTAGTTTATTCTGTTTCCCCCATACGTGATCCATGCAAAAGTATTTTGATCATAATTTGAATATTAAATAATTAGAATTCTAGAGACTACTATTGTCCGTATCCGTGATTTATCAGATATTTATCAGTTTTGTGTTAGTGAATTGAGTGGAAGAAATGTGGAGACACCTGTACACGAAATATTTCCTTACAAAGCATATCTCTGTGTTTATATGATCTGTGGCGACTTCTTACAGACAACCTTTGGGTGGACAAAACTTAAAGGAGACAGGGAGCTGTCAGTATACAAACATCGTAAATAAAATAAATTGAACATAATAATATAAAATACATACTTACAATACTAAAATCATATATTAATAAATATTTCATGTCTATTATTATGTAATAGCCTTTATTTTGTTAACGAGAGTAAATACAAAGCAAATAGGAAGTTTTGAAGTTTAATCATGATAGAATGACTTCGTAATCTCACATGCAAACAACCGTGTTACGGAACAAAACGAGATCTATCTTCGCTTGAAGAGGAACTTGGAATCCTTTACTTGGCACGCTTGGGAACGTATAATACAAAGTAATTTGTTTTACTATACCCATCGCTAGAATATATTGAGTTGAAACTCTTGTCTTGTAGCTATCTGAAGTTAGATACTGCAATCTTGTAAGGATCTAAGCGTTCCTAGAAAAATGGTACGTTGTAGCAACTATTCCGTTGGAATTATCTTGGAAATGGTCAAATCATGAAGTCATTTTCTCCAATTGTAGTTTACTACTATCGCAAGTTTACTGCAAATATATAAAGTGAATACAAACAGTTAAATTTGATTAGATGTTTATTTTAAAGAGTATATTGAAACTTAAATAAAAGGATTTGGATTGTAGTAATAAATAGAAGTCACTCCATATAAAATGCTGATATTCAGTTGCATAAGATTTGAATAAAAGCTGACTAAAATATTATGTACATAGGAAAATAAAGGGCTATTGATTTTATACAAGATTTTTTTAGATTACGAATGAACACGCTCCTGACCCCGATTACATCTGATTGTAAGTGTAATATGAGGTCTACAATGAAACGAGCGAGCCAAGAAGATACCTGTTCACTCTAGCTTAGGAAAGCTTAGGAATACAGAAGCCGGTAGAGAGTTTTGCGGCAGAAAAAATTCTAATAAGTAATATAATAAGCTAAAATATTATAACTACTCACCTAGTCAGCTTCAATTTTCGCCGCGGAAGAGAAATTATTTAAATCTGAATATCCCGAATCAGTCGACACTTTACTAGAATTACTAAACCATATGCAAGGAAAACAATATAATTTAATCGTGTGTACACACCACACAGCAAGTTATACATTTCATAATTTTTAACATGAAACTTTCGAGATACTTTCCTACATTAAACACAATTTGAATATTTTCACTGAATGACAATTATTGTGAGAACTTGTTATTTTTAATAAACACACATTTTCAACACAAACCTCAATCAAATAACATTTAAAAAAATTCAATTAACGCACTAGTAAAAGCAAATAACTACAATTATTATAGAAACTCAGTAATAAACTGTTAAATGTACACACTTTCAAATATTAAAATGAAAAATCTTTTAAGGAATATAACAAAGATTTCACGCAATCACAGAAACACATACGTATAAAGCATAATGGCCTCCGCGAACACAAAACATAATTTTTACTCGGATTATAGGCAACGAACATTTCCGATTATTCCCGACAACTGCCGAAGTTTAAGGCCGTGCGTATGGAGTGTCATAAAAGTGCGCGCACTGCGGTGGAATAAACGCGTGCGGTGGAGTCACCGGTGGCCCCGGTCATTCTACCGGTGCGGTAGAACTACCGCAATTGCGGCCACCGCAAGGCAGTGCGCGCACGGCATGCCGCAGGATTCGGCTTTCAACATTCATGTGTGTGTGCGTAGGCGAATTGTGCACAAATAGCAAAATTACTACACACATTCGAACAAAAATCCTGCGGTAGAGGGCGGCAGGACTTGAGAATAGGTAAATTAATTTGCAGCGCCTGGCAAACATAATGTTTGTGTGCTTACAAATAGGTGCTATTTATAAAATATTAGGTGTTTTTAAGTTATTATATTTTGTTTATTCATTTATTTACTATTAATTAAAGTCATCTAAAACGTACGAACGTTTTATTAAAATATCTGTGAATGGCAAGTAAAGCATTGCATTTCTGCCTACAAGGAGCGCACGCCCATGTGGCCTATTAAACATCTCGGTTTTCTCTTCTTGCACAGATACTTACTGAAACTACATGTATCTCCGTAATGAAGTCGTCTTAACGCCCCGTCACACTTACATTCCTGAAACCAAAGCTACAATTCCAATCTTGTGCTAATGCGGTGGGAACGCAGCAATGACATTGATGCAGAGTGCGTACCGGTGGTCCGGTGGTCGGTCCGGCAAAGCCGGCACGGCGCCGCGGTACGGTGCGGTCGGCACATGCATCGCTCAGCAACCGCAAATGTAACCGGACACCCGTGTGGTACGTCCCGGGTGCATTGCTGGTGTCAAGCATGTGGTTTGGATGCCTGACTGATGTTGTTTAGTTGTTGGGATAGCACGTTTGGGAGTTCAGGGTTTGATCGTCAAATATTTATATGGTAGGATGAAGATTGTGGTTTGGTTTTAGAAAATAACGAAATTTTATTCTTCATAAATAACTTTTTGCAATATTTTCCTTTTTTTACGGGGGAATATCATCAAATATCTTTTCCAATCTCAGTGCAGCGAAAAGACGCGTCACACTTCTACTGACTACAAACCTATGTTGTTCTTTTAGTTATCCTTGCGTTTCGAGGCCGCGGCATCTCGATGAAACATTCCCGCAACCACGGAAGGCAATGGCCGTCTTAGGTCTGACAGTTCTTTGAAGCGCGCGTGGAATACGATGCGTTGTCGTACCGGGCAGTGAGCTACACTTGATACTGTTTGCGACCCTTAGACTATTATTTTACTATTATTATTGCAATAAAATATTGTATAAACTCAATATTAGATATTAATTTCAAATGCAATACACTGTATAAGTTTTCTTTCAACCGCAAACCTTTAACCCTTTTACTAGCAATATCGGTAAACATGCGTGTTTAAATTTTGGTGTACAATAAAGTACATTTAACTGAATTTACACGGTCTATCCATTACTGCTTTGGTATTCCTCAATTATTTTACATTCACATTCTACTTTTCCCGCCAATACTCAGGCCAAGATTGCTGAAATAAACTCCACTTTTCAGTAAATATTTCAAGTGCTCAGATAGACAGAGAGCGATTTATCCTATAGAAAAGTCACACTTTAAATTTAAACTCTTTAAAAAAAAGTCATCACACAACATAATTATAATTATTTATAAACGGAATTAGCATTTCCAATTATTAGGCCTAGCTAGTTTGCATGAAACACCTGGTATACGCCCTTAAGTCACTTTATAATTTTGTATAGCTGATGGACAGTTAAGATTTAAGACAAAAACTTGTTCATATTTTTTATATTCAGTCAGTAGAGAGTTGTATTCTTAAGTGAAAAATGTTACCATCTTAAATCTAGACCCAACTCTTTCCATCGAGTCATAACCATTTGTCCAAAAAGTTATGAAAGGGCTTAATGGTTGCCTGAAGAGTACCACTAAGTAAATTATCTATTTAGAAGCCTATCAGCAGTCAGCTCAGGTGCTTTTAAATACTAAATTCAAAGCTTTAAAAGTACTCCAGTACTTCTTTTCAAAGTACTTACTGTAAAGTTTTCATTATTTTACTTTGAATAGGCGTTTTTGACTTGTTTAGGGGCAAGATTAGAGTGGTTTAATGTTAGTTGAATTAAGTCGGCTACGCAATAAATAAAATAAGAGAAAGAAGCCAAGTTCAAATTTATGTGCAAAAAATAAGCACATGCTTAATAAGTGGTGTCATTTTTATTTATATTCAAGTACTGAAACTAACGATCTTGTCAGTCAGATATAGAAACAATTTGAAAAAATTAAAGAAATATTTAAAAAAAAATATAAATTGATGAAAAGGGCTATGTTCCTATTACCGACTCAAACCATGGGTGTGTTCCTATTACCGTTTTTGTGGCACCTATTACCGACTGCAAAATGAACAGAACAAATTCAGTCAAATAAAAATGCTCGTGTGGGTTTAATTCTTTAGAATACAGAATGTTATAATTATAACCAGCCTTTAATCAGTCTTAAGAGATATGCTTCATAATATGAATTACATATTGAAATATAACAGTGAATCCAGTTTATTAAATGGCGTTCTTCGTGCTTGGTGAAGACAGGTTGAACCCCACAATTTTCATTAGAGTACTTGTGATTTCTCTTATCACGAAGAGTTGTTCTAGGAATCCCAAATCTCTGAGGTTTCATAGATACTTGCTCCATTATCGATAGCCATCAAAGCAGAGTCAAGTTGATTAGCTGTATATTACGTACGTTTTAATCGTTCCATGTTTCTGAATCAAAATTTACCTAGTCGAATATATACTAAACTACTAAACCTTTGCTTAGCAGTGGGTTAAGAATTATAGTAAGTGGAAGTCAATAGGTGATTTTTAATAATAGTTTTTAATAAAAAATTAATTACAGTTTTATATTTTTTCTAAATATTTTAAATTGTTATTAATGTTAATTACATTATATTTACGTACTAGGCAAAAAAAATAAAAATAATT